>CAWUFW010001704.1:1712500-2312500 GCA_963921515.1 Calotriton arnoldi | reverse complement strand
ATGCCAGTAAACACCGTGCACTCTTTGGTACGTTTTTAGGTCGAGCCTAGGCAGCGCGCATGCACTGTCTCTCGACTTGGAGTATCTACTTCTGTGGTGTTTTACCACGCCCATCGCTTTGATTGGTCTCTTAGCCTGCCCTTCAAAATTCCATTCATTTCTTTGGTAAATCCGTAACATTTGTCCCACCTTTTGGGTGTTTGGCTACCGGCCTGGAGACTCACCCTGTCACATGGATCTGGTCACTCCAGGGCATTTATTTCTTTTCGGCGCACTACCTTCTTAAGTTTGTATTAGTGCTTAGTGCTGCTTCATGTCCGCACCGCTTCTTCACACGCATTGCAGCCGCACGCTTTTCACTTTTTCGGCACGGCACCCGTAGCCCTTTACACTTATGCCGCTGGGCTTTAAAGTCACTGCCCCAAACCCCCCCAGCAAACAGAGCAGGCTTCCGAAAATAACAATGAGCTCAAGCAAGCAGAGCGGCGGAAGTTCGAGCAGACCATAGACACTGAAACTAGCTCAGCTCACCAGCTGCTGCAGACAGAATGATTTGGTGGCCATGCTTAAAATTTCATTTTTCCACTTCCAAAAGCAACCAAATGTAATGCAAAATTAAACGTTTAAAAAAAATACTTTTTAAATAATAACTTACAAAGTGCTAAGTTCGTGAATATATAACAAAACTTAAACTAAGTGAGCCTTACAAAAATTAATTAAATGTATTTAGAAAACGGATTAAAAAATCCTCCGGGTTAGTAAATACCTATATATTAAATTAACAGTTAACCTAATTACGTTCTCTGTCAGCAAGCTCCCATGCAACATGGCCGCGTAAGGTTCACCGCTTGTCTCTCTTCTATGTCACAGCACTTCCTAAGCTGGAAACGCGTGTTTCCGCCTCTCCTCTCAGGACGCAGCTTCCCCCAGGGCTTTGATGGTAAGGGTTGTGTAGTATATGTTATCCTGGGGAGCAATATTGCCCGAGTGGTGAGCTGACAGGCCAGGGGTGAAAGGCTAGACAAAAGGCGTCCTCGCTGTAACCAAACTTCCTCCAGCCCTGTGGTGGGATCCTGGAGTGTACCTTGGGCAATGAGCTTTAGCACCTCAATCTAGGCACTACGTACTCAGATACTGGTTCAGTGGCTACACACTGAGGCCACTGGAAGTTTGCAGGAGCCTGTGTACAATTTGTAAAAGACAAGCCTGCTCATACACTGCCGACTTCTGCAGCTATATCTGTCACTCATGTCCAGGGGAGTGGTGTTCAGTTGCTCCAGCACGTTAGAACTTAGAGAGTTGTTTACCTGGCCTCACTTATGACAGACATAGCACCATACTCACCAACTATGGTCAGCTTTGATGTTGTGTGGGTAATCCCATATTTCATTGTATTTTCTTCTGTTGTAATGTAAGGTAATATTCATCGGCGTCACGCGATATCAGGTAGGGTAATTTGTATTGTCCAACATTCTATCTCCAATGACAGGTCGCAGTATTCTATAATTTTTGTTTTTTTATTATCGGAAGGTGTGTAATATAATCATATGTTCTTTAATATAATCTCTGTTTTGCATGGAGCAGGAAGCTGGACTCATCCTGCTGCTGACACACAATGGAAGGAGTCCTTTTTTTGTTGTTGTCGGTTTTATTGCACCAGTAGTACTATAAGCCGACTATAGGAGCCTGTCTCTAATCAGCCCTGTGGGGCAATGAAAAGACAGGGTGCTCTGCCCCTCGAGGGTAGTGTTTTAAATAGAACTGTGAGTTCGGTGCAGTGAGCCTCTTATGGGGAGCTCTGTGGGCACTGCACAGGACATGGGCTGGGGCCATGACAGGGCACACACGACCTGTTATCCTTCAAGTCCGATATCAAGAAGACTGTCCAAATAGGTAATAACACACCCTGACATGTTCCCCTAGGGCAGATGCAGTCCAGGAACTGCAGATGCTTTAAACGTGTAGCACCTACCTTTCAGTAACACAGACACCACAATCCATACAGTCACAAAGCGCCCGGTGGTCAGATCGCAGTGAGCACAACTCTAAAAATCGAACTCCCCAGCTTACTCATTCCCTCGTTTATTAACACTTCCAGTCGAATCGTTCACCCATTCTCTTAAATTCATCATCAGCCACTCAATTCACGGAATCTCATTCAGTCGCGCACCACTTACTCAGCCATTCAACCTTTTCGCTAACAGACATAGTGCCAATATCGGCAACACTCCTCAGTTCTCATACAGCAACATACATAAATAAACCACACAACACCTTTTTAGTGGAGAAATTTGCTGCAGGTTTATTTGCATAACCAATATGCCAACATGGTGGGTTATCTTACGGGCGATCCCAGGGCAGGCCAGCCCCTATGCCGCCTGCCCGTCATGGAGCCAAATTGCACCGTGGCCGTCGCCAATCGGTGGTCACCAATTAATGGGAGAGGCCACCCCTCCCATCAGTGGACCGCCAGTCCACTCCCTTACTCACGCCCCCCAACAGGTGGGCGGAGCGTTCCAGGCAGCCCCCGGTTGCTCAGACCCACAACCGCCCGTAGGACTAACGGGGCGCCGTAGTTCTTCCAGGGGACACGCTAAGACATCCCTGGGTATCCTTGGCTTAGCACCCTTGTTGTGCTGCTGCAATATAGTACCCTTCTGTACCTTGCAGACTCTGGATCGCCCTGTAACTCCTCCACAGCTCTGGGGGTGGCCACCGTCACCAGGGACCCCCACCAAGGCAGATATTCCTACCTACATCCTGTTTCTTCCAAGGCCTCCCCAAGGTCCAGCAAAATTAAGTCCATGCCTACCCTTGAGAGGTGAACCCCATCCACTTCCCAGCATCCAGTAGACTTGGCATGAAGTAAACCATGCCAGATGAAGCCAAATCCCCTTTGTTCCGTGAATTTATGCATGGCGCTGTTCACTCTCCTAGGTGATATCTCAATGGTGTCTCCAGATCGGGCTCCTTGCCAAACTGGGAGAGGTAAAATTTCGGACCACCACAGTTCACATGCCCCCATCTGATTACTCAACTGACACATGATGTCCCTCATGTCCTGGAGCAGTACTCTCCTCCCCAGAGTCGTCAGGTCATTCCCTCCCAAGTGTATGACCAGAATATGAGGTGGACCGATCCCTCCCCCAAGTCTCTGCCGCAGCTTCCTCATCAGCTCGTTCCAGCGCATACCCGGGTAACCTAGCCACGTTATCTCTGTGGCGGAGAAGCCATGACGCCACTTTCTTATCTCAGCCCACCGTGCCACTCTAACGATGCTTGAATGGCCAATTACCCACACCTTGGTTCCTGGTAAATAAAGAGATGTTGTGTTTGAAAACCATATTTATTGTAACGTTTATATTCTAATAGTCTACAATTGCACAACAAAACCACATCACTGCAACATCATTTGGCAATCCGGGCCAAAACCGTACACCTTTAAACACCTGACTGTCGGTTGCAACATAGGACCAAGAGTCCTCTCGCCATATCCTTCCGCTCAAGGCCTTATATATCGTTTGTAGCATTGCGACTCCCAGCGCCCTACCTGCTTAATTTGCTCTGGCGGCATCCCTGATAGGAAGGCTGTGGTTGCCGCCACAATCCTGAAGGAGTGGCTGCTGAATCTCTTGTCTCCCCCTGTCTGTCCTGACAATTGCAAGCATGCCTGCATGATGTGGTCTACTTGAAACTTTGTAACCGGAGACCCGTCCTCATGCACCAGGAAGTACCCCGCAATCCCCGGGCGGAGGGATTCCCATCGCCCCACCTGCAAGCATGTCCTGGCGAGTCTGAAACTCGAGGGGGACCCAGTATCCGTGGTACTCGCCTCGCCCAGCCCTATAGTGCTGCCCTGAAAAGGAGAGACAGTGAATCGACCTGGCCCCCCCATTTAGTATGATGGTGACTGCCAACCGGTGTTGTTGCCCCCCTGGTGTCCCTACCCAGCGGGTGTATATGCGCCCAGGGTGACCTAAAACAATTAGTTTGGTGTTGGTTCAATGTTAACATTGCCTGGCTGAAGAGTAATACCTTTGACAAGCCACTCCTGACAAGGTGTGCCAATGCGGGTAGAAGTAAGAGTTGTCAATCCCGCCTTACTTCCTCTCACCAGCGCTTGTCGGAGAAAGTCCATCGAATTCAGCCAGTCACCACCCTAGGTGACGCCTTGCCCTCCCAAACTTCTGATAGTATACCAGGGAGCAGACAGGACAGGGTGAACCGGGGGGAACCATATGTATAAATACCTGCCCTTTTTTGGATACTGGGAATGCTAAGTGTTCTTGGTTCAAGTGTTCCGGGGGTGAGGTTTCCCCAATCTTTCGGACCATAGCCCTCGATGGATGACAACTTCCACAACCTGCATGGCTGCCAGCCAAGGCTATAGAGCAGGAGAATTTACACGTTTATTGTTACTCAACTCAATGGTACTCGTTTTTATCGACCTCAGAAGGATGAAATGCTAAGTGGACCTACCAGGATCTGAACCTGCGACCAGAGGTCGAACACAAGCCCCTTTCAGTTCTGCCACTCCACATGCCTGTGAACTTGTATCCCAGGGCAAACTTCAGGCACCTTAACCCTTACTTGGACATGCCTGAGCTAGAAACACACATCTAAAAGGCCTGCCAACCGGCTGACCACCAAAATTGCAGTCCCAGTAAAGCTGCCAACTCCCAGGAAAATTCGCTTAACTGGCGCAACTGGTAACATGCAATCAATTTTGATCAGGGGACATGAAGTAAACCTATGAGTAATGTACATGCACCCTCTTAACTATGGCTGCAACATGCGCTCCTGTAGTTGTCCGCATTAGTGCTCCATCCCCTCCAAATCAGCACTATCAAGACAACCCGCACCCTCATAGGAAAGGCACACTCACGCCCCTTGGGGAATTGTCTACTGATGACCGTCCTGTGGTACCCACCGGTTATGCAGAGGGACATTCCCGATAACTGGCCACTAAGTTTGCACCTCCCCTGGATATTGATAAAACTGGATGAACCAATGTTGTGTCATAGACGCGTACCCTTGGGGAATTGTCTTTCTGTGCCTCACCAAGTCCGTTAGTCCCCTGCACCGTTGACCCTATTAAATTATATCAGTAACTTCATATTTTTCGGATGATAGGTACCAGGGGTTTGACCCTGCTGTTGAAACCACCACCACACCCAGCAGGTGAATCGTTCCGGGTTCTTTGTCATGACCCCTCCTATGCCCTTAGCAAGCACCCTAAAACCTGCAAGTGGCCATGTGGCAGGCCCAAGCAGGGCCTGCCAGTCCTAACCTTCCTATCCTTGCATAGCGGCACTCACTGCTGCAGCTGTCTAGGCGCCTCCAATAATTGGCCCTATTGAAATCAGTTATATCTATACTCATATTGACCAATTGATGGTACACATGCAGCTGAAAATTGGTCCTTCAGATCTCTGACTCTATCCTTGACGCATGAACCTGTGGCTATGCCTATGAGTGTATGTATGTGTCAACATGACGTGTATTTGAGCGCGCTGTCACCCTGGGGGTCTGCTGGCTCTGACAGACCCACGAGACAAGATGAAGCATGCTAACCTCCCCCAAACTCAGCGGAGCAACCACATGTGCGAGCTTGCCACAAACTTCTGTAAAAAAACATGCCGACCCAACAACCCATCTCCAGCACTTGGGGGGGGGGGGACGCGGCCACTCCTTGGCCTGAATCCAACCATGTTGTATTCCTGGATGGTCTTGAAAGACCCATCTCTTGGCGCATGCTTGCAACCCTTTCAACATTATCACCGGTCCAGGATATAGGACCTAAGGCCCGGCATGCATAGTTACCGTGACCTGGCTGTGAGGAGCTGCCTTACCACTGTTGTTGGCCCTAGTAGTGCGAGGTTCGACCGCCTATCCCATTGAAATTAACTAACACAAAGTAAAGATCCTCCATGTGTACATATTCATAGCTGCTAGGTTGGCAGAGGTCAAAATGCCAACATTCAGTTAATGTCTTTTCGGGACAAGCCATGACTGTCCTAACCGCTACTAATGGCCGTACAGTGGGCGGGGGAAGGCTTTTGTACCCCTGTCCCCCTCCCACGGCCGGAAGTGACGCGGCCAGCAGACCCCCTGGTCCCTAGCCCAGGGAGCCTAGTCCGCAGACTTCTGTGCCTTCCTGTGGCACTAAGGCGGCCGCCCTGTTGGAGGGTCCCCTACGTGGTCCCCCGGGCAGCCTTGGCACTCTCTCTCTCTTTCCCATAGACTAACACATACCTTTACTCACCCACATTCACTCACTGGGAGTCAGTCACATGTTTTCTCAGCCAGTTATACCCTGCCACTCTTCTTTATTTTTTGATACCGTATCATATTAAAATATATGTTTGTGATGTGACTTGATTTTACAGTTTATAGCTTGTTCATATGTTTTGATTGTATCTTATTGTAAGGCGCCTAGCATTTATGCTCCTGGCTTTAACTCTGTGTTGTGTGTTCTACAGTCACTGGGTCTGAAGCTACCCTTAAACAGACTGAAACAAACTAATATACATGCACGCACACAGAGGCAGCATACATGATATAGATACATGCATGCATACATAAAAAACATAAATATATACCAATATATTTATTTAGCCTCTAACACACATCATACATAGGTACATGCAGAAACATATCATACACACATATACACTCTCACACACACACCTATATACACGTCTCCTATATGCACACTCACGCATTGGCACATACAAGATAAACATACAATAGCTGGTATAGGCTCACAGAGACACACACACACAAAGGTTCTTCCACTAGGCATAAACGAACACTGACGTTTTGTTAAAATATCAGATTTACTTTTTGATCTGGAAACAAGACGCCTGCTTTCCAAAGGGTCTCTCTTCGGAGGCACAAACGGCACTGGGTGCTAAAAGTTTGTTGATGTTACTTGTTGCAGGTCTGCTGCCTCCTAGCAGCGTGACGGCGCTGTGCAGTGTGAAGCAGGTTGTGGTGCATCATCTCCTGGGGGGGTGCTGGGCACACTCCTCACTTGATTACGGGGACTGAAGTCCCCCACGGACCACAGGAGTGTGAGCTCTCCGCACTAGAAGTCCACATGCTTGACTCGCGCTCTCAAGCCACCCAGCCCACAGTGCCTATCCTTCCATGCTTCTCACACCACCTCATCCTGTCAGTGTACCCCTGGATACCAACGCTCTGTACACACCAGTGCCCCAGCTCCTCACACTCAAAACCCCAGTGCGTTTTATATAGACCTGGTCAAGCTCACATCAATCTCTCAGGCAGGGAGGAGTAATTTACAAAGAACATTTTTATTGTAGCAGGAGCATCTGAAGCACAAGGGGCTGTTCCTAAAACAGTGTCATGCGAGGGTTCGGTTGTTAAACAGTTTATGCATTAACATGCCCTATCATGACCCTTTTGAAAGAACCAGGTGAAAGACGAAGGACATTAAGTATTATGTTATTTAATTGTCGATTCCATACTTCAGCCATTTGTATAGCTGCATAGTACCCTCAAAATCTGGCATCTGTTAATTCACCCCTAATAACCATTTGCTACTCAAATTATAATTCACATACTATTTCCCAACCTCTTCCCTCCCGTTGTCTATATACCCCCGCCGCCCAAAACCAGAAAAGACCTATAACAACCATTTAGAACAGGCAGGCAAAAGTTGTCAACATTCCCCCCCAAAAACCACTAAGCATTTTTTATATTAATAATTTTTTTAATGTTTGTTCACTTATACATAATATCATCTTAATTATAGACAAGGTAACAAAAATGCTTATAACACTTTTTTTTATTATAACTTTGCAAGATGCTGCACACAAGCCACACTACTCTACAACATAGCTTAAACACATTAGCAAAGCCAATAGCTCTGGCTAAGCACTTATGAGGTCCCAAAGGCGAGATCTATTGGCTTTGCCAATGCTTGTTTAAGTCAGAGGCTCTGTTCTCAAATTCACAGGGGGTGTGGCTTCGGAGGTCTTGCTCGACTGTTCCTACTACAGCAGAACCACTGGCTGATTTGATTTTGGTTGGCTCCTGTCTTTAGTGGCACAATGTATGCAATACATGATGTATTGCAATGCCGCACAGAGAAATGACCAGTGACTGGGATTAATTCAAGCATTTCACCCATCACTTTTTAGTTTTCCTCAAGAGCTAGCACTTTGCAGATTTCTTTAGGATGTTAAGAAAATATGTCCATTTTGTGGTGTTCATGAATGTATTGCTTCTCCCTGAAGTCACTTTGACTCTGCAGGTACTTATCATGATCAGACTGGGAGCTCCTCGTGGTAAGGCAGGATCGGTTTGCAATGATTTTAAATGATTTTCAATCTACATTACACTTTTCAATATTGTATTGCACAGGAACATCTCCTACCAAAAAGCAGTGTGCCCTATTGTTACATACATGCCAGACAATGTACTAGGGCTGTGGAAATATTTTGTTAGGGAGCAAAGTCTTCTGTAGAACACGATGATTATGCTACTTGCAGTTTGCTAAATTATCTGCTGTTCCTTCATTTAGTCCATTGTGTAGTTATCCTCCACAAGCTGGCAGTAGTCCCTTGTGAGAAAGTTTTTTTTTGCTTTTTTAAATGAATGTGCCATTTTCTACCTACTCTGGAACTGTATGGAGGTAGACAAGCTTTCTTTCATAAACCCCCGATTTTCAGGTGAAAACTGGCTTCCATAGAACTTTGCAGCCTGTCGGTAATAATTGTAGTATTTACTAGAATTATGGAACACCCACAAGAGAAAAAATTCCTGCACCCCTACAGCAGATGAGTGTTGGAAAGTGGGTTATTAATAGTGGTAAATGTGTATCTACCACTGGCAGTAAGGCCACTAACACATTCTAGGACTCAGTACAGGTGTCAATATTTTATTCCCATGCTGAATGGGTAGCTTGGCTGCGAGCAGGCAGAGTTAACTTAGGAGACAGGTATGTAAAGCATTTAAAACAACTAATTCAGTCAATAATTAAGACACAACACACAATAAAAATCCAACACCAATTTATAAAAATAGGAAATATTTTTATCTTTAAAATGATACCAAAACGACAAAAATCCAATGTAGCGAACTGGAGATATTATTTTTTATAGATTTAGCACTACATAGCACTATATAGCACTATAGCACCGCCCTAGGACATCTGGTCGCGCTTGACTTTCAGACTGACCGTGATGGAGCCCTGCTCGGATACCCCTCGCAGTAGGCCTCAGTCAGATTTTACCTTCGGACTTAGAAACGTTTCTGGAACTTTTTCTGCTGGGGTCCCTTGATTCTCTTCACCAGTCTGGATTTTTGGGGAGCTACCGGTCAAACTCAGGAAGTTCGACCCCCGGAGCTTTTCAGTGGGACAAACCAGCAGGTCAGGCCGGCTCACGGTGGAAGGTGGTCGGCTTGGCTCTAGCGGTTGCGTCAGTCCCCTTATGGAGCTTTTTTACAAAGTTGCTCCAAACTTCTGGAACTTCTTTCTGAAGTTAGTCTTGAGGGTCCAAACAGTCCAAACCACAATCCAAGGGTCTGGAATCTCCAAGCAGGTCCTTGAAAGGATGGAACCACAATTCCCACAATGCACCTGGACAGAACCCTTGCAAATCCACTTGATGCACTCCAGGCAGGGGATTCTTGGTGATGATGGTCCAGGTGAGCTCTGTTAACCTGTAGCTTGCAGGAAGTCCACTCTTTATTCCTCTTGAAACAAGGTACATCCAAAGGGCTGTAGTTCCAGATAATGCAGCAGGCACAGTCAGTCAGAATGCAGGGCCTGATGGTGCAAATCAAGTTTCCAGCTTGGCAAGCCTTCTTATCTTAGTTTCAAGCAGCAGATCTGAGAGGCTCTGCTCCTCACATATTTATTCAGTGTTCTCTGGGGTCAAGCAGGAGAGCACTCCTGTCCAATGAAGTGCAGGGCAACACCCCAGAGCATGACCACTTCAAAAGCGTGGCATAATCTTCTCCCAGAAAGCACTATTCATCCAAAATTCAGTATGGCTGAAATCTTAGCAGAGGAGCAAGAACTAGTTAAACCAACCTCCAGTATGGCTCATTTCCATAGCTCTTCTCCCCCTACCATCTGCAAATTCCTGCCCTAAGCCTGCCATCTGGCTGGGTCAGAGGGGCTGGGAGGTAGATGGACATGGCATTCTCTTCCTCCTTTGAAGCTCATGCATTACGGTCCCTCCCCTTTGCTCTGGCTCCAGTATAGCAGAGCTCTCTCTAACAGATAGCCTCTCACTGGGTGAGACACATCACTTCATCAAAGCAGCCTGGCTAATCCTGTTAACTCTGACCAATTAGGGGAGATCACAGGAAGGCTGAATTTTGGCTTACTGACTAGAAAGCCTTATAACTTCTTTTCTGTATATTTTAGGGTAGATTCAACAATAGCATATTGTTGAATGTATCAATACCAATCTCCTAAGGCTTTGAATGATATTATGCTTTCATTCCTAGCGATAGTTATGCATTCATAAACATTTTCTATGTTGTCCTATGGAGCTAGGCATCTACAATGGGGAAACTGCAATGGGCAATTTCACCCTCACCGGGGCATATGAAAAAACTTTTATCAGGACCCTGCTTATAGTTACCTGACCCCCTACCCCTAGGACACCTAGGGGAGACTTTAGGTGTCCTGAAAATGCACAAAATATTGTATTGTATCACTTTTTAAGTGCCCTACAACCAAAGTCGAGTTTGGGCACAATTTACATTTAAAAGCAGAGCTGCAACACAGGGCTGCTTCTAAAATGACCTCAGGCTCTCAGCAGTGCACACATGCAAGTGCAGAAAGGGCTGCAAGCCTCTAAACTGCCATTCCCTATTATATACTAGGGACTTATAGGTAATTTTACCCCCCCCGCCATATTATCTACTAGGGACTTATAGGGTGCGTCATGCCGTTTATAAGTGTATCCTAATATATAATGTACCATCATGTATGTGTGTGTTTTCACTGTGTCAGACAGAGCCCAGGGACAGTCAGAGTCCGTTACTACCAGTACCAGTCAGCAAAAAATGGGGGTGCACATGTCAGACAGGGTGACTTTGCAACATAGAGAAATGTGGCTAGCAGAAAAAAGAATAAATAAAACATTTAATTGGTTCTTCATCTTGCAGGAATAGATGGTTATGAGCTTTATCCATTGCAATTGACTATGGACCTGCAATACATCCACAAGAAAGACAAAAACATGTGTGCAGCGCCAATGTTCTACAAAGCACAGCTTTTCTTTGTGTAGTAAGTGGGTCCCAAGCCAGTGATACCTCAGCCTCACTGGGTTGCTTTGATGTTTGCTTCAGAAGACATATTTCACAATGAAGGAGCAAGCACTATAAATTATTCTCCTAAAATTAGAAACATCTTCGATAAGCATTACATTAGCATAATAACATTTTCAGGTAATTATTCTTGTGTTTACCAAAACAACAGCAGCAGCAGGGCCAACAAACGCATAAAGAAGCCCTCCTTCCAGCGACAGCCAGCAGCTGAAAAGGAAATTGAAAAGAAACGTTTTTATGAAAGCAGCATCACTGATGTGGACATGCAATACTAGTTACATCTACTTGTTGACTTGTCTCTGGTTTATGAGGGCACACCCCTCTTAACACTGAACATCTACAGTCCTAGTGACCATTACATTTAGCTGGAGTAGGAGGCTTTGCCCTTAATCAAAGACTTTGCTTTTTAAATTACACTACTGAGTTGCAAGCATCCAATAAAAACTACAACATCGTCAAACACATTTTCTACATTTTTGCCACTGTCTCTGAAGTATGGTTTAAAACAATTTTTAAACATCACAATTTACTACCATCGATGTATTAGGTCAAGGAAAGGTGTCACTGCTTAGCAGATCATGAAACGACATTATTGAAGACGAAAGGTAACTACATGTAGACAAAGTAGAAAGAATACATTAATGAGAGAGTCAAATGGCAACATTGACAAATTTGGCCCAGTACACCCATTTTTTTCCCCAACCATTGCTTGTGAAGGCCAGAAACAAAGTCCATTATGCACATGTGCAAATTTACAAATATAATATGTACATGTACAAACAGAGATGCATGAGCACAAACTGAGTTGCATTTATGCAGCATGTTCTCATCCAAAGTTTGCCCCAAGCTGTTCATGAAAGGGTGCCGCACATGAAGATTCTGGGTATGTGCTTCATTTACAGAATGACATGCTGGAATATGTGCTTGGCACACCTTCTGTTGCCCGATGAGTGTACTGATGTTATGTCAGGGTTCTACAGGTTAAGTTGAAATACAACTATACATGTTTTTTATCTCCATGGCAGAAATTGTACTCCATCACTCATAAAACCCATGAGTGGTGGAGCACTAATTTACATTTGAAGCAATAACTAAGGTTTGGAAATGAATCTCAAAGCACTGGCATGTACAGGCTCTTCAAAGCCCATGCATGGCAATGCTGTGCTCATGGGTGATGTGGGTATTGGGGTAGAAACCTACTGAGAACAGCAGGCCCAAAACACTATGCACACATAGCTCATGGGAATTTCTGCTTCTTTATTATGCATAGAGTGGCCATCCAAGTGTTTGAGAGCAGAATCTGCGCTCACTGGCCGGCCCCTCTACTGTCTGTGGATCAGCATCTGCAGGCTTGTATTCTGCGTCCACAAGTTAGAGAGGGTAAAATGTTCTTAGCAATGCTGCATCCCTGACTTAATGAATCGGGGCCACAGTATGTTCATACTTATAGAGTAAAATAGTTCCAGATTGTGGGTGCTCTAGTTCTCAGAGGGAGCTTGAGTACACTGCAGAATATATCAGAATATATCAAATTGTCTTACATCCTATAACATCTAATCAGCTGAAGTCTACTGGAAGAATCATATTCACAAGTCAACTCAAAGCTGTGCAAAATGGATTGTACCCTATGAAATGCCCAGAATAGCATTATATTTTATGGCCCTAAACATATGATTTAGGAGACCACTCTTTGAGGCTCTTGCCAGACTTTTTGGGCTGGTCCCAGGAATGTTGTAGAGGTAGTATATTTTATGAACACTCTGGTGGGGTGACTACCTTCTACAAATGTATACCCTAATAATGCAAAATGATAGCGGGTGCTACTTTGGAGAAAATTAATCAGTTGAAAATCTCATTTTGAATTCACTATCTTTGTAACATTATTTTTTTTCCATCCATTAAGATCTTTGCAGTAGCTTTGGGGCCCTATGTATTAGCCCTAATACAACTCCTAAATAAATACAAAAATAAGTGCATTCTCTAAAGTACAACTGATCTTCGAAAATTTTACAAATATTTCCCATAGATCAATGACACTTAGAACGTGAAACACTACCTACAACATAAACTTTTCGATTCTGGATACATATTGAGACATATAAGGACAGTCTTCCATCTCATGTGACTCGCTAAACCGATAGCAAGTACATGAACCTTTGTTAGCAGGAAAAGAAGGCTGAATGAGTTAAAAAAGGAGCCTGTTTAAATCATTACAATCAAAATCTTAATGTAAAACTGTTCCTTAGCATATGTATACAGATGTCATTCTTGTTCTACATGGGATTGTTAAAGCCGCCATCCAGTGAAACCCCAAAAAGTTTGTTCTATAATCCAGTCTTAAATCATAAGCGATCACCAACAACAATGGTTCCGGAATGTCCCTTTGATTGATGATATCTTTTTGGATTGCAAGTCCTATTGTGGCATCATTCATTAGCTGACTACTTTAAAGTGTGTCACGATATCATACTTAAAATGTTGTATTTTATGTCATATTATTTATCTGATGCACATGCCTTTATTTTAAGATCTGTGGTTCATAAGGATTCATTTAGTGCATTTCATTAGGGAGCCAAATAAGCAATCATTTGGGATTAGTGGAGAAGAACCATTGGCTTTTTGTGATGCCTGATCTTTGCCTCTGCCTCACACCTCCTCCAACCTACACACACCGCTCAGTCAGTGATGATTTGTGGGACTGACAAGTGGAGTGAGGCTGGAATGTACATCAGTCCAAGCAATCTGAAGTAAAGGAACAACAATGGAAGAGAGAAGGGTGTTTGTTATAACAACACGCGACCACACCACGAAGGAAATGCCAGTGATCACCACTTCAGCAAGCTGCAGTGACTTACTAGTTTGCGGTCCCATATCCTTTGGCCTTGGTAAAACCCATTGATATGGCAACAACTAATGCTGGTAATCCTGCAAAGAGAGAACAAATGCTGCTGTTGTTATCAAGGCGTCGACACTATCTTAATGTTCCTATCTGAAAATAAAATGTCAGACTAAACTACACGAATCGAAAAGAATTCCAATTTTATACTGAATGAATCATTACACAAAGAACAGCGCTATTGCAAGGCTTTTCTTTTTGAAGAACTGTTGCGACAGCTGGGCTTTCAGCGCAGCAAGCATTGCTTTTTTGTTGCTAGGCAACTAGTATATCTCCCCTTGCTGGTTGGAATTCTAATACAGCGACGACATTTTATGTTCAAGGAAGCATACACTTTTTAAGCTCACTGTTTTAAAACGAGCATCCACTTTAAAAACCATTTGAAAAAAATATTCCTATAAATTCTAATAAGAAATGGCTATTACGTAGAACGGAAATGCCCTAATGTATAGTATTTGTCAAAATCAATTAAATAATTCGTCAGTATCCTCTTTGGTTTACATCCGAAGTGCTCTGTTGCACTAAGGTTCTTGCTGTGGCGCGTTCTTTCTGCCTTGCAGAACTAGTCAAATACAAATCTCTGGCATTTAAATTTCTGCTGCCGATTAGAGATCCACTACAGGGATTTAAATAAACCTATGTATTGACTCACCCCATCCAAGGCACAAGAAGCGTTTCCTTATGAGCCGCGTTCGGATTTTTCCAGTGACAGCCATGTAGGACTGCCAGGCTTCTGTCAGTACCCAGCAGAATGAAGCCAGAAAAAAGAAGTGTAGAAACGCCGTGGTCATGGTGCAGATGTTCTGTGAGAAGACACAAGAGAAGCACATTGGCATTAGATTCAAGAGAGCTGTTGGCATGCCCATACTGCTTCTTTATTGATAACATTTGGCCTTTGCCAATGATATATTCACCTATATTTCATTGTACAGGTATTATTTCACCACTCGAGGGAATCTATTTATTTAGAACCTCGTGCCTCATGTTGAATTTGGCACCTGTTCAATTCTGCCCCTTCTACATTTATTCCCTCTTGTACAAAGTTACCAACGGGGGGTCCAAAATGAAACCAGTGCAGCTCCACAGCTCTCTGCATAATGTGATAGGGCAGAAGACTCGGAGTGAGGGCTAAGAGTGTTCCCAGGGATGTTAGCGAGACCTCCAGTTAAGTTCTTTTCCTCCAGTAAGGGACTCTAGGTGTACATACTTCTGTACTGCATTTCAATCACACTGATTATGTACAACAGAATCCCGACGGTCCTGTGCGTTTAACGCTTCAGCACTTTTTTATGAAAACGTTATTTTTTGATATTGTAGGGGGGTAAATCTATTTTGAGAAAAAAATGGTTGCGTCTTTGGCACATTTGCCCTTTAACGCCTTGCTGCTGACAAAGAGTTACAATGAACATACTAATATTCGTCTCATACAATATTACCCCCTTAACGATTATTTTCCCAATATAAAAAGAAGTGGCTCAATCACAACCAAAAGGTACAGTAGCCATACGCCTGGCTGAAAGTGCTATGGCCAATTGACTGGACATCTTGAGGCTGGCAGTCACTACCACAAGGAGAGGCCTGTCTTTTGATTGGCCATAAAGCATTGTAGCAACGTTTACCACTTTGCACTCTGAGCTCAAGTGGTTAAAACGCTGATACCATTTACAAGTCAAATGCTAAAGTAGATCTTGAAAGACACAAGCTCTCAGCTAAATGATCATTTAACAAAAAAACAAAAAATACATAACAACCCACACCCCTGGCACAGCTTGAAGAAATATCGACACTCCCCCCCCCCTCCCCCCGTCCGTCCCCCCCGCCACTAAGCTGAATAACATAAAACATTCCAGTGGAAGTGCAACTTTGTTTAATTTTTTGCTTTATTTCCATACAGCAGTAAAATAATATATATATAAATATATATATATACATACATATATATAAATATATATATATATCCACTACAAAACAGGTTACCCATATGAAGACACCACTGACCAGGGAGTTTTAACACCTTTAATTGTAGACTTCAGCTTTACAGGGTCACAGTCTCACGACGATTTCATCACCAGCCCAACGCGTTTCAAGCACTCCAGTGCTCTTGTTCACGGGCAAAATGGAGAAGAGTAGTAGCAGTCCTTAGATAGGGAACACCTGATAACTACACCAAGCCACGCCCCAGTGGGCGTATGCACGCACGGCATGCTGGTACTTGGAGTTCCCCATGAGTTTAACCCCCGTGGGTGCCGCCACATCTCTCCCAGTAATCCAAATAAAAAACCTCAGTGGGTTCGGAGGGAGCTTGAAAACCACCACCATGCTGATTTATAACATTCCAACGACACGGCTATCACTGGTTCCAACGTGTTTGTGTTTACAAACACAGGATCTGCATCTTGCAACAGGGCGTCTTCACGACCGGGCCGGCCGCTACAAATCCACTACAAAACAGGTTACCCATATGAAGACGCCACTGACCAGGGAGTTTTAACACCTTTAATTGTAGACTTCAGCTTTACAGGGTCACAGTCTCACGCCGATTTCATCACCAGCCCAACGCGTTTCAAGCACTCCAGTGCTCTTGTTCACGGGCAAAATGGAGAAGAGTAGTAGCAGTCCTTAGATAGGGAACACCTGATAACTACACCAAGCCATGCCCCAGTGGGCGTATGCACGCACGGCATGCTGGTACTTGGAGTTCCCCATGAGTTTAACCCCCGTGGGTGCCGCCACATCTCTCCCAGTAATCCAAATAAAAAACCTCAGTGGGTTCGGAGGGAGCTTGAAAACCACCACCATGCTGATTTATAACAGTCCAACGACACGGCTATCACTGGTTCCAACGTGTTTGTGTTTACAAACACAGGATCTGCATCTCGCAGCAGGGCGTCTTCGCGACCGGGCCGGCCGCTACAAATCCACTACAAAACAGGTTACCCATATGAAGACGCCACTGACCAGGGAGTTTTAACACCTTTAATTGTAGACTTCAGCTTTACAGGGTCACAGTCTCACGCCGATTTCATCACCAGCCCAACGCGTTTCAAGCACTCCAGTGCTCTTGTTCACGGGCAAAATGGAGAAGAGTAGTAGCAGTCCTTAGATAGGGAACACCTGATAACTACACCGAGCCACGCCCCAGTGGGCGTATGCACGCACAGCATGCTGGTACTTGGAGTTCACCATGAGTTTAACCCCCGTGGGTGCCGCCACATCTCTCCCAGTAATCCAAATAAAAAACCTCAGTGGGTTCGGAGGGAGCTTGAAAACCACCACCATGCTGATTTATAACAGTCCAACGACACGGCTATCACTGGTTCCAACGTGTTTGTGTTTACAAACACAGGATCTGCATCTCGCAGCAGGGTGTCTTCGCGACCGGGCCGGCCGCTACAAATCCACTACAAAACAGGTTACCCATATGAAGACGCCACTGACCAGGGAGTTTTAACATCTTTAATTGTAGACTTCAGCTTTACAGGGTCACAGTCTCACGCCGATTTCATCACCAGCCCAACGCGTTTCAAGCACTCCAGTGCTCTTGTTCACGGGCAAAATGGAGAAGAGTAGTAGCAGTCCTTAGATAGGGAACACCTGATAACTACACCAAGCCACGCCCCAGTGGGTGTATGCACGCACGGCATGCTGGTACTTGGAGTTCCCCATGAGTTTAACCCCCGTGGGTGCCGCCACATCTCTCCCAGTAATCCAAATAAAAAACCTTTATATATATATATATATAGCTTCTGCTCCAAAACTCACCAAATGGGTGCCGAACTCTCAGCGGGTGCTACCGTGATGTGAGGGTAGGACTCACAAGATATCAACAGCTCCAAAAGATACGGTGCACTCACAAGGTAAGTCTGTTGTTATTTTAATCTGAACAAACGCCCTTTCAGCAACAATGCCTTTCTCAATGTTCTTCAATTAAAAACAACTCATTGCACGCAAAATTAATGCCGTTTAAAAATGCACCAATGTCTCTCCTACTGGTAGTTCAAAAATCATAGGCAGCGGCAAAGGACTACACAGTCTCACTCGGAACATCAAATACGATAGTTGCCATGATGGCATGATGTTGCTTCATAACATTCCAAATGGCAGCCTGAGTATTCCTCCTTCATCGTTCATAATTGTAGGATAAATGCCTTCATACACTTTTAGTTCCTTTATATGCAACAGAATACTTCAGGCATGACTATTGATTGGTCTTCAAGTTGTTCAATTGGCTCCGTCCTGCCACTTATTGCATGCCCAAATCTCTCGCTTGCCACAATTCGAAAATTCATACCTGCCGGAGTCAGTTAAATAACCGGATATATATATATATATGTATATTACCTACTGGTGATCACCAATAGGTAGTTATAGTTACAACCATCTTTCCATAGGAAAAGCGTTTTTTGACTTGCCCATATCTTTGGTGCAGTTGACAAATCTTCACAACATTTTCCCAAAAAAGGGCCCCTGTAATTCTTGTTAGTAATAGAAAGTTTCGGGACGATCCGTCAACAGGAGCCAAGAAAAAAGGGGGAGGGTCAAAAAACGTGCTTTTCCAATGTTAATTCCCATAGGTGCTTTAGACACGACTACAGCCCGAATCACAGAACAGAATTACACCAAATTTGGCAGAAAGGTAGATGCTGATCCAGAGGAGTGCTTTGTCTGATTTGGTGTAAATAATTCTCCTATAGTAATCCTATTTTCTCATTGAATCTCCACCTCTTTTCAGCATTTCCTCTCTTAGTTTACAGCAAACTTTCCCAGAGTCCATCAACCAAAATGCTCCCCCCTGGCTGAGCGCTGGTTCTTGTCCTAGCAACTCCTTTATGTAAATGAGACACCCTCTCCTCTTTAAGTGTTGGAACTGGTGCTTCCTCCTGCTAGGATGGAGCCAGAACTTCAGGACATCTCAGATAATCAAGGGCAGTGATTCCTTTTGGTATTAGGAGTCTAAGGAGGAACTTGCCTTATTTTAAGCTAGCTGGTCTTAAACCCCTGCCCCCAGAGGCCAAGTGACTACTTGCTGACAACACTCCCACGTTCCTACTGCCAGAGAACAAGCAATTCTTTTCTCAGAGGGTTGTCCACACCAGGCCAGCCAAGGATCTTTGCCAGTTTTCTCCCAGGCAGTACACAGTACTCTATCTCACAGTAAAATTCCCCCTACATATACCAGCAATCTATTTTCAGCCCTTATTTAGATTTTTGAAACTAAGTGAAATATTGCTTTTAATCATCACTCTAACGTTTTCTCATGCATTGATGCAGAAAATTAATTTTATTTGTGTCTCTGCCACTTCCTGTAAAATGTAGTTTATCTACACAGAAAAAACCGTTTTTGGGTAATTGTTTACTGTGAGTACATATTATTTCGATATGTAGTATACAATACTCTAGAGATGACTTAGGTAATATAAAAATAGGCTTTTCTAAATGGCAGAGGCACTTTTCACTGGCATGTGTCACTGCAGTTCTCCAAAGCTGCAGGCACACCAGAGCACAATTGTGCCCCCTCAGGACATACGTGTTTGACGTACATGTGGATGGTGTAAATACAGACTGCTGCCACATATGATGTTTATCTTTCATGCCACTGGGGCAATTTCTGCACCAATTTACAATGCCCTAAATGAAAGCTAAATATACTAGATGGGTGAATCCAATTTGATAGTACAGTTTTTGGGACAGAGTACAAGCTCCATGGCTTTGAATAGTAGTGTGACAGTGGAGAGAGTCAAAATACCAGCAAAAAATAGGTTTCATGAAAAGGCGAAATATCTGGGATGACAATGCAGAAAAGATGAATTTGCGACACCTACCATTCTATGGGAAAATCATAGAGAAAGATGTAATTGAGCTACAGTAGATGATTAGATACAACACTCCCCTGTTCAACTACCAATTGGATTCAGGCCACAATGCAGGACAGAAACAGCCACCACAAGTTATTTAATAACACTCATCTGATATACAGCAACGTTGCCAACTTTTCTTATCTACCATGACCTCTGTCAACTATTCAACACAAACTATCACAAAGCACCCCAAATATCCTCTCATCCCAAATGGACTTCTATGGAATTGTCATGCAATGGTAAATTTCTTACATATAGAACAGAATCCATCTATTCCATGTGGGCTTCTTTGGGTCGAAAACCATCCCATCTCCTGTAATCTTCATACATTCCTTAGTAATCTTCAACCTCTACATATAGTCTTTCTGAGTTTTGGTAGCTGGCAAGAATATCAGCTATCGATTAACATGATTAACATGATACATAGCTGTGGCTGGAAGTGTTATCCAGCCTTGACATCAATTGGTTGAATGACTGCCTTACTACAATTCATGCTTGGATGTCACAATTCAAACTGAATCTCAACGACACAGAATTTTCCCTTATTCCCAAAGATAGAAGACACCAAGTAGTACAGTAGTAGTTCTTAAAGATTAACCTGGCCAATTATTCTCCATGACTAAACAGTTGTGCAAAGTCCCTGGGCTCCTACATTGGCGGCAACATTAACTGCAACTCCCACATTGCATACAAAATAAAGAAAACTTACACTAGTTGAACTTGTTCTATCTGGGTAAGTCCTTTCTTACAGAAGCTGACTTCAGAACACTCATACAGAAGCAGGTATGATCCCATTTTGACATGGGCAATACCTTGCTAGGTGGAATCCCAGGTCCTGGCCTGACACCATGGAAGATTGTTCTCCTTGAAACAACTTAAATCACAAATATGACAGAATTGCTATCACACTCAGAGAATTTCAATGGCTCCCTTTGTTCACAGACATCCCATTCAGGACTTGCTATATAATCTACAAGATTTTCAATAACAATCCCCCCTCCTTACCTTGCAACGAAGATCAAGAAGATGCTGCACTATAATCTTCCAAATGCAAATGAGGAAGGGGAAGAAGGAATATATATGACCCTATGCCGTTTCCTGCTACATACCAGGAGTGTGACACATCTTTCTATTTCAGATCTGTCACACAACATCACCTTTTCTTTCAGGCAGGAGTTGAAGTCTCATCTTTTAGCAACATCTCCTCACTTCATGATCCCCCACTGACATTTACTCTGAAGTACCCCCATTTAATCCAACCTCATCTCTCTCATCTCTGCCCATTTGCTCCCCTCGCAGGACCCTCACCCAATTCCCCTCACCCCTGTGGGTATAGCAGGTATTTCCTCAACACCCTCTCTCTCTACCTCATGTGTCCTGTAACCCCTCACCCACATATACTGCAAATACGCCTCCTGTACCATACTTTTTACATTGTAGCTACTCTTATGTTTTATAAACAGCATACATACCTCCATTCATACTTACATTGGAATGCTACTAATATATTAATGTCACTGGGGTTTGTTCTTATTAAAGCCCCTATTGTCCTATTCAGTAGATGTCAGCAACAGAAAGATCCAGTAATAATCCTAACTTGTTTTATTTCCCAACTTAATGGTACACAATTTGTCAAGCTCAGAAGGAGGAAAGCCGAAGCAAGCCTGATTGGGATACATACTTGTGAGCTGCAGGTCACACCAGGTGTCAGCAGTGAATGTTTAACTCAAGTGCAAATTGAATCTGTAAATGATAGCTGAACTTCAGCAAATTTGAGATTTTACCTAATGCAGTTATCTGAAGCTGTGGTTATATTTTATCACAACATTTCACTCTTTCTTAGAAAGTATTCGTTTGGATGCAGTACTAGGAGACTGCGCTTCCCTCATGCATTTGCCCACAGTTTCTGAAAGTGGTACTCCGTATTACGAAGTGCACCTCAACAAAGCACCCGCAAATCTGTAATTGCGCATCCTGGGCAGATAATAAGGAATCCAAGAGCTTCAGATCTGGCAATGATGATTTGATCACCGAGTTGCTGCTAGGCGATTCTGTAAAACTGTACCTGTCATCTGTATGTGAATCATCCACATAATTTTTAAGGATATCTGGGTGGTTTGTGACTCTGCTCCTTTAAGGGTCACTCCAATGTCTTTTTGCCTGTGCCCTGGGACTGGAATATGCTCATGCAATCAGTATTAGCTGTCATATTTATTGTTTTTCAATTGGTGTGTATGAATGGAGAGAAGCGAATGTGTAAAGAAAGTGAGAGGGAATACACTTTTTGAAAGTTATAGATGCAGGCTTTCTTTGGACACGTGCGACAACGGTGGCAATGATGCCCCTGGAAGGTAATTTATGGCTCAGAATGTGGAGCATGAGTGAGCTCCAAGGGGACAAGAGCAATAATGGAGTGACACCCAGCTGTTTCGTTCACACCTATGCTAGGGTTAGCACCCTTTGGTAATATATAAAATCATTTGAGAGCAGTGACTCCCTAATTAATGACCATCCTAAATAATAATAACCCTAGCCTTGGGCATTGGTCATATTACTAGCAATACGTCAACCACTTTTAGAATTATAAAAACAATGCCCAAAGCCATAGGATAAAACATAAGCCTGTGCATCGGAATTTTGGAATGATAATTTTAGGGCCAGGACACGTCTGGGGAGAATTGTGCTCTCTAAAAAACCACTCCATCATCATCATCATATAGACACACAACAATGGTATCAGTATACGGATGCCATGAAACTGTCTTACCTTAAGATTGTGATGAACTAGTGATGATATAAACATACTGCTTTTTGAAGTCATTCACTCTGCGCTCCCTGTTAATCAATATCTATGTGTTTGATGATGATTTAGAGGGTTGCATGTGACAGAAAATAACATTTGGTTTACGCTCCTCTCATTCTGGGGTCTCACTTTGTAGCTATTGGGACTGGTCCTTTCTGCAGGGTTACCCGCAAACTTTTTGCCTTTTTCCTCCTATTTGTCAGACCCTCGTTTTGTTGGCTTTAGGACCCTGGGCACTTTACCACTGCTAATCAGTGCTAAAGTGCATGTACTCTCTCCTTTAAACATGGTATGATTGGTTTACACCTGTTTGGAATATTTAATTTACATGTAAGTCCCTTTACAGTGGTATCCCATATACCCAGGCACTGTAAATTCAATGCTACTAGTAATCCTGCAGCGCTACTTGCGCCACCCCCAAAAGTAGCCTATCAAACCTGTCTCAGGCCTGCCACTGCAAGGCCTACATGTGCAGTTTACTGTCACATTGACTTGGCATTTAAAATTACTTGTCAACCCTTAAACTCCAATATTTACTACATATAGGTCAGCCCTAAGACAGGTCCTAGGTATCCCTATGGGCAGGGTGCTTTGTAGGTAAAAGGTAGGACATGTGCCTTTATTGTGTGGCATGTTCTGGCAGTGACAAAAACTCTATTTTGTTTCTCACTATTGTGAGGCCTACACCTCTCATAGGCTAGCATTGGAAATGTCATGTCTGGTATGTTTAGAATGGTAGTGATAAGTCATGCTTGCTGGTGTAGGTGGACTTTTTATTACTATTTTAGAAATGCCACTTTTAGAAAGTGAGCATTTCTCTGTGCTTTTAACTCTATGTGCTTTGCAGCCTGACTCCAAACCACATCTGGGCCTGTTTAGCAGCTACACTTTGTGCATACTTTCCAGACAACTACAACACAGCAATGGCTGGGTGTGATAAGAGAGGCATCTGTATCCATCTGCATGCTTATAGTCTTTCTGGGATGGGGGAGAAGTAGGTGGGGTGCATTTACATCTGTATACGCTGTGTCCTGCCCCCACACAAAGGGCTCGTTTACCCCCTACTGTATGCCTGGAGCCAGGGCTGGATTTGAAAGGGAGTGTTGTGCACTTGTAAGGTTTCTTTCGAAGTGTCCCCTAGATCAAATACATTTTGAGCATAAGTACAGGGGCTCTGACCCCATGATTTTAGATCACTTTTGGAACTGGGACTGAGCCTCCCGTCCTTGTGTGGTTGCTCTCGACTTGAGGGGCACATTCTTCCTTTGTGGGCAGCATGCCCGGCAGCCACAATGTGCATCAGCCTTTGTATTTGACTTCTCGGGCCCACGACGCATTCAAACCCGACCCCCGTGCCTGGGTGGGCAACTGAATCCCTCTGGGAAGAGGTGTTGGGGAGTTTCTTGTGCAAATCGGGTCCCGTGAACACTCTCTAGCGCTGCTTGACCGGAGCTAATTGTTTCGCTAGAAGCAACAAGTACGGTAATAATCCCGCATCGCCAAGCACCTTTTGCTTAAATACACTTGGTCCTCCCAAGGTACCTGAATCGGACCCGAGTGGTCCCAACGTTGCCCCTACGACACAGAGGGCAGTTGGGGGGAAAATTACTTTGCCTACATTCTGGTCTCCTCCTTCCTAAGCTGAGGCGGCCGGAGTACAAATTACTGCATCTCCCTTAAAGTGAGTACCTGCAATTTGTTTTCCTGAATACTGCTAACTTTGGGGGCACGTTGCTTTGCTGTCAGACACCATTCTAAGTGCTAGCGCTGCTAGCTTGAATTGCTATAATAGTTTAGGACAGGCCATTTGTCCTATTACTTCAAACATGAGCGGTTCTAATGTGCTACACTACACTTCTCACAATGATCTCCCAAATTACCATAACACTTGTAGTAGGAGCGCTGCTGCAGCCTATGTTTTATGCCTCCACATCATCAATGCCCCTGTCCCGATTCACTCCCTGTGCTCTCGTTCCCACCACCAGGGGGCCGAATTGTGGGGCTTTCCAGTATTCTAATATGCTTCCAGACACTCCCCTGTATGCATATCCTGACTTCCAGGCATTTGGACATCATTTAGGATTTGACATCCATTCCCAATCCATGCCGGGTTTTGTGGAAGCCAGTCTGCTCATGCTGGAAACTACATTACCTATAATCCCCTGCTCACTGCTTTGTCTCCACCCCTGCAGGCCAAGGATGGGTGGAGGAATTCAGTTCACCTGTGGCTGGCTGCTGCTATCCTGCTCACACCTGATGCATGTGATTACTTTGAGCTCTTTTAAGCCCCAGCTCCCTTCAGCCCAGTGTTGGTCATTGTAGCTGTATACCGGTCCTTGTTTCCAGTGTTTCCTGAGCTTTTGATACCCTTGTTTCCAGTGTTTCCTGAGCTTTTGATATTCCTTGATTCCTGAGCTATAGTTAATCCTTGTTCCTTGATTCCTGAACTATAGCTATTCCTTGTGCCTGAATTAGCACTGCCTGCTGTGCTACCTTGTTTCCTGAATTCCTGAACTATAGCTATTCCTTGTGCCTGAATTAGCACAGCCTGCAGTGCTACCTTGTTTCCTGAATTCCTGAGCTATAGCTATTCCTTGTACCTGAATTAGCACTGCCTGCAGTGCTACCTTGTTTCCTGAGTTCCTGAGCTGTAGCTATTCCTTGTACCTGAATTAGCACTGCCTGCAGTGCTACCTTGTTTCCTGAGTTCCTGAGCTATAGTTATTCCTTGTACCTGAATTAGCACTGTCTGCAGTGCTACCTTGTTTCCTGAGTTCCTGAGCTATAGTTATTCTTTGTTCCTGTTCCTGGGCTGCAGATATTTCTTGTTCCTGATTTGCACTGCTTGCAGTGCTCTCTTGACTCCTTGTTTCCTGAGCTGTAGCTATTTCCTGTTTCCTTGAACCAGTACTGCCTGCAGTGCTACCTTGACTCCTGAAGCTTTAGTAATTTCCCTGTTCCTGAACTAGCACTGCCTGCAGTGCTATCTTGACTCCTGGAGCTTTAGTAATTCCCTTCTTCCTGAACTAGCACTGCCTGCAGTGCTACCTTGACTCCTGAGCCTTAGCATTCCTTGTTCCTGACCTGCAGCAGTTTCCCTTCTCCTGAACTAGCACTACCTGCAGTGCTACTTTGACTCCTGGGCTTTTGCTCAATTCTTGTTCCTGCCCCAGCACTGCCTTCTATGCTACTTTGTTTTCTTGATTCCTGAACCTGTACTATTCTAGTATACCCTTGTAGCCTCCCCTTCTGTATATCCTCTTCCAGTCCCTGCCTTTCTTCCCATTTCCTTCGTTCCAGTTCTAGTTTGCTGTCTTTCTATTTCTGCTGTCTTGCTTTTGTTACCTTGTATGGTTGTTACCTGCTTTCTGCCAATTGAGCCCTGTGATTTCCTTCCTTTCCTGTTAAGCACTCCTCCTTGCTAGCTCCTTGTCTATTGTGCTTGTGTTTAGTTCTACCCCTTTGCTGTTACTGCCTTGCGTGTTCCTGTTTGATCACCAGGATCCGTGGGCACAGCTGACTACCTAGGTGGTGTTTCTTGTTCACTGTGAGTATTGTCTTTGAATTACTGTTATAACATCACCATAGGTATAAGCTCCACAGACCCTGCCTTTGCATACATATCCTATATGTGGGTATTTTCAGTCAGTATCTGTAACAGCAATTATGGGTGAGGAACTTACTGAGCTTCAGTCTTACCGTGTGGAGCTCCCGAGTGCTGTACCCCACATCCCCTTTAATTTTAATGTTGTTTTATATATAAGTGTATTGCACATCCGTCCTGGGTGTAGTGATTCTGAATGCTGAGCCGCCTCATGAGTGCCCGTCCTTTCTGAGTCTCACCCATCTTGTTCACTTGTACAGGCTTCCCCTTTGGATCATTTTTTCTCCTCTGACTTCCTGTGTGATCCTGGGCAGCGCTGTACTACTCTTTCTGAATACGTTTTCTACCCAGTTCCAGGTCCTTGCCCAAGTCCCTGACTGTGTTCCCGACATAGTCCCGGACAGTCCCTGACAGCCCCAGGGTGTGCAAAGAGTACCGTGACCCTCGCTAATAGGGGCACAGGGGTTTCTGTGCCCACATTGGCTTATTGTTTCTAGTAGTACTTTGTGAGTTCTACATTACTAGTGATATTTGGTGATTGATGTAGTACAGTGAAGTATTGATGACATGTCTCTTTATGACCTGATACTATCACATATGTTGTTCTGCCTTGCATTGTCAGAATAATGAGTATGATCTCAGGATTTGCATAGTATGCACAGTATATATGGCTCATGTCATTCTGGTCTATGTTTTATGCAAAATATACTATATATATATATTTATAAATCTTGTGTGGAGTCTCTTTTGTGGTGTATTTATTGTGTTACTGGTGTGAGTGTGTTGCGCAAATGCTTTACATATTGCCTCTGGGGTTAAGCCTGACAGCACTCTGCCAAGCTACCAGGGGGCGGGCACAGTTTATCTTTGGTGTGTAACTTACTTGCCCTGACTAGAGTGGTGAGTTCTGCCTGGCTTAGGTGCATACCCTAGCCAACCAGAAACCTTGTTTCTAACAGTAGGAATCATTCGAAAATTGATTTAGCAAGGAATTCACGGTTTAACGTTTTACTGACCCAGGACAAATAATTGAAAGTGAAAAGGTGGTGTACGTTAGTGAATGTCCTGATTTTCATTTATTTCGAAGTTTTATATAGCGCTCATACCTGTTGCCTCATGGCTACAACAGAGCTCCTAACTGGCTGGAAACCAATCCTCTTATAAAGATAATACATTCATTAACATCACCATTCTTTGGTGAGTGTTTCAGTTCGACTTAGGTTCCACTACTCCCTGGGAGTAGGATCAGAAGCTTGGCCGTAGATCCACTTTCTGGGACACAAAGTAAAAGGCTGAGAAGATATACTCTGGGGCTAGGCCAGTTTCAAAGAAACTAGAATACTGAAAATGACGCATGTTCTAGGTAGATGCATTTTCCCTTCACTGTGGATGCTCGACTATGTAGAATGTCACCAGGGAAAGCAACACGTTTTCAAGGGGAATTACCGGGACCTGGCAGAGGGCGCTCTATTGACCCTCTAAGGTTGCACATGTTAAGGATCGACAGTGTGTACCTCGGTTCTAGCATCTTCAGCAAGGCTACTCTTCTAGACTAGGATGGTATTAGCAGTAGCGCTCAGTAAAATTGTAAACTAATAGGAAGTGCTCATGGTTTCAACAGTACTTGTTAAACAAATGGGTTTTTTTCTTCATTATTTTGATTCGCTTGGTGATTAAAAATATAGAAAAAGAGTCTGTACCTTTCCGAAGTTCTTTTCTTTGGATGGACAACTGGCACAGATGCCATTACATTTTCATATCATTAAACATAAACCTCAATTTTAATCACTTAACTAAAGCTGCATTTGTTCCCTTTCCAGTGGGTGTTATCTAACCGCCTCAGAGCAGTTGCATGCCAAGTACCTCGCCATCTGCACGATGAGCTGCCACTGAGGCAACTGCTATTAATGGCAAATCAACTACAATGCCATACAGAGGCAGCAGAAAAAAAGGAAAGGACTTCACAGTTCACATAAATGTCAATCTGAGCATTTACCATTTATGATTGTTTTCGAAATTTCGATAAATACATTCAGGGATAATTTGGGGAGTTTTTCGTCTACTTTCAGTAGCCATATTGCAGAATGAACAGCCAAGTAATAAGCTATCCCTAGGTTACATTTCTAAAAGAAAGGGTTCCAGAAATCCATTAAAATAGATCATATTGAAAATGACAACAGCGCATTCCACTGTTTCCTTTCCACCTCTTTATTAAATCACCTTTGTGTATGCAGGAGAAGTCTTGGTTGTTCAGCCCCTTGTACACCACAGGTTACTGCTTTTTGCAAACAAGCGACTGCTGTTTCTGGCTTCAGGTTATCCATTCACGGGCATAGTTGCATTTCTTTGCATTTCGAATTCATAGGAGACTAAAAGAAGATATTCGGAAGAAGGTGCTATACATTAAATATTAATAGATGTGTTCATTTCTTGGTAGGATAGCATAAAATGCTCTCTCACTGAGACAGCTGGGACAAAATTGCATTTTATCAAATTCTATCAAGCAATAAAGGGATGAGGATAAAATATCGTTCATAATTCAGGAAAGTTAAACCAGACTATATAGGTAATTTTTCCCGGTAAAAAAATTCGTTTCTTTAAAATAAGTGGCTGTAGAGCACGTCATAGTTAGCATCTTTGGGGAAAGTATCTGTTGCTAAGAATCCCTTAGTTCATAGTTGGAACGAATGTATTTCTTATTTCATTTTCTTGACTGTGTCCAAATTTGAAAGTTTGAATGAATTTATAGAGCAAAACTAAATCACATATTTGAGTTCACCTATTTTGTGAAATTAAAAGTGTGGCCTTACTCTTCGAATCTTCCCCTGCTTTACATTTCTACAATTTACTAATAATTTAAAGATTTGTTTCGTGATTAGTTTAAGAACTTGCAATGTCTTGATAGCTGATCTTTGTCATTGCATGACCACATAAAAACAAACAATTGTTTTAATGGATCTGTACTTGTTTTTTCAGGAATTTGCTTTCCTCTAAGCCATTCATAATCCTGCTGAAGAGCTCATATGTACACAAACAAAAGAATTAAACAAAAATGCATGTTAAGATGCATCATTCATGCGGCCAATGCCTGGGCAGGCTTGGCATATCCCAGCCCTATTCCATATTAGCTAAAGCTTAATATTATCAGAAGTGCAGTCTTCGCTGGTTGAGGAAGCAAATGTTCTGCATTGCAATAACTTTATTCTGGAATTGAGATACCAACAGGTCCTCCCTGTCCAACACATATTGTTATACAGATAAAAAAGATATTATACATGCTATATCTTTATATTGCTGACCCCTAGTTTCAAGCGTGCTCGCCTGGAAGGCAGACCTTTTCTGTCACAGCTGATAGTCTGTAGAATGCTCTTCCAGTTTCCCCGCGGAAGATTAAAAAACTTTTACTTTTCCGGTAAGCATTACACACTTTTAAAAAAAAAAATATTTTTTTATTGAGCAGACTTGGCATCTAAATCACAATACAAGGATGATAAATAGTGCAATTAAAATGAACCATACAAAAAATCGCATTGCGCCTAAATCTAAACAATCCATCTAAAATACACAGTAAAAACATCTGCGAATAATTACCTTCATTATGTGTGTTTTAGATGCTTGTTTCTACCATATATTATTTCATTACTTTGAAGAGCTAGAGAAGTGCGTATCACTAAAATGATATTATTTCTAAAATCTACAAAATCCACTTCTCCCTAGCCTCTGCTCTCATCCGATTGTAAAGAGCTAGTGCAAGAGTGCAATTAAATTGATATAAACCTTTTGTCACTATATCATTCTATCCATTTAACAATTCATTAAAAAAAAACACACGTGGCATAGTGCTAAGAATAATATACTCCGATATTAAAACAGTACTTCTGAATAAAGTGCATTAGTGCTTCTAGCGAATAATATATCCTTGGGTGCACTGAAACTTTGGTACAGCAAAGATTGCCAAATCAAAAGCAACTCTAAAAAAAAAAAACAATATTCTCTTTTAAAAAAAATCTTTCTGAAAATAATCCCGCAATTCATTTATGTTAGACCCAGCATCCTTGGCGTGGTTTTCCCTGACTTTTTGCCTCTACCTCTTGTGTTTTTGATGCTGTGCTGGATTTCGTTTTTGCTGGCTTAGATGCTTTGGGCACTTTGCCACTGCTGATCAGTGTCAAAGTGCAAGTGCTCCCTGTATAAATTGGTATTGTGATTGGTTCTCCCTGATTGGCATATATGTTTTACCAGTAGGTCCCTAGTAAAGTGTACTGAGTGTGCCAGGGCTGGTAAACCAAATGCTACCAGTGGGCCTGCAGCACTGGTTGTGCCACCCACATGAGTAGCCCTGAAAAGATGTCTCAGGCCTGCCACCGTTTTGTTAACTGCCATGTCGACTTGGCAAGTGCACCCACTTGCCAGGCCCTAACCTTCCATTTTCTTACATATAGGGCATCCCTATGGTAGGCCCAAGGTACCCCCCTGGGCAGGGTGCAGTGTATGTGAAAGGTAGGACATGTACTGGTGTGTGTAACATGTCCTGGTAGTGAAATACTGCCAGTTTCGTTTTTCACTATTGAAAGGCTATCTTGCCCCATAGGACAGAATGGGGAATTCTTTGTAACATTTTACAAGCATATCTTCCCATAGGGATAAGATGAGAAATGGAGTTTGGTGTCCCTGAACTCAGGATTTAATAACGCATCTTTTAGTAAAGATGGTTTTTAAATTGTGTGTTTGAAAATACCACTTTTAGAAAGTGGCTATTTTCTTGTTCAACCATCCTGTGTGCCTCTGCCTGTTTGTGGATTGACTGTCTGGTTTCAGTGTGACAGAGAGAGAGGTTGTGCATTCCCTGTAGACAGCCTCTGGGGGGCTTGAGGTGTGCCTGACCCTTCCTGGATGACCCAGCCCTGAGCTTAATAGACCCTGGCTGCATATAGAGTGGTGGGAGGAGATTTACCTTGCACCTGAATGGATCCTGTCTCCACCTCCTGTGGTCATGCTGCACCAGTGAAGGAAGAACTGGTTTAAACTGGGCTCAGAGCCCCTTGCACAAAGAGAACAAAGACATTTTGGGGTATAAGTATCAGACCCGAAACCCCAGACTTTTAGACTACTTCGTGAATCAAGAGGAACCTTCGCCAAGGAGAAAAGCTGGAGAAACTGGAGGAGGAGTACTGCCCCTTTGCTGTGTGCTGTCTGGGGTTGACCTGCAGTAGCTGATTCTGCCAAGGGAAGAAAGAGGACTTTGCTGTGTGCTGTGTTCCCCCCTGCTTAAGAGGAGTCTCCAAAGGCCTGTGTGAGTTAGCCTCCTGTTGTAGGAAACTCAGGGACATCAAAGTTTCCAAGTACTTTTTGCTTCCAACTACACTGTGTGTGTGTGTGCCCTCGCACAGCACTTAGTGTACCACGATCTTTGTGGAGTCTGCAGCGTTAAGGGAGGAGGACTCTTAGGGTCTGCCTGTCATTCATTTGCCCCAGGCCTCGCGTTCTCCGTGTATCCCTGGGAGCTGCGACGCGCTCCCTCAGGCGAAGAGGCCATCCAAAGCATTTGCCCGATCACCGCCTCCGGCCCAAGATACCCATCCAACTGTGTATATCACCCAAGAACTTATAAATAGTCCTTTTTGGAAGCTTCGCTATTTTTAAAAACATTGGTACACTGATATCTGATTCTTGAATCATCTTTGTGATGAAAAAATTATCTAATCCCCCGGTACTATTTAAACATTGAGAGAGAACATCCAGCAAGGCTGCCTGGTAGTACATACGAATATTAGGACATACCAACCCTCCTTCCTCTTTCTTCAATTCAAGCACCTCCAAGTTCACCCTGGCCGTCTTTTTATTCCAGATAAAACTTCTGAAAACTGAATCAAGTTCCTGAAAAAAATTATTAATTTTTATTGCCACATTAGAAAATAATAATATTAACCAGGGGCGGATAGACATTTTGATCATGGAAACACAAACTATGATGGTCAAGGGGAACCTGGACCATCTGTCTAACAATCCCTTAATTTTACCTAGCATTCTTTCGTAATTCAAATAAAAAAGAGTTGAAAAATATTTTGTGACTCATATACCAAGATATCTAATTGGAGACGCAATCTTAGCTTGTAACCGTAAGGAAGAAGGAAGGTCTTCTACTGTCACATTAAAAAGCAACAATTCTGTTTTACTTTGATTTATTTTGTATCCTCCAATCCTAGTAAAATCCTTAATCACCCGAAGAACTCGTTTTATATTATCTTCATCTGGCTGGAGATATAATATCATGTCATCCGCAAACAATTTAAGCTGCGTCATGCCTTCTATGGGTGCCCTAATTCACTGACACCTTAGCTTGAGCACCATTATATAGATTGGATAGCATCGACAAACATTGGATGGGAAAACCAAACCTCTGGAGACAATAAAATAAGGCATCGTGTTAGACCTGGCACCATTGGCGTGGGTCTCCCTTCCATTTTTTGCTGTTGCCTCCTGTGTTTTGCTATGTTTTTGCTATGTTTTTGCTGGTCTAGATGCTTTGGGCACTTTGCCACTGCTATTCAGTGCCAAAGTGCAAGTGCTCCCTATTATAAATTGTTGTATGGATTAGTGATTCCATGATTGGATTATTTGATTTACTTGTCAGACCCTAGTACAGTGCACTGTGTGTGCCCGGGGCCTGTAAATCAAATGCTGCTGGTGGGCTTGCAGCACTGGTTGTGCCACCCACAGAAGCAGCTTGTAAACTATGGCTCAGGCCTGCCATTGCAGAGCCTGTGTGCAGTCTGGGACTGCCATGTCGACTTGGCAAGTGCACCCACTTGCCAGTCCCCAAACCTTCCCTTTTCTACATGTTAGTCACCCCTTTAGTAGGCCCTAGGGCAGGGTGCATTGTATGTGAAAGGTAGGACATGCCCTGGTGTGTGTGGCATGTCCTGTTAGTGAATTACAGCCAATTTCGTTTTTCACTATTGCAAGGCTACCTGCTCCCATAGGCCAGAATGGGCAGTTTGATTATAACACCTTATAATCCTAACTGACCCAGGGAACAAGGTAGAAATTCGAGTTTGGTATGCCTGAACTCAATATGTTAAAACACATCTTTTAGTGTGGGTGATTTTTACATTTTGTGTTTGAAAATACTACTTTTAGAAAGTAGGTATTTTTTTGCCTAACCTTCCAGTGTGCCTCTGCTAAGGTTGTGTATTCACTGTCTGGTTTGTGAGATTTACTGGGGACTGGAGAGGGTCTTGGCTCCAGCGGTCTGATGGGTCAGGGCTGGGCTGAATAGGACCCACATAAAATAGAGTGTAGGGGGGAGGAGACTTCCTTTCACTGACCTGAGCCCACATAGAATAGAGAGTAGGGGCGGGGATTTCCTTTCACTCCCCTGAGACCTCATAGAATAGAGAGTAGGGGGAGGAGATTTCCTTTCAGCTACCTGGGCCAGGTCTGCTCTCAAACAATGCTGTCTCCACCTCCTGCCAGGAAGCTGCACAGAACTGGTTTTGGTCAGGCACAGACACTCTCTGCCTCCAGAGAACAAAGACTTTTTGAGTATAAATATTGTGGCCCAGGCCCCAAGACTTTAGATCACTTCTGGGAATCAAGACGAACCTTTGCTGAGAAGAAGAACCAGAAAACTGAAAGAGGAGACTGCCCCTGTGCTGTGTGCTGTTGGGGGTTGGCCTGCAGTGGTTACTTTATTGCCAAAAGAAAGGAGAAAGGAACTTTGTGTGTACTTTCATCATCTTGAAGAAGATCTCCAAGGGCTTCAAGATTGAGCTTGCCTCCTGCCTGAAGTCTCAGGGATACAAGACTTCACCAACCAGCTCCCCTGAATTCCCTTGCTGGGAATTCTACCTGCAAAGAGGTGCCTGCTGTTGTGTTGGGCCCTTTTTAAGACTGCGTGTCGCTAGGAGTTGGAAGCGCGACACAATAAGGAGAAGCGTGTCGCCGCCGCATTGCCGAAGAAGCGTGCCGCCGCCGCAGCTGTTCACCGTCGCATCACCGACGAAGCGTGTCGCATCACCGGAGAAGCGTGTCGCCGCCACAGAGGCCACTGTCGCATCACTGGAGAAGCGTGTCGCAGGGCCTGTAGCGGCTCAGAAGTTCAACAAGGCACCGCACGGCCGTCGGGCCTGCACGCATCGCATCTACGCTGTCGCACCGTAACCAAGACGCCATTTTGTCGCATCGCACCGGATCGTCATCGAGGCGCCATCTTGTCGCATCGCACCGGATCACAGTAAGAAACCGACGCATCAACTCCCCACACAGTAAGGAAGCGAGCCTCAACTCCCCTGTGCAGCAGTAAGGACCCGACGCATCCACTCCCCTGAGTGTAAGGAACGGCGCATCAACTTCCTTGCGACCCTTTTGTTTGTATTGCGTGACGCATCCAAGGTACTTTGAGAGTAAAGTGTCGCATTTATCATCTACATTGAACTAAGCTATTTCTACCATTTTAAAGACTCATTTTTGATTACAGTATTGTGGATTTTTGTCGTTTGACCTTGTGTTAAGTCTAGTAAAGATTACTTATTTTTCTAAACTGGTGTAGTGTCCATTTGTAGTGTTTTCACTGTGTTACTGTATGTGTTCACAAATGCTTTACACACTGCCTCTGAGATAAGACTGCCTGCTCGTGCCAAGCTACCAAGGGAGTGAGCAGGGGTTATTTTAGGAGTGTAGCCCCTTCCCCTGACTAGACACGAGGGTCCCTATTTGGACAAAGGTGCAAACCATTGCCAACTAGAGACCCCCAAATCTAACATTGGTGGTCAGCGGTGAGGATTTGGACTTGCATTTGTGATTCATATACAGTGATTGGTGTACACTGCTAGTGAGTGCAGATCAAACGCAACCACATACTTATTGGTAGAATTTTTTTCCTTGGGATTTCTACTTTTGCTAAGAACTGCCAGTTGTTGTTACCATGAGTAGACCAGCATCCATTGCACCTGAAGAGTTTGAATTTGAAGAAGAAATGTTGGATGCATACACTGTGCCCCAGCTCAAATCCGCTTGCAAGAAATTTAAAGTCTCCCTGAAAGGCCTCACGAGAAAAGAGGAATACCAAAAGGCGCTGAGGGCCTGGTTGGAAGCAAGGAGTGCCAGTGAGCACCCTGAGGATCAGGTGGAGGATTTAGAGGAGCAGCAAGGGGGGCTCTTGGGTCCAGTGGGAAGGAAAGTACCGTCCAGGGCAGGCAGCAGTGTTTCTTCCAAAGGCCTGTCCCCAGAAGAGCTGGAGGACAGGGAGAGAAGTAGGGTGCATGAGATGGAGCTAGCCAAGCTCAAAATGGGTGGGTAGTTAGAATTAGAGAATAAGAAATTGGCCCTAGAGGAAAAGAGGATGCAATTGGAGCATGAGAGAAGTTTGAGGGAGTTGGAATTGAAAGCAAGAAGCTTAGAGATTACTCCCTCTGGTGGCAGCACACCATCCATGCCTAGTGAGGCACGAGTATATATACCCAAGGAGGTGGTCAAAGAATTTTACAGAAATTATGATATTGGTCAGTGGTTCAAGGCCTATGAGGTAGCTATGACGTCCCACCGGGTCCCTGAGAAAGATTGGGGAGCGGGGTTGTGGGGGCGGTTCCTCAGTGAGGGGCGGGATACCTTGTTAGACTTGCCCTCTGAAGTCCACAATTCTTATGAGCACATGAAAGAAGCTTGATGAGTAGGTATGGGTTGACTCCTGAAATGTATAGACAGAGGTTTAGAAACTGCAAGAAACTGGAGTCAAGCACTTGGGTAGAATATGTGTCCTTTTTGGGCAGAGCATTGGATGGTTGGGTGAAGGGTAGCAACGTGAAGAATGATTTTCAGGTGCTCTATGATTTGATTACGTGGGAGCACTTGTCCAGTAATTGTTTTCCAGAGCTGCGCCAGCACCTGATTGATAGTAAGCTGACTATCCCTAGGAAGCTTGCTGAGGAGGCGGACAGCTGGGTGAGCAACCGGGTCCACAAGGGTCATGTGGGAGACTCCACCAAAGGTGGGCAGGGTCCCCAGCAGAGGAGTGGGGGGGACAAGGGTAAACAGAGGGAGTTCCAGAAAGGGCCCCAAAGTAATCCCCAAGGGAACCAAGGGAAGTGTTCCCAGCCTCCCCCTGAAAAGAAGTCAGGGGCCCTGACAGATAAGCCTGTTCACAGGGGGCCCAAGACCTGTTTCAAGTGTGGTCAAGTGGGCCACTGCTTCTATGATTCAAGATGTCCCATGTATGGGAAAACAGCACCCACTGGTGTACCACCCCGGCAGATCACTAGTGTAGCCCTGGGGGAGGAGTTGGATGCCCAAGGTGGGTGGGGTCCCACAGAGATGTCCCTAGTCTCTTTAGGAGACTGTGAGGTGGTCCCCAGGACCCAGCTGCCTGATAACACTAAGAAATACAGGCAGTGGGTGACCATCAATGGCCAAAGGGGGGAGGCTCTGAGAGACACCGGAGCCAGTGTGACAGCTTTCAGTTGTCGGCTGGCGTCTGAAGAGCAGGTGATCCATAATGCATTTTACCCAGTTGTTGCCGCTGACAACACAGAGAGCCACTGCAAGGTGGCTCAGGTTCCCTTTGAGTGGGGGGGGGGTCTCAGGTACTCTTCAAGTAGCTGTTAGGCCAGCCATGCCTGTTGACTGTCTGTTGGGAAATGATTTGGAGAGCTCCCCTTGGGCTAAGGTGGAGCGTAATGCACATTTGGAGATGTTGGGCTTGCCAGATTGGGCGTGTGTGACCACCCAGTCTATGGCAGCCAGTAAGGGTGTTCAAGAGGACCTGGAGCCTGAAAGAGTGGCCCAGGTGCCTGCCTTAAAGAGAAGAGGCAGGGGGCGTGGGAAACCGGCCCCCATATTTCCCACGGTCCAGGAGGAGGCAGACCTTGAGGGGGATGCCCTGGAACCTACAGGGGAACAGGTGGCTGAACTGGGGGACCTGCCTGAGCTGACCCATTGGCAGCAGGAAGGAGGCCCCTCCAGGGAAGAGTTCTGTGAGGAGCAGAACACGTGCCCTTCTCTTGTGGGTTTGCGGCAACAGGCCACAAACCAGGCAGCAGGAGATCAGTCTGGATCACATTGGATCTACTGGGAGAATGGTCTCCTGTATAGTGAGCCTAAAGTTGCTGAGCCTGGGTCAGCCCGTGTGCTGGTGGTACCCCAGCGCTTCAGAGCCTTCCTACTGGGTTTGGCTCATGATGTACCTTTAGCAGGACATCTGGGGGAGGACAAGACCTTTGAGAGGCTTGTCACCCACTTTTATTGGCCCCAGATGCGCAAGAGTTCAGATACTCATTGCAGGACTTGTCAGACTTGCCAGGCAAGTGGTAAGAGTGGGAGGAAGCACAAGGCTCCTCTCCAGCCTTTCCCTGTGGTCAGCACCCCCTTTGAAAGGGTGGGCATTGACATTGTGGGGCCTCTGGATCCCAAAACAGCCATGGGCAACAGGTTCATCCTGGTCTTGGTGGACCATGCCACCCGGTACCCGGAAGCCATCCCTCTCCGGACTGTGACGGCCCCCGTGGTGGGACGTGCATTGATGGGGATTTTCTCCCGTGTGGGGTTCCCCAGAGAGGTGGTGTCAGACCGTGGTACAAACTTCATATCCAAGTATATGAAGTCCCTGTGGCAGGAGTGCAGTGTGACATACAAGTTCACCACTCCTTACCACCCCCAAGGTAATGGGCTGGTTGAGAGATTCAACCGGGCCCTAAAAGGCATGATTATGGGTCTGGAAGAACCCATGAGGCATAAGTGGGACGTCCTCTTGCCATGCCTTCTCTTTGCTTACCGAGAGGTGCCACAGAAGTCCCTAGGGTTCTGCCCCTTTGAACTGCTGTATGGTCACCCGGTAAGAGGACCTCTGAGTTTGGTAAAGGAAGGCTGGGAGAAAGCTCCTAGGAAACCTCCCCAGGATGTATATAGCTACATGCCGGCCTTCAGAAACCAAACCCGGCGTTTCAGGCAACTCGCTCAGGTGAATCTGGAAGCCAGCCAGGAGGAGATGAAGCGGTGGTACGATCAGAATGCCACTCTGATTGAGCTTCAGCCTGGTCAGAAAGTGTGGGTCACGGCCCCAGTGGAGCCCTGCGCACTCCAGGATAAGTGGACCGGACCATTTGAGGTGGTGGAGCACAAGAGTGATGTCACCTACTTGGTGAACTTGCGGTCTCCTAGGAACCCCTTGCGGGTCCTGCATGTCAACCGCCTGAAGTCCCACTTAGAGAGGTCCGAAGTGGGCATGCTCCTAGCGACAGATGATGGAATGGAGGAGGAGACTGAGCCTCTTCCTGACCTCCTGTCTGCGACAGAGCAAGATGGGTCAGTGGATGGTATAAACCTCTCTTCCACCCTGACCCCTGAGCAGCAGGATGACTGTCGTCAACTGTTGGGACAGTTTTCTGACCTGTTCTCCCTGACCCCTAGTGTCACTGAGTGGTGCGTCCATGATGTGGACACTGGGGACAGTCCTCCTGTGAAGAACAAGACTTACAGTGTGACTGACAGGGTGAGAGCTTGCATCAAGGAGGAGGTCTCCAAGATGTTCGTATTGGGGGTGATTGAGTCTTCTAACAGCCCTTGGGCCAGCCCAGTGGTCTTGGTCCCAAAGGCTGCCGCGCCTGGTGCCACACCCGAACTCCGGTTCTGTGTGGACTACCGAGGGCTCAATTCAGTCACCAGGACTGATGCGCACCCCATCCCCAGAGCTGATGAGCTCAATGATCGGTTAGGGGCTGCCCGGTACCTCAGCACGTTTGATTTAACGTCTGGGTACTGGCAGATCGCCTTAACTGATGGGGCAAAAGAGAGATCAGCATTCTCCACACCAGATGGGCACTACCAATTCCCCTTTGGGATGAAGAATGCCCCTGCCACCTTTCAGGGGTTGGTCAACCAGGTGTTGGCTGGACTGGAGGATTTCAGTGCCGCCTACCTGGATGACATTGCAGTGTTCAGCGCCAGTTGGGAAGAACATCTGCGCCACCTCTGGGAAGTGTTGATGGTGCTGCGGAGGGCAGGCCTCACGATCAAGGCGAGTAAGTGCCAGCTCGGGCAGGGTTCCGTGGTGTATTTGGGACACCAAATTGGGAGCAGCCAGGTGGCACCCCTACAGCCCAAAATTGATACCATCCTGGCTTGGGAAGCCCCCAAGACCCAGACAGAGGTGAGAGCATTTTTAGGACTCACTGGGTATTACAGGAGGTTTGTCAAGGGGTATGGCAGCATAGTTGCACCCTTGACAGAGCTGACTTCCAGGAAGCAGCCCAAGAAAGTGAACTGGACTGACACCTGTCAGAAAGCTTTTGATGCCCTGAAGACTGCCATGTGCATGGCGCACGTGCTCCTGGCACCCAACTTCTCAAAAGAGTTCATTGTTCAAACAGACGCTTCAGAGAATGGTGTAGGGGATGTTCTTGCACAGATGAATGAGGAGGGCCTAGACCAACCTGTAACCTTCATCAGTAGGAGGTTATTTCCACAGGAACAGAGGTGGAGTGCGACTGAGCGTGAGGCATATGCTGTGGTCTGGGCACTGAAGAAGTTGAGACCATACTTGTTTGGGGCTCACTTCTGGGTTCAGACAGACCACAGGCCCCTCAGATGGTTGATGCAGATTAGGGGTGAGAATCCAAAGCTATTGAGGTGGTCCATTTTCCTACAGGGGATGGACTTCACGGTGGAACACCGCCCTGGTACAGAACAAGCCAATGCTGATGGTCTGTCCAGATTTTTCCATCTTAGTGAAGAGAACTCCCAAGAGGTAGGGTAGTTCTCCCCACATTTCAGCTGGAGGGGACACGTGTTAGACCTGGCACCATTGACATGGGTCTCCCTTCCATTTTTTGCTGTTGCCTCCTGTGTTTTGCTATGTTTTTTCTGGTCTAGATGCTTTGGCCACTTTGCCACTGCTATTCAGTGCCAAAGTGCAAGTGCTCCCTATTGTAAATTGTTGTATGGATTAGTGATTCCATGATTGAATTATTTGATTTACTTGTCAGACCCTAGTACAGTGCACCGTGTGTGCCCAGGGCCTGTAAATCAAATGCTGCTGGTGGGCTTGCAGCACTGGTTGTGCCACCCACAGAAGCAGCTTGTAAACTATGGCTCAGGCCTGCCATTGCAGAGCCTGTGTGCAGTCTGGGACTGCCATGTCGACTTGGCAAGTGCACCCACTTGCCAGTCCCCAAACCTTCCCTTTTCTACATGTTAGTCACCCCTAAGGTAGGCCCTAGGGCAGGGTGCATTGTATGTGAAAGGTAGGACATGCCCTGGTGTGTGTGGCATGTCCTGATAGTGAATTACAGCCAATTTCGTTTTCACTATTGCAAGGCTACCTGCTCCCATAGGCCAGAATGGGCAGTTTGATTATAACACCTTATAATCTTAACTGACCCAGGGAACAAGGTAGAAATTCGAGTTTGGTATGCCTGAACTCAGAATGTTAAAATACATCTTTTAGTGTGGGTGATTTTTACATTTTGTGTTTGAAAATACTACTTTTAGAAAGTAGGTATTTTCTTGCCTAACCTTCCAGTGTGCCTCTGTTAAGGTTGTGTATTCACTGTCTGGTTTGTGAGTGACAGGGGACTGGAGAGGGTCTTGGCTCCAGCAGTCTGATGGGTCAGGGCTGGGCTGAATAGGACCCACATAGAATAGAGAGTAGGGGGGAGGAGACTTTCTTTCACTGACCTGAGCCCACATAGAATAGAGAGTAGGGGGCGGGGATTTCCTTTCACTCCCCTGAGACCTCATAGAATAGAGAGTAGGGGGAGGAGATTTCCTTTCAGCTACCTGGGCCAGGTCTGCTCTCAAACAATGCTGTCTCCACCTCCTGCCAGGAAGCTGCACAGAACTGGTTTTGGTCAGGCACAGACACTCTCTGCCTCCAGAGAACAAAGACTTTTTGAGTATAAATATTGGGGCCCAGACCCCAAGACGTTAGATCACTTCTGGGAATCAAGACGAACCTTTGCTGAGGAGAACCAGGAAACTGAAGGAGGAGACTGCCCCTGTGCTGTGTGCTGTTGGGGGTTGGCCTGCAGTGGTTACTTTGTTGTCAAAGAAAGGAGAAAGGAACTTTGTGTGTACTTTCATCATCTTGAAGAAGATCTCCAAGGGCTTGAAGATTGAGCTTGCCTCCTGCCTGAAGTCTCAGGGATACAAGACTTCACCAACCAGCTCCCCTGAATTCCCTTGCTGGGAATTCTACCTGCAAAGAGGTGCCTGCTGTTGTATTGTGCCCTTGTTAAGACTGCGTGTCGCTGGGAGCTGGAAGCGCGACGCAACAAGGAGAAGCGTGTCGCCGCCGCAGCAGTTGCCATTGCATTGCCGAAGAAGCGTGCCGCAGCTGTTCGTCGTCGCATCACTGACGAAGCGTGTCGCATCACCGGAGAAGCGTGTTGTCGCCGCAGAGGTCGCCGTCGCATCACCGGAGAAGCGTGTCGCAGGGCATGTCGCGGCTCAGTTCACCGAGGCGCCGCACGGCCATCGGGCGTGCACGCATCGTATCTACGTTGTCGCACCGTAACCAAGATGCCATCTTGTCGCATCGCACCGGATCGTCATCGCATCAAGGCGCCATCTTGTTGCATCGCAACGGATCACAGTAAGAAACCAGCGCATCAACTCCCCACACAGTAAGGAAGCGAGCCTCAACTTCCCTGCACAGCAGTAAGGAACCGACGCATCCTCTCCCCTGAGTGTAAGGAAAGGCGCATCAACTTCCCTGCGACCCTTTTGTTTGTATTGCGTGACGCATCCAAGGTACTTTGAGAGTAAACTGTCGCATTTATCATCTACATTGAACTAAGCTATTTCTACCATTTTAAAGACTCATTTTTGATTACAGTATTGTGGATTTTTGTCGTTTGACCTTGTGTTAAGTCTAGTAAAGATTACTTATTTTTCTAAACTGGTGTAGTGTCCATTTGTAGTGTTTTCACTGTGTTACTGTATGTGTTCACAAATGCTTTACACACTGCCTCTGAGATAAGCCTGCCTGCTCGTGCCAAGCTACCAAGGGGGTGAGCAGGGGTTATTTTAGGAGTGTAGCCCCTTACCCTGAATAGACGCAAGGGTCCCTATTTGGACAAAGGTGCAAACCATTGCCAACTAGAGACCCCCAAATCTAACAATCCCAATTCACCAGATCGAATGCCTTTTCAGCATCGACCATCATGACTAAGGCTCTGTTATGATTCATTGAAAAATAATCTATGGCCTGAATTAGAAACTGGGTGTTTGACGCCATTAACTGGCCAGCTATAAAACCGCTTTGATCTATATGTATCAGCTGTTGTGCAGCGGGCATTATACGGAATGAATGGATGTTGGATTTTTATTCTTCCTCAGAAAAGAAACTATTGTTGCTTCTTGAAATGTGGGAGGGATCTCACCCCTTCCTTTTATAAAATTGAAAAGATCTACTAGAAATGCCACAAGCTCGCTGAAAAATATTTTATAGAATTCTGTAGGGAAACCATAATTTCCGCATGCTTTGGCACTAGGCATTTGCTTTAAAGCATGTTCTATCTTGGTTAATGTTATGGGCTCCAAAATTAGCTGGAAGAGTGATTCGGATAAATGAGGAAGAGGGATATTCTCATAGTACTGTTGAATCTGACTCATTGACACAGTATTTTGAGTCTGATAGATATCTGAGTAGAGCTGTACAAAATGTTTCACTATCTCTTCCTGATCGTGTACTAATTTTCCTGTTAGGGGATTCTCTAAAGACTTTATAATTGCCTTTTCGTTCTTAACTCTTGTGGACCAAGCCAGAAACTTGCCACTGTGCTGATTTTCCTCATAAATGTTCTGATGGTAGCTATTGGAATAATTTATTTCTTCTAAAATAAATAAATCTCTAACATTTTGTTTTGCCGTTTTTACTTGGCAAACCTCGGGCTTGATCCCTCCGCGGTGCTTCCTGGCGCTGATGGCCTTATATAAAGCTATCTGGAGATTTGCAATCTGCTGAGAACGTTTTTTTCTTTGACTAGCTTTATATGCTATCACTCTCCCTCTTATGGTTGTGATTTAAAAGCTTCCCAGATAAAAAAAATAGGAGGCCGTGTTCCGATTAATAATAAAGAACTCAACAACGAACTGTTTCGGTTCAGCTACCCATTGTTAATTTGAAAGCAGCAACCTATCCAGTTGCCATCTAGGTCTGTCCCTGTGCTTACAACTTATCACTATTTCTAGGGTGACTACGGAGTGATTTGAAAAAGCATTAGCCCTAATTTCAGACTGCCCCCTACTTAACGATTTGGAAACTAAGAAGAAATCAATTCATCATAAATCTATAAGAAAAGCATGTATATTGTTTGGTTTCTGGATGGTCCTCTCTCCAGGGGTCCACTAGTTGAAAGCTTGACTTACAAACTTGAAGTAGTTTTTTTCGTTCTGGGTTTAAGCTGTTGTTTATTATAATTTGAAGTGTCTTTAACCAAATTCTGGATAAAATTAAAATTCCCACCCCAGATCAGAGCCCCAAATGCCGCCAAGGCAATATAAAAAATCTTTGAAAGGGAATCCGTCTCATCAGTTGTATCTGCTCTTTTTTTCCAAATGCTCCCTCTCCACCCTTTTTGCCCTCCCGCTTAAACCCCTATGTGCTCCCCCTTATTCCCGAGTCTGAAACCCACCCCTGATGAGAGGGGAAGAGCCCACCATACCCCTCCCAGTGTACACCTACCTAAGAATGGTGCCATGACATTGCACCCTTGCGCCCTTTCACCCTCTGCCCCCCACAGCCGCTTCCAGAGAAAAAAAAAAGAACCCCTACGGTTTGGTAATCTGATGCAAAAACTCCTGAGCTTCTGAAACCTTAGAAAACAGATGAATCTTCCCTTTTGAGAGAACCTTTAATTTTGACTGCTGGGCAATGCTAGCCATTACACCTTGTGCCTTGTAAAGATGGAGCATTTTAACAAAATCCTTTCTGCGACTAGCTGCAGCAGCGGATAAATCTGAAAAAATCTGACACTGGGGCCCTTTTGATGAAGAAAACTGTCTCTGCTGTATCGCCTTTGACGGAACCATCTCTTTAATTCGATAATCCCCGAAGTTGATAAGGACTGTTCGTGGATATTTCGATTGACAGAGCGTTGTGCTGGAACTCGATGAGCTCTCGTTAAAGTTAAATCGCCAGAAAAACTTGGCAGAACATGGGATTAAATAAATGACTCCACCCTTGAAAGTGGTTGTTGGTCCTCGCAGCCCTCTGGTATGCCAACAATACAAAGATTGGAACGGCGTGAGTCATTTTCCAGTTCTTCAATCTTGTTTTGTAGTAGCGTCTGCTGTTTGAGAAATTGGCCAATTTATTTCTGGGTCGTGGTGAGCTGATCTTCTAGCTCCGAAATCCTACATTCAGCTTCCTTTACTCTCCCAGGAAGCTGCACTATTGCTTCGTCTATTTTATTTAACCTGATATTGAGGGCAGCAGTTTCCAATGCTTGAGAGAACTTCAATTCCCTTATCTCCTCAAGAATATGATTACGCATGTACTTGACTTCCACCTGGAGTGAAGGGACTTCCATAAACTGCTGAAACGCTAGTTGCTGCATTCTATCTCCTTCCGTAGCGCTGTTTGCCCATCCAGATCTTTTGGCTGCAGAAACCTGAAAGCCGCCACCTGGGGACCTTGTGAAGATATTTGAAGATTAGCCTTTACACTCGGTATATCAGAAGCAGGTGGCGGACGTGGATTTAGTGAACTTCCTATCTGAGAAACGTCAAAAATATCTACAGCAATCACCCACTTAGCTTTCTGAAACAGAGGATATTCCTTTAGTAGAGCTGTGTGCTGTTCTAAATCTAACTCATGATTTAACAGCGCTGTTGTATCTTCACTAGTCCCTTGCTTAGATTTGCAAGCCTCTGTGTCCACCATATTTAAATGCTCTGTCTGCTCTATAGATTCTGCCGACTCCGGATTGGAATTTTCAGCAACATCTGGTGATGTCAAATTGTCCTCGTTGTCTCCCATACCTGGGCCTGTATTTGTAGCCATCATCGGTTCCTTGCATAGCAAGGAGGCATGATTGGCTCGAGCTGCTGCCTGCCCTCCTTGTTTTTAGCCCTTTGCACCAATGCTGCAGCCTCCGGTTTCGCCAGGGCACCTGATGCCGTGGAGTGATTCCTCATAGTTATTTCAGCGACTTTGTAGACCCAGCCAGCGACCCCAACCGGGCGGTAAATTAAGTGCTTTAAAGAAAAACACTGATTTGGAACAAAAAAAAAATGAAGTTCTGCAGCACTTTCAAGTCATTAAATATAGTGTGAAGAGTTCTGTAATTGCAGGAAAGGATCCCCCAGCAAAATAGGTTTTAAAAGCGCTCCCTCTATTGCTATGCTGCCTCCAGACACGCCCTTAGCACACACCAGGACGCCCGCTGGAGCTGGAGACCATCCTGAGCAGTCAAAAAAAGCCAGCCTTCAACTCCCCAAACATCCACAATCTATCCCTCAGTGCCCTCCAAGATCCACAAGGCCAGGGAAGAGAACTCAGAGCAGGGGGCAGGCAACAATAACCAGACGCCCTAACCGCGCCTCCATACGGCAAACAAACTCCACTCGAGCTGCTGGGCGTGCAGCTTGGCGTCCCAACCGGCCGGCGGGCAAGCATCGGACGTGGGAGGGGCCGCGTGGCTCTGCTGCAGAGCATGTGGGATCCGGGGAAGCATTACAAACTTGACTTTAACCTCTAGTTCATCATTAAGCAGTCCACCTACTCATTTCATTTGTTTGAACTGAAACTTATGGTTTGCTTTGGTTCTATAAACAAGGAATACATCAGCATACAATTAGATACATCAAGTATAAATTTCTTTTCACAATAGAACCGATTAAATTGACCTCCTAATGAAGAAATATAATTACTAACAGCTGGTTGTATGTCCCTGTTCCCCAATCTATGCTTTTATGAATTTATCCTCAATAGCTTTCCTTGGAGCTCTAGCTTCTTCAACAGGTCTTTTTTCTGCAGCGTCAGCATTATAGGTAATGACAAATGCTCATCAATTTGTTGTTTCATAATATACCCAAGAATATATCTGTTTGATTGTGATGAGGTTTGAAAACACTCATGCATCATTTTCTATGTGTTTTTTATATTTAAAGTTGTAGTATTTTCAAGGTGTTACAATTCGTCTCTGCTGCCCGTGCTTCCATTTCCAGTCGTTGCAGGGGAGGAAACATACATCCCTTCCAGGACACCAGAGCACTGTGATTTCTGTCACATCGACTCGATTGTTCTCTCTCCAACATGCAATTACCAGGCATTCTGACACAGAAGCTGGTTAAATTATGGGGAAACAATCAGTTCTCGTTTTTTTCTTCTCATTAGTTTCTAGCCTACTAACAGGCAGCAACGGTAACTTTCCGATTAAGCCAAGATATTCCATTTTTCAGCTAAACGCATTAGATATTTCTGTTCTTACTGTCTCGTTTTGAGCATTTCATAATTGATCGCGTTTCCATAGCAGATGACTAACTCATCTTGTTTTCCAACACTCTTCCTTGATTCAGTAGATTTCATGCTATAGCCTTTATGAAAAGCTTAGCCATAGCACCCTAAATTATTGAAGACATTGTTTAAAGATCGTGCTGGTAGGTATAATAAGCACATTTTTTTTAATAATAGTACCACCTTAAAGCAAACTTTAACACATTGCAAATTAGAGTATTTGCATTAGAATACCACGCAACTTGTTGGATCTTATTGCAATGTCAATATGCATGGGAAGGGGAAGTTCAATAGCCACAATGTAGCTTGGTGTTTTAACCCCTTAATACATTTCCTTAGAAAAGATGGACGTGCAATTTGCTGAAGCTAATCATTAACAAGTAAATTATGGTCATCAGTATTACGGGTGAGGGCACTGGTCCATTGAAAGACAGTGTAATACCATTTCTGGAATAAATACTACTTTGTGAATTTGTTCAAACTGGCCTTTACCTTCGCACACGTGCTACATTTATAAGCCCTGGTTATGTACACTATCTCATTTAGAGGTAACATAAGTTGCCAACGATCTATAGAAAACAAACTTAGAAATACCTGGCTCCAAACCCAGGGCCTTAACCCTGAACAGGATATTGCAGGTCAATAAACGCATATTTATGTGTAAGAAACACCTTGGAAAATATGTATTCCGTGGCCTCCATGAAGGCACTGCCAAGCGAAATGAGAGGTGCATAAGAAGATGGAACGGCTTGAAGGATATGTACTATATCACTGTTCAATTCCATATTGGTCGCTAGTGAGACGGATCTGTGTTACTCAATACTTATCAAATTGATAATGTGGATGAGAGTTTGCTTTATTTCCGTCCACTTCGCCCAGTGACATGGGAATAATGCTCAACTGTATTTATTACTGGAATTAAGACAAATGTATCACAACATAGGAAATTATCCTATCCACACCAACACAAGTAACCTATGAGTTGGATATCTGTAATTATTGAGAGGTTTTTTTTCAATTCTTTTTTACTAAAGAATCTGTTTTTCTACCACTAAATCAAAAATCTGCTATGCTGCAATTTTCACTTTGGACTCGAATATCTCCTGCATTCCTAAATTTTCTTAAGCCCCACCCTCCATACTTTGCCCGCACGAGTTTACACTACCCCACCACTTCTGAATCGGATGCTGTTGCAATTTCTCTTATAGACGTGTAGATCTTTGCTCACTGGAATTTTTTTTACTGCCATATAGCAAGAGTTGTGTTCTATAAATATTTTATAACGTGAGAAAAGAAAGGAGCCTTCGAACTTTCTACCAATTGATCATGCTTTTTTTAAAACAAGTACATAACTTATATACTCATCTGTGCAGCAAGCACTAAATACGACTTACAGTGTTCATTTTAGGTCTGGTATTAGCCAAGCCCTTATCTTTTTCCCCAAAATACTTACAAAATATATCGATAAATATATGTACATACAGGGGCTTTCAGTCACGCCTCCTTATCCATTGGTCTGTTACAGTGTCATTCTCATTTTGCTTCCACCCACCACAACAATACAGCAAGGGTCGAAGGATCAGCCCACTTCAGCCACTGGATCATTATGTGTGACAGCACTTTTGCACAAAGTTCATGTCTGCCCCAAAAAATAGTTCACTCAGGGCTAATGCGTGGTGTTTCTATTTAAAAAATATTTATGCATTGTTTTTATTTTGTTCACTCCATTTATCTCGAGCGCTCTCGACATGTTTCTTGCTACAGATTCTCTGTGGGTAGCTATACTCTGCATTAGCAGGTCCATGAAAAATCTTTGCTTTTATTTCTGATAGTCTTGACAAGCTCAAGATCTTAACATGGTCAATTAACTTGGAGAAGAGCACCAAACATATAGCAAATCTTACAAAAGATTCCCTTAAAATCATGGTGCAAAACCACTAATCTGGCCTTGGTTGTCAGCTTTCAGGCTTTGTTAATGCTTGTTTTATTTTGTCATGGACTTTGCAAAACTCTATTGTTTGATGGAGCTTCCAGCCACCGCCAAAACAAAAATAGCATTGGAAAAAGAACCAATAGGTTTTGCATTTGTACACATTATGCGTGGGCAGCATGGACCAGGTGATTACTTGCTCACTTGTCCAAAAGATCTCTCGCATACACACTTGAGAGGTGCCCCAGCGCATGTACAATGCTTAGAGTTGGAAGGCAAATTATTAGTAGGGGTAAGTATGCACCTACCACTAGCAATAAGGACACCAATGCAATATAAGGTCCAGACAAAGTCTCAATAAATCATTCCCCTGCTCACCCCTTGGTAACTGGCAACGAGCAGGCAGGCTTAACTTAGACGACAGGTGTGTGAAGCATTAAAAAACACCAATACATTAAATAAGTATGACAAAACACACAATAAAAATCCACAACCAATTCATAAAAATAGGAAATATGTTATAATTAAAATGACAACAAAATGATGAAACTCCAATATAGGGGAATGGAGATATGAATTTTTAAAGAATAAACAGTTTCTAGTGCTTAAGAACATAGAGTATTTTGGCTCACAGAAAAGAAAGTTCTATAACTTCTTTTCTGTATTAGTTATTGTTAGACCTGGCATCATTGATGTGGGCTTCCCCTGTATTTTTTGAATTTACCTCCTGTGTTTTTGCTGTGTGCTGGACTCCGTTTTGCTGGTCTAGATGCTTTGGGCACTTTGCCACAGCTGTTCAGTGCCAAAGTGCAAGTGCTCCCTTTGTAAATTATTGTTATGGATTGGTGATTCCATGATTGGCATATTTGATTTACTAGTCAGTCCCTAGTACAGTGCACTGTGTGTGCCCAGGGCCTGTAAATCAAATGCTGCTAGTGGGCTGCAGCACTGATTGTGCCACCCACATAAGCAGCCTGTAAATGTCACTCAGGCCTGCCATTGCAGAGCCTGTGTGCAGTCTAGCACTGCCATGTCGACCTGGCAAGTGCACCCACTTGCCAGGCCCTAACCTTCCCTCTTCGTACATGTTAGTCACACCTAAGGTAGGCCCAAGGTACCCCTGTGGGCAGGGTGCAGCGTATGTGAAAGGTTGGACATGCCCTGATGTGTGTGGCATGTCTTGATAGTGAAATACTGGCAAATTCATTTTTCACTATTGCAAGGCTACCTGTTCCCATAGGATAGAATAGGGAGTTTGCTTATAACATCTTATAAACATAACTACCCGTGGGAACAAGGTAGGAAAATAAAGTTTAGTATGCCTGAACTCAGAATGTTGAAATGCATCTTTTAGTGAGGGTGATTTTTACATTCTGTGTTTGAAAATACCACTTTTAGAAAGTAGGTATTTTAGTGCTTAGCCATCCAGTGTTCCTCTGCTAGGATGTGTATTGTCTGTCTGGCTTTGGAGTGACAGGGGCTGGGGATGTGCAATGGCTCCAGAGAGTCTGGATGAGTCAGGCCTGGGCTGAATAGACTTGGGCTGCATTTAGAGTAGGGGGGAGAGTTCCTTTCACCTGAATGGGCCTGGTCTGCCTTCCACAATGCTGTCTCCACCTCCTGCCAGGAAGCTGCACCAGTGCGGACATAACTGGTTTTGGCTGGGAACAGAACTCTCTGCCTTCAGAGAACAAAGAGATTTACTGTATAAAAAGAGGGGCCCAGACCCCGGACTTTTAGATCACTTCTGGGAAATCAAGAGGACCTTTGCCAAGGAGAAGAGCTGGAGAAACTGAGGAGGAATACTGCCCCTGTGCTGTTTGTTGTCTGGGGTTAGCCTGCAATGGCTACTTTCTGCCAAGGGAAGGGAAAAAGACTTTGCTGTTTGCTGTGTCCCCTGCTTGAGGAAGATCTCCTAGGGCTTGAAGAAGAGCTTTCCTCCTGTTCTGAAGTCTCAGGGATACAAATACTTCACCACCAGCTCCCCTGAACTTCCTTGCTGGGAGTTCTGACCTGCTAAGAGGTGCCTGCTGTAGTTTTGGACCGCTGGAGGCTGTGTGCTGCTGGGAGCTGGAAAAGTAACGCAACTTCGAGAAGCGCAATGCATCCGCACCTGTTTACGAAGCATCGCTGAATAAACCGTCGCAGCACCTGCCCGTGGCTCGAGAAATTGCCGCACGCTGCATCGAGTGCACCGATCTCCGAAGTCCGAGATAACCGCACCAATTCCGACGCAAGCCCTGCTGTGCAGCTGCAAGAACCCACGCATCGTCCCAGATCGTAGCATCGCATTGAGGCGCCAAGTCTGTCGCATCGCTGCAGGAGGCAGTAAGAAACCGACACATCACCTCCTCACGCATTAAGAAACTGATGCATCACCTCTTCTCCAGTAAGGAACTGACGCATCACCTCCCCTGCGCAGCAGTAAGGAACCGATGCATCACCTCCCCGGAGCAAGGAACCGACGCATCACCTTCCCTGAGTGTAATGAACCAACGCATCACCTTCCCTGCGACCCTTTTTGGTTGTGTGCGCCAGTAGCGGCTCGTGGTGGGAGTGCTGCCGGGCGGTGACGCGGGGCGGGGGAGGGGCAGGGTGGGGGGTAGTACGCTCCGGAATACGGCCGCACAGAGGTAAGTAAACAAACAAATAAATAAAACGAATTTCGTTGCGCGCGCTGCAACGCATTTGTTCTTGTAACTTGTTTAATTTCTTCAGCAGAGCACAGTGGCATTTTACCGTCCTATGACTAATTTCATGTTTTGAATTTCTTTTTAAATATATTCTTGTCTGAGGGGCAAAATGCACTGAAATCTATTTGTCTCTCAATAAACCCACTTGTTCCACTGTTGGACCTGGCACTTTTTGCATGGTTATCCCCAACCTTCCTCCTTTTTTCTGACTCTCTTTTTGTTGGTTTTAGTACTCTGAGCACTTTACCACTGCTAATCTGTGCTAAAGTGCATGTGCTCTCTCCCCTAAACATGGTATGATTGGTTACACCTGTTTGGCATATTTAAGTTACTTGTAAGTCCCTTGTAAAGTGGTTCCCATATACCCAGGGCCTGTAAATTAAATGCTACTTGTGGGCCTGCAGCACTGCTTGTGCCACCCACAGACGTAGCCTTTCAAACCTGTATCAGGCCTGCCACTTCAGAGCCTCCGTGCGCAGTTTACTGCCACATTGGCTTAGCATTTAAAACTACTTGTCAAGCCTTAAACTCCCCTCTTACTACATATAGGTCACCCCTAAGGTAGGCCCTAGGTAGCTCTATGGGCAGGGTGCTGTGTAAGTGAAAGATAGGACATGTGCCTTTATTATGTGGCATGTCCTAGTGCGATCACAGCTTTTTACTGGAAGGAGGCTACAGTGTTTGTGAATAGTTGGGCAACATACAGTAAGCAATACTGATCTTGGCAGTGGCGAAATAGAATCAGGAATCTATCTAACATTCAATTGTTCGTGCATTCTAAAGCCCTGAAGAAGCGAGTTTTTTTTCGCGAAACACGTGTTGGCTTGGCTGTATTTCTTTTTTTGTCAATGAAGATGTTGTATCAAGTTGATGTTTGAAAACAATGAGAGGAATTTCCGATGAATGTTGAAAATACGGAATAACCAATAAGAATAAAAAAATGTCTGCTGTACAATTGGAGTTGTAACTTGTATCTTTCTCAGTGCATGATCTATTGTACTGTATACCCTGAGAGGAAAATGGGGAACTGAGAAGTAGCGCTGGGCAATTTTCTCTACTTTTCCTAAATTTTGAATTTATGTCCTGATAGTGACTACACATTGCCTCTGATGATAAGCGTGACTGCTCTTCACCAAGCTACCAGAGGGTGAGCACAGGTTATCTTTGGTGTGTAACTTACTTGCCCTGACTAGAGTGGTGGGTTCTACCTGACTTAGGTGCATACCCTAGCCAACCAGAAACCCCATTTCTAACACCCACCTACTCCCTACATCAGATAGAGTGAGGTGGCAGCAGTAACATGGAGGAATCTTGCTGGTACTATGTATTTACCCATACACTTACCTTCATATATTCATTTTCTACCTATGCAACCTTCTACCCATACCCATTCATCCATAAATCTGGCTACTTGCAGTTATCCCACGTGTGCACAGACCATCGAGCATGGATCGATAGAGGTAGGCCAATATATACCAACTGTCGCCTCATGAAAAATATGCAGTGTACAATTTTCAGCTGAAATATCATAAACCTCAGTCCTAAGGCCACCTTTCTTGGGTACATACAGGCCACATCCCAATCTGCCTCTTATTTCTTCCCTGTGGATGCTTCCCACGGATGCTTTAAGGTATTTAATTTATCCTGAGAGTTGGTTAAGAAGGTTCTATATGCCAAGACTATTGTATTTTTCACTGTAAGGGTGACAAGAATCTGAAATTCTAATAGAGATTATCTTGTACCTCTGCCAGGGCCTCTGAGTACTTCAGTAGGGCATGTTTCAGATGGATGTACTTGAAAGTCTGGGAGTCTCCCTAGGTAAATTCTTTTGTAGGGCCTCAGCTCCACTTACATCCTACACTTTTAATATACCATCTTCCTCCAATTTACAGAATCATGCTAGACTACATTGGTCTGATAATATTGAGTTGTAAAATGGGGTCACCAGAGTCAGCATTCATTACCATCCCATCTACCTAATGGACATCTTCCATTCTTGTATTACCTCCTTCGTTTAGCCAGGTAGTGACTGTGATATTTGCCATCATTAAATGAGTTTCTGGCATTCCTATCCCCAAAAATATAAGGCTGTTGGTGAGAGGCAAATGCCCAGTCATTTAGGATCACCAGTTGAGAAGCCTAACAATATTTCTGTAAATCAAGTAAGGCTACACCTTTGACATACACCCCTCTAAATAGAGTGGAGATGGCGATTCTTGCCATTTTCCCATTCCATATGTGGGTACGTACTACCCTCTCCACTTTCTTGGACTACTTCTCTGGCATGCAGACAGGGGGTTTTGCACTACATATAGAAACCTGGGGAGAACAACCAATTTGAAGAGTAAAGCCCTACGCATCAGGCAGGGTGGCAATGTACTCCAATGAGATGCATCTCATTAGAATTGATATTAGGCCCTGGTTCATGAACATTTCTTGCTTTCTAGTGATACACCTAGGTAACAAAAAAAACGTTTATCTCTCCCTGAAGTGGACAATACATATCTGAGGGGGAATAGCACAAACTTAGCCCAGTTATTTCAAAAGCCTGAGTATCTGCCATAGTTATCTATTATTTCTAAGAGTCTGGACAGAATAGGCTTGGTCTGCTAGATATACGAGTACACCGTCCGCATGGTTCAAGTTTAGGGCCCTGATGAGCGGATTTTCCCTTACCAAAATGCACAAGGTTCCATCATGATTGGAAAGAGCAATGAGGGAAGGCAACATCCCTGTCTAGTTCACTTCAATAAGAGAACCCTTGTAACATCTTTAGTTTACATTTCACCCTAGCCATGGAGAGGATATGTAATACCAATATCCCATAATGCACAATACCGCCATCATAAATGGCCATGCACTGGAATCAAATGGTTTTCAGCATCTAATTAGAGAGTTACTCCCATAGATTGTTGCATGGGCCACGCATCCATGCAAGCATCTAGGATAATGCCTGGTGGCTCTATATTACAGGAACCCTGTCTGATCAGGGTGTATCAGTGTGTCAACCATCATGTATAAGTGATTGGCCAATACATTAGCAGCTATATTTGTTTCAACATTTAGAGGGGAAATCAGTCTATATGAAAGACAGTCTTCTGGTAAGATTTCCCATTATATTTATCTGAGTGTAATAGTGAACAATCGCAAATCTTGAGAGAGGGAGAACTCCTCCTTTGCATGGTCCAGATTCCCCAGGATATAGGGTAAGAGTTTACTCAACAACCCTTTCAAAGATTTCAGCCGGCAAGCCATTACGGCCAAGTGCCTTGTCATTCTTCATTTGTGATATTACCTCCATTGTTTACTCTATTTTCATTCCTTTCTTCAGGTTTTCACAGGTATCTGATGACAGACTTGGATCTGGCGGGTAATTAACACATTTGCCCATATCTCCTGGATCTACTGTTAATTTTGAACTATACAAATTCTGTTGGAATTGTGCAAAAATATTAGTCACGTCATTTGTATCATTAGTAAAATTGCCCACTTTGGGCCTCATGTATGGGGTTATGGCGTAGGGCAGCACAGCAAGTCACCTTGCTGCGCTGCCCTATGTCAAAATGAAAGGGCAGGAATGCACCGTATTTATCCAATACAGTGCATTCCTGTCCTTTCCCCCTGCGCTAGAGCCGTTTCAACAGCCTGGTGAATGAATGAATGAATGACCGATACTTATATAGTGCGCAGCTACTCTGGCTGGAGTGTCCCAGCGCTAAAAGTTCACATATGACTGCCTTCCCAGGAGGCTTAGTTCTTAAAAAGCCATGCTTTCATCTGTTTTTTGAGGAGCGGGAGAGCTGTTACTGCTCTCAAAGCTGCTGGCAGTGCCAACACAATCACCCTTGCACCATGGTGAAAGGGTGCCTGTGCTACAGGCAGGTTTGTTTTTATGGAGAAAGGGACAGACACCTTCCTGCACAGAAACAACCTATTGAGGTTTGTTTCTCGTTCTGCAGCACACATAGAAAGAGGAATAAACAAGGAGAAATAAAGTTATTTCTCCTCGTTACGCCTCACCTCGGGAGGGGTAAGATTTTGGGGCATTCCCAGGTTTACATGATCTTGTAAATATGGGGAAGCGTTAAAATCCATGGGTGTTATGTGCGAACAACCACCACAATGCCCATAGAACACCTCCCTAGAGCAGAGTAAGGCAACACAGTGACTTGCGCTGCCTTGCCTACTCCATATCTATGAGGCCATTCAAAGCCACACAAAGTGGCTTTGAGTGGACTTTTAGATATGTTTTCAAGGTTTGCCCCGCCAGACCATCACATAAAGTGACGCTACAGTGGCGCAAGGGGATAATAAAAATGCCCCTTTGTCTCTAATGCCTTGCATCCAGTCTGCTTTCGTCCTTTAATCTATTAAGCTGTGTCAACAGTTTGCCTGCTTTATTTTCCATCTCATATAAATGGTGCTGCTTACTTAAAAAGTTAGCCCTTTCTTCCCTTTCCGCCAAAGCCCTGTATTCTTTCTTGTGGAACACAACCTTTCGAGCTAGATCTAATGTGGGATTCTCAACCTATCGCTCCTCAAGGGACAGTATATGTTCTTCAATAACTCTACCTTCATTTATTAAAGCCCTTTTTGTCCACAAGTACTTGGAGATACCTTGTTTTACTGTTTCATATGCTTCCCAAATCACCCTTGGAGAGTAGACCAATCTTATGTTTTCTTTGAAGTAAAGGTCGGTGGATTCTGCTAGTTATTTCATAACTTCTCTGACTCTTAGCAACCATGCATCTAGCCTCTGTCTCCTTCGTTCTGTGGGTCACACCCATGAGTGTCATTACTAATGGGGTGTGATCAGAGAGTCTCTAAGCATGACAGTCAATATGGCTGAATCACAGGCCTGCTGTGGATGGGACCAATCAGCAGTAAAATCTTGAAAATTAGTTATTGCACTTGAATAACAGACAAATCGTGCTGAGCCTGGTTATTGTCTCCAGATATCTATCAGCTCCAAGGCTGTTTCAAACACATTGAAACACAATGCCCACCTTTGTTTCCACTCATGAGAGAGTTGCCTACCTTCTGCCTCGCCATCACTAGATTTCAGTTTGACCCTATATTATGTCGGCATCCAGAATCTACAGTATTTCCTCCCCAATCACGTCCATTGCCTGGTTTTCAAGCCCCAAGTCTTGAAAGCTACTACCTTTTCACCATCTCACATACCCAAGATTGCCATGCCACATATCTGCCCCAGGGATAGACCCACTGCTGGTTGAATTTAAAGGAAATTGATTTTTATACGCAGAATAATGATTCATCTTGAGCATAAGAATGCATTTTATAGAGCAAGAGGTTGCCCAATAAGGGTATCCTTGCTTTAAAATAAATACCTGACTTTGAATTGATCTGAGGCTTAATGGGGTGTGAGAAGAAATAATGTTTTAATACTTTGCAGAAAGCAAAGTTATTGTCACTAAGGCAGAGAGAGAAAGTGGGAGGATTTGGCAGCTGTTAGAAATGTGGTTTCTGGTTGACTGGGGTGTAAACTCTGGTCAAACAGTAACCACAATCCTAGACACAAGCAAACCCCATGTTAACCTGTGTTCACCCTCTGGTAGCTTGGCACAGAGCAGTCAGGCTTTACTTTAGCAGCAATGTGTAAAGTATTTGCGCAACACTTCAAGCAGTAAAACAATGAAAACAAAGCACCAGGCAAAAAGGCTCCACACCAGGTTAAAAAATAGAGCTTACATTAATCGATAAATCAAGACAGAAACATCAAAAATCCAATATGCATAACCAGAGTTATGAATTTTTAAAGAATAAAATGTAAAATAGCGCTTAGAAGCATAAACCATCAACCAGAAATATCTGGGTGTGCTGAACCGGGTCAAATTCAAAAGTCCAGGCTGAGTGCGATGAGCGCAGGTTGGATACAGTCACAGATTAGTCCTGCTGAAGCTTTACCCTCTCAAGTTTTGTGCTAAGAGTCCCGTTCAAGGAGCAAGGTGAGTGTCGCTGGTGGTGGTTGGCAGGGTGCGAGGAGCCAACTGGGTGCTGTGAGTGGCGAAACTTGCTGTACGAAGCGACAAACTCGTGGCCACTTGCGCTGGATCTTTGAGCGAGCGACGATGTTCCGGTGCGAACTGGCCTATTTGCAGTTGCAAGAGCCCAAAAGCTTGACTTAAAGAGCAAAAAGACCACTTCCAAGGGCCCAGGACCTGAGAGGCACCTCTTGGGGGTCAGGAGCTCATTGAAGACGGGTCCAGGAGCAGTGGGGAGCCTGTTATGTCCATGAGGCTCAGATCAGGAGGCCAGCAGACTAGTTCTTTGAGTACTTCTGGGGTCATTGGTTCAAGATGGGTTCCAGGTCTAACTCTTCATCCCCAGGCAAGAGGCCAGCAGGTCAGCACAGCAAGGCAGCAGCTCCTTCAGAGTTGCTGTCCAGCAGAGTGGCAGTCCTTTCAGCAGCAGAACAGTATCTCTCCCTGGCAGAGTATCCACAAGTCAAGGAGTGTACTGAAGTTGTGGTGTCCGAGCTCCACTGCTTATACCCAATGGTGCCTTTGAAGTAGGGAGACGCAAAAAGATGCCTTTGAAGTGCATAAATGCCCCCCTCCTACCCTGGCTCCAGGGTCACTGCAGGGGTGTATGCAGCCCTTTGTGTGGGAACTGGACACCGCCTATTCAGGTGTGAGGCTGGGTCCAGCTCCTCCCTCCCATACTGCCAGGATGGCCCATCAAGTCACACCTAAGCTCCTATTGTGTGTGGTTGGCTAGGGGAAAGCCCATCTGTCACCCTCCCCAGACATGTGGTCAGATACAGGCAGCAGACAACAAATGGCTAAAGTAAGAAGATGCCAACTTTCTAAAAGTGGCATTTTTAGAATTGCAATTTAAAATTTGACTTTACCATAGGCTGTGATTTTAAATTGTGATTCCAGAGACACCAAACTTGAATTAGATATCTTCCCATTTGGAAATTACTGTTATAAAATGTAATAAGGTAATCCCAATGTTATCCTATGTGAGCTATAGGCCTTGAAGTAGTGAAAAATGAATTTAAGAGTTGTTCTCTACCAGGACATGTAAAATGTAAAAGTACATGTCCAACTTTTTAAATACACTGCACCCTGCCCTTGGGCTGTCCAGGGACTACTTTAGATGTGACTTATATGTAGTAAAAAGGAAGGTTTGGGCCTGGCAAGAGGTTTAATTTGCAGGACGACATGGCTGGTTTACTGCACACACATGCTCTGAAGTGCCAGACATGAGACATGTTTACAGGGCTACTTAAGTGAGTGGCACAATTAGTGCTGCAGGCGCAATTGTAGCATTTAATGTACAGGCCCTGAGAGCATGTTGCGCTACCTTACTAGGGACTTGCAAGTAAATTAAGTATGCCGATTGGGTATAAGCCAATTCTAGCATGTTTTAAGGATAGGGAACAAGAACTTTAGCAGTGGTAAAGTGCACAGTCATAAATCCAACAAAAAGAAATACCACAAAAAAGAGAGGAGAAAGGTAAAAAGTTTGGGGGTGACCCTACTGAAAGAGCCATTTACAACAGCAGCCAATAATAAAAAGCAGCCACCAAGGGGGTCTGAGGATTTCTAAGGACTTTTATAATTAATGGAGAGACTGATCTGAAGGAACAGGAACTGCTGCAGTGAACACGTAGGTAGAAGCTGGGTTTCAAGGAGTGAATGGTATGGTGAACTAGGAACAGTACTTTGAACTTGATTCTACTAGGGATGGGGAGCCAATGTAAAGAAACACATTGAGGAGAGAGACAAGAGCAGCACAGGACCCAAAAAATAACTTTAACCAATGCTTTTTTAATTCTTGAGAGACTAGAAATAGAAGGGGCACAAGACACAAATAGAGTTACAGTAATCCTGCCACAACAAAAAGAACTTCTGAACAACAATTTGTTACGCAGAGTGCAGAGGCATATCCCACATATGCCAGGAATGTGTAACTTCCTCTTCCAATACACCTGCAGATGTTACCTAGTAAGTGAAATTCCTGGGGCAGTACTATGTCAGGTTTGTTCTATTCAGGTGCCACATCACCACCTTAACTTTGTTTCTGCCCATTAACTTTCCATGTAATCAGTCTCAGTTCTTTGTATGCAGTAGCGGCCCGTGGTGGGAGTGCTGCCGGGCGGTGACGTGGGGCGGGGGAGGGGCAGGGTGGGGGGTAGTAAACTACGGAATACGGCAGAATAGAGGTAAGTAAACATATAAATTTAAAAAACGAATTTCGTTGCGTGCGCTGCATCGCCAAATGCGATGCAGCGTGCGCAACGAAATTAATTTTATTGATTTATATGTTTACTTACCTCTATTCTGCCGTATTCCGTAGTTTACTACCCCCCACCCTGCCCCTCCCCCGCCCCACGTCACCGCCCGGCAGCACTCCCACCACGGGCCGCTACTGTTTGTATGTTCAAACCATGTCTCACACTCTGCCATTTTCCCCATGGAACAATAATGGGAATCCCATTACCTATGGGGTTCTATCTTGTTTCTTCCCTCATATCTTTGTTGGTCTCACAGTACCACTGCCATCTATAATGATGATGAATCTTCACGTCTTCCAGTCTTTGGTGGTAGCCTCCCTTGTCTTTGTCCCCTTCTTGCTGTATCTACATCAGAAGTCCAGTGTTTAATACTTGAGCATGATCAAGTACTTCCATTGCCCTTGCCTGAGTTGTGACTGATCTTGTCATTCTATTATTGCCAGTGGGCAAGATTCCTCCTTCTGTTATCATGCCCAGGGCCATCAGTCAGTCATCATCCAACCAGCTAGATGCCAGCATCATTGGTTCTAGGAGAGTGCCCGGTTTTCCCTTCTGCAGTAACCTGTATTTTTGGTTAGGAACATCATCAAATATCTAATGCCTCACGTCCTGATTTTTTTCTCTGTCTCAAATTTGCACCTTTGTTGTTAACCAGGTTGTGTGAAGTAAGGAAAGGAGAGGTTCTTCTCAAAGGTCAGTGGGCCTTGTGTCCTAGCACGCTGAAAAATTGCATCCCCATCTCTAAATCTGAAAATTTCGACAATGATGGCTCTGGCTAATGTACCTGGGTGAAGGAATAGGGCAGGCTCCATGTGCACTTGCTCCACTGAGAACACTATAGAGAGTCCCATGGGACAAAGCTATTTCAGCTGTTTCAAATACTCTATAATGAAGTCAGACTCTATAAGTCTCTGTCCCTATATCATTTCAGGCAGCGAAACAATACAAATATCTCTCTTCAGCATCTTCCACTTTTGTTGCAAGTTGTAGTGATATTGATTGGAGTCTGGTGCTGACCATGTTGCCAAGGTTCGCCCGCAAGATGTTGAGATCCTAGGCTACCGTGTCCACTTTGTGTTCTAGTGCAATTCTAGTTTCTTGCAATCTGAGCTGCCCAACATGTATTTTAGAGCTAACAGGGCCACTGCCCTTAGTGTGGTGGGCCCAAGCCATCACATAGCGTTTGGTATGGACAAATGAATATTGGTTCAACTTGTTTTCTTCTTGTGTGCGAGTCACTTGATATCTTCCCATCCTGACCTGGAGCTGTGTCGCAAGCTATCTTCAAAGTACCTGGCAAATATTGTCTGGTCTTTCGACCAATTAAAGAGATATTTATCACCAAGGAGCTTGATCATTTTCTATTGCAGTAGATTTTGTACTGCAATCCCAGGGCCTCTTGTCTCCTAGTGTCCCTCACTTGTATTGCCTCCCTTTTATTCCATATAGGGAGTTTCGTTAATTCTAATGTTCTATCTCAGCACTGTATGGCTTCTCAAACATTCCACTTATCAGGCCATGTTTAGGAGCAACAATGTCCTGGGTCACAGGTGCCTCACTGCTTGAGCAGGGCTTTGTGATTCCTGGTTGCCAAAGGACAAGTTCCACTCTTCATCAAGTGTCACAGTGTACCACTTTTTAGAGAGGTCTCACGTCCTGTAGTAATGACTGAGTAATGACCCAATTTTCCCCACTCTATCTCTGTACTCAGCAACCCTTGGACCAGTTGAGGGTCTCCCTCGAGTCTCAGTCCCCAGGCCCACTATGCTCTCAGTCCACTCCAGAGGGGTTGTTGGAAAGTGAAAGCCAGGGATGCTTTCCTGTACTGTCCCTTTAAGACATTTAATATCTGTTTTCTCCCTCTACATCGCCTGGAGTGTTGGGGTATCATTCTGTCTCATCCTGTTCCTCTGCAGCCAATAGCTGGCATTCTCATGGGCTCTTGCACTCCCTGCTTTGCAAAGCCTTTAGAATGGATGTATGATGATACAATGCATTCTGTTGCAATGTATGCCTTTACCATGCATGCGCTACAATGCGAATGCCATTACCACGCATAACCTTTACCACTCATTTATTTACAACAAATATGCCTTTACCACACATGCCTTTACAATGAATATCATTGTAAAAGTATGAATGTTAAAGGCATATATGTGGTAAAGGTTATCCCTGACCCCTGCCCTTAGCCCTAAAACCAGTGCCTTGTGCACCCCCGTGGTCTCAGCCCTTTTTAAAAATACCCCTGCCCTGAGCCCTAAAAGCGTACCCCCTGCGTGACCCCCCCAGTCCCCAAACTACCTCTCCTCTGCCCTGAGCTTTGAAACTGGACCCCTATGCGACCCTACATGGCCCCCAGCCCTTGTAAAAAATACCCCTCCCCTGCCCAGGCCCAATCCCCCTTACTTCTCCACGACAACCAGGCAGCTCTTCTGAGGCAAGACGCACGTCGTAAAGAGGAAGCAGAAGGGTCTCCCTGTTACCTCTAATGACACCGATAGCCTTCACCACCCTTACCACACATATGCCCTTACCACCAGTGCCACACATTTACCTGTACCATACATACCTTTACAATGTAATGTGTTGTAAAGGCATGCGTGGTAATGGCATATGGTTGTAAAAAAATTTGTGGTAAAGGCTATGTGTGGTAATAGTGCAAGCGTTGTAATGCATGCGTGGTAAAGGCTATAAATGGTAACAGATGCAATCCTTTGCTTCCCCCCTAAGCCTGACCAAGGTGTGTGGTTGCTGCTTGCTCACCTTCTATTACTGTGTCTACACTCAGGTTTGACACATAGTAGTGTCTTCTCTCCTGTCTGTCTCTGAAGTGTGGCCTTCTTAATGTCTCATTGGGCCGCAGTGCTCCATCTTCCCGTCCTTTGCCTAGGCTCTTCTCTCCTTTCCTTAGATCACTGCATAGTCCACTGAATCAGCCCTCAGATTCCTTTACTTGCAATGCAAAGCTTGCATTTGTGGCTATCTTTTGTCCCTCCCTCTCCAAATATAATTAACTAAAGTTACTGAACATTTTGCGAATCACCACTAGAAAACTGCCCAGAGTGTACAGTAACATAGGATGAATTGTCCACTTTTCTGGGTTGGATCGTATTATTTCCTCAGGGGCTTTCCACAGTTCTTATTAGTTAACAATGATCGTTTCTTGTTTGATTGTGGACGTTTCGTTCATGACAATGGCCAGTTGCTGCCTAAGAATTCAAATATATTATCTACATGCATGTGACATTTACACTTCAAACCTATCTACAAAGCGGTAAAGGGCTTGACATAAGGTGAAATAGTTATTGTGATTGCGGAATTTCCCCACAGGCACAGAATTTTCATGGCCCATTCTTCTTTGGTTATTGAAGTTATTTCCTTACTCGTTGACAAACTTTCCCTTATTCGACAATAAATAAACATTAGCTTCCTGTGAATTAGTTTCCTATTCCACATGTACGAAGCTTTCTTGAGGTCGCAAATGGCCTGATTCAAAGAATAGGGCATTTGCAACAACAAAAATCCTTTTTTAGCGGACAAACACCAAACTGCGATTCAACAGAATCGCAGTTTGAGTTTTGTTAGAAATGGGGGCCTCTACTTGGCAATGGTTTGCACCTTTGTCCAAGTAGGGACCCTTCTTTCTAGTCAGGGTAAGGGGGATGCACTTCTAAAATAACCCCTGTTCACACCTTTGATAGCGTGGCACGAGCAGACAGGATTATCTCAGAGGCAGTGTGTAAAGCATTTGTGCACACATACAGTAATACAGTGAAAACACTACAAATGGACACCACACCAGTTTAGAAACATTAGTAATCTTTATCTAAACCAAATAAGACTAACATAACAAAAATCCAACATAAAATAATCAAAATATGACTTTTAGAAGGTAAAAACTATTCTGTCCAAGCAAACTAAAGATTCGACACTTTCAACACAAAGTACCTTGGATGCTTCAAAATCATACGCAAAAAGAGCCGCAGGGAAGATGATGCGTGGTTCCTTACTGCCACGCAGGGGAGGTGAGGTGTCAGTTCCTTACTGAAGAGGAGGTGAGTGTCGGTTTCTTACTGTGCGGGGAGATGACGTGTCAGTTTCTTACTGCGGCCCCAGAGTTGATATAGACTTGGGATTTGGGGATGCGTAGGTTCTCGATGTGGTGGCGGCAACGGTGCTGCGTTGATCTCTCCAGCCACAGTCCTACGATGACAGCAGGACCTGCATCAGAAACGGTGCGGTGATCTCGGACTTTGGAGATCGGTGCACCAGATTCGGCATGCAGCAATTACTCCAGCCGGGGCAGACGCTTCGTCGATTTCTTCAGCTGCACAGCTGCGATGCATCGGAATTGGGTGAGGATGTGTCGCGCTTCTTTAGTTGCAGCTCTTTTCCAGCTTCCAGCAGTAGGAACAACCTTCAGAGGCCCAACACGAGAACAGGCACTTCTTGGCAGGTCAGAACTCCCAGCAAAGAAGTTCAGGGGAGCTGGTGGTGAAGTCTTTGTTTCCCTGAAACTTCAGAACAGGAGGCGAGCTCTACTTCAAGCCCTTGGAGATTTTCTTCAAGCAGGATAGACAGCACACAGCAAAGTCTTTGTCCTCTCCTTGGCAGAAACAGCCAATGCAGGCCAACACCAGACAGCACACAGCAAAGGGGCAGTACTTCTCCTTCAGCTTTCCCAGCTCTTCTCCTTGGCAGAGGTTCCTCTTGAGTCCAGAAGTATTCTAAAATTCTGGGGCCTGGGCCCCAATATTTATACTCAATTTCTCTTTATTCTCTTGTGACAGAGAGGCTCTGTGCTCAGTCCAAACCAGTTATGTCCTCTCTGGCTCCAGCTGCCTGGCAGGAGGTTGAGACGTCATTGTGTAAGGCAGACCAGGCCGATTCAGGTGCAGTGAAATCTCCTCCCACTTCTCTAAATGCAGCCCAGGTCTGTTCAGCCCAGCCCTGACTCATTCAGGAAAGGCAGGACACACCTCAACCCCCCAGTGGCTGTCTGAAGAGAATGCACATCCCTAGCCCCTGTCACTCCAAAGCCAGACTGTCAATCCACAAACCAGCAGAGGCACACAGGATGGCTAAGCAAGAAAATACCCATTTTCTAAAAGTGGTATTTTCAAACACACAATATAAAAATTATCTTTACTAAAAGATGCTGTTGGAAAACGAGGCAGTATCTGTGAGGCCTGCACAAATAACATGTCACATTTATCCTTCACTGGGAACCAAACACCCTATTGTAGCGCTTGACTCTCAGAGGGTAGCGTTGCAGAGCAGTCTAAGGCTTACTCAAGGGAGGTGGTGTAGGCTAGTAATCGCCATGTACCAGTACGCAGAAATAACACTCAATAATTGATTGTCCAGTCTGTACTTTGCTTTATAAAAGGAAGAGTACATTTATTAAACACACACACTACTCAATACTATGCACCAATTTGCAAATATACATAAGCTGTTGGAATTACTTTGTGACATTGCATTACATTTGCACCCCTCCCGCAGGGGGGTGGGGTCTAGTACCACCACTCCCATGTATGCACATCATCTTGCCCCCTAATGCAGTGGGTTGACACAACCTGGAGCGAGGGCCTCGCCCATTGGCACCATCCCAGTGGCGACCCACCCCATTATCTCAACAAGCATTTAAAATAGGTACACCTGCCCTGGTGACACATAACCCTGACTGAGCATCTCATACTGACCAGACAGTATACACCTCTACATCTTAGTGGCTAACAGTCTGGGTTGTCCTTCACCTAACGCAGTAGCAAGAATACATGTTTGGGCATCCCTTAGAACAACAGTACTCATCATAGTTGATAACAGTTAAAATGCATTGCAATTAAAGCCCCTAAAAGGCATCACAGTTAAAATCGCAGGATTCAGCATGTACAGCCAGACACCCTAGACGGAAGGTCCAGCAACAGAACCCCACTTTGCTTATGAATTCACACTACACATGTGACTTACAGTCCGACCATAGAAATAACATTGGTAAATGCACTTCTCGTGCAATTGCACCTCTTCATCTCCAAGGGATGCCCTTCTACAGACATCCCCAGCACAGCCCTCCTTACATTGAGGCAGTCCCTAACGCACCCCCAGCTGTAGAACAAAAGTCCCAGCCCCAGGATGACTGCTGGCTGAGCCCTTGAGGGGTTATTTCTTTGGAGTCCCCAGAGACTCAGGGTGGGCTTTACCTCTTCGTGCTGGGGTAGACTGTGTTGCTCTTGCAGCTCCCCCTGCACCTTTGTACTCACTGGGCGGTGACCCCGTCCTCCTGGGGTCACCACACGCTGAAAAATAGGCCTTTTCCTGCAGGCCTGACCAGGCTCTGCAAAGCATTATGGGGCGCTCTTCCCCCATCACTCGCATTTTTGATGAGCGGCTCCCCTGCTGTTCCGGGGAGAGCCGCGATGCTGTCGATGGCGGCCCTGCGCCGCATTTGCCCATCGGTGGGGGTCCGGTCCCACCCGGACCCCGTGCCTGCCCAGGTGAGCTTTGCGCGGCTCGGGGAGCCCACATCCGGCCGCTCTTCTCCTCTTTTCGGGGGCCCGGTCCCACCCGGGCACCCCGCCTTCCTGCCTCGTTGGAGAGCCGCTTGGGGACCCCACCCCTGGTGGCTCCCGCCAGCTCCCCGACTGGCCAGCACTCTCGCGTCCTGCCGCGGGAGCCGGCCTCTCTGTTCTGGTCTGCCCGCTCCTGCAGGCAGACACGAGGCTGCTTCCCCTCCAGCGAGTCCTCGGGGGAGTGCGACGGCACTCCTCCCGCCTTCCCGCTGTGGTGGGGGAGTGCGACGGCACTCCCCCGCCTTCGTTACCACGCCGGGGCCCGGGGTTGGGGTCCCGGTCCCCCGAGGCATTCTTCACGGGGAGCGCAATGGTGCTCCCCGACTTGGCTTCCTGGTGTCGGGCCCGGAGTTGGGGTCCCGGGCCCCGGAAGAATCTTCACGGGGAGCGCGATGGCACTCCCTGGCTTATCTTCACCTGCGAGGGGGGTTGCGCGACGGTCTTCACCGCCATCACCGGGGCCCGGAGTTGGGGGTCCCAGGCCTCTGCACTTTCTTCGAGGGGGGGCGCGGCGGCACTCCCCCTCCCCCGATGTCATTGGGGGCCAGGGTGGGCTCCTGGCACCCCGCATTGGCATTTTCACGGGAGCGCGACGGCGCTCCCCGGCTTTACTTCTTCCGGGGGCAGCCCCCGGGACCTGACCCACCCCGGGGGCACATCTTGGACTGGCGGCGGAGCCCCACGTGCTTCATCGTTGGTCCTCGCAGAGGTCAAAGGTTGCCTACCTTCTGGGGGGGCGTATCTCGGCCCCCAGGCGGCCGATCAGCTCTATTCTGGCCTCTTCTTGCTCCTGGTGGCGCTCCCCAGCCACTGAGAGTACTTTCTTTCGCCCTCCTGTTCTCAGGGAGGGTGAATCCATCAGGGCACGGTCTTCACTGGCTCCCTGCGCCAGCCTTGAGCCTGGCTCTCCCCCTGGGCCTCTCTTCTCCCTGCGCAGAGGCCCAGGCTTCTGCTCACTGGTCCTGGTCTCCCCTTGTGATGCAAGTCAGGGTCCTGGGCCAGTCTGGAGCTTCTTCCTTCCAGCTGCCCATGGCGCCAGGCTCCAGCACTAGTCTTCCTCAGCAGACCACATCCCAGAGCTCCTCTTCCTATGCAAGCTCTTTTAAAATAAGTTGGAGAGGCTGGCAGGAAGTCTCTGCTTGCCCTATCAAACAGCGATACCTCACCTCTCTGCCCCTGCTCCCTCATTCCTGCCCAGGCCTCTGGGTTAGTTCAAAATGGCGTCGTCCAGGGGTCTCATGCCACATGGTTTCTGAAAGCCACTTCCCCCCTTGCTGCCTTCTCTCCAGAGCAGCTTGGTGCCTGGCACCAGGTGACAGCTGCTGATGGATTAACCTGTAGCTCCACCCATCTTCTCTTCTAGGAGAGGAGACCTTCGCCCTTGGAATGCTTCAGTTTGGGGAGGAAGGTCATTAATCCAGCCTGGCAGGGTCACACCCAGCCAGGCTCAGGTTATGAGCTGACTCAGAGGAATATGACATTTCTGGATGACCAAAAGCAGTACAGATATGACTTTGGACTCTGCAGAATAGTACTTCTCACCTAAGTTACAGTGGACTTTAGTGCGTGTCTGGAATTTGTAGGCCCTAGTGAAGTGAAACTATCCCATGTGATCCCCATCCTCATAGGAGAATAATGAAGTGGTCCTTCAGTGAAAACAGTAAAGCACACTGACTTTCCCATACATGTTTCTTCCCATTGTATAAAGCCTATTCCATGTCACCACCCAGCTCTGCATAATTCCTGCCACACCATTCCATTTGTAGCTGCTCCTGGGCTGCGCATGCCAGGTATCTCCCCTGCGCAGCCCCTACACGTGTGCACCCGCATGTACACACATGACTGCATGTAACCAGCCCGGTGCCCCTTACTCTGGCTGCAGCGCAATGGCCTACTCTGACCAGGGGGACACCGGTAAAATCCACGGCTCAGATGGTCAGAACCACCTTCTAACAGATGCATTTTTATATTCTGAGTTCTGGCATACTAAATTCCAACTTTCTATCTTGTCCCAATGGGAAGTTATATTTATAAGATGGTATAAATATACTCCCATTCTATCCTATGGGACAGATATCCTTTCCATAGTGAAAAACTAAATACACTCTATTTCACTATCAGGACATTTCACACATACCAGTATATGTGCTACCTTTCACATACACTGCACCCTACCCACAGGGGTACCTTGGGCCTACCTTAGGGGTGACTCACATGTAATAAAAGGGAAGGTTAGGGCCTGGCAAGTGGGAGACTTGCCATGTTGACCTGGCAAGTGCTCCCACTTGCAAGGCCCTTACCTTCCCTTTTATTACATGTGAGTCACCCCTACGGTAGGCTCAAGGTACTCTTATGGGCAGGGTGCAGTGTATTTGAAAGGTAGGACATGTACTGGTGTTTGTGACATGACCTGGTAGTGAATTACATTGTAAATTAGTTTTTTTCATTATGGAAAGGCTAGCTGTCCCACAGGATAGAATGGGAGGTTACTTATAACATCTTATAAGCATATCTTCCCATTGGGACAAGATAAGGAAATGGGGTGCAGTATGCCTGAACTCCGAATATAAAAATGCATATATTAGCAAAGATGATTTTTGTGTTCTGTGTTTGAAAATACCACTGTTAGAAAGTAGAGACTGCAAGCAGACACTGCAGTGGCAGGTCTGAGGCCCCTTTGAATGGCTGTTTGTGTGGGTGGCACAATCAGTGCTGCAGGCCCACTAGCAGCATCTGGTTTACAGGCTATGGGCACACACAGTGTACTGTACTAGGGACTTAGTAGTAAATCAATTAAGCAAATCATGGAAAACACCAATCAATAAACACAATTTACAGGGAGAGCATATGCACTTTAGCACTGATCAGCAATGGTACAGTGCCCAGAGTCATAAAACCAACAAAAACAGGTCAGAAACAGGACTCCAAAAAGCAAAAGGTCTGAGGATCAACCTGCTGAAAAAGCCAGGTCTGACAAGTTTGCAATTCTGTATTTGGAAGGTGCGTGTATAGGGCGTCCCTTCCAAATACCAATTTATGTATTAATGTTTTTTAACCAATATACAGTCTCAAAACATTACTTTTTTACAGACTACTGAAAGGTAGTTGTAACCATTCGCAAATGGAAAGGGCTCCCCAGATGATCTCTTCCCCTTTGACAATGTAAAAAAATAATATTTTTTAAGAGCAGGCAGAGGTCCCATGGATCACTTACTACGCTTAAAAAATGAAACGAAACGTTTAATTTTTTCCTTTAAGGAAAACAGGCTGTGTTTCAAAGATAAAAAATAGTTTTACTTGCAAGCAGTCACACGCATGGTGCTCTGCTGACCCTAGCAGACCACCATCCCTGTGATGGCTGTGTAGTTCCTAATAATACATAGGATCTGCGCGTTTAGGCAACATAAATTAAGGGATTGGTGTCCAGACTGATTCCAGACATCCCCAAATGATATGTTAGCCTTTAGGCCAGCTAGCTCACAGTGCCACCATAAGCCCCCTAATCTTACCAAGGAGTGAATAGTTTCTGGCAACTATCGATCATGACAACCCTTGATTCTTCAGGGATCATGGAAACAGTAGGGTACTTTTCGCTCAGTCACTCTTGCTCACTTGGTCTCAGAGAGATACACAGAATAAACAATGGGGACGTTTTCAATAAGCAGTTATTGAACCAGCATCATTCTAGTATAAAACATGTTTGCTGCGACAATCATTAGACAGAAATAGATGTATAAGATTACAAGCAACAACACAGTAAATAAAAGGTAGAATTTTACCATGGTGCTAAAACAGTGAATATAGGCAGGCGTGGCAGTTATCAAGCGTTCTCCTACTATGGGGACCCTATCTAAGTGTACCTAAATGTACCCTTTCTATTGGAAACACAAACAAGGAACTTGGAATTTCCAGGATCTCTCAACTACATGGACTGTAGCTTTATTATGACCCACTGAGATATCTGCTTGACCAGTACATCGCCAGAATAGTGGCTATTCATTTTGATATTAAACAGATACTGCTCCTTGGTTTATATATGAAAGAAATGTTTCTCGACCATTGGATGCCCTGACACTGACGTATCACATTATTCCTGCCCTGAAGAAGTCCAAGGTTTTACTGGACGAAACGCATTGGCTGATGTTTTTAAGAATACCAAATGACACAACAATAAAGGAAGAAACGCAATTGGATCGTGCCATAATTTGTGATTCTTAATTTGGGATATATTCTATTGTAACATATCATCTTGTTGTGTCCTATTGGTGCAGCTTTGTTTTTGCTTTGGTGTATCATATCTCCATTGTGAGGGAGGAATCTTTGGGCAGAAGGTGCATACAGAGGAGTGCACACAAGGATATTGTCTAATAACAAAACAGAATATGGGTGATTAACGGTGAGGGTGCTGTGATAGTGCTTTAGGTCTACTGCCCATTTCATTTGTCTTTTAATGTAGTCTAAAAGTCTTAACGTAGTTCAACCAGAGAATCCTCGTCGCCTCATCCTAGCTCATGCAGCCCCTGATAATTGCTCTGTTAAGCTCATTTTCATTTTTAATCTAAAATGGAAAGCCATCTCTGCAAACGATGGAAAGTGAGCATATCTAATAAATGTTGCATGCCTTGTTCTTCATGAACAATATGGGAAAAGATACTCATCTGCAGGGACAACGGACGCCGTGCAAACTTGTTTTCAAAGATTTGTAAAGAGGAAGTGTCCACGTAATCCCAGATGTCACTTCCATATGCGAAAGGCGAGACACTTTTGTCTAAGTATATCTATACCATAGCTTTTATTTATTTATATCCCAGTCTTGAAACAAAGTCGAATGCGGCAGAAGTGGTCCTTGCAAGTAAGTTTTTTTTTAGACATTAGGACAATGGATCATGTCCCTTTATGACCGAATTAAACTACCAAATAGGGAAATGACAAAATCCTACAGATTTTAAAAGTCCTTCTTAATTCAGTGTGGCAGGAACCTGAGGTGCTCTAAATGGTGCTCTGACATTAGGGCCCTGCCTCCTCAGGTGGCAAACAGCAGAGTGATGTTGTGGGCCTTGTAGTACAAGCCCAGCATCCTGGCACAAGTCCTTCTTTTTTCGCGTGGTGGGTAGCTGAGGTGCTCTAAATAGCGCTCTGATAGTGGGGCCCGCCTCCTCTGGCAGCGAACGGCAGAGTGGTATTGTGGGGGTTGTAGTACAAACCTGGCATCCAGGCAAAAGTCCTTCTTTATCTGCGGGATTAATATCAGAGTACATTTTGAGCAATATTGGTGGCTATGTGTTGGGATCTAGAGTGTTGGGTTTCTGCTCGTGGGAGTTCGCTGGGTGGAACTTGGGGATGTGGGGAACGGCAGTTGCTGCAGGGAGTTGGATGTCTTTGGATGTAATAAAGAGGAGGCAACCCTACCTGGAGTCTTTCTTCTTTTCAAGGGCGATGAGTTGTCCATCTAGAGTATGTAGCGGGAGTGAAGAATCATGTAGCCGATTGTCTATCAAGGTTACCCCTCATGGAGACTGAGAGCGATGTGACAACGGATGATCTGGAAATAGTGTGTGCGGTTGGTGCTGTGGAGGATACTGTCAAAGGTGCACTTTCTGAGCTAGAATGGTTGCAGACTGTGTTTGAGGATGATGAAATTAAAACGGTGGCTAATTTTGTGGCTATTGGTTGGCCCAACAACAAGGATTTAGCTCCTGAATTGATTCCATTCAAAAGAGTTGGGGAGGAGTTGTCCTTGGTTGATGGGATCTTGCGCAGGGGTGGGAGAGGGGTTATTGGTAGCTCCAGTGTGCATACGAAAGAAGATTTTGGATTTGGCTCACGAAGGTCATCTGGTATTCGAGCCATGAAACATAGGGTTAGGGAGGATTTCTGGTGGCCGGGCCTGGACAGGGCCATTGAACATTACATTCAGGACTGCTGTATATGCGTTCTGAGTGACAGAACCCAAGTGACATATCCTTCCCCCATTGATTCCATTGATGTGAAGAACTCGCCTTGGTGCAAACTGGCTTTTGATGTTGCTGGACCTTTTGGGGTCACTGGGAGCTCACCTAAGTATGCGTTCGTTTTGATAGACTATATGTCCAAATGGCCTGAGGTGAAGTTTGTGAACAGTGTCAATTCCACAGCCATCATCAATTTTTTCAATGAGGTGTTTCTTAGTGAGGGATTTCCTGAGGAACTTCTGACTGATAACGGTACACAGTTGGTGTCTAGAGAAATGCAGGATTTTCTCAAGGAACATGGCCTCAAGCACATTCTCACTTCACTCTACCACCCTCGCAGCAATGGCCTTGTGGAATGAATGAACTGTGCTATCAAAGACCAGTTGCAGTTGGCCTTGGTTAATGGGTTGCACTGGAGGGTGGCGATTGCTGACATGTTATGGGCTGTAAGGACCACTTCTCACATCAGTCCTGGCATGTATCCGTTCACACTATTCAGGGGAAGAGTTGCGGGCTCCAAGTTAAACAATGATTGGATGTCCAGGAAGGAGGTCGATCAGTGTAAACTGGGTAGAGTGGTTGATGTTAGAGCAGCAGTACAATCGAGGTATGGAATCGACAGTATCAGAGTTTCTCCTGTTTGTGTTGGTGAATGGGTGGGGACCAAGAAACCCGGGTTTGTCTGTAAAGAGACTTCTGGGTTTTCGGCACCTGTAAGAGTGAAGGAGGTGAAAGATCACGTGGTGGTGTTGGAGAGTGGGGAAACATGGAATAAGTGTGCTATCTCTGTTGTACCGGGATCCAAAGCTGGGTATGTAAATGAGAAGATGGGGGTTAATTCTGATCTCACTCCTAGTAGGGAAGTTCCTCCTAGAGTGAGAGTCGCTCCAGCCAGGTTTCAGGATTATGTAATGCATTAGATTCTGAAGTGTTTTTCTTCCTATTTTGTGGGAGGTTGCTGTCTTTTTGTTATTCCTGTTTATTTCGTTTGTTTTTTGTTGATTACTGTTTATCTTTCTGTTTGCGAAGGAAGGGGGGAGTTGGGATCTAGAGTGTTGGGTTTTTGCTTGTGGGTGTTCCCTGCGTGGAACCTTGGGGATGTGGGGATCGGCAGTTGCTGCAGGGAGTTGGATGTCGTTGGATGTAATAAAGAGGAGGCAACCCTACCTGGTGTCTTTCTTCTTTTCACTATGCTTAATAATTATTACTACTTCATATTGGTTTCAGTTGCTCAGTCCAAACGAAAATATATCTAAATTGGTTTACAAGTTCTGCACTGGATTGAACTGGAAATGCCTGTAACATCTTTATAAAACTGTGGAAACAGAGCTGTACATGGCCTGAAGTGTCATAGATTCATCAGAGGTCTTATGGCGATAACATTAATGACTAGAACTGTATTCTTAATTTCTGCACTTTGAGTAAATGAAGCAAATTGTGGTTGCAGGATTTGTTCAGCTCAATATGGAACAGAATAATGACAATTTGACTTTTAAACCATTTGTAGAATTTTAACTATGTAAAGATGTAATATATTTATATTGATCAAGGATCCCAAACATATTTTATATACACATGTACATGTGTAGAACGTTTTTCTGAGTGTAAAGTAATTATTATATGTGTACAAATCAATGAACCATAACTATCTCCCAGATGTTGGAACAGTCTGATGCAAGAAATGCACTTGTCAAAATGGAGATCACACATTGTTGTATAATAGGGTCCTGGAGGTTAATTTTAAACTTGAATATAACATCCTTAACTGATATAGCATGCGTGAGGCACATGGATCGATATTACAATTCAATGTCACCTATTTATCATTATGTGACACACATCACTGAAATATGTCTATTTGATGTGACGCTTAATAAATTAGTTAATGCAGTGCAAAATGCTCTTTGGAGATGATGGATACTGATGCAAACACACATTAAAAACACAGGAAGTTGTCTGGCTTTTAGTTTGCATATTAGTACCTCGATAATGGATAGTAGATGTAAGTGTCTGCAGAGAAGAGAATGGGCAAGGCACTTTATTGTCCACACAAGGAGTACACTTGTGTGGCTTGAGTATTAAAAAAGGATTATAAACTTCAGGGACGTTCCAAATGATCTCAAATGCGCACAATTTACGAAAAAGACCATCAGAATACTTAGTGCAACACTTACTGTATCTTAAGCAGTACTAATGCTCAATGCATATTGCTTGCCACCTTACACCAGCTAATAGAGCTCAAGTTACAACACATCTGGTAAATAGTTGCCCCAATAATTCCTAAACCAATATGATATAAATCTTTCTTTCTTCTCAAAGATAAAGCAAAGAAAGAGCGTGTGGGTAATTCTACCATAAATACTACATCTTCCCCTACATTCCACACTACTTGCTTGTATCATGATCAACATGATATTTGAGGTAACTTTCAATTATTCATAAAAATGGGCTGTGTACACATCTAAATTCTGAAACAATTTACCAATCTATGACAACGTGAACATCTTGCAGACAAAGGAAATATGTCAGCTGAAAAAAAATATATATAGTTTCTTAACCGGTGTGTCAGAACACAATGCAATGAGATATCAATAGTCTACAGATTCAACATATTTTACCCCTGGCCTTCCTCTATGTCCATGTCTATTGTATCTCTTTACATTTGTTATAAGTATCATGGTGGTGGCACTGTTGATGGTTAGCAACATGTTTACATGAAGGAGAGCTGGAGAGAACGTGAACATTTTGATAGTTGCAGTCTGAATTTAAGAATCAGAAATAAACACCAAACACATCGTCACTGTTCTTGAAACAATGCAATCCAATCACTTAATTTATTTGGCTTTTCCATTTCTACTGCCTCTACCCAAAACTAACTTTCCTGCAAGTTTGGCATTTCAAATTACACAAACATACATTCAAAAGAAAAGAAACTCTGAACATCGTGGGTATCTGTGCTTCTTATTGTAACTATAATGCATATCAGCTCATTATTAGTTGTTATTGCTTGTAATAGGTAGATAATATACCATTTAACTAGAATGAAAGGATGCATGAAATGTATTAAATACAATGTTTTGTAAATCAAAATAAATTGATAACTTTAAATATGTCTTGAGAAAGTAGTCTTAAATATATGAATTCATACATTTCTATTGAATTATTTAGTAGTATAAATACAATACAATGCAGCCATAATGCAATAAATATTGGGTATTTTTCTAAAATGGCATGCAGTGTATACAAGTTCTTCTCAACTTCAGAGGAACACAGTGTGAAAGTGACAACGATGGCATATGCAGAATTAATGCTGCATACAAGCAGATAGCAAAATTGGGCTACAGATGTAGATAACGTAATTTTAAAAACAGTAGCAGTGGTGAGATCCATTGATGTACGGTAACAAAGTTTTGCAGAATGTCCTTACAGGGAATGTTCCATTTGAAGGAGAATAGGAATGACCTTCAGTGTTTCTCTTATCAGACTCAACCTACCAATGTAAAAGCATATTAGTGTACTTTGTTGGCATGTTATTTACCATAGGTTGCCCTCTTCTCATTAATTACTGGCCTCTTCATATTGCAAGGACTTTTGTGTCATCAGTTCCCCTTGCCACATTGAGTTGAATGTTATAGACATAATGAGTGACAGCAATTAACAAGATACATTGTCACTGTTTTGGACATTACTCCTATGATGGATGGTGGTTTTAATTCTAGATCAGAGGTTATTATTTTTAATGAATCCTGATGTTGAAATAACTCTATCAAGGTGTTATTCGAGTTTCCAAAAAGCACCCAGGCTGCATAAACTGCACTGTGTCAGCAAGCAAAAAGTGAATGTGATTTAATTTAATAGAAATGTTATGCTGGTCAAGATTCACAAGACACACTGACAAATTATGCTTTGTGATACGTTAGTTTAATAGTTCGTCCCCAATATGGAACCAAACTTAATTATTGAACCGGTAGAAAACAAGTATAATGGCTGAGAAGGAATATTTAGCTAGGTATTTGGCAATAAAGACATAAAGGTTGAGGATCGGAAGAGTGGTGCCACAAACCCTAAATAAAATGTGCCTTACTCCATTTTTTCAAGGACATTCTAAATGAAAGGTGCTTGTTGTTTGTAAAAAGGCACAGTAAGACAATGTGGGATGGAGTAATGAAGCTGTGCTTCATAAAATCAGATAGCTTCTGTAAGAGGCCTCCTACACATGGAGTGGATGTATATTTTATTTGGGACTCACCACCATCACTACTATCAAACTCCTACTTTCAGTGGTACTGCTACTGAGCAATACTTACAGATGTAGATTCTTCACTATGTACAAAATCTGCATAAGTTAGGCAGACATACACATTTTCACACACATATTTTTTTTGTTTTTGTTTGCAGAGAAAAGAATTGTCCTGTGGAGAAATGTCTTGCCCCACAAACCTATAAAATGTGGAGGTGGCTAACCTAGCCCCACCCTAAAAACCCAGTTACTTCTAAAGGTTTTAAAGGCAAATTTCTCTGAGTTTCCAGAGTGAGAGATATCCTGAAAACATTTTGATTACCCATAAGCATTGAGGTTATGGGCCTGATTCAAAAAGACAAAGTTGAACTTTTGGTCTAAGTTTAGACCAAAAGCCTAACTTTACTACTTTTTGGTATTCACAAAGGTAAGTTATGAGTAGTAGCTTTACACCCGCACTTGGGGTGGAATCTTCACACTCGGGGCAAAATCTCTGCACCCAGGGTGGAGATCCGCCCCATGTGCGGAGATTCCGCCCAGAGTGTGGAGATTCCACTCAGAGTGCAAAGTTGAATCTCTGCCCTCGGGCGGAGATTCCACCTGGAGTGTGGAAATTCTGCCTTGAGTGTGGAAACTCGGCCCCAAGTGTGGATGTAAAGATACTACCTGTAACTTACTTTTGTGAATACCCAAAGTCGTAAACTTAGACTTTTGGTCTAAATTTTTCTTTGTGAATCACACCCTATGATTTTATTGTAGATTTGTGTTGGGCATACCTCAACACTCTTTCTTTTCCACTCCTGATGCTAAACATACAAGAGTGTCAAATTTTCCAAAATGGCACTGTTTTATTCCAAAAGTTCTACTTATGATAATGCTGTGAATAGAGATGAGGAATTTATGGTTACATGTAGCTTTCTTTATATTATATTTAGGTGCACAACATGTGAATCAGGCCCAGTATTTACAAAATGCACACCATATCCAGGCTGAACAGCACAGGTGTTAACAGATGTTAGAGGGTCAAACTCTGAAGTGGTGGGCCAGATACAGCTATAGAGGCATAAATGAGAAAGGAAGGGCCTCATTTAAAGCTTGGCGAGAAGGCCGCCAAGTCACTGGAGTGGAAGTGACCTTGCATACATCAACATAGTGGAGAATGGATCATCATATTTTAAAATCCCCACTATGTTCATGGGGAAGATTCAGGAATAATGCTTCAGCTACAAGCCCGCTGGTGGGGGTTGGGGGGAGGGGGTGTTTATGACTCTGTACCTTTCACAGTGATCATGAATAGGAAATACAGCGTCTTGTGATCTTTTCCCAGTAGCCCTGTAGTAGATGATCTGCTAGCTAAGTATTTCCCACAGCAGAGCTGATCCAGCATTGGAAACCAAGCGAATCTGTAGACTATAAGTAAGGTGAGGGAGGCATGAGGGGGACAAAAAGGGACATATGACATTTAATAGTGATGCTCCATTCTGTTCTCCTGTGAATGACTCCTAAATCCGCTAATCTGCAAATTACAAAAAATATATATTGTAGTGTTTTAAAAGTCGTTCCGAAAATGCTGCATATGCTTGATATCGCATTCGAACAGATGACAGAGTAAACTCACACTTCGAGTCCATAGACAATTATAAAGTATAGTTTATATTCAAATGCATCATCGATCTAGTTTTACCATCCTATCATTCCAGAAACGATAACTGTATCTTTAGGTACAAGCAGAGGTTAATTAATTTGCCTGCTTACATAAATATCTTAAATTCACACACACTTCTGCTGGCTCATCAACAGACAGGAAACACAATGCTTGAATAGAAAAGCTTGCACTATACATGCAATGCCCATATTTGACAAAAAAGCTTCTATATCAATGCCTGTGATCAGCCTTGTGACGAAAGCCCAACATGAAAACCAGTGAAAAGACACTCACAATCCTTTATTGAACTTGCGGAAGGAATAGACTTAGGGCCAGCAAAATACCGGTCGCAAACGGGCCGATTCGCAGAATCGGCCCCTTTGCGACCAGTATTTTGCCATTTGGGATGCATCAACCCAAAAGCAATTCACAAAATAGGTAAGTGCAAATTTTGCGATTACCTATTTTGCAAATGCAGTTAGGGAATCGCAAATTGCGATTCCCTAAATGCGATGCATTATGCAATCGCACATTGCGTTTTCGCAATTTGGAATCGCAAATTACCATCAACTTCAAGTTGATGGTAATTTGCAATTCCTTTGAAAAATGCATTTTTCAAAGTGCATTGTGGTGCATACACATGCCCTTAGGGCATGTGTGTGCACCACATGTGCATACTCAATTTTTTTGGGGGTGCATCAGGGTGGCCTTTTGGCCCCCTTGCACCCTTGAAATTGCATGAGCAATTTGCGAATACCTATTTGGTACTAGCAAATTGCGAATGCAATCTCATTCATTCCTATGGGCCTCAAGGCCCATAGGAATGAATGGGCAGCCATTCCTTAATAGCGACTCGCAATTTGCGATTCGCTATTAAGGAATATGTAGGAATCACAATTTTTTTTGCGAAACCTAAATGCATAGGTAATTGCGACTCCTTAATAGCGATTCCTTAATAATCGCTCTTAAGAACTCGCAATTCATACCTTTGATGCATGTGCCCCTTAGTTCCTAGTTAGGCTTCTATTTTTGGTGAATAATTATTTCTGAAAATTAATGTAAGCATGGCCTACTTATTCAGCTTCTCAGGTGATATTTCCTCTGCATAAGCTGTCTGTCTAATTATTTTGTAACTGAAGTAACACCCTCTGTCAGTTCAAAACTGAGTACATTTCCCTGGAGAGAACCATTCAAAGAACCAGTGAGACTGAAAAATTAAAGGCAACTATGGCACTTCATGTATTTTCTACTAAGTAAGAAGTTCACACACCATGACATGTGGCACATCAAACTTACAGTGATCCTGAAAATACGGCCCCCTTTTTAAATGCAAAATATACAACTAATAACAAGAAAGGTAATAGAAGTCAAAAGGGCAAGCTATCAAAATGCTAGGTTGGATCTAGAATATGAATCAGATCCATTTTGCCCCGAAATACAGCAAAGAGGTTTTTAAGAAAGCCACGATTAAAAATCATAACACTTACTAAAGCAACTACATTTGATCAGCCGCAGAATTCTCAGGAGGAATGTTTAATACACTTAGGGAATTGAGAATTCCTCCAGTAACATTAATGCATGTTTCTTCCATGGAGAAAGAAATCATCATTCTTAAGAAAAATCAAAGCAGGACAGCCACTGGAACCAATAGTGATAACTGATCAAAACATTGCATTTCCTCCTTCAAACCCCTAACAATGAAGATTTTTACCCCAGGTCTTAAACAACCCCATCAGACCCATGAGACATAAGTTGATTAAAAATTAGTTTAATCTCTTTGGTTGCATATATCTTTGGTATGATTAATGCTAGTTTCCTAGTATGTATGGGATACTATAAAGCTTGATCATCATATGTTAAACTGATGCTAGAGCATAAATTGAATCTTAAAGATTCTGGCAATTATGAACTATTCCCCATATCCCATCCTGATCAAAGTATTGAACAAGCAGTTGTGAAATAACAAGAGTGTCTTGAGACTCAAGAATTATTATATGTTGGTCATCCAAAGTTCAGAATGAAAAGAGGGACAAAAACCACAGCCCGTAATACGAGATACCTTGGGGGAGGAGGAGGCAGAGCCTGGATTTAACATAATCTGTTTAACATAATCTGCTGACAGAATTCAACACTATTGACTATTACCTTAATAGCCACATTAAGAGACTGAGCACATGGGCCACAGATACTGCCCAAAGTTGGTTCTGCTAATTTTTAGCCACCTTAAACCAAATATACAAGCGTTAGGCTGGCTTATTCCTATACAAGTCTTAAATAGTCTGTTACCCTCTATAAATCAGGAGCCTCACACTTTTTCAATATATGCTTGAATTATCTGGTGAAGTTAATATGATCTTTTGTATGCAGGTTTCACATATACAAAGACAACATGCACAATTGTTATAACATGTACTTCCATTCAGCTACCCATGGAACTATCACCAAGTTAATACCAGAAATCCAGGTGTCAAAGTCAAATTCAGGGTTTCGTTTAATTGGATAACAAGAGATCATTACCATTAACAAAAACAACTGCAATTCATTGTGGCCTTGTCTGTCATTTCTCATGCAAGTCCCTAAACCTGGTAACATGGTTATACATGTGGGAATTAATTTTGATAGTAATTTAGCTTTCGTTCCCCCATTAAATGATAATGTGAAAGTCATTCCTCATCACTTGAGATTACCCAAAATGCTTCACTTGCCACTGACTCTTTCAAATGAGATAGACCTTTTCCTAGCTGGAGCAAGGATCTGCTTATATTCTTGCAATCCAATCTATTTTGTGTGGGTATATAACACAATGTCTGTCCCACAAATGACCCAGAATTAGGCTGCATATTTGGTTTACAGGAGCACAATTTTGCACCGCATCTGGTTTGGACGGAGGATTTTCCACTGACTAGAAATGAGCCAGAAAATCCACCTTAAGATCTTGTGTTTACACACATGATTTGCACAACAGACCACAACATCTTGTTATTATACTAGAGAATACAAAATTATCATCCAAGAAGTTAACTCGGGTTGATCTTGTGTATACACAGATGATTTGCATAATAGACCCCAAAATCTTACTATTATACTAAAGAATAAAAAAAAATTATCATCCAGGGAGGTAACTCAAGTTGACTATCTCCTGTAGCTGACAATTTGCCAAGTTACTATGGATTAGAGCACACTTTGTGCCAAATGTACAAAGCGCTTTTCTGGTTGCAAATGACACGATTCACAAAACTGGCCTATTTGTGACCAGAAAAATACATTTTCTGATGTACAAAATGCAAAATTCGATTTGGTAACTTTTTACTGAATTGCAATTTGCATTTTATATACGGTATTTGGAAGGGGCGTGTTTTGGGCGTCCTTTCCAAATACTGAATCAGTATGGTATGCTTTACTGCTTTGCAAAGTAATACTTTTCCACCATTTAAAAAATGGTGGTAACCCATTCGCAAATGAGAAGGGGTACCTTTGGTTTAACGTTCCATTTTTTTCTCTTTAAACGCATCCCGTTTTATTTTAAGGAAAATTGGCTGTATTTTAAAAAAAGATGGCTTTATTTAAAAGCAATCACAGACATGTTGGTCAGCTGACCCCAGCAGGCCAGCATTCCTCTGATGGCAGCGAATCCTAGTGGGTCGTAAATTGTGACCCACCTCATTAACATACATGAGTTAGGTCTATTTGCGACCCATTAGGAATTGCTAATAAAACTCAAAAGAGTTTCATACATTAGGAACAGTGATTTCCTAATTGCGATTCGCAGGAAATCACAGTTAGGAAATCGCAATTCCATAATCTTCGTACAGCTTGCCCAATGGGTGTTAAGAATATTGCTTTGAAACGAATTCTTGTTATTAGAGAATGCCCACTTCCATATTTGCACGTTATTATAAAGTTCTCTCTTCCAATGAGATTTTGATTAAATAAACATCATTTAAAGCTCACTCACTACCATGGTGATGCAAAGTGAATTTGCCACTAGAATGCTAAATCAGCCTGAGGGCCCCATGTGTTTCTTCACAAAAAAAACTTAACTTCGCCTAGTTGAACAATTTGTTCCAGAAGCTTAAAAGAGGTGACTTCAAAGTGGGTAAACACAATAACAATAGCATGGAGAGACAGCTATGTTTTGGTTTTCATGAGGACAGAGATGCACCACGTATTTAATACTTCTTTGTAGTGATTTATGTAGTTCTGGAACCTACATCTTCAGGTATTGTGAAGAGAAATGGAGCGAACATTGCCTCTCTGTTTACATTTTACAAACACAGATTTATCTTACTCGTCACTTTTTGTTACAAATTCTGGAAAGTTTAAAAAATATATATTTTACATCTGAATCCAAGATTGAGTTGCTAAGTTTCTCATCATTTGGCTATCCAGCAAAATAAAATTTCAGGTCGGCTGACTTTAGTCAGTCTATTTTCAGCAGATTTCTATTCAGTTTTTTGTTCTTTTAAATGAGGACATGGTCTGTTGATGCTTTATATGTTTGCGAATCTTTGTTACTGATCAAACATTGTCTTCCAGCTTTTGTAGTAGGCCAGAAATACAGTGGCGACTGGTAGGGAACAGTGACGGGGGGGGCTGAAAGTGGGGTAGAAAATAGAAAAATAAAGAAAACCTACCTGCTGGTCGCATCGCCAGCTGTCGCCTCTTCACCGCCTCTCCTCATCGCAGGAAGAACCTTGGCTCCCAAGCTCACTAAGCCAATGACAATGCTGCAATGCAGCGTTGTGATTGGTTCCCCTAAGCCAATCACAAAGCGGCATTGCAGCATTGTAATTGGTCTGAGAGCCCTGTTCGGCGCTCAGAAGGGAACAGGGAGCCTGTGCATGTTCCCCACCAGGCAGTGTAATGCAGCCTGGTGGGGAACATGCAAAGTGCGCATGAATGTTTGGCCGGCCCATGACAGCCCGTCAAACCTTCATGCGAACTTTAAGTGTGCTTACCACTCTTCCCCTGGCCCCTGCTATGGCCAGCCCCACCCCTCCCCGCACCTAGGAATGGAAAAATAAAATGATAATAATGTTTCGTTATTATCATTTTATGTTTTCCTCTGCACTGCTCACTGCTCTTAAAGCAGTGGGGCAACGCTCCTCCGCCTTAGTGGAGCAGCCGCTCCTGCAGAAATAAGCGTTATCGACAGCCAATTTTAATCTGAAATATTTCTCCTTCCCATATGGGACACAAACGAATTTCAATCTTAAACCTTCACATGCATTATTACCATCAACTTCAATGATCCTATCTAATGAAAATAATACCCACATTTCTAATATGTGCTATTTAGGCACCCTAATAATCAATGTACATATTTTGGTAGGAGCGGATCAAATATCAGCACTTATCACCATCACTACTGCAAAGCCACTATATACATTATCATTCTTTTTAATGACTTTGCCTACACAAGCCATGGATATCTTCTTCTTCAAAGACACAGGATTTATACAGGGCAATGAACTCAAGAGAACAGGGGCATTTGCTTTTCAAACTAAAGCTATTTTGGATTTTCTGTATTCTTTGCAGGGAACTATCATTGAATATCAACATGTTCACCTCACTTTTTGATTTATCTTTCTATAATTTAGCCACCCCCAACCCTGGGACTTTTGTCTGCCAATTTAAATTTACAAATGAGAAAACATTTTATGAAATAAAAAGAGAGTGTTGTTCAGAGCATCATAAGGAAACCTACTCTTAAGGCTGGTTTACCATTATCTTGACGTTTTCAACGATGTCAAAGCCCTCCTAGTAGGTAGCAAACTCCTTTAAGTGCACACTTTACATTTAATTAATTTGTTTAATTCAGAGCGGTGCAAAGTGTACCTTTAATTACTCTGCACCAGACCTTTGCTACTGTCTAGCATTCTCTTCAGTATGAACCTCTGCCCTGAAAATGACCAAATTTCACATATACAATAATGCCTGTGTCCTAGTTTTCACAGCAAGAATGAGTACAAAACCTGAATTCTTCATCTTGTCTCCAAAAGATAATTTAGTTCATGTGTTTCCTGGCCCAATGCCATAAGTGTCCACTACTCTTTTGAACTTTGTCAGAAATCTTGCATTCCTGTTCAACTGCCATTCACCACGCAAAAGCAAAAGTGTGAAGAAGAAATTATTTTTTCACATTCTACTTTGTGAAGTCCAACCTCTGCTGCTACCTCAACAGCTCTTTGACGTGGCCTTACCATGACAAGCAACATCTATCGTTACAGAGTGTACAGTGTGCTAAAATAATACATACTCATCAAAGATCTCAAACTATTCCACCTGACACATTATCCTGTAAAACGTTCTGACCACATCTTGTACACATTAATAGACTGCACACACATTTAACCAAATATGTGAAGTTTAGAAGGCTACACCAGGTTCACAAGCCCCTGCATCTCACTTACCATCTCACTAGACATTTAAGATTGCCTTCAAGCACCGTTTATCTTCCCTACCCAGGTACGAATTGTTTCAGAGAAGATCCCAGTAGTGACAAGGGGTGACCTTTGGACCGCCTTGCACAAGTCTTTTCAACACAAGCCTGGCTTCAGCAAATTGTTCAAACTTAGGAAGCTACTGAATACCCACCTCTTCCATCGAGCATTTGACCCTGATTCTGCTTCCGTATTTTGATTGTTGATCCTCTCTCTTGTGTTTTTTCTTTTTGAACCAAGAGCCTAAAACTATTCTTCTTCGCCCACACTTTACAAACACCATAATATTATTAAAGAAAATAAGTATGAATAAATGTGATGTTCATTTATTAGAAGAGAGTTAGATGAATGGACTCAGATTATTAACGTGATTAATAACCTGCTAAGACTAAAATTCATCTACTACCAACGTCAGAAGAGAAGAGATAATTTAGGATTAGTCACGAGTAATCGTGTGAATCAGCATTCTCACCCTTGGTTAATCTCACCAATTCCTAGTAAATTCACAATAAAATGGGGGCACTGCCTGAAATTTGTCTAATAGGTGTTCCAGAGCTACCAGGAAGGTGACAATAGACCATGCTTGCTTGCATATCACACTCATGCACAAAATATGATATACATATTCTGTAAGGTGATACACTTAGTAGAATTACACTATAGGCTTAAAGTTATCATTGGACACATACTACCTAAGGGGCCATTACAAAAGGACCAATCCATTCAGTCAAATACTTATAGTGCTACTTCAAACCATTCTTCTTTCCATTTTACCTAGTTTTAAAAGGTACTTAACAAGCATTTGATCGCTAAACCTGTTTAACTAGAATAGAATATGTCTGATCAGCATAAACTGAGCTTGGAAGAAACATTTCAAGCATCTATGCTCATATTTTAGTAAATCATTTACAATCTCTCGTGAGCAACAAACTAGGACGGCAATTATGAATGTTAATTATAGTCCAAGAAAGTGTCCCAGAAAGTGTCCCTGCTTGTTTTTCTACCAGTGGCATCAACATCTCCAATGAATACCACTGTCATTTTCAGAAGCAGAAGGATTTGCGTATAGTTCTTCAGCAGATTTCTGTATCAAAAAATCGTTTTATGTACTGAAACATTCAACAGATAATGTCCTAGTTCAGAGTAGTACTATGCACTTACTCATGATAGATGTAAAAAGAACAAATGATGGACAGAATGCTGAACAATGCCATACATTCACCCCAGTACAGAGATCTGTGCCTAAATCCATTGTTTTTTTGCTCCCCATGCGATTCCAGTTTAGACCCAGCCATATGCATATCAGTCTGCCAGGCCAGGTCCTCCTTGGACTGAAAAAAAGCATCCTAGGACCGGTTTCGGTGTTTCACCCCTCATCAGCCAGGCTAGCTTGACTCCAGTGGCATGGAGAGCACGGGACCCACGTCTGGGCATACCCTTCCCACTCGGGGTGACAAATACAAAAAGAACAAATGATGGACAGAATGTTGAACAATGTCAAAAATTCACCCCAGTACAGAGATCTGGGCCTAAATACATGATAGGGCTTCCTTAACTTCATCACGGACAAGCGATTTCCAAAAAGAGGGTCAGATGCCCATTCAGAAACTTAGAAAAAGAAATCAATAAGCAACTTTCCAATTATCTTATAATAAATCATCTTCGTGAATCACACTCAGTCAGGCTTTCGACTTTACCATAGCACAGCCATTCTTGCAGTGATGGATGATGTTAGAAGGACTCTTGACCAATGTGGTACTGCATCCCTGGTCCTATCAGACTCCTCGGCAGAATTCAACATAGTCCCACATCTCATTATTATCAACTGTCTTCTCAAAAAAGGCATTCGTCTCAAGGCCTTAGCATGGTCCCAGTTCCTTTCCATCTGTACTCAGTCCATCATGCTAGGCCCTTAATGCTTCTGAGATGTCCAGCAACTGCCGGGTCACCCAGGGCTCCTCTTTAAGCCCCACCTTATTTAATATAAACTTCGCTGCTTTTTCTGCTTTTATTAGATCATTCAGTTTCGAGGTCATGTCATACACAGATGACAGCCAAGTCACTGTGACTTGTGATTGAATTGCTGCAGTTTGCTGTGTACTGGGAGCTGGCAGAGGGGACCAGAGTTCCCAGAATCCACCACAGGTCCAGGAGGCAGGGCCAGGAGGCTGGCGAGATGTGTAAAGCGCATTAGGCTCCCGGAGGGCGCAGGATTATGACTTACTCAGATAGCTTTGACTCGACACAAGAATGCTTTCGCTCCTACATGTCAGCAATTTCAAACTGGATGGAAATCAAACTGCCTAAAACTGAACAGGAACAAGATTGAGGTTCACCTATTTAGTGGTAAACCCTTGTTCTGGTCCTCAGCCTCATGGCCATCCAAGCTAACCATGACCTTCATCCCCAACACTCAAGCTAAGAATCTCAGGGGGATATGTACAAGGACTGGCGAAAACTATCGCTAACGTTGGTTAGCAACAGTTTTCCTACCGCCGTGTACCGCTGAAAACTATCGCCATGTTAGCAACGTATTTACAAGCAGTCGCTACATGGTGATAGCTTCAGGGATCGGCGGCGAAAACTGCCGCTAACTTTAGCGCGATGGCGATAGGAATTCCGGCGTTAGCGGGCAAAAACCAACGAAAGGCCCATTAGCGGCACAAAAACGCATGTTAGTCAGCCCAACGTGAGTTTTTTTTGCCTCTAATGGAAAAAATAGACTATTAGTCGAACTCCAATCATAAATAGGCAAAACAAAACAATGAAATGCAGAATGGGGCAGCCAGGGCCAAGTGCAGCACACATCAACAACCCCCTCAAGCCACCCAACATCCAGGATGACCAGGATGAGAGCCTGGATGCCTCGCTGGACCTGCGCCTGGAGCCTGGATGCCTCGCTGGACCTGCGCCTGGAGCCTGGCTGCCTCGCTGGACCTGCGCCTCGAGCCTGGATGCCTCGCTGGACCTGCGCCTGGAGCCTGGATGCCTCGCTGGACATGCACCTGGAGCATGGAGTGGGATGCGGAGGAGCTGTGGAGTCGATGAGCCGTGGCGGTAGACATTGAGGCGCGCCGATCGCCCGTACCTGGTGGTGAAGTCTGGCTGGTCGCATGGAGACACATTGTTGACCTGTGTGAGAAGACCGCCTTGCGCCCCTTGGAGTTGTGAATGGTAGAGGGTCACCTGCGCACCAACGTAGGGAGGTCTGCATCGCAGACTACGATCCACCACTACACCGGGGTGCATGGAGGGGATTACCAACGGTGGGCGGCGCCTCTCTGCATCACAGGCCGGATGATGTTGCTCTGGCCAGACACTGTGGAGGGTGAGGCCCCTGAGCTGCGCCGAACTTGTGTGGCGGGAGCGCTGCAACTTCACGCCCAAGGGGGCCCTGCTGCATCAACTGCATCGGAAGGTTCACCAGCGGACTTGGCGGCGACTGCTTTATCCAGGCTTGTGAAATCCCACCTCGCTGAGGCTCCTGCTGGCTGAGTCACAGATTTGGAGAGAGTGCAGCAGATTGCGCCACGGTGTCAATGTCCAGGTAAGGAGAAGGTGGGACGCGTAGCGGAGGAGGCCCGGGGGTCGAGTCGCCCAGGCCCAGCACCTGTAGATGATGCACCCCCAGTGGCGGCTCATCCGCTATGGTGGAAGAGCGTCGCCCCACTGCTTTCAAGCAGTGCAAGAAGAGGAACAATCATCACATGATGATAACGTCCTGATGTAACCGTGCCATGTTTCCTTTGCGGGCGGGAGGGTGGGTAGGGCTGCTCCACTCACGGAGCAGGGCAGGGGCAGAGTGGCTTGCCCACTCAAGTGCGCAATGACTGTTTGTTCGGCCCGCTCAGGCCGCCCAAAGCAGTCATCCGCACTGTCCTGTTTGCAATGCAGGCTGCATTACAGCCTGCATGGAGAACATGCCCACCCCTCCAGCCCCTGGATGAACGCCTCGTCCCGGCGCTAATGACCACTCCCAAAGCCGCATTGCAGCGTTGTGATTGGCTTAGGGGAGGGAGCCTGGCTGCCTACTTCCTGTTCCTGGAAGCAGACTCAGGAGAGCAGGAGCAACAAAGACACGGGACCCGGCCTCGAGGTAAGATTTCTCTCATTTAAATATTCACAACACCCGCTCACACACCCCCCGTGTCCACGCCCCATCCAGTGTCCTTTCCGGTGTTTCCCACCTCACAGCTGTCCAGTCCCCCCGCAGCACTTCTCAATGGAGGCCGCTGTGCGGCCATGCGCAGCGGCGTGCCACTGGTGTGCCAAAGGTATATATGAAGTTACGACGCATACCATTACATCGCATTCCATTACAATGCATACCTAAACTAGGCATATTGCAAAAGTAGGGAAGGTGTTGGATAGCGGAGATGTAAATATTACTATTCCCACTTCAGTGAGTGCAACCCTAAAACTAACCCTTGCACCCCAAAGCACACCCTGAACCCTAAAATTCATTTTTGAGCCCCCAAAACACACCCTAAAAATCATATTTGACCCAAATGCACACACCAAATTTCTTAATTGACCCCAAAACACACCCCAATTTTCAGATTGTATCCCATAACACACCCCAAATTTCATAATTGACCCCAAAACACACCCCAATTTTCAGATTTTACCCCATAACACACCCCAAATTTCATCTCCGACACTCGAAACCCATACCCACCCTAAAACTTAAAAATGGTAAACAACCTTGACCCCGCATCCGTCACCCCGCATGTTGTTACAACGCGGTCGTTACAATGACCGCGTTGTAACAACGCATACCATTACCCCGCAAGTCGTAACAACGACTTGCGGTGGGGGGAGAAGGGGTTGGATTTAAAATCCAACACCTTCCCTACTGTCCGCACAGGCTGGAGTTGGAATAGTAAATTATACTATTCCAACATCCAGCACCCCCTCCGCTAGTCAGCGACTTGCGGGGTAATGGTATGCGTTGTTACAACGCAGTCGTTGTAATGACCGCGTTGTAACAACATGCGTGGTAACGGGACGAGGGGTCAAGAGGCATATTCCTTAAAAATACCCCATTACTGACCTCACAATGCATTGTAATGGAATGCCATGTAAAGTCACCTGCGTTGTTGGAGTTGCGTTGTAAAGGCATTACGATGTAATGCCTGCTTTGTAATGGGCGTCTCCTGTGCCAAAGGCAAGCCACAGGCAAGCCCGTCTGCGTCCGTCTGCCCCTGAACCGTGCTCAGCACCAAGGACCCTTCCTCTCGGACACTCCACCGCTACGACGTCAGCACCCTCCTCGCCATCAACCCTGGACACCATATCGCCTGTCAGGGCCAACCGCTGCTCCGGACCAGACATCGCCTTCGCCATCACTGACGGCTACTAAGTCACCCTCAAGGACCACCCCGACCATCCAGGAGGAGGCATTGCCATCACCTACAGAAGCACACTCCGACTAACCACGCACTCTAATGACCCAACGGTGACCATGGAACACATCAACTTCCAGATCCGGACCAACCCCATCCTCTGCGGCACTCTCATCTGCAGGCCCCCCGGGCCATGGACCCCCATTCTCCGATACCATTGTAGAGCTCATTGCACCCCAGGTTCTCCCATCCACCGACGGCATCCTACTCGGTGAACTCAAGTTCCACCTGGACAATCCCAGTGACCAGAACACCACCCCCTCCTGGGGAAGCTCCCCAACATCAGACTCAAGCAGCTAGTCACTGCAGCAAGCCACATAGCAGGACACATGGTCAAGCACATCTCCTCTGCCAGTGGGAACTTCAACTACAGCCACACCACCGGACTCTCCTGGACCGACCATCATTGTATACATCACATCTTCACCATGCCCACCGTACACCACCGCCATCATCGCCCCCCCTTGCAGCTGGATCAAGGCCACCGAAGAACGTCTCTTCAACTCCCTTGGCACCACCACTCCGCCAACACTTACAGAGGATGACACCGCAGCGCGCAACTACCACTGATGGATCTCCAACTGTGCCGACACCCTGGCACCCCTCAATCAAGAACAGACCAGGCAAAATCTAGCACCACGTTGCACCGTATTTGCAAAGTGACGCATGTAGGAATATGCGTGACCTTGTGAAGCCCGGTGCCACATCATACCTGCATCAGGTATGATGTATGCAGGGTGTGCGTTCCCATGCAACAAGGCCTCATAGGAGTGGCACAGTGAAATCCATCAGATTTCACTGCGACAATTGTAGGACGGCACTGCGTCAGTACCTTGCGCCTGCCTGATGGCGAGCGTAAGGGTGACGCATTGCCACAGGGATAGGCTGGCCCCATGCATTGCTGGAGTTGCGTCATGCTTGTGGCACAACTGCAGCAATGCGTGACTTTAGCGCTGACAAATACGTCAGGATTCCAGACATATCTGTCGTTACTTGCGACATGGAGCACTGTCCAGTGAATCCAGCGCATCCATGGTGTCGCAAGAAGGGCGTAGTGAAAAGTGTTGCAACGCTGTCTTGTCACAGCGCTGCAACACTTTTCATGAGTGAGGCCCAGGAATGCGCACTATCTTATTGATGGTGCGCATTCCTGCCCTGTAGTTTTGTCGCAGGGCAGCGCAGCAACATTGCTTGCAGCGCGGTCCAGCACCAAAACCTGCTGAAAGGAGGCCCCAAGTGTTATCTCCATTTTTAAGACCAGCTATTTTCTGGTCTTAAAAAACTGCCACTAACTGCAGTTAGAGGCAGTTTTTTTGGTCTTCCACACTTCAGGAATTCCCTTGTAAATATCGCGAAGTGGAGTTAGCGGCTGGTTTTCCATGGGAGAGCCTCCCTTGCATGTCGTTATCGCTAACAGAAGTGGCGATCTTTAAAATTGACGTTTTCGCCGGAAAATTGCCGCTAACAGAGGTTAGCGACAGCTTGTACATACGTCAATACAAATATTGCCGCAAAACCGTCTGAAAAGTGCCGCTAAAGCGGCGTTAACCCCTCATACATATGCCCCTCAGAGTCTATTTTAATTGCCACCTATCATTCTTCCCTCAGCGCTATGCAAAATGTTAAGGGAAATTGTTTTTTCTATTACCTGAATTGGCCCATAGAAGCTTCATTCAGTCTCTTATCATTTCAAGCCTGGACTAAGGGAACTCTTAAATCATTGAGACTACCCATCCGTCTAATTATTCATTTTCAGAGAGTTCCATATGCCACAGTTCAGGTCATTTTAAAACTGGCTCCACAACAACCTCCCCTAAAAGAATTGCATTGGGCACCCATTCAAAAGAGACCCATTTTAAGACACTGTACAGGGTGCCCACTTTAGATGCAGTGTACTGCCACAGTCCTCCCTAAGCTCTTTGTTCTGCCAATGCCAACCTTCTGTGACTCCCCTCTTTGAGGGAGAACAGAATGAGAGGCAGATCATCTTTTTTATCAGCTAAATGGTGGACATACCTACTGGCAAATCTGAGAAAGATGCCTGTTTTTAGAAAGAAGTTAAAAATAACAGCTACCACAATTCTCTTTCCATTGGTATCTTTATCCCTTTTATAGTGCCAGTGCCCTTTTAGGGAGCAGTGCACTTTACAAATTGAATTAATAATAAAAATAACAAGCGAAGACCTGGACAGCTATACTTAATTTATTTTGATCCCAAATATTTAAAAAAACAGGTCCTCCTGCCGACAGTGTCATCTTAGATAAACGTAGCTGGATATAGAAATTCATAAATTCCTAAACAATTTATTTCAAGCTGGTAAATAGTTTACACTGGATGCCTTTTAATTCTGAGATTTTCCTCTTTTCTTAAGATAAGAGGCGGAAGGTAAATTAGTCCTTCCTCCAAGAAGTAATGCTTAGCACCCATTATGGAAATATTTGCCACATTAGTACATAAATGATGTGGCTAAAGGAACAATTTACCAACTATTACCAACTAATCTTCACAAGAAAAGTGATCTTGCTGCTAAAGAGTAAATATCAGAGGAATTAAAGGGATGTATGTTTTTCTGAAACTAGGCTAGGGCTGCAGCCAGGCAGGCATAGCATGTTGAAGTGAAACTCTTTTTAACCGTGCCCCCAAATGTAAGTTTGCTTTTAGAGAGTAGATGTTTGTAATGTAAAATATGCGTTAGCATTTTAAATCAGTTTGCCAGGAAAGTGGTGTGATACACAGCATGTAACTAATCTTGAATGAAAAGATCTTTGTACTGCTTAGATTATTACTACCCAATAGTGCTTGATCTAGTTTGGCAATATTATATTTTGTCTTCCTAAGCTTAGGTGCAGTGCCCAAAATCACATTTATTTTCAGGACTTTATCTGGACAGTCAGCATCTGCCTGTGAGTATTTCATGTATATTTTCCTTTTTTAGTTTGTGGAACAAGAAACAGATCAGTGGTTCAAAACATCACATTAAGACTGAAGCAGATGGGAGGGGGGGGTAATGGGTGCCGGTGTTAGAAATGGGGTCTCTAGTTGGCAGTGGTTTATACCCTGTTCAAGTAGGAACCATCACTCTAGTCAGGGTAAGGGAGTCACACAGCTAAGATAACCCCTGCTCACCCCCTTGGTAGCTTGACATGAGCAGTCAGGCTTATCTCAGAGGCAAAGTGTAAATCATTTGTACAAACACACACAGTAACACAGTGAAAACACTACAAAATGAGTCCACACCAGTTTAGAAAAGTAGCCAATATTTATTTTAATAAAACAAGACCAAGACCACATAACTCCAACATACACAAGAAAAGATATCACTTGTCAAAGGTTAAATAAGTTCAGTACATAGAAATCGATGGATGCGTCACTCTTTACTCAAAGTACCTTAAATGCATCAAAATTCACAGGCAAAAGAGGCGCAGGAGAGGTGAGGCACCGGAAAAGCAAAGCAATGCATCGGTTCCTTACTCCCAGGGGAGGTAATGTTTCGGTTCTTTACTGCTGCACAGGGGAGGGATGCATCAATTCCTTACTGTCAGGGGAGGTGATGCGTCAGTTTCTTACTGAAAGGGGAGGTGATGCATCAAACTCTGGGCACGCAGACTCAGTTCCTTACTGCTGGGCAACATCAATGAAGAAATAGGCGCCAAGGGATGGTGCGCTGAAAATCCAGATGTGCTGCGTTGATTCCACAGTGATGAAGCAGGCGCTGCATCAGAGTAGGAGCAGCGGTCATAGACTTGGGTGATGCAGTGATCGAAACTCATGCTGCGGCGGTTCTTCTGATGCTCTGGGATTGTGAAGGCAGAGCTTCAGATGTCTCTCCTGTCACAAACCCATCACCCGGCAGCCCATCTACCTCAGGATGACATGTCACAGTGGTAGATGCAGTAACGTAATGAGGGTAAAGTATCCAGGAGATAATTAATTATTCTCTCCACTGGGGCCACTATTCATGGGCTACATGGGTCTGTAAAGGGAAAGTGAGAAATGTCCCTGACTTGCAGGAAGAAACCTCTTTGTATATCTGTGGCATACAACTTTTGCTATTTTGAAACAAACCTTGCTCTGGGGATTTGTTTCTGAAAAGCACATCAGAATGCCAATCAGCAGAAATAAAGCAGAAATACAAGCTTGAATATAAGGAATTTTATAAATATTTAAAGATCCAGGATTTTTTGAGGAAGAAAGGAGGGGGGCTTGTAGGGTTCTTCAAGGTAGAGATTGTTGAGATGATTATTGTTGGGGAAACCTCAATAAGATCCCTGTATCGTGAATTTAACAGTTTGATGCAGGACGACATAGATAAACATGCGAATGGGTGGCAAGAAAAGATACATGCACAAGTTAATGATTTGACTATTCCGCTAGTTTGGGCTCAATCCGTTTTAGTAGCTGCCAACATTTTAAAACCTGCTTTAATCTGTATATAAACACCGCACAAATGGCGAAGTGGGGGGGACTGCGGGCACGAAGTGTCCAAGATGTCAGGTGTATGGGGTAGATTTGGTGCATATGCTGTTCAGATGCCCAGTATTGGGGGGGGGGGGGTCTTAAAGATGAGATTACTGAATTTTTCGATAAAAGACTGATTGTACAAATTGACTTATCCCCTCAATTGGTGCTTCTCGGGGTCCATAATGAAGTGGTGCCCATCAAAGCTCAACCTTTATGTTTGTTGCAATGGCAGTACTGAGGCTGTGCTTAACAACAGCCTGGCTCGACCCTATTCCCCCCTCATTTCATCAATGGTTGCCACAGTTTTTAGCTATTTATCATATGGAAAAAGCAGTGTATGCACGGAAAGGTAAAAAGGCATGCAAAAAAGGGGCACAGGTGTGGGCATCTTTGAGTGAATGGAATTTTTTAAGGTCAGCGGGAGAATGATTTGACTACGGGAACTAGTTTTGGATGCTACGGATTAGAGCTTGGATTTATTGCTGATTAGCATGTATTCATATTATGGCTTTATATAGGTAGGGGGTTCTATGGTTTAAATCTTGTATTTATTGATGGATGCACATGTCACTTTATGTCTTGTTACAGTGTAAAATGTGTTTTTCACTTGAGACATACATGAACAATGCATGTATTTATTGTTGTATATTGCTGAAATGTCTGCTTGGCGGGGGCTATATTTTAAAAGCAATAAATAAATATTTTAAAAACAGCTGTGAAGAAAGGCAGTGGCGGCCCCTCCGCTTGGGCAGAGGAGCGTCGCCCTACTGCTTTGAAGCAGTGAAAGAAAGGAAAAATAAAATGATAATAACTTGATGTTATTATCATTTTATTTTGTCCTGCTGCGGCAGCTTGGTGGGTAGGGCGGGGCTGCTTTGCTCACAGAGCAAGGCAGGGGGAGGAGTGGTTTGCACACTGAAGTATGCATGATGCTTTGGCCGGCCTGAGAGGGCGGGCCAAATAATCATGCGCACTTAGCATGTTCTCCAATGCAGGCTGCATTACAGCCTGGGTGGAGAACATGCCCAGGCCCCCAGTACCTGTTTGAGCACTGAACTATGGTGCTCAGGCCAATCACAATGCTTAGGGGAGTCAATCACAATGCTGCGTTGTGATTGGCTCGGGCAGCCTGGATGTGCTCCCTGTTCTGTGACTTCGGCCCGACGTGGAGGAGAGATGACGTGGAAGAGACACGGCAAATGCACGTTTGTCACAGATCTCCCCAGCACTCAGGCAGGATCACTTCTTAGAAGTGCAGTCCACTTTCAGGGGTTAGAGGCAAGGGAACCCCTTTGTCGGCTCAAACTGCAACTGTGTGATTTTTATGTTAAAATCTCTCTGATTAAAAATCCCACTTCTTCGTCTAAACTTGCAATCCTCTTCTCAGAACCTCTGTGGCATATGTAATCCCAGACTAGCACAATGCTGCAGCTGTAGAAACACTTGAAAACCACCCAGAACTCTATGGAATGTTTTTTTTTTAAGTGATAGGATTTTTTTGATGATTGTGATTTTAAGATACTTTGATGAATCACAAAACGGTATTGTTAACCAACCAACCTTTGATATACCCCTCCATTACTGCTTCACTTATTCTATTCCTAGCTTGTGTTAAAGTGTCCAGTAAATGTATTGAAATGTTCTACCTATTATTTCTCTCTCTCTCACACACACACACACACACACATGCACACACACTCATAACACATACACAGCTTATCCCCTTGAAATTACCTAATCCCTATTGCCTTGTACTAACATATCTAAAGAATGCTTATCTTGAGATCTCAATTATAAAACTAGTGCCTCAAGGCTTCACAATGTGAACTGTATTACTAGATAAAGAAGCTGCTCCCTGAGGTTTGTTCATTGATTTATGCTGGATGTGTGAGCTCTTCTACTGCATCACCCTGCCACAATACCTTGCTCACAGAAAACTCATGAGATGGTTCTTAGAAAAGATTTGGTGTCATTACAGCTACAGTAGTGCCAGCACTGTACAGATTGGTTGCATCCCAGGTTGCCTTGGCTTGCACCATTTCACAATTGCTTAAATCTAGTCTATACATACAATAAAAATATTAATACTAATAATACTACTACCACTACTACTACTACTAATAATTATAATAATAAAAATTATAATATTCGCATGTAGGGAAATCAAATGAGTGCAGTGATGATGCCAAAGGTGGGTAATTCGGTAAGAAATGTTGGGTGATTAATGATGTCAAGTATCACTGAGTGGTGGGGAAGAATTAAGAATGAAGATTGTGGTGAGGAGAAGTGAAGTGGTTACCTTGAAATGAAGCACTTTGGGCGGTAATGTGAACATATGCGCTCATACAGGCCACAGATGTGTGCCTATAGTTATGCTATTAAACCTTGGAAACCATGTACATTTAACTCAGAATTTCTCTCTGTTAATGGATATGCTGCAGACTGCACTGTTATTAGAACTACTGAAATCAGCTCTTTCAATTATACTTATTTACGCCTTCAAGGTATATGTCTGATTCATGGTGTCAGAGGGAAGGGTTTGTTTCCCTTTGTTCAATAAAACGACACAAGGAGACAAATAGGAATGGTACAATATTAATGCAGAACCTGTGGCACAAATATCGTTTTACAATGATTCAGAGCCAATGGATGAAGTATGGTGTTATGCAGATACATAAAAAAAAACAGACGCAGTAATAGGAGAAAGGAGAACATACTTTTTTCAGTGTCATTTCAAAGAATAGAACTGATCTAAAATTATAATTAAAACATGAGCTATGTGGTCTACTTTGAGTTTTCAATTTTTTGGGCTCAAATCTGTTTTATTGCATTTCGATAATACAAACAAGAAAACTGTAAGTGAGAGCTAGCTTCAGTAATAAAGCAAATCAATATCAAAGAAAACAAACAATCCCCCCCAGCCCTCCCTCTGAGGACTCACTCCCAGGTCCACTGGTAGAGCAAAATAATAAACGTCACCCACATGTCCACCTCATGCTCCCTCCCACTCTTGCACCAATGTGTCTTGCTCCACAGCAGGTGCAAGTATTAGGGACAGGTTAGCTCCCAAAACTCCACAGAGAGAAGATAAATGTAAGGGTGCAAAACCTCTCTACAGGAGTCTCCCTGGTTGGTCAGTGTAACAGTCAATCCCTCCATCCCCAATATATGCCATAGCCTGTGGAGCCATCCAATATGGGATGGAAGTCTCTCCATGCCCCAGTGTGAATATTTTGAAGGGCTGTTCCTAGTGCTAGACCAATGTGGCCTCCCTGAAAATTTTGAGGGGGAAAGTAAGGACATTCGGGAGATCCAAGATAACATATGCAGGGAAGGGGGTAGCTGCGAGTCAAAGGAGGTGTCTATGTCTGATAATACTGTGTCCCAATATCGTGTAAGCTTGGGACAGTCCCACAAAAGATGAAGCAGAGTTCCAGGGGACTATCAGCCCCTCCAGCAATCTGCGCTATGCGTAGGGTTACCCCTATTCAGTCGTACTGGGATACAAAGGTACCAGTAGGTAGCTATTTTAGCAGCTGTCTCGATGTTAGCAGTGTTGTGTGCTGTATGCCTCGCCCTGTAAAAGATCTCATCTCATTTTCTGTGCATCAGCAACCGTCCCAGCTCAAGCTCTCACCTCTTTTACCCTGAGGTTTTAACCACAGGTGTGGCCCATTGAAGGATAGTGCAGAGTTCAGTAATAAGGTGGCTGTCAGAGGTCTTGGTCACAAATAATTTTTCAAAGGGTGTAAGTGGGCGCTGTGTTCCAGTGTGAATGGTTGGATCAGTGAGCCAATGGCGAATCTGAAGATAGTGCATCTTCTTCATCTCTGGCAGTGCAAAGTCCTTGCGAAGCTGCTCAAAAGAGATGGGGACCTTTTCTTTAAAGAGGTGGCCGACAGATCTGCAGCCTGCCATTTGCCATGTCAGGAAAGTAGTGTGTCCTAACCCCGGCGTAACGTCTGTATTACCTATGATAGGGGTCAGCGGGTAAGGGAATGACGTCAGGACTATGCACGTAGCCACCTGATCCCACACCTTAAGAGTGGCCCTAGTGACGGGGGAAGAGTATAAGCCTCATGTCCTCTGCAGGTGTCACAATAACTGTATCTTCTACATGTGTTCAACCGCCACCGCTCTGTCCATAAAGAGCCAATGCTTCTCGGATTCGTCTTGGCCCATTCCACTAAATAGAAGAGTTGTAGGATATTAGAGAACCCTAACCCCCCTACCAGGTGGATTGGTAGCTTTGTTCTTGGCTCAAACTGGGTCTCCCCTCTGCCCAAACAAAATGACTCATCTCCCCCTGCAAAGACTGAAGCATGCTCAAGGGTGGTTCTATCGGGCGGGCCTGAAACAAGAACAAGACCCTCGGAAGAGCAGTCATTTTTAATGCTGCTACCCGGCCGAGCCAAGTAAGTTGATAATGCTTCCATTGAGTCAAATCTCTCTGTATCTGCTGAATCAAGGTCTGGTAATTAATGGCAGCTATCGCTTTCACTGTTGGGGCCAATTGGACCCCCAGATAGTGGATTGAGGTAGATGACCATTGCATCGGGTATGGGCTAGCCAGTAACGTCTCCGTAGCCAGCGTCGCTGAGAGGTTGAGGGCCTGCGATTTCTGGAAGTTAATATGAAAAACTGCAGCCTTCCCAAAGTCCCCAATCTCCTCCAAAAAGGCTGGCAGGGACCTTATCGGATCATCAAGCTCAACGATCGCATCATCAGCATAGAGGCTGATGTGTGTTCTTCCCCACTGAAGAACACCCCTGTAATATTCGGATTGTCACGCACCCTCTGGGCCATAGACTCCATGTATGAAGCAAAAAGCACAGGTGACAGCAGACACCCCTGCTGAGTTCCCTATGAATAGGAGAGGGGGCTGAGGCCCAACCATTAATCTGCATTGTCGTCCATGGCTCCCCAAAGTTACTAAGGACCCAAGTGCAAAATCTCATTCCAAAGCCAAATTGTCGGAGGGTCACCTCCAAGTAGAGCCAGTGCACCCGGTCAAACGGCTTCTCGGCATCAATGGCCAGGATCATTATTTTCCTCTGGGAACATTAGAGTTTTACATTTTTAAAACCTAAGATATTTCCACTCTTAAATTGCACCACCCATTATTGTTTGGACACTTTCACGACCAAATATGAGATCAGTGGTGTATGAAATGTTTTTCACTGGGCCTAGCCCAGAGCTACCATGAATCACACACTCTATATGTAGCACCATTGCTACTGTGCAGATGCCGCCTCACCCACAATGTGCAAAGGTGTGTTTACGGTAAGCCCACAGAATGTAATGAGTGTGTATATGCAAGTAGGTTCAATCTCTGACTGCACATACCTTTAGGTCAACCCTCAGGCCTCCCATATGGCATTGTACCCCGCTATGACATTGCCACACAGGGAAACTTTAGATTTAAAGGTACTTCCAAAGTATTAAACTACCTAATTTTTACGTATAAGTCACCCCTAAGGTCTACCCTAGGTGACCCAAGGGTAGGGTGCCATATAAAAATAAGCAGGGACAAGATGTTTTATATGGTCTGGTAAGGGAAAAACTACCAATTTTGTTTTTCCACATTGTAGCACTTTTAGCTCCATAGGCTAACATAGGAATACTGTAATACAGTGTAACTAGTGACAGGAGTGAGGTAAAATAATATTTCAAGGACTTGAAAGATTGGTAATGATAAGTCCAACAATTTGTCACTGTTGAATCTGTCATAACTAATACAGATAAGAAGTCATAAAACTTTCTTTGCCGTGAGCCAAAATCCAGCCTTCTAGCAGCCTCTCCTGATTGGTCAGCCCTTAACAGGCTGAGTCAATTTTCTTTGATGAGGTGATAAGTGGCTTGCACAGAGACAGAGGTTACCTGATGGATGGAGCTCTGCAGCTGCAGAGAACAGGCCAGGACTGGGGCTGGGTAAATCACACTGGGCTTCGAAAGGAGCAGGACAGTAAGGAATGCCAGCCAGGCCAGCCCCCTCTTCCTGTACCCCCCAGCCAGATGGCAGCCCCAAGAGTGGAAAAGTAGTGTTAAGGAAAATGAGCCACACCAGTGGGATGGCTTAGCCAGGTCTTACTCCCTAGGAGAGGAAATAGACAATCTTGAATTTTAAAGAACAGTGCTTGGTGGGACAAGAATATGCCACACTATGGAGGAAGCTCCCCGCTCTAACCTGCGGGCGGCACAACAGCTAGCTACGATACTGGCCCCAGAATTTGGATAAATATGTGAGAGCTGCATAGCAACTCGGATCTGCTGCCTGAAAGTACAAGGAGACGAAGGACTGCGTTTGCGGGAACCCAGGTCTGCACCACACAGAATTGTACTCTGAAGGACTGCTCCTGCTACACAATTGGAACTACAGCACTGAGGACTTTGCGTTGCTTCAAAAAGGACAAAGGAGTGAACTCCATGAAAGCAACAGGTTAACAGAGCTCACCTGCACCATCTCCCCCAAGAAGTCCCCAGCCTGTAGTGTGTCCAGTGTACCTTTAAGGATTTGGCAAGGTGCATTGTGGGAACTGTAGTCCCAACTTCCGAGGAGCGACTCTGGAACCTTGGATTTGTGTTGTGGACACTTCAACCCCTCAAGAGGATCTTCAGGAAGAAGTTCCAGATGTTTGGAGAAGCTTGGAACAACTTTTGGAAAAAGCTCGATAAGGTGAATGACCCGACGTCGAGAGTTCAAGCAGACTTCCTCGCAACGCGACCAGGCCTGTATTTCAGGTTTGTCCCACTACAAGCTCCGGAGCTCAAGACTTTCAGGAGTTGACAGGGGGCTCCTGCTGAACCAAGCTGATGAAGCCGATGCAAATCTGGCCTGCTGGAGAGGCGCACTCGAAGTTGAGAGAAAGATCCTCCAGAGAAGTTTCTAAGTGTGAAGATAATATTTTGACCGAGGCCTCTCACTGAGTGTATCTGAATAGGGCTCCATCGCAGTCTGCCTCAAACTTTGACTTTGTCCTGGTCAAGCGCGACCAGATGTCCCAAGTTGGAGCTAAATGTTTTCAAGCACTAGAAAGTGTTTATTCTTTAAAAATTCATATCTCTGGTTCCCTATATTGTATTTTTTTTGTTTTGGTGTCATTCTAATCATAGAAATATGTCCCATTTTTATAAATTGGTTGTGTATTTTCATTATGTGTTGTGTCTTACTTCTTTGATGTATTGGTGTTTTTAAATGCTTCTCACCTGTCTCCTAAGTTAAGCCTGCCTGCTTGTAGCCAGCTACCATGAGTTGAGCCAGGGGCTAATGTATTGAGAACTTGACTGGACCTCATATTGCATTGGTGGCCTTATTGCTAGTGGTAGGTGCACATTTACCCCTACCTATAAACCACCTTCCAACAACCCCATACTACAGACTATTCCTTAATGTGTCCTAGTTGTCTTATGATATATCTGGCAACATAGTTAATGCAGAATATCCTTCAGCAGAATTATACTTCTAATCTTTCCATAATTCAGCAAAATAGAGTGTTGAAGAAAAGTTTGTATTTTTGCCTGTGGCACAGGGAAGACATAAATGTAATCATATTTTTTTTAACTGTCTACTGACATTGGTGATTTATTATAAAAAATGAAGACACCCCGCAGGAACTGATCGTCTGTAACTGGAACAAAACAAAATTCGTGCAAGAAAACTACTATCCAGTCAAAATAATAATTCTCAAACAGTAAGAACCTTCCCGTACACAAATGGCTTACAGGCTTACTTTGAACCCAGGGTAGTTAACCAACTTTTTCAAGAGACCACCAAGGTTGCAAATTGTAGACTTTTTAGAGAATGCTCAGAAGGAATCTGTCAACACGTCTTATTGTCTTCGTAAATGCTAAGCAACCACTGTGGATTTCATTTATGTTGGTGCACTATCTCGAAAGATAAGAATGATCATCTCATTGCAGGGGATTAAGCAAGTTCAATTCATGGATATGTGCCAGTAAAGGGATGAAAAATCGGTTTATTCACTGAGGTAGGTTTAATATTTTACAACACGTAGTGGTTTTCTATAATATCTGACAAAAAGGGACATGTTTCTGATTGGGGTTTATAGGTAAGAACCAATGGGTTGCAGTGATCATGAGGACATATACACCTACTAAAAATAGTTATGGAATCCAAGTGATACAACACCTGTGTGGCAAACTGGCAATGTTGACCAGTGCATGTGTATTTGGCAGTGCAAGAGTAGCCAAGCCCAGTAGTAATAAGTGTACTATAAGGTCCTGGTCTTGTATAGCTTGAGAGGTAAATACCACTGTGTGGTCAAGCATAGACAATAGTCAGATAATCGTCAGAGAGTTCAGTGACTTTGGATCAGCATGTCCTCAAATTCACAGCGCTGCCTTTTACAGTTGTACTCAACAACAAACTTAAATCAGCAATAATATTATAAGTTGAATCTTAAGTGTGAAAAATGTGGGGTAATTAAATACATTTTAGTTGTAACCCTTTATTATTGCTATATCCAAAGTTGCTCTATTTCATTAATCCGGAAACGTTTTAAAGAAAATTGAATGTTATATTTCTATTTGAATGAATAGTACTCAGGAATCATTCAGAGTGGGATGCCAAAGAGACAACTGTCATCGTTTGGTGGTTGTTCATCTGCCCACCCACTGAGAGTGCAGAGCAAGCTGCTTTCCACCAAGGTGGATCCACTGCCTGCTCTGCCATCTGGAAAAGTTTTTCAGCAGGGTTTGCACCTTTAGACATAGAATCAGCAGGGCTGTCCTATTTAGGACTTCCCTTCAGATGCCATGTTTACTGGCTGTTTTGGGATTTGCAAGCACACAATGCACTCCCAAACAGGAAAAGAATGCTCAAAACTCCCCCATGCACTAGGAAAAACTGCCAGCGTTCCCAACGAAACTTGAGAGAGCCCCCCTGCAAAGTACATGGAGGGCCCCCCCATGCTCTGAACCCAATCAGGCCTGGGGCCCACCACCCGTGCACAGTGCCAGAGGGGCCCACCGCATCACGGGGGTTTCTGGGACAATTGTTATGCCACTGCCTGCTGCAAAGAAGTATCTTCAGAAAAAAATTCACACTCTTTTGTTTGTAAAAGCAGGTCTGATCATGGAATTGGGAGCTGCTTTGGAGGATAAATCCTACCTACTCATTGGAAGTTCTAAACTTTAAATAAGGCCCCTAAGCACCTAGTGAAGTTCCAACTTTTGTTCAAGAACTTTCAATCTTTAAATTCTTAAGTTTCAGCTTTAGTTTTTTTGCTATATTAGTTTCTATTTTACATTTTGCTCTAAAGTTACTTGATTACTGACCATTATTTAAAAAAATCTGAAAATGGAAGATTGATTTGTGATGGGGGGTCGCAACACAGTTACAGAACAATCTCTGCTCAACCACTGGTAACTATCAAACAAGCAGTAGGCAATTCCACAGAGAAATGCATGTTAAGTTCAACCAGTACTAGCAATAGTAAAGTCAAGAAAACAAAAATATTCAGTTTCTAAGTGGGTCAGAGGGTTGACTTAAAAAAAAAACTAAGTCCAAAGGTAAAACCTTGGATCATGGTGAGGTGGCAACTCTATCCATCTGGCAATGCACCCTTAATGGCCATAAAGCCCAGCTTTGTTCCATCTAAGGCTTTTAGCACCAAACTGTTCGTTTTTAGCAGGAGGACAACAACGGTATCCGAAGGTAAAACTTTGACCAGGTAGACCTGCTTGCTGTTACCAACTACCCCTCCATTGTGGTTGGCCTGATATCGTGCCAATGTCCTGATCAACCCCTAACTATTGGTGTGAAATGATGCTTTACTTTGTCTTTGCTATAAAACTTCTTATCTCCAGGTCCTGTTCTCCTAGTTTAAAAACTTGGTTTCTTACTGCTTATTATTTTTTTGCTGTTTTTCTGAATTCGATTGGGTATTTTATCATTTTGTGTTCTTTACTTTTAAATTATTGCTACTGTCTGAACTTAACATGCACTTCTCTGCGGATTTCCTACTGCTTGCGCCGTAGCTATCACTTGCTGAGCAGAGATTCTCTCAGAACTCTGTTTTGACCTAACTGGATCATGGGTACTAAGTTGGTTGGGGTCACCCTATCCCAAACTAATAACCCAGTTTCTGACAGTGACCTAATATTAAAGCCATCAATAGCACTCTTGTTGCGATCTTCTTGAAACTCCAACTGATAGCCTTGCTCATTCTATAAACCAACAATATATAGGACCTGATTACGAGCTTGGCAGATGGGATACTCTGTCACAAATGTGATGGATATCCCATCCGCCGTATTAGAATTCCAGTATATCCTATGGAACTTGTAATACGGTGGACGGGATATCCGTCAAGTTTGTGACAATGCGTCCCATCCACCAATATTGTAATCAGGCCCATAGTCTTTTACCAGAATTATTCGAAAAGGTGCAATATGGGAAAAGTGATATAACAAAATGGCAATATATAATATAAAGAAAGATACTTCTTGCACAGTCTCAGTGTCCACCCTTCAAGTCTACCCTGCAAAGGGAGGTGCCTGAAAGTATAAAGGTGAGTTTATTTGAGTCTGAAGTGGAATTACAGCAAGGGCAAAAACAGGCATATTCACCTTCCAGGCTTAAGATAGTACAAAGCATGTGAGACACTGGCCTAATGTGCATTTTTCTGAAGGTAAAGCCACCGAAGGGCTTAGTTCCACTTTCTTCCAAAATTCAGTACATAAAACTCTCTTTTTCATACTAGAGTTGAGAGAGAGCACAGAGGGCTAAACATCCGTATGTTTTATTCATTAGTCCAGTTTGCTAGTGAGACCACTCAAATAGCGTGTGGTAAGCATTTTTCAACCCATGATATTAGATCCCCTGTGCCCACACAATGGGGCATATTTATAAGCCCCTTTGCGTCGCTCTTGGACCACGCAACGTGGTGCAAGAGCGACGAAAGATAAAAATGAGATTTATGAAGCCACGCAAGGCTCCCTTGCATGGCCCTGAGTGGCTTCATAAATCTTGAGTAATGAAATGCAGTGCAAATCACTGCGTTGCATTACTCTGCGCCAGGGAGGTGTTTCCATGGGCGTTGCATGGGTGTTCCCACACAACATTCATGGACTTTTACGCAATCCCAAATTTACCAGCAGTCGTAAACTTGGCAAATGCACCAAAATCCTATGCCTCCCCAGCTGAGGCATAACAAGGAGAAATATGTTTATTTATTCTCTTTTTTTCTCTTTCTATGTGTGATGCATTCTGAAGTACACATAGAAAGAGGAAAAAGCCACCCAGGATTGTTTTTGTGCAGGAAGGTGCCCCTTGACACAAGATAGATCAGCTTTGGTAATACTCACAGGGGCAAAAAAGAGTTCAGTTCTCCCCAGACCGATAATTTCCCATTTAATATAGGTCAGCCATGGGATATCTAGGCCACTATTGCTGGCAAGGCAATCAAGGATCACCTTCCTGTTCAGGCCTGCATGTTGGAAAGGCCAATACTAGTGTGATGAGGGCGCAGTGCAACAAAAAGTATGGATATAAAACTGCACGTGTTTTTTTTTTTTTCGTCTGACACGTGCAGTTTTATATCCATACTGCAGGTGCACTGTTTTTAATCTTGGCAGCGAGAACGAACAAATAAAGGCAATTCCATCGCTCTCGCTAGTTAGTTTTAGCTTCACCACCTACACTTTAGAGTTTTTCTTCTTTTTGTTGCACTGCGCCCTCATCACACTAGTTTTGGCCTTTCTCATCTGAAGGATTTAGTATATCCTAGCAAGTGTAGGAACAAAACATCCCTGAGCTCCTTCCTCTCAGAGATGAAGTCATAGCCCTTGGCGGGACTAGGTGTTCCCGCCAAGAGGAGAATCCCAGATGATGAAGCATGGCACCTATGGTGGGTGAGGGATTTCGTCCTTAAAGGGATTTCCCCACAAGCTACTAGAGACTACCTCTATTGTTTTTCTCCTGCCTGTACAGGCATTCCAGACCCAAGGATTTCTTTGTTGTTTTTTTGTACTGATTGGGGACGTAATCCTTGCAGGTCTCTAAAATATCCCTGGGACCCTCCCTCTCTTAATTTTGTTAAGCCTCTTTGTTGATCCCCGCACCTTGTGGCAGGCAGGCACCTTGATGTGCCTACTACGGGGTGCAGGGATGAACCACACCGCTGGTTTATGGCCGTAATGCATGCTCCCATAGTGAAATATAGGAATGCGACCAAACAGTGGGCCTGATTACGATGCCGGTCGGTACCGTGGAGGTAGCAGGAATGCCCGACTAGCTGTCGGCGGTCCTGCTACCCATATTAGGATGCGACGGCACATGCAGTGCCTGCCACATGGTGCAGGGATGTTTAGGGGAGCAACATAGGTGCCCCCCAGAACCTAGAGCGGAGGACCAGGGGGGAGGTGGTGCCCGCCAGGGGGCCCCAAAGTCACTTTCAGTTTACGATGGCAGGCGAAAGGGACATTGTAATCCCTACAGAAGTGCCTGAGCAGGCACCACCACTATTGGAAGGATTGCGGTCCCTCTGATGGTCTGACGGGCTCCTTGAGCCCGTCGGATGCGTGGCAGACGGTCTCTCCGCCAGCCGATCATCCGCCCGCCATCGTAATGCGACGGGTCAGCCTGCCGGGGCAGATGGCAGTGGGACTGCCACCAATGGCCCGACGGTGGCGGTCTCACCACCATCGTAATGAGGCCTAGTGTTCGGTCGCATCCTAATGAGGTGGTCGGGACCGCCGACCGGGTGTCGGTTGGTCCCAGAACCAAGTCGGTGTTGGGCAGAAGTAATTCCGCCCAACATCATAATGAGCCCCAGAATGTGGTCTCTTCGCCAATCAATCCGGGACAGGGAGGTCTGGCATCAAGTTAAGAGGTATAGACATTAAAAATATATGATTGTGAAATGTTTCTAGGCTATTTTCTAAATAAACGGGCGCAAGAGATAAAAGAGGCACGTGTTTAAAAACCTAACACCGTTTTTTTTTTTTTTAATAATAAAAAAAAAAGCTCTGGCACAAGGGTGTATAAAATCCTGGTAGTTAAAGGGTTATATGTAGTATGTTTGCCATGAATGGCCCAGGCACCATCTTATCATACCTTAAAATGGAAAGCAGTGACTGGCCTAGGTGCCGGTTGTAATTTTTCTGTCTTCTTTTTCTCAAGTCCGAAATTACTCCAATGGATCCAACACATTGCAACAGCCTATAAGAAGCGTGGCGCAGAATTAAAGTGGTGATAGCGCTAATCCTACCATTCATCTGTAAAACGTCAGTTCCCTTTGTTAGTTCTTAAAGGCATTCGGTAACGCCCTGTGAGCCTGAAATGACAATCACTGCTCTTTTTTGCCCGATCACAAAGGCCTGGTTAATTGATATCTAAATGGAATGAAGCCAATCAAATTGCGAAATGCAAGTGGCACGTACATGAAAATAAATATGCGATAGTCTGTTGCTTGAACAACATTTAGCTCCCTTCAAAAACCATTGCAGGAATGGCAATCCGTGGAAAATTGTTAAAAAAGAAAATACAGCGAATAATGCCGGAGTTCTCTCTGTCAAGCATTCATTTTGTGCAGCCAGTGCCTCGCATGTAAACTCACTTGGCATTAATTAATCTAAGTGACGATAGCACTTGACATTATGTACCAAAAGACCCTCATCAGAGAAGCTTGAGTGAGTAATCTAAAACCATCCCTGACAAGATTTCACTGCTGGAAGTCTAATTTCAAAATGCCAGCCAAAGTGACCGCGGGATTACTCCGTGTGCATCAATAGGAATAAAGCACATCACACGCACTTTAACATGCACAGTAATCAAGGCATGCCTGGAAAGCGGACACAAGTCGAAATGTACGACGAGGCAACAATGAAGGTCATCATATTCCCTGCCATGGCTTCATATATGAAAATGAAACATAATTGTTAATATTTGATTAACGGCACACTCTACAACAGCCTGCACGCTGTGTGTGAATTGACCAATATGTATGGTGGGTTCAGGCGGCCATTTGATGTCGACAATGACGATAAATTCCCCTTTTCTTTCAAATCTGTTTTCCTTATGTGTTCGGTGGCTGTCACACCTAAAATCTCATTTGCATGCCCGCTAGCTCATCTTTTTGGGGACAAGTTTTGAAGTGATATAAGCTTGTGTATGTTACTGTCATGTTAGCACAGTCATGGTCGCCAGGGGCTTTAGGAGTTCCTGCCCTTTCATAAGCATAGTGCCACATTTTATATAATAAATATATATATTCATTGGGGGCCTGGCGCTCTGTCGTGAAAGGAATGAAATCTTTATCATATTAAGTTTTAGTAGATGAAAGTCAACAAAGCGAACACAAGGAAGCAGGTTGGTTTTCCTCTTTGGTCCTACAACAGCAGTTTCTTGATGTTCCTTTTCGCCTCTCTCTGTCAGCAGCTCGACTGAACAGTTCAGGGGCATTCCCGGGGTATCAGGATTAAAGAAACCACCACAGCTATCATAGATCCACAAATATTGCTTAGGAAAAAAATTACTACTGAATCCATTCTCTGCTAACTCAGTGGACACATTTTAAAATATGCAGCACTGCTGCAAGACTGATGCACACAAAAATCACAAAAAGTTATCGTTCTCCTGTGCAGCACAAGGAGAGAAAGCATGGTGGCTGCAGGAAGGTTAAAGTTATCTTACACTATGTAGCTACAGGGAGGGTAAAACAAGTGTCTGCTAATAACTGCTCTCTTAGGGACCCAGCAGCAGTAGTATGGGGAGGCAGTGCGCCGTCCGAGTCCCGGCATGGCGGGGATAGATCAAGTAGTAGACGATCATATTTGAAAAGTGACATTTTCTTTGTTTTTTCCGTGCCAATAGTGTGAGGATCTGCCTCTGGCCTATTATTTAGTTAGCTACACAGCCCAGGGTGGGGGAGTTCTCAATAAAGCGGCCTCTCTAAGAAGGGCTGAATATAGTACCTCAATGCAAGCCTGAGAATGGAGGGTCTGGACGGTGATGGCAGACAGCGTCATTGCATCACTTTTGAGTAAAAACCTAAGCATACTATTAACAAAACCATAGGCCTAGATAGAAATCAAAACCTGGAAGAAAAGTGAAACAGTCTGGAGAAGAAATAAACCGGACTGTGGGATTGTTTGGTTGGATTGGTGGTTCCCTGAAAGTGATATGGTCCCTCAGCCGCCCAGTTCCCGAGGCCTTTCACATTACTTTGACTCAGTGGCGTAACACAGGCCCATAAGCTGCAGGGGGCCCCCTCAGCACAGTACTCTGGCCTGAGAGATCCTGATTAAATCAGGAGAGGGGCCCTCCATGTACCTTGCAGGGGGACCCCTTAATTTTGTTACGCCAATGCTTTGACTGGTGCATGTGTTTCATTGGGATATGCTACAATTGGTTCACCAAAGATTGATTGGACAGGGCCACATCAAAGGATAAGCACAATAGGCTTTAAGTGAAAATTTGGCAATCTAGTGACTGAGTGCAATGTCAATATTATCATGATATCACGCTGCCAGATGATTGAGTGGCTGTCAGTGGAGGATCTGCATGCCTTGGTCAAGATCAGCTCGTTGGAGGGTGCAGGCAACATGAACCTTTTGGTGGTCTGCATATTGAAGAAGGAGGGAGCATGTCCTAGCGTCTGTGGGATATATTTATTATGTAAGAACTAGCCTAGAAAGGAATAGAAAGCTATAGACAGTCATGAGTCTCAAAATATGATCACCTATTGAATATGCCTTCGTCCTATGAAGAACCAACCACTGTGAATTAGTTCACTTGTTAGGAAGATGAGAGTACAAATTAAAATTTGACATTATTTAAAATTGGAAGCTAGCCATTTGGATTGCAAGCAACTACCCCTCATACTCTTTGCAGTAAGTAGCTGCATAATAATAGAAACACCAAACCATTTTAGCAGCAGCCCAAGATTTACCTCTGCTACCTGGTAGGAAGAAGTGGTGGCTGATGATATAACTGTACTATAGGTTATAACCTGTAGATGGACAGTACTGAACAAAAGCCTGTTGGTGTGCGTTTTCCTTCCTGTGGCTGCCATTGAAAACATGAAACATTCAACGGTGCAACTGTTACATCAAATGAGGTGATTTAATGGGATTCTAAACCTTGTTACATTTTAAAACCCATTTCTAAGAAAATGCAACAGTCTCTCAGTTTCTCAATGAAAGAAATGTAGGTCTTCCATCGCTGCTCTCTGTTGCTAAGGGTGCATGGTTTCTATAGGTTAACAGTCTGCTATCCCCTTTGCTTATTATTGTGCTGCTGTTCCAAACGAAAGGCTCAAAGTAATGCGCAAGCTGTAGGAGTCATCTGTTAGATATAGTAATGCTTTGTGCTTGGGACTCCAAAAGCTGCGATATCCCCAAAGGCCTTTCCAAAAAAGTTGACAGTGTGTTCTGTAAAAAGAACAATTCATGCTGAAGAGATGTAATGATAAGGCTACAGAGGGCCATCCACTTTCTTACTACTAGTTGTGTACATTTATTGGTTCAAAGCAGTATCTGACTTAAAAGTGACACAAAAGCACTGCAAAACTTGTCTGTAAAAAAGACTTCGCTTCCTTGAGTAATGTGAGGTAGAAAATAGACATCCTTTTTTTCATTATGCAAGACTTTGGACCCGATACACAAAGGTAAATATACAGCTATGTGTTTACTCACTATCATATTTCGTCTGCATCTAGGTGTAATTCTACACTTTTTTGGTATTCACTATTTCCGAGTGTAGAGTTACAACCAGCTGCAGACTTACGTGTCTCCACCCCCTCTAATCAGGGGGTGAAACCTCATACAGCACGATATATGAGTGTAAAGTTACTGCTAGTAACTTTGCACCTGTAGGTGATCTCCTCCACCGTGCCAGAGATCCACATATGAGAACGCCTAATACACAATATTAACACTTATTATTTTATAAAGAAAAATCTATGTTATGTTATTCTTCTTCACAATAATTAATCATAAGTGCATCGCAAATTTTCTATATATTTCAAAAGAGAAATATCAGCAATTTAAAATATGAGGACAATTCACAAATGTTAATGGACTTACAAATCATAGGCCTAAATCCATTATTTTTGTTAAGTTAATCATTTCATGTAACTCACAAAACTCCACAGTCTACAGATGTGGATATGACAATTTTGAGAATTCCATGTACAAGTCCAAACTGAAATCAATGGATTTTCTGTGGAAAATTGATACAGTAAGTTCTTTCCACTGCAATTGTTCTACATAGAGAAACCTATTTCTCCTACATCCCGAGGAAATATGGACGCATTTTGGTGTCATTCACATCCAAAGTTTACGCTTCTGTCACCGTTTCTGTCACTCACTTTGGGATGTATAAATGGCCTGACTTTATTTTGAAGCTGCATAAATTCCTAAAAAAGTAATAATGCACGGTTGTTGACTACCATTCCATTTGCCACCCCTTCATGGGAGCACTCTGGGGCATATTATCAAGGGCTCTATCGCCGCTTTAGCTGGACTTTTTCCCGCTAAAGCGGCGATAATTCAAACGCCCTATTAGCAAGCTGTCGCTAACTGCTGTTAGCGACAGCTTCTAGGCGATAGCGACCGGGTTGGGTGCCGCTTTGCATGCCAGCGATATTTATCACTAATGGCATGCAAAGTAGGTGTTCCCAACCTAAAAGCGACTGGAAACAGTCGCTACGGTCGCTATCGCCTATTAGCGAGACAGGGGAGGTGATTAACGAACCAGCGCTAAACACGTTTAGCGCTGGTTTGTTAACGCCTGGTCTAAACCTGACTTGGCCATGTAATCAAATGGGAGGTGAATTACATGGCTAAATCCCCCTCGCCCTATCGCCAAGCTAACACTGGTCACAGTGCGAATATCGCTTGTTTTCAAGCGATATTCACACTGTTCTCCAGGGTTTCTATCGCTTTGGAGATAAGCGTTGCTGATAGCACGCTATCTCCGCGATAGAAACCTGCGATAGCCGGCGATAATTATCCAAGCGCTAACTGCACTTAGCGATAATTATCGCCGGTTATTGCTAATAGGCCCCTCTGTTCCCACCCCTAAGGCCAGAAATGTGGATATGTTGCTGCAATGGTATAATTCCCTCTGCGCTAGGCAAATTTGTGTATAGAAATCTACAAATCCTGATTGTGTGAATCAGAACTTGTAAATAATGTTTGAAAATTAAATTGCTGGAACAACAAATTAGCACACAAGAATGCAAAACAATCTTTGTGAATTGCGCCCATTGCATTTATAATGCCATACAGGATATTGGACAAAGTGTGACCAATAATGGCTGCTAAATTCACTTCTATTCTTTTGCATTTTCAACTACAACCTTTTTAACAGTATCCTCTTTAGTTCAAACATTTATCTTCGTAATTCATGAAAGCTACAACGTTACTTTTGCATAGGTGCCATTGCACGATGTATGACAGACGATTATTGATACCCACGACATCATATTAATTTATTGACTCTGGAAGGATGAAAGGCTGAGCAAAACTGCCAGGGTTCGAACTTAACCAAGAACTAAGCTGACATAAATAAAATGGAAACCATCTGGTGTACCAGTAAGGGTTAACCAAAGGTGATTTTGGTGCCTCCCATTCCATTAAATGCCGCACCTTATGGTATAATTGCATCACCATTCTATCATGAAACAGGACGTGCATAAATAGCAATAGAACATTATCAATAGAGCGCACTTTTGAGCCAACCATTCTGCTATCACTTCCATGGGATCAGTGAGTCTGACAGAATAAACTGCTGCTTAATAGCTTGTTGGACAAAGGCATAGCCTTTCACCTCTAGGTTGCTGGTTCAAATCTGACTTACGCCACACAAGCATGGATTCCAATAGCTTCTGATGGCTGCACAGGGACCTGCCATAAATAAGAACAGCTGACACTCTCCAGCAGAGTGAAGATAATTCCATCTGATGGCTCTTTAGGGAGGCCACATGAAATTTGCTAGTAAGACAATTCATTTCCCTCTGAATATAAATGTATTGTGTACTCCTTCCACAATCCCACAATCTCGATACCACTCACACCTGCAGTTGGATGGATCAGCCAAAAGAGTCAAGAAATAAGGAAACATAAATTACATTTAAAAAGACTTGTTTACAATATGAGTGATTTTGTACCCAAGCGAAATAGGGATATTTTTACAGCCTCAGAAACAATCATGATGCTTTCTTGACTAATTTCGCAAAGCAGATTATGACAACTACCCATATTACTAAGCCACCCTTGGCAGAGGGTCATTGCATATTGATTATCAAACTAAAAACCTTCTATAATGTGGAGCATGAGAGCAGTGAGTGAGTCCCCATAATATTTGCTCAGAAACGAGTGGTTTGTGGTGAAACGCTATGCCCTGCTGTAAAATGTTGTATTTTGGCTGGTATGTTTTTGCTCCCAAAAGCTACACGCAATTATACTGTAGAACTAAAGATGGATAAGGTGGTTAACACATAGAAAGGCTCCAGAAGCGGACGTGGTAAAATCAGCAAAAAAGTTATTTGGTGTTGCTTTGAAAAATACAGTAGATGGTGTGAGAAATCTGCCTCTTCTGGGATTTCATTCTGGATTGTTCACTTTTTTGTGGACCACATTTCTACTGGTATTATGACTCTGTGTTGTGACACAGCTATTAAATGTCATACTTTCTGTGTTCCCCCCAAAAACTATACTATAAAATTGTTTGAGCCCTCATGGTGTATTTAACTTTCCAGAAAAGCCACTGTAACTTGGGTTAGGAATTATACAAGTGATGTGGAAGTTAAACGTCTCGTGTAGACTTTAAGGTGCATTTACCCCACTACTGGCATGACAAAAATATATGGCGTCAGGGAACACCAGTGTGCTATGGATAGGTTGCAATTTAAAATCACTGCAGTAACAATTGGCAAGGAAAAGTGCCTATGCCATATATAAAAATATATTTTTTTATATTAGCTAACTAAGAGCAAATGAGTGCTGTGTAAGCCCACATGTCTGAACACTTAATACATAAAAATGAGGAAGAGTGCATATTGGAAACAGTACACAAAAGCTGGGTATGTTAAGTGTCATTTTCCAGGAAAGAAATCAATCTATGAATAAAAACATTATTTCATATCACCACTTGGGAGCAAATAATGTTCTCTTAATTTTAATAATGAAAGTAGATTTTTGGTACCTTTAGTGAAAAAGTAACTTTAAGGAAGTGAACTTAAATTTGTCTGGGAGAAAACCAGTTAAGAAGGAGTTGGAGTCTCATCTCTATCCAAGAGGCCAAATACACATCCTTGGCTGATGTCCTAATAGTAATAGCTTCTGGGCCCAGGAAGATGGTAGTGTTAATGAAATGGGCACTTAGCAGGGATTAGACAAGTGTGTGAAGGAGAGGAGCAGGACCAGTTGGCAGAATAAATGGCAACCTTCACAGTGCTTTCCTTGACTTGGAAAAGCCAAATGGGCATCAGCAACAGCTACCATTCATTCTGAAGGCCACCCTAGAATTTCCTGCTTCATCCCCAGCAGGAGGGAGAACCAATTCTAGCCCTGACAGTTGGGTGGGCAGCTCACCTCTACAGGTTAGTGGCTAAGGAAAGAACCAGAGCCTTCTAAGGAGAAGATGGTGGGAGCTGTCTTCTTTCAAGGGACTATGGAAAGGATTGCAGTAACCATGATGATGTGCTGAATAAGGGGGTGGGGATGCTGTAAGAAGTCAGGATTGTATGTAGTGAATTCTCCTGATCAGACGCTTTTTCATATTTGATATGTTTGGAATGGTAATGATAAATTCTCCTTATTGGTGTAGTTGAATGAATGAATGAATATGATCTTGTATAGCGCTAACTTAGCCCAAGGGCTTCAAGGCGCTGATAATGGGGCAAGACAACGGATGGTAGACCGGGTAGAAATGCTCAGGGGAGGCTCTGTTTGAAAAGCCAGGTCTTCACTGCTTTTCGGAATAGAGAGTGTGACACCTGACTAGAGAGCTCTTCCGGCAGCGAATTCCACAATTTGGCGGCAGCAGTGGAAAACGCTCTACCTCCCCATCTGGCCTTCTTGAATCTCGGAATTATAAGCAGTTTTTTTTCCGAGGATCGAAGCTGTCTGGTGGGGACATAGCGATGAAGGAGAGCTTTGATACCCTCGGGGCCAGCATCGTAGTAGGCGTTATGGGTTAAACATAATGTTTTGAACAGAATCCTTCGGTCCAAGGGAAGCCAGTGTAGTGATCTAATTGTTGTGGAGACTGAGTGGTATTTAGGCAGATTGGTCACCAGCCTTGCAGCCGCGTTCTGCACCAACTGCAGACGTTTAATCAGTCCTTTGTTAATGCCCAAGTAAAGGGCATTGCAATAGTCCAATCTGGACGTTACCAAGGCGATGACCGCCTGCTTGCGTGATTCAAAGGAGAGGTAGGGAGTGATTTTTCTTAGGATTCTGATAATCCCAAAACAGGTGGAGACTGTTCTACTAACCTGTCGATTTAGTGACAGAGAGTTATCCACTATGACCCCTAGGTTTTTACCGTGGGAGACTGGGCAGGGACAAGCACAGAGTGAAGCTGGCCACCATTCTTTGGTTGGATTTAACCTTTACTGTTTTAGAAATGCCACTTTTAGAAAGTGGACATTTCTCTGTAATTACTGCTCTTTGTGTCTGACAGCCTGCGTCCAATACACGTCAGGGTTGCGTGACAGCTACACTTTGTGCATTCCCACTAGATAGCCATAAACACAGGAAGGTGAGGCGCATCTGCATACTGACACTCATCTGCATTCATCTGCATTCTGATGGGTCTTCCTGGGCAGGGTGGAATGGGAAGAACTGACACTTACACTTCAATAGCTAGTGTCCTGTCCACACACAAAGCACTGATTTGTCCCCTAGGGTTAGCCTGGCAGACAGGACTTGGTTGAAAGGGATCTTTGTGCACTTCAGAGAGTTCCTTTGAAGTCACTCCCTACATCAAAGGCACTCTTAGGTATAAGTCCCGGGTGTCTTACCCCCTAAAATTAGATACCTTTGGAACTTTAACCAGATACTGCTGGATTAACGTCTGCACATTGTCAGAAGGACTGCTGTGCTGCCAGGAGGATTTGCCACTCCGCTAAATGCTTTGCTGTATTGGGCTGCTGCTCGCTGATTGTTGTGCTGCACAAGGGGCTGCAACTTTGCTACCTCTCTTGTGTGCTGACCTGCTGCCTGCTGCTCTCTACTCTGCTATCATCGAGTGTTCTCCAAGGGCTTGTTGGCTTGCCCCTGTTATTGAAATCTCAGGGCCATTAAAGGTTTCAGCATTCTCTACATGGCAGCCGGATTCTGGCAGCTGAGCCTGTTATGATCGATGTGTTACCCTCAACAGAAGGCGGTTCTTGCCAGTGAAGCTCAGCACTCCGTGTTCACCACATCAAAGGACCTGCGCTTCATTTCCAGATTTGGCGAGGTCCTGATTAACGGCAGCGAGTGCCCCCGATTACCACCTGAGCCCAGCGATGCGTGTACCCACATCAGAGGACCCTTGCTCCATTTTACGAACTCAGCGGAGTCCGGAGTGACAACAGCATGTCGCCCTAAGTCACTGCCTCCCTACTTTGAAGCGTTGCCAGGGCAACATCGTGCTCCCCTTACTACCCCAGAGGGACACAGTCGCAGCGCCGCACAAGGATGACTCAGCGCAACTCAAGCGTGGCCAGAGGAAGGAAATCCCAGCTTCTGAAGCTCCATCCATGAGACTCCAAAGCCAGCAGCTTGTTTTAAACCTTGTTTAAAGCAAGGTACTGTGAAAGGTAGGACCCATGCAGTCCCTGTAGCCGAACTGTGCTCTCTCTTGCAGGTGACTAACTTGGTCTCACTGCAACGGTCTTCAGGGACCCTCGAAGGATCCTCACTGTTTGTGGCTGTTGGACACTGGTTCGCAGACATGTTGCAGCAGCATAAATGACGACCACTGCTTGGATCGTCCATATTGTAACCCAGTCGGCACGACTGTGACTAACCTACAAAACGTGAGTGTTTCTTCTGGACTCCTTCATTTAAACACTGTGTTTTGCCTGCATACTTAAACTAGTCATAACTTGGAAAATATACATTGGATTTTTGTTGTTTTGGTCTTGTTCTGCTTATAATATAAATTCTATTTTCTAAACCTTTGTGGAGTCTTTTTGTGGTGTATTCATGTGTTACTGTGCATGTGTGTAGCACAAATACTTACACATTGCCTTTGTAGATACACCTATCTGTTCAGTGCCAAGATACCAGAGGGTGAACACAGGTTATCTTATAGTATATCCAGCTTACCCTGACTAGAGTGGGTGTTCCTGCTTATACAGGTGCATAATCTGACAACCAGAAACTCAATTTCTAACAGTAAAGAATTGGACCAAACTACAAAGTAAATTAAAATATGACTTAGGATGGGGGCATGGATGGCTAGAGCATACTTCAGGAGTGATATGATGTATTTCTGAGATTTATTTTGTTAGAACAGTGTATGTGGTAGAATCCACTCTTTCAGTGCACTGATGGTTCACAGTAGTTTAAACATAATGACACTATTAATCAAACGGGAGTTACTGTTCCTATTGGAAAGGAAGAGTAAAATAAGAGGAACTTAAGTCGTTCCACTACTCTGTCAGTGGGGAACAGTGTGTCCTTGTCATGATGCCCTCACACACCCCGAAGGATGTCATGCTTCATCATCGGGCTGGTGCTCCTCGTCGGGCCGGCGCTGCAATGCCCTATGGGTCCCCCGAAGGGTCACTTTTTCGGAGATCTTTTGATAAAGCCGTGTGGGTGCGTGGGGGTAAGTGGCAGTGAAGTCCTAAATGTGAGATCTAAAAAATGACTGGAGGGGGTAGAAGATATTTATTAAGGAAGTGATCCCTCTGTCATTATTAAAAATGCAAAAGATGTGGTGCTGCTGTGAGGGGTATTATGTCCCTCTGTAGCTAGTTGTATAGTATATCCCTAATGGATATACTTTGGGTCAACATGTTTTGCGCTTTCTCACGGTCTCTGGGGGAGATCCACAGCGCTTCTTCAGGACCAATCAGTAGAGGTTTTAAAGATAGAACAGAAAGTCCAATGACCTAGTATGATTTAGTGTCACTAGAGAAAATAAATAAAGGAGTAGTACTCCCATAGGTCACCGGCGGAGACGGCGTGAGGTCGCTTGGCGTAGCAGCCCGTGATTTCTCGAGTAACTGTCTCGAGTGACCCACAGACAGATTCTCATGGGGCAATTTCCCCGCTCCTTAGGGCATCATGACAAGGACACACTGTCCCCCACTGACAGAGTAGTGGAACGACTTAAGTTACTCTTATTTTACTCTTCCTTTCCAATAGGAACAGTAACTCCCGTTTGATTAATAGTGTCATTATGTTTATACAACTGTGAACCATCAGCGCACTGAAAGAGTGGATTCTACCACATACACTCTTCTAACAAAATAAATCTCAGAAATACATCATATCACTCCTGCTCCCTGCTCCCTCTTCTTATATAGTGTAAACATAATGAGTCATATTTTCATTAATTTTTATAACCAAAATAGTAAACAAGCACAATACTGCACAAAGATTATAAGAACTTAATATTTTCTGTCATCAAATTCTTTTGAGCACTGTCAAGATATGCAGCCTGTAGTTTGTGAGAAGATTGTATGTGGTAAAATACACTCGAGCAGTGCGTTGATGGTTCAGAGTAGATTAATCATAATGGCAGGGTCATATTTTCATAAATAGTTATAAACAAAATATTGAACAAACACAAGAGTGCAATAAAGATTCTAGAAACATAATATTTTCTATCATCACATTGTTTTAAACGATGTAAAGATGAACGGCCTGTTTGGAAATGATATACATCTAGGGGTGTCAAAATATTTTTTCCTCAGCAAAGTTTTGCTAAATTTCCAGATATTTGCCCTTCGCAAACTTTGTTCATTTTTCGGTTTAGCTTTCCCTCCACTTGAGTAACTTTTTTTCCTGCATCACAATATAACTTACATGACTTAGCAAGATAAATGTTACTAGAATAGAATCCAGTCAAGCTGCAAAATGGAGCCGGAATCCTCTCAAGTATGCCTTTTGAAGCTTTTCTTTGCAGAATGGTACATATTGGTTACATTTCTCCCTGCAAATTCCATTTTGCAGATTTTGAAAGTGACAAGGTGAAAAACGTTGCAGCCTACATGAAGGTTGCAATGTTTTCATTAGAAATTTGCAAAGGAGGCAAAATTCTTTGCAATGCCACCCATCTTCATTTACAATACACATTTTTGCTACAAAAATGTATTGTCATATGGATTTTTACAGTGTTTAAAAGCTACACTTTGTAGAGTTTAAAATTAGACGTACATCTGGAAATCGAGATGGTATCTTAAAATACTTAGCCCATCATTGTGTCATTGGAAATTATGGACTGGTGTAACTGCCTTGGTAAATCTCCCTTTATAAAACATGTTTCTTGCTTTGTCCCAACTTTGTTTTAAAGTTGATTGAGTATTGCCTTCTGAGGAATAACTCCTTTATATGTACACAGAGATTTTAGGCCTGATTTACAGTTTAACAGACGGTTTACCGTATCACAAGCACCGCCCATCTTATTATAAATTCATTAAGTTCTATTGCACTTGTAATAAGGTAGGAAGAATCTCTTTGATGTTTATGATTGAGTAACCTGTTCACCAAACTCTAAATCAGGATCTAAGTATGGCTGTAAGAAGTGAAACTTTGAAAAAAAAAATGTAAATAATATGTCATTCAATCCACAATGTTAAGATGTTTATATCAGATTAAGATATCACTCTATAAATAATCTCTAATGCGTTTGGGCTAATCCTTTTAATTCCAATTTGAAAATAGTGAAAAAGAGAAATTGGATATTATTTTCCGTGATTACCCTAATCCTGATATGGTTCCTTATTAATCATTTTAATGTTCATTGTTGGATCTTAAATAATTGCTTCAGGACCTTATGAAATATTAAATACTTATTAGCTGGCCCTTTTCCTCGGAAGAGACATTTATGCATTTAAGATGTAATTTTCATGAAAGATAATGCCTCCTACTATTATGCTCATGTAATCAATGTAATTGCAGCCTGTTACATAAACCATTTTGTTGTGAGCTTCATTAGAACTTAAGATTTCGCCACAAATGGGCTCCATACGCCTGATGAAGGTCAATTTTCTATTCATCAGTAGAATATAAAATATCTTACTCCTTTTTGTAAGACTGGAAACATTCCTACAAGATGAGCTTTTGAAATTATTTTCAAAATCCTATCAGTTCGAACAGCTTGAGCTCTTCTTTATTACAAACAATCTAGTTTCCCTGTGGAGCTCTGAAAAGTCTACAAGATGAAATTGAAAAAAGTCAAGATTACTGACAAATACAGGGCTTCTCAGAATTGCCATCAGGTTTCATTAGCGCTCATCCCAGCCAGGATCATATAATTAATAGACAGAACGATGCACATTAAAAAACATTATGTGGTCTGCAGCAGCTCACTACTAGTACACCTGCAACCGAATGCATGAGGAAATTGCAATTTTTAGTCAATCCTTGAAATATGTTTTTTCTGAGGCAGTAAAGGCACCATTACATCATACTAGTGGCCAAGAAGGGCAAGTGTTTTGACGTGTGACACGGAATATAATTAAATCCAGAAACCAAACATTTCAGGGCATTTGGTGTGCAAGTAAAATAGACTAAATGTGCTTAGAAGTAGAATTTATTTTCAAAACTGCCATGTTTCAACAGGGAGTAAACAGGTAATTAGCTCCTGCAATTTCATTTTCTTACAAATTCAACATAGAGCTGCCTCCACATGAAACACCACCGTCATGCTTTTGTGACCGTGGGGGCCAAGGGTGATCTTCCCTGTGTGATTCAGAGACATTATTCAGAGAATCCTGTGGTGCAGAGGCCACGCTTCAAGTAACTCAGGTGAAGCTTTAATATCACAAGGGAAACTTAAGCCTCACCTGCTGGCAGTATTTTGCTGTCAAACAAACCTTTCCTTGTCTGCATGCTATTTGTCTCTTATTTTCCCCGCTCCCCTCCCCCACCGCCTGGTTACCTTTCCACTTTTGGAGTCAGTCTTTATTTTTTCCAAGGCTGCATGAATACAATTTCGAGAACAAATAATCATTTTGTTAGCATTGCAACCATTTATTTTTTCTTCTTAGGTCAGAGGAAGCTTGAGGTACATCTCGTTGAGCATATCATATTTATAGCTATTATAAGTGTATGTTAAAATATATCTACATTTACTATGTTTTCAATCTGACTGAACATGACCTTATTGAATATGATTTCATTAAAATATTATATATACTTTTACTCATTCTGAATAGAAATACACACAGGCCCATATTTATCATTTTTTTACGCAGCGCAATGCAGCAAGCCACCTTGCTGCACAGCGCAGTAGGAAAGGGAAAGGGCAGGGATGCACCCTATTTAATATTATACAGTGCTTTCCTGTCCTTGCTCAGCACTGGGCACTTTTGGCTGCCTAGCGCCAATGCAGGCACCCTTGCATCATGGTGCACACCTTCCTGCACAAAAACAATTTTCAGGGGCATTTTCCTCTATGTGTGCTACAGAATGCAGCACATGTAGAAAGAGGAAAAAACTAGGAGAAATAAAGATATTTCTCCTCGTTATGCCTCACCTCATTTTGACGCATTCCCAGGTCTACCACTAATGATAAATTTGTGAATGCTCCAAAATCATCCATGTGTGGATGCATGGGAACACCTATGCTCCACCCATGGAATGCCTCCCTGGGGCAGAGTAAGGCAAGGCAGCGATTTACACTGTCTTACGTTGCTCCAGATTTATCAAGTTAAGCAGGGCCATGCAAGGGGGGCCTTGTGTGGCTTGATAAATCTCACTTAGGTTTTGAGTCCCCCTTACAGTCTTTACTCTTGGAAGAGACCTATTGTGAATAAGATCAGTATTAGAAAGAAAGCTTCTCTTTTATATGACTGGTTCTTGGACATTATCTCAGCCTTGAATACCCTCAATGGAAATGTGGTGTAGGTCAAAATAAAGGTACTGGAAATAAATATTGATCTGATAAACCCTGTACTCTGCTAGGGATGAAATCCAATTTAGGTACTAAATAACAAACTAAATGTTTAACAATCAGAGAGGTACCTTATGCGTTTTTTCAGTTTGATAGACTTCAACAAGAACCCTACATGCCCTTAAATCTCGGCCATGAACTTTACCAGTATTTGTAACTTATAATCAGGGCCTGATTGGCCTTTTATTCTATTGGGCTTTTTCCTGATGGGCTGGAGATATTCTGTGGCCAGGTTTGAGAGCCCAGGGCTGGTGCTGGTGCTGTCGTCACTTTCCTCGGGTCCTCAAGACTAATTTCAGCAGCCACAGGGGGCTTGAAGAGATAGAGATGAAGAGGGGGGGAATGGGATGTAGAGAGAGCCAGCAATCAGAGTTGGAGAAGAGAAAGAGGAGAGAAGGAGAGAGAGAGAGAGAGAGAATGGATCGATGGATGGATGGATGGAAAGAGAAAGAGAGCAAGGAGAGAAAGGGAGGGGGCCGGCTTGACCATTTTTGCCAGGCCTGCTTTTGGCTCCTGAGTCCGGCCATGCTCATAAGGCATGTATGTCAGAGTAACAAACATGTTTATAAGGTGACATTGGGCCTGCAGCTCCATCATAGGCAAATAGAAAAAAGAACAAGAAAGTAAAATCAAACATTTGATTCATTTCATTCAAGCCAATCACATGTTGCCCTGGCCTGAGCTAAATATTTCAGTGTGAATTTGACTCATCCAGAATTTGGACTGACTAAAACTTGAGTAAACTCTTCCAATACTTTCAGAAATAAAAGTCTTGATTCATTGATGGGTGGTTGGAGGATTCTGTGCATTTCTTCGAATATTTCAAAACCTACAGCGTTATAAATGTTCGAATGAAACATACATGTAATCTATAAATGTTAATATTTTAATGGCAAACACTGCTTTTACAACTAAGAACTCCCCTGATCATGTTTAAAATACTAACATTGTAGTTTGGTTATTTTAACAGAGCATTCACAATTTTCACCAAGATTTGTTGTACTTATGAAAAATTCAAGTCAGAAAGTCTATGACAGTCAGAAAGTCCAGGGTCCCACTTGTAACAACTTGGGCCTTTCATCTCTGAAGTCCTGGAGTTGCCATCTTTCCACAAACCCAAAACTGGGTGCTCAGTACCCTTTTATCACTTTACTCTCAGGGAAGCAAGGCAGGGAAGTCCAAAGCATACTCATGGGAGGTGCTGTTGGCTAGAGACTCAATAATCAGCAAAGCAACACAACACTCACTAAATTGCTACTTTAGTACACATAAAACCAAATACTATGCACAAATATATACAGATTGGCAAGGGAATGCCTTTGGGGTAATCCTCTAATGAGACTTGCAAACTATTTGGAGAGTGCAACAAAGAAAGGTCACTTAGGTCTAGTTTGCATTTAAATATACCCTGTCCCCTTACGCTGGAAGCACCTCTGACTGTCTGCACACCAGCAAGTTCTATACCCTAACAACAAAATACCACTCATGGTAAAAAACAAAATGACAGGTGCATTTTAAAAAAAAGTAGGCCTTCTGAGTTTGTCAGGGTGTCACCATACTAATCAAATGCAGAACTTAAGCCCCTCCCTTAAATCACTGAAATCGAGAAAACATTATAGAGTATTTCAAATATGATGAGGAAAGTACTGGATGTAACTTTTATTAGTATCAGAAATATACAGTAACTTCCATTTGCACATATCAAAACAACATTAGGACATTGAACATTTCAGTGCTTATCTTCATTTTCATGGTTGCCAAGTAAACCTCGGAGGTCCTAACAGTAAAGGTTGTGCCCCCAGAGCCTCTAGGCAGAAGCCCCAAATCCAAGTGTGTGTGTGCTTTCTATGAAAAAATAGGTATTGCACCAAAATATTGAATAAAAGAATATTGTGATACCAGAATATTCCGTCAAGAATATTGTCAACTCAAAAATATGATGGGTTACAATATGCAAGGTAAGAATCTAATTTTACAGGTATATAATATTGTTTTTCTTAAATGTCATTGTATAATATTATTTAATTTAACATAATTGTATTAAATATAGCATTTTTTAAATTAATGTAATTTATCTTAGTTATATTACTATGAGGTGTTACTATTATTATAATAATTGTTTTTTATTTTGTTATATATATATCTGGTAATATTTAATGTTTCATTTGCATTTTATCAAATGTAATTAGTCACTTTTAATTTAGTAGTGTGTTGTTAGATTTGTAGGGGATTAGAGTGGGTAGATATTTAAAATATTCTTTATCATTGTTTTTTATTTTTAACTATGTTTTATGTTGGTTAAATCATTTACTTGTTATTAATTATGCAGATTATATTATCTATTATTTGATTATTTTAGCTTAGTTTGTAATATTTAATGTGTAATGTATTTTTATTATTTAATTAGAAACATTTACTATATCAGCAGGTAGTTGGGCTTATAGGGGATTAGGGTGTCAAGTTATTAAAATGAATATGTTTTGTATTTTTAATACCTTTTTATGTTAAATAAATACTTTCTCAGTAAATAAGTATGTAAATTATTTAATTGATTGTTATTTTAATTATTTGTTCTTTTTTAATTAATTGTTAATTCATTGATCAGTGCATTTAATGATAAAACAGTGAAAAATAATGTAATTTGTTTAATTTTAATTGTTTTACTTAACATTTGAGTGCATATTATTGTTGTATTTCTAAAAAAAGTGTTTTTTTATTTTCATTTGTTTATTGGGAAGTGTATTGATTTTAAATATTTTGAAATCCTTTTCCATTATTTAAATTTATTTTTGAATATGATATTAATTTTCTTATTACAGTTAGTCTTATTTATTTATAATAAATATATTTTGCATTTTAAATGTGTTTAAATATTTTTATTTTGTTATGTATTTAAATGTTTTTTTTAATGGAGGAATTGGAATGGCATACCTAACCACTCCAAAGTACATCAATCTCTCTACTGTTGCTTAGATAGGGGTCGGAATAGTAAATCCAACTCCTGCAATGTCGAGCACGTTCCCTGTGTTTGTTTACGTTGGAGTGGGAAGGGTAAATCTAACTCCCGCAAAGTCTAACACTTTCCTTGCATTTGCTTATGTAGGAGAATATTAAAGGTACCCCTCCAAAATCCAACATTTTCCCTGCTTTTGCTTAGACTGTAGAGGGAATAGTAAATCGAACCTCCTCAAGGGCCAAATTATTCCCTACTATTGCTTAGATTGGAGTAGGAATAGCAAATCTACCCCCTCCCATGTCAAACACTGTCCCTGATTTTGCTTACTTTGGAGTGGGAATAGTAAATGTAACCCCTTCAAAATCTGATAGTTTCCCATTGCTTAGACAGGAGTGAGAATAGTAAATCTCACCCATTCAAAGTCCAACACTTTCCCTAATGTTGCTTAGACTGGAGTTGAAATAGTAAATCTAACTCCTCCACTGTCCAACACGTTCACACAGTTGCTTGGACTGGAGTGGGAGTAGTAAAACTAACCCCCCAAAGTCCAACACTTCTCTTCTTTTGCTTATGTTGGAGTTGAGATAGTAATCTAACCTGTCCAAAGTTGAATAATGTCCCAGCTTTTGGTTGTTTTGAAGTTATATTAGTAAATCTGACTCCTTCAAAGTTGAAATATTTCAGTTATTTTGGATTGTTATTATTTTTTATACTTTTATTTAATTTCAAAACTATTTTAAAAAATGTAATTGTTTTTTATTTATATTATATTATTTGAGTTTATATTCTTTTTTATTTGTTATTTAATTATTTAATTTTGATATCTGTTTTTTATATATATACATAAATAAATTTGTACATACACCCACACAAATTACCTAGGGGCAGTCACCACTAGGTAGTTATAGTTAGGTTTGTTAGTTTGCTAATAACTTTGGCCCCGTTTGAATCTTCACAAAACTTTCCCAAAACAAAAGGTTCATCTACCTCAGCTCCCTCCTGGTACGTTTTGGGGTGATCCGTTAAATGGGGTCCCAAAATGCAAAATCCCCATGGATTTTCCATAGACTTCTTTGGATAAGGCTACATCAAAAACTGCTGAATGTAATTACAACAAATTCGGCAGGAAGCTAGATCTTGGTCCACAGGTTGTGCTTTTTTATAGATATTTGGACAGTTAAGAGTGTAAATTAAACAATGAAGCCCTGTGAATGGTCAAGTGGCCCGTTTTTCCTGTGAGTCTTCATGCTCTCGTGGGAGCCTCCCGCAAGCGCTCTGATTGGCTGGCTGTTGTAATTTTAGAAATGAAATGGCTGCCATTACTGTTTACTGTAAAAAATTGCAGGTGTTGCACAAATGAAGTAAATTATCTACATAAAGGGGCAGCAGAAAGGCATTCTGTCCCCCTAGATTTAGAGAGGAGGTCTCTAAGGGATAACTACGGAACCAAAAATAAATGTATATTGTTTTTAAAAAAGTTTTATGATCTCACTGGACTCTCGCGGAATTGTGAATAGTAAAAAGGAGTAGGTGTGCTCTCAATACATTCTACTAATAGGAATGCATATTATGATCCTTGTTAGTGAGAGAAAGTGTGTAAGAGATAAGTACTGTGGTGAGTTGAAGGTTAATTCTTTTTTTTTAAATGTTACGATCTCACGAGACTCTCTCTGAAAGGTGTAGGTAATCTTTGAATACACTGTTGTGTGCACACTTGTTATTGTAGGAAGGAGTCTTACTGGAGATGGTCTTTATGAAACTCTACTACTTACACCCATCCGCTTGGGAATAGTTGTGAGTAGAGTTAAGGCTCTTCCCAGAACCAAATATGCACACCGATCATTAAAGAGAGGGGTATTAGTTGGGAGGACAGTCCCTGGACATGGCATACTATGCACACCCATCATCCAAGAGAAAAGTCTCAGCAGAGAGGTCAGTCTCTCTCCACACACTCCACTAAGCACACCCATCATCTCAGAGAGGTATCTCCAAGGAGAGGCTACTCCATCCACAAACCTTTCTACACACACCTGTCATCACAAAGGAGAGTCCAGTCCATCCACACACTCTACTATGCATACCCGTCATCTGAGAAATAAGTCTCAAAGGAGAGGCCAATCCATCTAAACACCCTACTATGCACACACATCATCTGAGAAAGAGGTCTGAAAGGAGAGGGAAGCCAGTCCCTCCCCACTCACTACTACACACACACACATCATCTGAGTGAGAGGTCTGAAAGGAGAGGCCAGTCCATCCACACACCCTGCTATTTACACCCGTCATCTGAGGGAGAGGTCTGAAAGGAGAGGCAAGGCCCTCCTCGCTCACTACTACACACAACCATCATCTTAAGGAGTGGTCTGAAAGGAGAGGCTATTCCCTCCCCATGCCCTACTATGCACACCCATCATCTGAGAGAGAGGTCGGAAAACAAAGGCAAGTCCTGCAACACACCCTACTATGCACATCTGGGTGAGATTTTGGAAAGGAGAGGCCCGTCAATCCACACACTCTACTACACACACCTGTCATCTGAGAGAGAGTCTACTCCATCTACACAAACTACTACGCATACTCATCATCTGAGAGAGAGGTATGAAAGGAGAGGCCAGTCCCTCCCCACACTCTACTATGCACACCCATTATCTGGAAGAGAGGTCTGAAAGGAGAGGCCAGTCCATCCACACACCCTACCATGCACACCCGTCATCTGAGAGAGAATTCTAAAAGGAGAGACAAGTCCCTCCCAACTCTCAGCTATGAGCACCCATCATCTGAGAGAGAGGTCAGAAAGGAGAGGCAACTATTTTCCCACATCCTACTATGCACACTCGTCATCTGAGAGAGAGGTCTGAAAGGAGAGGCCAGTTCTTCCCCACTCATGACTATGCACACCCATCATTTGAGAGAGAGATCTAAAAGGAGAGGCCAGTCTATCCACACACCCTACTATGCTCACCCATAATCTGAAAGCGAGTTCTCAAAGGACAGGTAAGTCACCCCCCATACACCCTGCGAAGCAAACCGTCATCTGAGAGACTAGCATCTCAAAGGAGATGCCAGTCCATGCACACACCCTACTGCGCATACCAGTGATTTGAGGGAGAGATGCCATAGGAGAGGCCAGTCCTTCCGCTCTAACTACTATGCACACTCGCCATCTGAGAGAGTGGTCTGAAAGGAGAGGTCAGTCCATCTACACACCATACTATGAACACCTGTCATCTGAGAGAGAGGTCTCAAAGGAAAGTTCATCCACACACGCCACTACAAAATCCTAAATTTATTACTTGAATAATCGACACCCTTTTCTCTATTTACAGATAAGTTAGTTCTTAGAAGGGTTTTTAATTAGTGTATTTCCATTATTGTGGTGAACTCACAAAAAAGGTTTTGTGATGGTGAATCCATAGCTCCTATAGTTGGTCACATAACATCATTGGGAACAATTCCTTCATATGTAATGCAATTGAAAGAATTTACAGGAAAACTCATGCTCAGCATATAATGGCCAGTAGTGGTTCAGATTCACAGTGCAGTATGTTTACATGCTACGGCACCTAACTTAGACCTCTCGATGGCCTCTATAAGCCACTCACATCCCTAATATTATCACGTTTAGAGGTACTATCAGCAGCTTTAGGACTTCTTCACTTCATATCACTGTAATGGGGAATGTTGTCATTGATTCGATAACAAAAGTCAGATGTAAACTACATGTAACTTTGAATAAAGTTAAACAAATGCAGCTTTCTATTGCTTTGTTTGTAAAGTTGTATCTGAGCACTAATGAAGAAATGGTACTGCAGTCACAGCTGTGTAATCAATCTTGTTGAACTGTACAGGTAATGTCTTAGCAACTTAATTTTACAGAACATTCATGGAGACTATAATTAAGATGAAGTTTGCTTTAATTACTTCTCTGGATCAGAAACCAACACTAGTAGAAGAAAAGAAATGAAACTTAAATGGTTGCAGTCAGCACCTGAATCTACTTAGCAACATAAATGTCCTCTTTTTTTAAATAGCAGCTGGAATGATGCATGGTTCGATAAATATGATTGTTATTGTAATGTTTGCTGACTTTATGATAGAACATATTTTATCAAAAATGGGAGACCCATTTTTTTGATATTTGTTAATAGGATACTGGCATTCTTTTGTTACTAATTGTATTTGTTTTATTTTGTGTTGTCATGTCATTGACTATATAGATTATGATTTAATTCTGTTAAGCAAAAAAATGTTGTTTCGGGATTGTGTCCACTCAAGTTATGACATTCTGAAACTGGCAAGATGGTATTTCCTCAAATCTGGATTTCTCTCTTTCTCCTTTAAGGGAAGTGGGAAACCAGAACCACTTTGAAAGTTGAATATTCTGAAATGGACGTTTACAAAGAAGCCACCCGTCTCTCTCTCTCTCTCTTACTCTTTCTCTCTCTCTCTCTTTCTTGCTCTCTGTCTCTCTTCCTCTATCACACTTTCTCCTCCAAATTTGAAGAAATGTGAGTAGCACACTTTTGGGCAGGTTTTCATATGATTTCAGAGTGATTTAAAATAGTGGTCTCAACAGTCAAATACAATAATGAGCTGATTCAGAAAGGTGGAAATGTATGCCCATCCACTGACATGCTATGCATTTCCCTGGCAAGAAACATAACATACTGACTAGGCTGTGATGCTCATGTCAAGGAGCACCTGCTTTTAAATCCTGTCTTCCACATTTGGCCACATGGACAAATTCCTTTAGCTTCCTATATCTGTCAACATTTAGATGTGTACTCATCACGATCCTCAGATCAATTTGGAATGTATCTGCTAATTCATGACTTAATATGGAATTTATCAATTGTTTTTAGAGGGAATTCTGGCTTTCCCTTTCAGTAATCAAGCCAACAAATTAGGCAGCCCATGGTCCTATATTAAAAGTCTATGTAACACCTATGTAAATATGTTTTATGCTTTAGGATCACAATGGCTCTCCTGGACTGCCCACGGAACTCGGCTGCATAGGACCTGTTATCAGTAAGTCGATGGAATATTACATGGATTTCCTAAAGTCAGACATCTTTATCCCACAATTGATTTAGGAATGATCAGAGTATATAATGCACTTATTACAGATATGTTTTTGGTCATTGGAATACTGTAAAGCAAAATGGATGTTTGTTTTTAATGGAGATGTATTGTAAATTGTCTAACTTGTCAAACCATTAACTTAATTTTTATATAAAATTAAAACATATGGTTTTATAATTTGTGCTTTTCTGAGCCTGATGTATTTAGAGTCATAAAGTCTGAGCACTTAGAGGTGCCTGACCTATCTTGGTTAATTTTCTACTTTATTGTATTTATAAAGAGCACAATAAGTTTCAATATAAAACAGTCTACTTACATTAGGACCAGGCTTTTTTTAATGAGAGCGAAATCTTGTGAATTTCATATATGTTGTAGATTTTCACAAGACTTGGTATGTAATGCTATGTGCGATTTCCAAACAAAGGAGTTTGGTTACAGTAGAATTTTTTTTGTTTTTTGTTTTATATAGCGCGAACTAGACCCGAGACATCGGGTATCAGAGCGCTTTACATGAGCACCAGTTTCGTCACAGATGAACACATTCATTTTTGTTAGGCATGGGGAGATTAAGTGATTTGCCCAGAATCACAGGATGTTGAGCGACGTTGCAGAGACTCGAACTCAGTTCCTGAGGTCCGAGGTCAACCGCTCTAGCCGTAAGGCTACATCCTCTCCCCATCTTGAGATGGGGAGAGGAATACATCTTGAACCAGTCAACCTTTCGCTGTCTTGTGTGACTGTTGAATGCACAGTGTGCTCTAACATTCAGTTTTTATTTAGGATACCAGCAAGTACATTTTAGGCCCTTTTGCATAATTTTGTGTAATTTCTATAGACCTTTGTAGAAATAAAAGTGATTAAGCCCACCCCTAGATTATATTAAGAGAAGTTTGTAAAAACATCGAAGATTGATGTGCACATAAAAAAATAGTTTAAACTACTGTTGATGATAAATGATCCAAAGACTGTAACATCACTATGCTTAAAAAATAGCACAAAGATTACATATTTATATTATGGTATAGAAACTGGCAGAATCAAGAGCCATAAATTGTCTAGAAGTGGAGAAAAGGTTGTCAACCAGGCTTTTCCTCACACCAGCTAAGGTGGGCTTGATACTTGATGGTAGGAAGTGAGGAGCTCGTCCATATCTCACTGAGAAGGATGTTCCAGTGGTGGGGTCCAAGCAGAATAAAACACCTAACATAAAAGTCACAGTATACTTTGGAATAAATAGTGAGATATTGTGCCTCCACGAATGTAATGAGCTAGGATTGGTCTAACATAAGAGATTGTAAGAGAGTTGGAGGGTGTTAGGAGTGGTATTGACCAGAGTCTAAACAATTAACAACCAGCTGCCTTGGTATAATTTGGAAGAGGCATCAGTTCTTCTGGTAAAGTTATAGAGAGAGCATGAGGCAAAGTTATTTGTTTATCCCGGGTAGAAGGAGTACTACAAGTATCCAATTGAAAGTTATTGCGGTAATTGAGCTTGCTTAAACCACGGTGTTAATTAGAAATTTAGCAATCTGGAAAGGAGAGTGCTGATATATTTTTTTGATATTTAAAATGTGGAACCTGGCTGTTTTATATGTGGAGGTGACCCCAGTCACAGTTTACTATTAAATTGTATACCATGCTCTTATTAGAGAGCTAGGATTTCATTGTGTCAGATATGGTTAATAATGATGAGGCTGACACACGTAGATGGGGGAAGATGCAAGCAATATTTCACTTAAAAAGAAAATGTATAGCACCCGGGAAAGAGTGCTTCCAGTACTTGGTGGCAGTAAGACCATTGGATGTTCAAATTTGGAGATAGATAGCAATGCATGTAACTTGGAATGCAATATGTGTGCCATCAGCATTGATGTGAAAGGAAAAGCGGAGGGTACAACATAGAGGAAAATGAGGAGAAGGCATATACTGAACCTTAGGGTGCAGCCTGGTAGGGATGCAGGAGAGGTGAAGGATGACGAGCTAGTTGTGTTGGGCAATGGTCACAATGATGGATACAACATGAGTTAGGTTAGTATTACTAAACAAATGATGTGGGTGTATGCTAAAACCACGGAGGGTTGGAATGATGCAATTCATAAATAAGAAACCAATATGTAGGAGATGATATGGATTTGTAATTTACAAATAAACCAACTGAACAAACAAAAAAGAACAGAACACAAACACAAAATGTGGTTAACTCATGCGCATCTATTTGAAAGATACAATAAAAGTGAAAAGTAGTGTGCCAGCTTGCTTCACCCCCCACATTTCAGTAGCTCATTGTTCTTTCTGGATGCCTGAAATCACCAGTATTCTTTCAAAACTCTTCGAATTACAAAACATCACCTAAGACGGTGGACCCCGTCACCACAAAAAGAGAAAAGGACCATTTGGATATATGCAAAACGAGACATATTGCACAAGTGCATACTGTTGCCTTGGTATGAAATTCCAAAGGGAATTCAAAAGAAAGACATTCTATAACTGTATTTAGTTTAGACCCCCAGAATCCAGAGCCCTTGGTGACCACAGATTGTAAGCAATATGATGCCATTATAAATTGTACTTTCAGAGGATTAGATTCTAGTTTCATCTCTCATGATACATTTAACTTCAAATGTCTGGCTTCAGTTTCAGAACAGATCATGTTGGCAAATATTACTTAACCTTTTAAATAAACGTGTATGGCTCTGATGAAGGTACCTCAAAAAGAAGCAAAATGTTAATTCAAGAATTAAGAAATAGAGTTTGTGTCAAGTTCTTTAGGATGTTATTAATGAAGGACCTGCATTAAGCAATTATGTCATTTTTGTGCTACGAGGGTGTGCTGACATATTGTCTCTCCTCTTTTGAGATTTAAAGATGTCCCATGTTACTTTATGTTATGTTATATTGATTTGTATAGCACACTAATCACCCAACAGGGTATCCAGGCATTTAGGCAGGTGTGTAGATTTGTGGTCTCCAAGATTCTTAAACCAAGAGCCATATCATCAGCTTCTTGAAGAACTCAAGAAGTGAGGAGGAGGCTCTGATGTGTTGAGGTAGGTCATTCCAAGTCTTGGCTTCAATGTAGAAGAATGAGTGACCTCCAGTTTTGCTTTTACAGATGTGGGGAATGTGTGCAAGTGAGAGAGAGGCAGAGCATAGGTGTCTGGTGCTTTGGCAAACGTGTAGGTATGCAGCTTTTCAGGTATTCTGGTCCTGTGTTGTGTAGGGATTTGTATGTGTGCATGATCAGGAGGATAAATGATAAAGTGACACTTTTCCCACCAGTTATTTAATCACTGCATAAAGACACTTGCAGAGTGTAAGTATATTTCTAGGGGTGATGCCATCTGAAAAATCCAAAGAGGATTTGAAGGATGCTTACACTTTCTGCTCAGTCCATCAACATTGTGCACAAGCACAAAATATGGAAATATGCCTGCCTTCCTTTAAAGCTGAAAAAATCCTTTTGGTGTTTCACAAATCTGTTAATGCTCGCTGTTTCTTAGATCAGAAAGAGAAGGATCCAATGTATAACATATCTGGGCAGTATCCTTCAATATTTGAAGAAAACAAAAAAAAATCGTAATTGATATACATTTTCACTGAAGCCCTCTGGTTATTTTTTAAAAAGCTGAAATAAATATTTAAATTTTCGGCAGAATGTTATTAATCAACTGTGTACTGAAACTGTTTTACTTTAGCAAGTTTAATGTACATGAGCTTAGCACCAATATTAATTCAGCCTTTAGTGCTGCTCAAGATTGCTCTCTCATTTTTACGTCAAATATTACAATCCAATATATAGTATTTTTGTCTTAAATTGTGGCCATGCACTATTCTTTTTTCATTTGTGTTTTAATGAACATCAAGGTATGATTTCAGGGATTTAACACAAGTAAAAGGAGTTACATATTCGACAGTTCAATCCAAGTTGTGACAATCTGATTATCAGAAGTTCAGATAGCAGTGATAGCAGGTAGTAGCTTACCTTGACTGATTGCATTAGAAATGAAATAGGTGTAGAAGAATGGGAGTGGATGAAAGAGGGATTAAATCACTACCTGAGAGCTGAATGAGGTATTTGAATGGTGAAAGTGCCCATTAGTCTTCAAGATAAGCGATACTGCAGGGATAGAGGAGAGCAGGAAGGCAAGGCAGAAGTGGTCATTAGAGAAGAGTCTGTGAGAGATTGCACCTCAGGAGTGTAGGAGGTATCATGTAGAAGAGAACAACCAGGCAATAAATTAGTTTTTTTTGGTTAGGTGAAGACTGACTAAATGAGTGTCTAGATCACGGGTACTCATAGTACGGCCCGCGGGCCGCCAGCGGCCCGGCAAGCCTTCCTTGGCGGCCTGCGGACCTTGCAGACATCGTACCTGTGTTTTTTGTTTTTTTTACAGAGTGTCAGCAAACACAGACTCTGCTCTATGGGGACCGGGCGATTCCAGGGATAGTCCGAGTGGAGCTGCAGGGGCGCTAAGAAGAGGTGAAATACAACAAAGCCTCGTTATCATGCAAATGGTCTTTTAAAGACCTGTGAAGTACTCGGGTGCGGCTGTGTGTGTGCCCGGGAAGCTGTCTCAGCCCGGGCTGCCACACACGCGGGGTGAGGTGACAGAGAATGATAGAGGACAGCAGGGTGTGAGAGCCGGGTGAGGTGACGGAGGGCAGGAGGGAGTGAGAGCCGGGTGAGATGGCAGAGGGTTACAGAGGGCAGCAGGGAGAGAGAGCCGGGTGAGGTGACGGAGGGCAGCAGGGAGTGAGAGCCGGGTGAGGTGATGGAGGGCAGCAGGGAGTGAGAGCCGGGTGAGCTGGCAGAGGGTTACAGAGGGCAGCAGGGAGTGAGAGCCGGGTGAGGTGACGGAGGGCAGCAGTGAGTGAGAGCCGGGTGAGGTGACGGAGGGCAGCAGGGAGTGAGAGCCGGGTGAGGTGACGGAGGGCAGCAGGGAGTGAGAGCCGGGTGAGATGGCAGAGGGTGACAGAGGGCAGAAGGGAGTGAGAGCCGGGTGAGGTGACAGAGGGCAGCAGGGAGCGAGAGCCGGGTGAGGTGACAGAGGGTTGCAGGGAGTGAGAGCCGGGTGAGGTGACAGAGGGCAAGGAGTGAGAGCCGGGTGAGGTGACAGAGGGCAGCAGGGAGTGAGAGCCGGGTGAGGTGACAGAGGGCAGCAGGGAGTGAGAGCCGGGTGAGATGGCAGAGGGTGACAGAGGGCAGCAGGGAGTGAGAGCCGGGTGAGGTGACGGAGGGCAGCAGGGAGTGAGAGCCGGGTGAGATGGCAGAGGGTGACGGAGGGCAGCAGGGAGTGAGAGCCGGATGAGGTGACAGAGGGCAGTAGGGAGTGAGAGCCGGGTGAGGTGACAGAGGACAGCAGGGAGTGAGAGCCGGGTGAGGTGACGGAGGGCAGCAGGGAGTGAGAGCCGGGTGAGATGGCAGAGGGTGACAGAGGGCAGCAGGGAGTGAGAGCCGGGTGAGGTGTGCGTTAAGAGCCTGTGATGTGATGTTTCCCGCCAGCCTGTAGTCAGAGAGTTGAGCCAAGGCCAGGGAGCTCAGGCCTGGGAGGGAGACAGAGAGGGAGACAGAGACAGAGAGGGAGACAGAGAGAGAGGGAGACAGAGAGAGAGAGGGAGACAGAGAGAGAGAGGGAGACAGAGAGAGAGGGAGACAGAGGGAGGGAGACAGAGAGAGGGAGACAGAGGGAGACATAGAGAGGGAGACAGAGGGAGACAGAGAGAGAGAGACAGAGGGAGAGACAGAGGGAGAGACAGAGGGAGGGATACAGAGGGACAGACACAGAGAGAGAGGGAGACAGAGGGAGGAAGACAGACAGAGAGAGACAGAGGGAGACAGGCAGAGGGAGGAGGGTGACAGACAGAGGGAGACAGAAGGAGGGAGACGGAGGGAGACAGATAGAGGGAGACAGATAGAAGGAGACAGATAGGGAGAGGGAGGGAGACAGACAGAGAGAGACAGAGGGAGACAGGCAGAGGGAGGAGGGCGACAGACAGAGGGAGACAGAGGGAGGGAGTCGGAGGGAGACAGATAGAGGGAGACATATAGAGGGAGACAGAGGGAGGGAGACCGAGGGAGGGAGACAGACAGAGGGAGACAGACGGAGACAGACAGAGGGAGGGAGACAGAGGGAGGGAGAGGGAGGGAGACAGAGAGAGGGAGAGAGAGAGAGAGAGGGAGGGAGACAGAGAGAGGGAGGGAGACAGAGAGAGGGAGGGAGACAGAGAGAGAGAGAGAGAGAGGGAGGGAGAGAGATAGAGGGAGGGAGACAGAGAGAGAGAGAGGTAGACAGAGGGAGGGAGACAGGGGGAGACAGACAGAGGGAGACAGACAGAGAGGGAGACAGAGAGAGAGGGAGACAGAGAGAGAGAGGGAGACAGAGGGAGGGAGACAGAGGGAGGGAGACAGAGAGAGGGAGACAGAGGGAGACAGAGAGAGGGAGACAGAAGGAGACAGAGAGAGAGAGACAGAGGGAGAGACAGACGGAGAGACAGAGGGAGGGAGACAGAGAGAGGGAGACAGACAGAGGGAGACAGAGGGAGACAGACAGAGGGAGACAGACAGAGGGAGACAGAGGGAGAGACAGAGGGAGGGAGACAGAGGGAGGGAGACAGAGGGAGGGAGACAGAGGGCGACAGACAGAGGGAGGGAGACAGAGAGAGACAGAGGGAGACAGACAGAGGGAGGAGGGCGACAGGCAGAGGGAGGAGGGCGACAGACAGAGGGAGACAGAGGGAGGGAGACAGATAGAGGGAGACAGATAGAGGGAGACAGAGGGAGGGAGACAGAGGGAGGGAGACAGGGAGGGAGACAGACAGAGGGAGACAGACGGAGACAGAGGGAGACAGAGGGAGGGAGACAGAGGGAGAGAGAGGGAGGGAGACAAAGAGAGGGAGGGAGAGGGAGATAGAGGGAGGGAGAGAGAGAGAGAGAGAGATAGAGAGAGAGGGAGGGAGGGAGACAGAGAGAGAGAGAGGGAGGGAGACAGAGAGAGGGAGAGAGACAGAGAGAGGGAGGGAGATAGAGAGAGAGAAAGAGAGAGATGTGTATGCCGGGTCCGGTGGCTCAGTGGACAAAGGCGTCCGCTGCAGGGGCCTGTGTTCCACCTCATGGTCACAGTTTTGTTTTGCTCTAGCCCCGCCCCTCCCCCAATGACCCCGCCCCCACCGGTGCGGCCCTCAGCCACAAACCACACTGTAAATTTGGCCCCCGAGAGAAAGTTTGTGAGTACCCATGGTCTAGATGCTGCTGGAATGAAAATAAGGTGGGTTTTGTCCTGATGTCTTCTGGGAGAGAGTTCCATTGAAATGTTTCAGCTCCTGAGAAAGATTGATACTGGCCAGGCATTTTTCAGAAGCTTGGGCTGTCAAGCAAAAGCTTACCTTTACACCTGAAACCTTTAAGCCTCCTGATAATTTGAGCAGGTTGGAGGAATAAGGATGAACTGCTTTGTAAATTAGGTATCCCAGTTTAAATGTTACATTTAATTTAATTTTGTGCCTAAACAGATAACCAGTGTAGGTCAATTAGAATTGCGGTGATGTGATTGCATTTCAGTGAAGAAAAAAGAAGTAAGTGGACTGAAGAATATTTGAGAGGATAAAGGGTGGAATGAGGTAGCCCACTTAAAAATAATTGTCAAAGTCCATTTGTGACAAGATAAAGCACGGACTGTAGATTTTAGAAGATCTTAAGGTAGAAAAGCTTTGATTTTTTTCAATGTTCCTAGGTCAAAGTTTTTCACTTTTGTAATTTTGTTCATGTGAGGGATCACAGATAATGATGGATGAAGAACAGTTCTGATTGAAGTTACTGTAGGTGAGAGTAATGGAGAGAATTCAGCAGTATTTAGTTGTTTTAGCATTTCAGAGTTCAAGCTCTTCATGCGTTTTGGGCACAAAAGTGTGTATTGAGTTTTTTTAGAATATCAGTGTCAACAAACTTTCAGTCATCCTTGACTGAATATTTAATAACACTGATCAGAGTGTTTATTATGGAAAATGCGTGTCTTATTAGCATATTAGTGGATTGCGACTCATGCTTCCTCATGCAGTTCACACATTGGTTCCATATAGAACTTGAAAAGAGTGGGTCAAGGATGGAGCTCTGTGGTACCCCACATTCCATGATGGCAGTATCAGAATATTACTTTTGATCTTCACAATTTGTGACTATTTGAATAAAAAGAGCAAAAACTGTTTAGAAATGATCCTCAGATTCTAAACCATGATTCGAGCAGGCAGAGTCTCAATAGTCAATAGTGTCAAAAGCTGTTGAGAAATCTAGAAGCACAAAGGGACAAGAGGCGCTCCCATCCATCTTTCGATAAACATCATCCAGAATTTGTATTTGGGCAGTTTCAATTCCATATTTCATTTTGGAACCAGGTGGTGTGAGTTGAGGAGGTATTAAGCATTGATGTAATCAGTTAGTTTTGTGGAGACACTTATTTTCATTGTCTTGCCTAACCATGAGTGGCTGGCAAAAAACAATAGTTTGACAAGACTTCTGGGATGAGATTGGGTGCCTTTAACAGTGGTGTGATTATTCTGAATTTCAGCGTCTCTGGGAAAATCCCTTGTTCAAGGGATGCATTGATGATTTTATGAGATGGCAAGCCAAAAGTTGAAAGTTTGCCTTACTGATGTTAGATGGAATAAGATCTCTGTATTATGTCAGCCTGAGATTTGTGTTGATCTTGGATAGCTCCTCAGTACTTATAGATTCAAAAAGGTCCCAAGTGTTCAGCATTTTTCATGTTATCAGTTTAGGGTTAGGATGTGAGAGATTGAATATTGAAATAGTTGTCAAAACCCCAACAGTTCATTTCTGGACATATGATTTGCTCATGATTTATTTTAATACAGCAATAATCCTAGGCACAGAGCACAAGCAAGCACTGGTACAGGACTATTTTGCATTGACGTTTGTATCAAATGAGCAATGCAAAAAACTATAAATGCAATTTGTGCATTGTCTAGTCACTGCAAACATGTTTGCATGCAGGTTGGTCGATGCAAATGATTACAATAGGATCCTGATGCACTATGGTTCTGGTGGTAAAAAGCAGTTGAAAATTGCAGCCAATCCCTTTGCTACTAGAATTTTATTTTGCAAACTGATCTATGTATGAATAGGTTGCATCGCAAAATAAGGATGTGAAATAAGTTGCAATCCGGCCTACATAATTAACATCTATTAGGTAGTGTGCAAATTGTGGCTTAATTTCATTGGTCTCAATCATTGGGTTGGTGGCCTTCAAGGGGTAGCAGACCACAGTGTCTGTAATGGTCTTTAAATAAAGCTATTTTTTTAAAAGTAGAACTAGTTCCTTAATTTAAAAAGAGGGCAGTGTTAAAAATATATACTTTAAAATAAAATCAGCTTAATTCATAAAGGGGAAAGAGTCCTAAAGGGATCCCTCCTTAGAAGAAATTGGGTTACTAGTTGACTGGGGTATGAGCCCTGGTTAAGCCACAACTACAATCCTACTGAGGGTGAGGTATAAACAGTCCCCAAATCAACCTGTGCTCACCCCCTGGTAGCTTGGCACAGAGAAGTCAGGCTTAACATGGAGGCAATATATAAAGTATTTGTGCAACACTTCAAACACTAAAACAGGGAAAACACCACACAAAAAGATCCCACAACAGGTTAGAAAAATAGAGCAAAATTTAATAATCAAAATAAGCATAAAATGACAAAAACCCAATTAGAAGAACCGGAGATATTGAATTTTAAAGTTTTAAGGGACGATAGCAGCAAAAGGTGTAAAGCGCCAACTGTGCATATATGGTTGTGCAGGACCGGGGCAAACCAACAAGTTCAGGCCGACAGCGATGGAGCGTGGGCTTGCTACAGGGACCCAGTTAGGCCCTCTGAACAGGGTACCTTAAATCGTGGTTTGTGGAGCATTGCATGGATCCACGTTGAAGATGCGTTGTACAGCTGAAGCAATATGTTAGTTCCAAGATGAAACCAGTCTGCAGTGTGAGGTCCTGTTGCAGCGACATTGTGGATCCGATTAAATGGGCTTGAGATGCAAAGGCCGGTGTCGAGGATGCGGTGCACAGTCGGGGCGATGCACTGGTTCTGAGGAGCTGTGAGTCTGCGATCCGGAGTCCTGCATCATCGTCAAGGCTGAGGTCAACAGGGATACGAAGAGCTGTGCCACGGATGCATTGGACAGCCGCGGTTCAGAAGGCGATGTGGGGTGTGCGGGCGATGCAGCTCTTAGTGACGAGTTCAATCCATACAGCAGCGGTGAAGAACTGGTTCTGCTCAGGGCTGTGTCACACAGCTGACAAAATGCTTCGGTTCTGCTGGGTCCATAGAAGGCTCGTAAGCACCTTAAGCCCACTTTCAAGGATCCAGGACTGGGTGGCATCACTAGGCAGGTTAGACTCACAGATGGCAGAGTCCAGGTGCAGGTGCAAGGTTGTTGGAAGCCTGTTATGTCCCTGAGGCTTCAGATCAGGAGGCCATTAAGCTAGCCCTTGGAGTTACTCTGGGTTCTGGGTTTAAGAGATTCAGGTCCAGTCCTTCTCACCCAGGCAAGAGGGCAGCAGGAAGCAGGCCAGCACAACAAAGCAGGAGTCCAGCAGAGAGCGATCCAGCAGAGTGGCTGTTCTACAGCAGCATATCAGTCCTTCCTGGTAGATTATCCACATGTCCAGAAGTGTGCTGAAGAATTGGCGTATGTGGTCCAGTATTTATACACTGTTGAACCTTTCTTGTAGGGAGATGCTTCCAGAGGCATGCCTTTGAAGTACCCAGAGGCCCTGCCTTCCTGGCCCTTGCTCCAGACAAACTAAAGGGGGCATGTGTCCCTTTGTGTGGAGACAGGACACAGACTATTCAAGTGTAAGTGTGGCTGGGCCCAGCTCCTCCCATCCATCATACCAGTGATGGCCCATCCAGTCACACCTAACCTCCCCATAGTGTGTGGCTATATAGGAGGAATACATAAATCCCAACTGCAAAATACTCCCAGGCATGTGACCCAAGACAGGCTGCAGGCCCCAAATGGCTAATGCAAGAATATGCCAGCTTTCTAAAAGTTGTATTTTCAGAATTGCAATTTAAAATCTGACTTCTGTATAAGTTAGGCTTTTAAATGAGGATTCCAGAGATACCAAACATGAACCAGTTATCTTTTCCCATTTAGAAATTACACTTATAAAATGTAATAAGGCAACTTCAATGTTATCCTATGGGAGAGATAGGCCTTGCAGTAGTGAAAAATGAATTTAAGAGTTTTTCACCACCAGGACGTGTAAAACTTCAAAGTTCAAGTCCATCCTTTTTAATACACTGTACCCTGCCCTTGGGGCTGTCTAGGACCTACCTTACGGGTGCCTTATACCTATTAAAAAGGAAGGTTTAGGCCTGGAAAAAAGTTTGTTTTGCTAGGCCGAAATGGCAGTTTAAACTGCACACACAGTTTCTAAAATGGCAGGCCTGAGATATGTTTAAAAGGCTACTGAAGTGGGTGGCACAATCAGTGCTGCAGGCCCACTAGTAACATTTAATTTGCAGGCCATGGGCACATTTAGTGCACTTTACTAGGGTCTTGTAAGTACATTAAATATACCAATTGGGTATAAGCCAATTCTACCATGTTTTGAGGTAGGAGCACAAGCACTTTAGCAGTAGTAAGGAGTGGTAAAGTGTGCAGAGTCCTAAAGCGAACAAAAATGAATTCAGCAAAAAGAAGGAGGAAGGGAAAAAGTTTGGGGGTGACCCTACAAAAAACGGCCAGGTCCAACACTTCTCTTTTGAGAATGAGTTAGCACTTCACCTTTGGTTTGGTACCTTTAAATGGTTTGCAACTGGATTTACAGTAGCAAACATCAATACATCTGATACGGATTCGCTGTTTGGAAAGGACGCCTAAAACATGCCCCTTGCGAATAGCGAATTGGTATCCAGTTGCAAATCACACTTTACCGACTCCTAAAATGGGTTTTGCACTTAACCAGAAACGTTTTTGCTTTATTGGAGTGTTTGTGAATGCAAAAACATTTAGGGGCCTATTATGATGTTGGGCGAATCACTTCCGTCGACACCGACTTGTCATGGGACAGACCGACACCCGGTCGGCGATCCCGACTGACTGATTTCAATGCAACCGAACACAGGTTCGGTCATATGGTCCCTTTCCTCAATCGGAACTCGTGTTATGGCCGTAAACCCGCCGCAACACAAGCTCCAATTGAGGAAAGGGAGGTGCAGTTCATCCATGTACCCCATGACAGGCACCTCAAGTTGCCTGCCACAAGGTGCAGGGATCAACAGGGGAGCACCATTGGTGTCCCCTCGGCTTCCAAACGGAGGCCATGCACTAAAGGGGGCCCTTCTGGGGGACCCCAAACACGCTTTATGACATGGTTTCCGTGTCAGACAGGTCGGCACGGAAACCATGTCGGAAACCGTGCATTGTAATCTCAAGGGGGGAAAGGCCCGCCCTTGAGATTACAGGCCGGCTTCCGACTGGCAGACAGGCTCTCTGAGCCCGTCCGAAGCCAGCTGAAATTTACCGGTCAGTTTACTTTCTGACCGCCTCCAACATAATGAGGCTATCGGAAAGTAAACTGACTGGCCCATTACAATGCAGCCCTAAAGGCTCCGACTGCATGTCGGAGCCTTTACTGGCCATATCGTAATCGGCCACTTAGTGCATCTGTAGAAGCACTGCATTGCTGCATAGTAAAAATATAGAGTGTTTCTTTTGGAAGGCTATGCATGGAAAAACAAGTATATAAAATCATGTAGTGTGGATTGTGGCCTCATTGTCGACATTGCTAAGTTAGCTTAGGTCTAGCTGCCATGATGCCTCTTTTGCACACGTTACTTCGTGACTTTGTTTTTCCAGACTCTGCTTGTGCCTATGTTCATGAGAACTGTCTACATTTCTGCCTTTCACATTTTCTGCTGTTCTCTGTGGTTTTCGTCTGCACACGATGTACAAGGTCGAAAAACAACGTCCCTTGTTATTCTGTTCTGGTCAGCCCCACTCACATAGACATAACACGAAGCACAGCTGTACTGCTGAAATTCGAGTGCTTTTAATATTGCAATATACCTGTTAGAGGCACTTGGAGAAAAACCTTTCCAGGGAGAAGAGCTGTGCTCTTGTCCGATGATGTAAACCTTGCATCTAGTTCTTGAGGTATGGGGGTCCCCCTGACAAAGCCCAGAGGTCTTCTATTTTTATAATAAACTAGTTACTAGCACGGGGAGGGTGGCAAGGCATTATAGTCCTTTATCCACTGTCTTTATAAAATGCTGTCCCCGTGTGTATTCTATGGAATTGTCACAATGCTTACTGTTTTGTCTTTATGCATTATGCTGCTAGTACTGGCACGTGTACTGTGTCTTAGAGCACGTTAGTTGAAATAAACATTTTGAACTATACTGTGTCTCTTAATACGCACGTTGTGGACAAGTATGAGTGAGTAATGAAAGAGTGTTCTTGCTCCCGCGATTCCTGAAAGAGTCTGTGTTCTGGGATGTCTAATCATTGGTAGCTTCGCTGTAGTACGGAGAACGAATGAGACACTATAGCTAGTCGGATTGGGATTTTGGGCACTAAGGTGGATGGTTGGTACACCACTATACACCGAGGTCCTGTTTTCCTGCGCATAGTTCTGTATATGTGCAGAATCCCCGCAACAATCACAAAGTACCTACAGGTCAATATTTAATCTGTTTGCATTGATTCAACATATTTATAGATGTTCCAACGTTTCCCAATCAGTTATACTTATATTTTGGAACAGACATCATCACAAATGTGCTTTGCAGAACAGACCACACAGCAAACCCATGCCTATGCCTTAAGCATTTCTCAGGCGTCAGTCTGCTTTGTGTGACTGCTGGGAGGCGAAACTCAATTGTATGCAATCCTGAGGCTCTATGCGATGCATCTGGGAAACAGAATCCTCTGGAGTTGTCATTTCGATACGTGCTCAATCAATCAGACATTTGAACAACACATAATAGTTGGAGAATGCGTTACAGAAAATACTCCCTTATAGCACAGACTGCGTGCTTTGGAATGAAATGGAAATGAAAGAAAGCTGCCCATGAGCATGAGCGCATGAATCTTACAAACAACGGAAAAGAAAATGATGGTTGGTTTATTTTTCAATGACTAAAAGGTACCACGTTTGAAAGGCAGATTCAAACATGGCTAATATTTTCTACCATTTACGAGCACACCTGTACCACGTGATGAAGCATGCAGCAGGGTTACATTCTTACTAAATACTAGATTCCAGATTGCCTGGGCTCAAATCTGGCAATCCAGCTGAAAACATTTGGCGTATTTATTTAAATAGAGTAAAAAAACTAAGGGGCATATTAACAGGCCGGCGATAAAAAATTATCGCCGCTGTATTAGCAAGGTCACGCTATCGCGTGAATCCTTGCCCTATCGCCCTTTTCCATAACGCCACCTTTGCATCTCTAATGAGATGCAAAGTGGGCGTTCCGTCCCAAAATAACTGGAGAAATGTCGTTAACCGACATTTCTCCAATTATCAAGGGAATCGCTAACAAGCATAGCGATGAGAAAAGTAGCGCTAACCTTGGTTAACGCTACTTTCCTTACGCATGCTTTTAGTTTGACTTAGCCATGATATCCAATGGAAGGTGGATATCATGGTTAAGTATGCCCAGCCCTATCAACAAGCTATCGCCAAATGTCGTGCGATTATCGCTGGATTTCCAGCGATAATCGGACATTTGGCAGCTTGCGCCAGGAATTTTATCGATTCTGAGATAAGCGTTGCTAATAGCACGCTATCTCAGCGATAAAATTCATCGATAGCCGGCGATAAATATCCTAGCGCTAAGTGCGCTTAGCGATATTTATCGCCGGTTGTTGATAATATGCCCCTAAGTGATAAATTCACTACGAAGAAAAGGAGGGAGAATCACCTAGATACACCTCCGGTGTGCATAATAATGCATTTTCGTGATGAGGAATATATATTATATTTATAGTGAGAAACAGAGGAAACAAGGAAATTAGTTGACTTTCTTCTCATTCACATAGAAGGATAGAAAACACTGATTTCCATTGTGGCACCGCACACTGACGTCATTTAGCACAAGGGGACCATTAAGTCGGAAGTATTTTCGGTCATCTGGCAGGAATAGACATGACTAAGAGAACAATAATAGCTCTCAGAGCCGAGAAAGTGATATTTTCTCAAATAAATTGCCATCTCAACCAAGAGAGGGAAAACACATAGTTGCAATGCATTTCACAACATCACAAATATGTGATTCGTATGCACTTTACGACACTTGAGTCCGAAATGTGTCAAAGTATCTCTCATTTTGTACATCATTGTTTAAACGTATTGCCCTTATTTCATGTAATGTCTTCCAATAATTTGAATTTACATCATATTTGTTTTGATGTACAGTAACACAATCAATCATCGCTTATAATTGACACAAGGTACTTACATTTCACCGCATAAATTTTTGGAACAATTTTCTGAATTCCTAAATGATGCATGTAACCATATTTCCAAATGCCCTTAACCTCTCTATGACAACACTGATGCATTTATTATAACGTCAGTTTTCCATGGTGTTTCTCTATTTTTTTTTAGTTTTTTTAAGTTTGATCCTTTAGGTTTAGGACAGCTGCTGTGGCCTGAGGCCTGCCAAACAGAGTTCAATCCTGGTATGCTTCCTAGGCAATGTAATATCACATATAATATTGGGTGCAGACATGCTGTGGCAGGCCTGACCTGACATGAAATGAGTATACAAGATTACCACTATGGGGCATCAAATATTAATAGTTGGCATAAGATAACTGTAAAAGTACATTCTCCCTGTTCAGTTTACATAAACGAATCCAAAGAAATTATATAAGTGCGAACTGTCACACTGCAGGCTCTCAGCCTGCAACAATGATCTTCCTCACAAAAAATACAAATGAAAATCGAAATTCATAACTTGGAAAGCAGTGATAAAAATTAAAAGTATATAATTTAGGTGGTTGTACCAGAGAAATAGAAATCGAATTTACGGAATTGTTTTATGTTTTGAGAATTGGAGGCTTAGAATTGTAGTATTCTTTTTTAGTGAGAGATGAATTACACACATATGTGCAAACGTTGGGTTGGTAGTGATGCGAAGTAAATTACACTACATTTCCCATAAGCCACTGGTGAGAATTGCCCTGCTCAATAATTAATGTCCATATATATCAGAAAAATTATATTTTTGAGAGATTTAATAATAGATAGCAGGAACTGGCGTGTGATAATGTGGAATGCTAACATTAATGGCCTACCAGGATTGTGCTTTAAAATCGGCTTTCCAGCAAATCTTCCTTTGAGGAATCACTGTGTACAAACGTGGAAGAAAAAGGGAAAAGTTATTCCTGCCTGTAGCCTGTGTCCCTAATATTCGAACTTGGTCCTGAACTGGGGAAATCTCCCATGGATATTGAGACATGAGTCTCCTGTCAACAATTTGTTTTTCGTGTTCGAGAGATTAGTTCTTGGAGGTTGTTTGCGAGATGAATATATACTTAACTTATGGTATGTTGATTTTCACTGTAGTTTGGGTTTAGGGGGGGTCAAATTGGGAAGCTGGTACATTCAAGCACAGGGAGTGTGCATAACTCAGCATGGTGTAGCTTCTTGCTGCCTCTAGCTCTTATGTTTCATGTTACCCTGCTCACAGCAGCAGCTCATTAGAGCATTGTTCTTGTTCTGTCACCTGTCTCCATCACAGGAATAACAGGGCTAGCAGGGGTCTTACAAACACTGATTCCAATCTTGCTGACAACAAGATCACTCCAAGAGTGAATGTTTGTATATGCTGGTACTCTCATGCAAGGTATTGGTGGTCACATTGTGAGGGTGAGAGGTCGATCTTATGTAGAATGGATAGGTTTTCCAGGGGTGCTGGCCTGGGGAACTGGAAATTCTGCACGCGACACAGAGGGCCTGATACACAAAGGTAAACATACCCTTTTGTGTAAGTTTACTTTTTTGGGGGTATTCACGAACTGCAATTTTTTTCTTTACTATTAGTAAGCTTACGACTGCAGAGACTCCGCACATAATAAAATCACTATTAGTAAAAAATAAACTTGCAGTGCGTGCATACCACAAAAACAGTACACTTACACGAAAATGTAAGTTTACCTTTGTGAATCAGGCCCTGAGTGTTCAGTGTCTTTCATCTTCCTGTGAATCTTGCAGTTCCACTGCTTACATGCCATTTGGTGCAATGTCTAAGGCAGTGTGTATCCAGAAGCAGTACTTTTAATGTAATTCTGTATTTCAATGTACTTTTGTTCAAATCCTCTTTAGGAACCTGAAATCACCATCATGTAACTTCAAGTTACTTTTAGTTATCTTGAGGGCATACTAGTCCATCCCAAAGCACTTCAGTTCATCTTTCCAATATTAGCCTTGGATAAGAGGCAGCCAGGTTACCAATAGGCCTAATCTTGCCAAATTCTGAACTTTATTTTTTACTGAAACAGTTCTGAGTATGTGCCTTCTAGTGGAGTTGCAGGTGCTTGTTTTTCCTGCTTACAAAGCAAGCACTTTTACAAAGGGACATAGGTTACAAACTCAGGGTCAATGGAGATCTTAGCTGTAGGCACTAAGGAGATCCTTAGTTAATAATTAAGTTGTTTTCAGATGGTGGTGACTCAAGCATTGGTAGACCGTATAAGAAGAGTACAAATTGCATAGCACAAATTATATACCACAAATGTTCCTGAAGAGAGTCATGGAAATCAGTCTTTTTTCCTCAAACATTTATGGAAATCAGTTGCTTGCTGGTTTGGCCCACTGAGAACACACTAAACATATCAAGTTGCATGTAATTGGCAAATACCCAAGGAGCGTATTGCCAATTAGGGAATTCAACAGAAAAATGTCTAAAACGTGAGCAGGTGGCATGCATTCTGAATGTGTGCCCTTCTCTGTGGCTTTACATGACCCACTTGTGGAATTTGAAAACCTAGCAACTCTGTCACTCTGCAGGCAAAGTTGTAGCGCTAACATGTTGGACAGAAACCACTTTGACTGAAGTTAACATTCCGATAAAATTATAAATGTCCCTTTAAAATATAAGGTGTGGGTGTGCGGCTGGACTGCATCAAGATTTCCGCCTTAGCTTAGGGTTCCTGCTCGACCGGATCTCCGAGTCTGCTCCGCAGTGCAACCACGGCTCACTGAGGACACTACAAGGGCTGCGGTGGTGCTGGAACATCGGGGGAGTGACTGAGTTCGCTGCCATGCAGCTCCCAATTTCTTTTCATTTCATCTCTCTATGAGATGTTGTCATAGAGCCTTCGAGGGAGGTTTTCTACACTCCCCTCTCATTACAACTTGCCTATAATTCTGTTCTTTAATGGCATGGAATATTGGTTTTCTCCTGCTATGTTGCCACTATTGTTTTTTTTTTAAAGTTATCTAAGATCTTTTAGTCATCTCTCCCAAAAAAAGCTTGAATGAACATCTCATTAGACTATTTCTCCACCAGTATGGAAGAATTGAAGAAGTATTATTATTGAGTGCAGCAGGTCTTTATTCAATATTGGTGAAGGTTTGCCTACACTTAATCGTACATATGGACTGCTACAATCCTACTCAGCAAGCTTCCTGCTTTCTGATGGGAGTTTAAGGCATTTCTCACATTTTCTTCCTAATGAGTCTTTGGTTTTGATTTACTGTACACTTCCTATGGTGTGGTGACAAGCTGCATATTTTAATCAAATATACCTTCTGAGCACTGCACATTCTAAACTTCATATCCTGGGTTGACAGCATTTCTCTTAGACATGGATCACCAGTTACCCTCTACATCAAAATCTTTTGCTTCTCCTCCATATTCAGTGACTCCTCGTAAATCAGATCACAATGGTAATGTCAATAAAATGGCAGAGAAAGATCCTGCTTCTCCAACTAAATCCCCCTTGGCTCTAACTTTAAAAGATATCATGGATGAGCTTAAAAACCTAAAACCATTGATGGTTGAAACAAATGCCACTCTCCAGCAAATGGATGAAAAATTGTCTTATTTGGAGTACAGACTTTCCGAGTTGGAGCATAGATCAGTGATGCTCAAGACATAACTGCCAAGGTACTCTCACTGTCCAAGGAAGTCATCCAACTTAAAAAGCACACGGAAGACTTAAACATCATAAGAGGCAAAATAATTTGTACATTTATGGAGTTCCTGAAGGCTCAGAAGGAAAAGACATGATTGCCTTTCTTCAACTCAATATACCCAAGAATGTTATTATAAAAGATGGTCTATCTTTAAATATAAAGCAAGCCCATCATATTGTGCTTCAGTCCTTGGCAAAATCTACTTGAGCCAGAGCAAGAGGGATAACTGATTATTTCTTGCGATACTCAGATTTATTGAAAGTCTTCTCTGCTGCCAAACAATGGAAACAATTGTTATGGTCAGGTCAGAAGATTTTCTTCACACAGGATGTCTCAAGAGCAATACCAACAGATGAAAGAAATTTCTGGATCTGCGCCTGGCTTTAAGATCCATGAATGCCCGTTTCAGTCTTCTACATCTATGCCTATTTAAGGTAATCCTTAAGGACCTAACATCAACCTTTGACAACCTACAGGATCTCAAGAAGTTCATTTTCCTGCACATAGGAGAAGTGATAGAAATGGGAAAGTCTATTGCTGCGTTTGCTTTCTCATTTAGCGTACTTAATTCCTGTGCCTTCTCATTCTGTTACTAAATATTCAAACACTTTTTATTTGCAGATATTTTCTGTGTTCAACACACCTGGATTAAAGTGCTTTTTGTTCCTATGTCTCCATCGTTCACCACCTTTACACCTATCATTGTTTTATTATGTTCAAGGTAAGTGTTTCTTTTTTCTGACAGTCTTATGTGTTCTTAAATATGTTAGGCATAGGCACAACTGCTCCAGACAGATTAAGTATGTATACCTGTTTATAGATTCCTTGTCCAAGTTATAAAGCACAGACCAATAGTGGGGAAGTAATGATGTGTTTTATCAGGAATTGTGCACAAAGTTTTGTTGAATGGATTGCCTTCTCTTAATAGTTCATTGATCTAAATTACACTGAGGTACTTCAATTGATTCAAATTTGAACTGAGGTATTTTCATTGATTATAATGATAAAATTATTTTTTTGTATATATATTTGTGTGATGATTAGAAGTTTTAAATGTTTATTGTATGCTTTTATGGTTGATTTAAACTGAATAAAGTAATGAAGTTGTTCAGTTGTCCATGTTAGGTATCTTTTGTGGCCCCGCAGACCTGTCTCTAGAGCCTTTATTTTAATTTCCTTTTTCTTCGGCCTGGGTGGAGTTTGTGGAGTTCTGCTATGCGGAACACCGCAAAGTGGTGAGAAAACTCAGCCACGCTCCGCAGAATTCCGCAAGTGGCGAAGTGCGATAGGTTGGGCTGATTTTTAGATTTTCAGGAGTTTGACCTACACTGTAAAATCAGCGTGAATGGCACCATGTACAGCGCCAGAGGGCGCTGCTTCTTTCTGCCGTTTGAGTAGATGTTCTACTCCAGCAGCTTCCTCAACGCGAACAGCAGGTTTCGCAATGTGCAGCAACATCCTGCATTGAGAAAGTTTGCAGGGAGGTAGTCTAGAGCATGATTTTCTCACTCATGCTCAGCAACTTAATATTGGCGAGCCATGCAAGAGGGAAAACTCCAGTCCGCGCCGCTTCATGGAGTTTTTCAGAACTCCACCTTTACGCAGTGTGGACAAAACTCTGTGAACTCCACCAGCAGAGCAGATTTCATCACCCAACCCTACCTTTTCTCCAGGGACTGACTTGTAGCTGATTTTCTTTTTGGCACTCTAACCTCGCCAGGTTACAGTATTTTCAACTGTTTTTCTCACTAATGTATTTGGCTATAGCCTTTTGGCTTTTTTCATCTCCTATATAACTAACATAGGGAGTTTCTCTGTGTCCCCTCTTAACTCGATTTTCTTTTTATTATTCCTTTCTTTCTCTTTTTCTGTCCATCTTCATTCCTCCTGGCATTTTCTGAATTACTCTACCCTAGCCTTACATTTCTATCGCTTAAATTGTGTGTGTGTGTATATATATATATATATATATATATATATATATATATATATATATATATAATTCACTGAAAAAACCATAGGTTTCAGGGGCGTTATATTTAGTTGGACATTTCACTCGTACAAAACCATAGAAATTCCCCGTTATAGTTAGTTCAGCTAACTATAACTCGCACGCCCGCAATGCACTGCTGATGACATCACATATTACATCACTCATGACATGGTCAGTGACATCACTCATGACATCACTGATGACATCTCAAATGACATCACTGATGACATCACTGATGACATCATTCTTGTGATAGAGTGGCAGACCTCCTCTCACCCTAATATAACCTTTGATACACACACTCAAAAATACAAACTAACATTTTCAAAACAATGGACATACCAATACCAGTTACAACACACCTATTCAGTAATTCCAAGATCTACACACACATCCACTCATTCACCAACAGTCCCTATACAGTCACTCATACATGTACTCACTCATCATATGTACTCATACACCTATACATCCTGTTACACACCGCCACTCATCCATAGAGTTACTCACACACATAGTCACACATGCAAACAATGTATCAAACATCCATTTACTTGCATATACAGTTATACACACACTACCACACTTACTTCTACAGAAACTTACACATACTTACTCTCTTAAACAATCACTTATAGAAACACCTACTTATTTGTACAGGAACTCTTCCAATCTCTCACTCTCACATATACTCACTTATATACACCAATACTCACATATACTAGTTTAAAACATATGTAGTTACTCATAAAGACACTATTGAGACAGTCAATCACTCACTAACACACCCATACACATACTCATCCACCTATACAGTCCTGCACACATGCTATCTTCAACACATACAAACAGTGAGTCACTCATTCATGCATCTATGCACTAAGTAATACCCCCCACCGAACCGTACAGACACTCAGACACTCATACTGATACTCAAAAAACCAACTAATAACCCATATAGACACTCATGTAGCTACTCACCAACACATGCAGCCACTTATACACAAAGTGAGAGACTGATACAGATATTTTCATATTTAAACATTACTCACTAACCCATGTATTCACTAAGATACACTTAGTCAGTTATACAATCAATTTTACAAAAGAAAATCATCCATTTAGACACTTATATACCCATTTATTCTTCCATCGACCTTGAGATATACATATATAAAACATATTTAATTTTCAGAAAAACACACATTCACTGGATGATGTCATCAGTGATGTCATCAGTGATGTCATTTGAGATGTCATCAGTGATGTCATGAGTGATGTCACTGACCATGTCATGAGTGATGTAATATGTGACGTCATCAGCAGTGCATTGCGGGCGCTGCGAGTTATAGTTAGCTGAACTAACTATAACGGGGGAATTTCTATGGTTTTGTACGAGTGAAATGTCCAACTAACTATAACGTCCCTGAAACCTATGGTTTTTTCAGTGAATTTCTAAGGTTTTTTAAATGCTAATTTCTAACTATAACGTGCCTGAAACCTATTGTTTTTTCAGTGAATTTCTAAGGTTTTTAAATGCTAATTTCTAACTATAACGTGCCTGAAACCTATGGTTTTTTCAGTGAATATATATATATTTATTATACTATGTATACATGTGAAAATGTCTCGGTCCCCTGTTTGCCTCGGTGGCACGGAAAAAATGGGTGGAACTGACGTCAGCACGCCGACGAGGTCCTCTTATGGCTCCGATGACGTCATACGGTGTCGCGAGCGGAGCCGTGCTCGTTGACGTGGGAGAGCTAGGAAAGAATTTCCGTGGAATGCTGGTGCAGGGGATATTCACCTAAGTGTTCAGGCTAGTCCTTTGGGAGCAACTGTTTATGTTGCCACTCCAGAAACCGAAACCAGTGATCCGAGGGCAGAGGCCCTGCAGATGGCACACGAGGTGGGGTGCCCAGTCGTGTGCACCAACGGGGCAGCGAAGTGACAAGCACCACAAAAAAGGTAACGAGGGCACTGAATAACACAGGATCTTCTCTTTGTATCTGGCAGGAACAACGAAGTTAAAATGCCCTAGTACCAAAATGTAGAATTAGTGCTACAACGGTCTTCAAGAGGACCTGCGATGCCGCTTCTGCCTCCCGTACCCTGGAGGCGGCACATGGGTCACGCAGTACGGTCATACTGCGGTGGGACGCACACTCATTGACCTCTCATGGCACTGCTCCACACTTCAGGGAGGACGCTTTCCATTAGCTATGTTTTCTGATGACATGTCGCGCCGGCCCCGTCCAACAACAGAACTCCTTTAGATCCAAACAGACTCTTCCACTCTCTCACCGGAAGTGAAACCAGGCCACTTGGACACTTTCACAATACAACAGCCGGGAATGCACTTTTTGGTAAAAAAAACACATTCCTTCCTCCTAATTAATCAAATAAACGTCTCACTGAAGAACGGGGGCCAGCTTCGATCGGTAAACAGCCGTTACAACGACTTTTTTACTTTGCGATACCATTACAACGCATGCATTACCACGCATGCGTTGTACATCCCGAAGTCATTACTACGCATTTTTTTAGAACGTATGGTCATTTACCACGCATGCCTTTACAACGAATATAGTTGTAAAGGTATCTATGGTAAATGACCATGCGTTCTAAAAAACATGTAGACGATCCATTTCGTTGTAAGGAAACAGAGGCTGTTCCGTTTCCTCACAACGACGTGCACCGCCCTTCAGAGATGACTTGAAGCAGGAACCACGAGGAGAGAGGAACCATGAGGAGTGAGAGGTAAGGGGGATTGGGCATGGGGTGGGGGTTTCTTTTCTAGGGTTTAGGGTAGTGCAGTGGTGTTTGGGTGGTGTATGGGGTCGTGCTGGGGGTAGTGTTTTAGGGTTTAGGGTAGTGCAGTGGTGTTTGGGTAGTGTAGGGGTCGTGCTGGGGGTAGTGTTTTAGGGTTTAGGGTAGTGCAGTAGTGTAGGGGGTCGTGCTGGGGGTAGTGTTTTAGGGTTTAGGGTAGTGCAGTGGTGTATGGGTAGTGTAGGGGTCGTGCTGAGGTCGTGTTTTAGGGTTTAGGGTAGTGCAGTGGTGTTTGAGTAGTGTAGGGGGTCATGCTGGTGGTAGTGTTTTAGGGTTTGGGTAGTGCAGTGGTGTTTGTGTAGTGTAGGGGGTCATGCTGGGGGTAGTGTTTTATGGTTTAGGGTAGTGCAGTGGTGTTTGGGTAGTGTAGGGGGTCGTGCTGGGGGTAGATTTAGGGTTTAGGGTAGTGCAGTGGTGTTTGGGTAGTGTAGGAGTCGTGCTGGGGGTAGTGTTTTAGGGTTTAGGGTAGTGCAGTGGTGTTTGTGTAGTATAGGGGGTTGTGCTGGGGGTAGTGTTTTAGGGTTTATGTTAGTGCAGTGGTGTTTGGGTAGTGTAGGGGTAGTGCTGGGGTAGTGTTTTAGGGTTTAGGGCAGTGCAGTGGTGTTTGTGTAGTGAAGGGGGTCATGCTGTGGGTAGTGTTTTAGGGTTTAGGGTAGTGCAGTTGTGTTTGTGTAGTGTAGGGGGTCGTGTTTTAGGGTATAGGGTAGTGCAGTGGTGTTTGGGTAGTGTAGGGGGTCTTGCTGCGGTTAGTGTTTTAGGGTTTATGGTAGTGCAGTGGTGTTTGGGTAGTGTAGGGGGTCGTGCTGGGGGTAGTGTTTTAGGGTTTAGGGTAGTGCAGTGGTGTTTGTGTAGTGTGGGAGGTCATGCTGGGGGTATATTTAGGGTTTAGTGTAGTGCAGTGGTGTTTGGGTAGTGTAGGGAGTCGTGCTGGGGGTAGTGTTTTATGGTTTAGGGTAGTGCAGTGGTGTTTGGGTAGTGTAGGGAGTTGTGCTGGTGGTAGTGTTTTAGTGTTTAGGGTAGTGCAGTTATGTTTGGGTAGTGTAGGGTGTCGTGCTGGGGGTAGTGTTTTAGGGTTTAGGGTAGTGCAGTGGTGTTTGGGTAGTGGAGGGGGTAGTGTTTTAGGGTTTAGGGTAGTGCGCCGAACCAGCCACAATATCCGTGGACAAAGGGGATCCTGACTCTTTGGAACGCTCCGTCAATTGAATAATTTGGGTCAAGGGCCCTACCACGTCCAAGACCTATCAATTCCTTTTTTGGGATCCCTCATATACTTGGAGAAAAAGGTACATAGTTTCTCATCAATTTCAGGCGTGTGTGCCACCTTCCCCTTCAGTGAGGGCCTGGGGCATTCTCCCCTCATCCTATTCCTGACCTCCCTTTCAAGGGGTTGATGGATTTTCCCCACCACATACTCTGCCACTTTGGCGTCAGGTGTCCACTCTGCCGACCTAGGATGGTAAATTTGGGTAGGCTCGAACATGTCCGAGTGGACCCCGTCCCCAACCGGGGACTGAGAGGAGTGGGACTCTGGACGCCAGGGATGCCCTGAGTCCTTATCCTCATCGGAGGAGAAATCGTTCTCCGATACACCCTCTCCCTCTAAGGGAAACCCGCCGTCGGGGTCTACAATAGTGGTGACAGTGTCGCAATTTTCTCCGGGCCCCTCCTCCTCCCGGCAGGGTGCATGTTTTAGCGTTCGCGCACTCTTGAGGAAGGTCTCCGTAAGTTTATCAAATCCTTCCAAGTGCCCCGCATTATGCTTAACGGCCCTTTTATTCCCCATCTGGGAGCTACTTGGACCCGCCAGCACCAGATCTGGGTCACTGAACACCCCAGGGATGCTTTTCGCCAGCTTATCAACCTGATCCCTAAGAGGAGCCAGTGCCCTAGAAATAGCCAGAGAGAGGGCTTGGTCCACTGCTGGAGGGAGAAGTTGGGGGGCCATTCCTCCTCCACTTCCTGGTAGGAGGAGTAAAAATGGTCTTCTGGAGAAGACATGATAGCAGAGGGTGTGAGCACAGAACAAATGCCCTTAAAATCCTTAAGACAGCCCCCTCGCCGGTGCTCCAACAGCTGGGCTTTCCCCGAAGCTGTTATAAGAATAGACTGAGGCGCAATACCAATTACCACCACCAGGTGGCGCTGGTCACTAACGTGGCCGTGTGGGGAAATCACCGCGTAGCGGTGTTAAAATTAGGCGAGGTTGGTCGGGAATCAAGCGGACACTAAAGGAGTGACCGGATTCCCAAACGCGCGTAAAGACCAGCGGGAGCGCTTGACGGAGCTGCCTCGCTCGGACCAGACGCGCCTGACAGGATCTCACCGCGCGCAGAGCACACAGCGGGAGAAACTGCGAGGGGAGAACGTGCTCGGGCAAGAGCCTGCTACGCAGGGAATATGAAACAATACCAAGGCAATAATGCTAATAACGTGCACAAGAAACCGCTATACAAACAGCAACAACGTCAGATTAAGCCAAGAATGTAAGGAATGCACTTAACTGATGAGCAGTGAAGAAAGAGGAAGCGGAAGGGACGTCACGATATTATATAGGATGGACTGTGATATGATTGGACTATAGTTGCCTTGGAGACTACCCCCTAATGGTTCATGGGTTGTGTAGTCTTTTGTTTAATGATTGTTGTGTTACGTTTTCTTTGAACTGCTATGCAAATAAAGTGAGGAAAGATATGCATAATCCTCGCCTCCGTCCTGCCATAGAATTCATTAAACTTTATTTGATCTGATTTAGAAACATAGATCATAAAAGTGTACATAAAAACAGTAAATCCTCTTTCCTAATACAATACAGTGAGAATTAATTAAAACCAGTAGGTAAAAACGGGTGTTAAAAAGCCCGGTTCAGAGCAACTTCAGGTTAACAGAATCGTAAAGTTCAATGTTTCGCAAGATCAATCTCATGTACTTCGTGCAAAATACGCAATAAGGGGTCCAAGTAAGATGTAACGCTCCAATACCTGACCAGTTTGCACTATATAAAACTGCAGAAAAAATAAAAATAAAAAGTGTTTTGCACACTTCTGTCATTGGGCTATATGTGGGCTACATCTGGGTGATATTTGTGCTACATTTGGGCTCTTTCTTCTCTGGTGGCCATCTTGGGAGACTTATTTGTTATGAAGTTTCCTAATTTCGTCATTTACTGCAGTCTCCTCAGTAGGAAATGCTTTCAGTTTTTTACTTTGATTCCATCAAGAAGGCATTCAGATGTGTCACACATTTGCCATAAATTCAGAATGTTAGCACTCTAGTTGTTCATTAGATCACTGTAGTAAAGCTACTGCTCACCAGGGAGTTAACTGGAAGTCTACTGCTGGTATTGAAAGTGATTGTTTCAGTCTGCATGTCAGAATTTTCTAATGAAATAGAAGAGGATTTGAGATCTCACTTAAAACATGCCCTAAATTTTCTTTCTGTAGCACTAACCATAATTTCTATGGCAAAATGAACCCCCTCATTTTGTTCCTTTTTAAATTAAATGTTTTAAGTGTTACCAGTTTATTCCAATCAAGATGGCTTCAGGTGTGCCATACTTTTGTCATAAGTAAGACTGTTAGCGCTCTAGTTGTTCTTTAGAACACTCTGGGAAGCTGCAGTAGAACACAAAGGCATCAACTGACAGGCTGCTCCTGTTGAAATATAACATGAAGATATTTGAGATCTCACTTAAAACATGTCCTAATTTTTCTTTCTACAGCACTAACCATAATTTCTATGACAAAATGAACCCCCTCATTTTGTTCCTTTTTAAATTAAATGTTTTAAGAGTTACCAGTTTATTCCAATCAAGATGGCTTCAGGTGTGCCATAATTTTGTCATAAGTAAGACTGTTAGCGCTCTAGTTGTTCTTTAGAACACTCTGGGAAGCTGCAGTAGAACACAAAGCCATCAACTGACAGGCTGCTCCTGTTGAAATATAACAGGAAGATATTTGAGATCACACTTGAAACATGTCCTAATTTTTCTTTCTACAGCACTAACAATAATTTCTATGACAAAATGAACCCCATCATTTTGTTCCTTTTTAAATTAAATGTTTTAAGTGTTACCAGTTTATTCCAATCAAGATGGCTTCAGGTGTGCCATACTTTTGTCATAAGTAAGGCTGTTAGCACTCTAGTTGTTCTTTAGAACACTCTGGGAAGCTGCAGTAGAACACAAAGGAATCAACTGACAGTCTCTGCCCTTGTTGGATGTACATGTTTTACTGAGAATGTCAGACTTCATTCTCGCATGACTGAGAAAGATAATGTGAATTTACAGAAAATATGCTCTCATTTTAGCTTCTGGAGCACCTTCCAAAACTGTATGGGACAAGCATGTGAAAATAGTTTTCTCTCAAACATGATTCATGATATCCCAGCAGAAGGTTTTTCACAGGGTAAAATCACCTTAGAACACACCACAATTCCTGAAATTAGTATGGTACCATCAACAAATGAATTCTAATGTAACTAAAGTCTGTTATCACCCTTTATAGTTCTCCTTTTGGTAACCCTCAAAATCTTCGATTCACTACAATGCATTTCAATGGGGTACTATCATTTTTATTGGTCCCAAGATGGCTGCCAGCAATTCCAGGATGAAGTGCTGACAGCCAATCAGATCTCACGATGACATGTGTGGTTAGGCTCCGCCCAGATATATATGTGTTTTCTTTTTCAAATTTCTCAGGAACTACTGAACGGATTTACACCATTTAACCAAACGGAACGACTCTGAACCAAGGACTACCTTTTTGCCAAATTTGGTGTAATTCCGTTCAGCAGTTCAGGCTGTAGCTGCGATGAAAGGTTCCTATGCAAAATTGCATGGGGAAAACACGTTTTGGGACCCCCCATTTTTCTCGGCCCCCGCTTGCCGAATCACCCCGAAACTTTCAGGATAGAAGCGGCCGGAGCGGGCCATAAGTTTTGAAAATTTGGCGAAGATACGTCAACCGGCGCCAAAGTTATTTCAAATAGAATGTTGTGGATTTCCTATGGAAAATAGGTCCTAACTATAACTATCTACTGGCGACCGCCAGTAGATAATATATATATATATATATATATATATATATATATATATAGTTCAACTAATTATAGCATACAATATATCGACCACAAGTTGTTGTAATTATTATATAACATATGTGTTTTTTTCTAGGATTATTTATCATGAGTAATCTTCATTTGGTTTCATTGAATGTTAAAGGTCTCCGTAATCCTATAAAAAAACAAAGGGTTCTCACACCTTAGTCCAAAGTAAAGTGCTAGAATGCTGTTTTACAAGAAACTCATCTTTTAGAAAAATATATTAAATCGATACAAAAACAATGGGACGGTCATATTTTGTGTTCACCTGCTAGAAGCCAAAATAACAGGGTTCTTATTTTGTTTTATAAATCCTTTAACTTAGATATTGATATTGTAGTTAAAGATGATGAGGGTAGATGGCTTCTCTTCAATCTCAAAATTATTAATACACCATTTGTAATATCTATGGACCTACTCTATGGAACTACTGGAGTTGAATTTCAGTTTTGGGACAATTTTTCAAACTTGCTTAGATCTTGCTTTAATAAACTTTAATTGTTGGTGGAGACTGTAACCAATTGATGGGCCCATTGATGGATAGATGTTCTCAGTCAAAATATATACCAAATAAAATGCAAAGATCCTTAAAAAAATATTTTCTTTCAAGAGGTTTAGTTGATGCATAGAGGACTTTAAATCTTGAAGTAATGGAATTTACATTCTATTCCCCTGTGCACCAATCTAGATCCAGAATAGACTAAACCGTGTAACTCAGAATATCCTCAAATCATTAGTGAAGGCAGAAATTGGCCCTTTACTAATTTCTGATCATGCACCATTTATTGTTGATTTAGACTTATTGTTGCACATTCCCCATTCTAATAGATGGAGTTTTAATAATGCCCTTTTGAAGGTTCGTAAATTTGTGGAGAGATTTGAGCAATTTGCTAATGAATTTTTTATACCAATCAAACTGCAGATACAGACATGACCTTTATTTGGGATCCCTATAAGGCAACTGTCAGAGGATTCCTTATCGATTATGTGACAATTAAGAAAAAGAAAGCTTTAAAAGATTCTTCTGCTTTGTTGCAACTCATTAAAGACCTTGAACATGAATATTTTACTCAAATCACAAAGCTGCATTGATTTTTTTGACTAAGTGTAAAATGGAATTTACAGAAAAGCCACAGTGCTTGTGGAACTTTATTACAAATTAATACAAAATATTATGGTGGTCATAATCAGGCAGGCAAACGTTTGGCTAACTATATTAAAGTCAAAAAGCAAAAATCTAGGAAATAGACATAATACAGATCAGGGAACCTTGGATTGTTTTGTGGACTATTATACCCAGTTATACACTCCAGAACATTCTCCCTCGACAGAGGTTCTAGTTTAATTCTTTAATTCGATTCTCAAACACCAAGATAGCTCAGTAGATCTTTCTCATCTGGACACAGACCTTTAATTTACTGAAATTGAGGTAGACCTCCAGAATTTACCCAAAGATAAGGCTCTGGGTCCAGATGGTTTTTTGGTCCAATTCTATTTACAATTCTCTCAAATCTTGATTCCAAAATTGTTGCTAATATTTTAATATTTCCTATCCGTAAATAAGCTATACTCTGTTTGATCCCTAAAATAGGTAAGGATTTATCTCAATGTGGAAACCATAGACCCATTTTGATAATTAACACTGATTGTAAGATCTTTGCTCCACATCTTAACCACATTATTCATGACTTCATTGGCATTGAGCAATCAGGTTTTGTTAAAGACAATTCTAGAACATTTTTGAATATCATACACTCTGTCTTGCATCCTATTGATCCTAAGTAGCAATCACACTTGATGAAGAAAAGGCATTTGATTGTGTTCACTCAGATTATATGTTTAGAGCTCTGAAATGGCATGGTTTTGGTCCACAAATTTCACTCAGATTATATGTTTAGAGCTCTGAAATGGCATGGTTTTGGTCCACAAATTTTAAAATATATCAGTTTGCTTTATTCCTCTCCGATTACCTTTATTTTCATTAATGGACTGCAATCTCTGTGCTTTCAATTACACAGAGGTACGTGGCAAGGTTGTCCATTATCCTCAATATTATTTATTCTAGCTTTAGAACCTTTCTTGGAAAAGATGTGTTGAACTACTGCCTTTTCAGGTACAAAAATATGGACATTGAAATTAAATTTACTGCAAAAGTGGATGATATTTTATTATTTGTTTCTGGCCCAGTTTGCACAATCCCAAAATTCATTAACTTACTGACAGAATATTCTGTCACCTCTGGTTATAAACTAAAAATTGCTAAATCAGAGGTTTTACCTTTTAATAAACACTGTCTTAAAGACATGTTTTAGCTTCTAGCTTGAAATGGAATTCTTGGCATATTAATTGCTTAGGTGTCCACTATTCTAACTCAGTACGAGACACAATATCTATTAACACTGACATGGTAAGGCAAAAACTGCTCAATTTATTAAAAAAATGGCCCCCATTATTTTTACCATGGTGCGGTAGATTGAATACCATCAAAATGATGATGTTGCTGAATATTAAAATCTAAGTATCCATGCTCCCAATGAAACTTCCTCAGAACTTTTTTAATCTATAAATAGTATGTTAATAAAATGTTTATTGAATAACAAAAGCCCACATATATCTTTCCATAAGCTTCAACAACCTAAATTTGTGGATGGAGTTAACTTTCCAAATTTCCACAAATATTTTTCAGCCTTAACCCTCAGACAGATCTGGACCTGTATGTCTGATGCTTGCGCCCCATCACATACTATTTGGTACAAATTAGAGCCATCCATAATTACTCCCTTCTCCATTAGCAAAACAGCATTTCTCTCAGGTCCACCTAAAAATTTTTTGTCACCTACCATCACTAATTCTGCTTCTTTAGCCAAGTCCATTCTTATACGATGATCCACACCACTTCTAACTTTTAGAGCATCCCCATTTGGTACAGCAAAAATGCTAAATTAAAGAATAAAATACTTGTTTGGAAGGAATGAGATTAAAAGGGTATCATTACAATTGATCAACTTTTCATAGACAAGGGGTTTCTTCCATTTCCTGCAATCCAAAAGACTTCTAATTTATCCCCATCTGATAAAATCAAGTATGAACAACTTAAGGACATAGGGCCAGATGTATCAACATTGTATTTTGCGAGTCCTTAATAGTGAATTTTGCCGGTTCGCTATTATGGACTCGCAAAATGCAATGTATGTAGGTTTCGCAAATAAAATTGCGATTCCTACATATTCCTTAATAGCGAATCGCAAATTGCTATTAAGGAATGCCTTCCCATTCATTCCTATGGCCCTGAAGGCCCATAGGAATGAATAGGATTGCATTCGCAATTTCCGAGTACCAAATAATGGTAATGCAATTTTAATGGTGCAAGGGGGCCAAAAGGCCGCCCTGATGGACCCCATAAAAAGGTAAGTATGCATATGTGGCGCACATACATGCCCTAAGGGCATGTGGGTGCGCCACATGGCACTAAGAAAAATGCAAAAATTTGCATTTTTCTAGGAATTTGCAAATTACCACCAACTTGAAGTTGGTGGTAAATTGCGATTCCTAAATGCAAATTCGCAATTTGCGATTGATACATGAATTGCATTTAGGAATCGCAAATTGCGATTCCCTAACTGCATTCGCAATTTAGGTAATCGCAAAAAATTGCGATTACCCATATTGCAAATGCCAAGAGTTTGATACATTGCAAAACGCATTTTTGTGTTCGCAAACGTGTCGTTTCTGCGAATCGGCCCATTTGAGAACGCAAAAAGCATTGATACATCTGGCCCATAGTGACATGACATGCTCTATTTCCTTCTTACAGCCTCTTAATCAATCTCCCAAGATACTTCGCTACTCTTACTTACTCCAGTGGGGTGGGGGCTTTACAAGAATTTTGACACACTTCCAGCTGATAGATTAAAATCAAAGGTTGAGTTATAATGGGACATTGATTTTCAATATATCTTTTCACTTCACATATGGAATAGAATTTTGACTAAAATTCACTCCACATCCTGCTCTGCAAGCACTTCTCAAACCTTGTACTTCTTTTATAATAGACTGTCTCTAACCCCTAATGCACTGTTTTAGTCAAAACCTTCTAATGACATTAAATGCTGGTCTTGTAATGTGGAGAACAGTGACCTTTTCCATATGTTTTTGACTGTCCCAAGGTTAGGTTATTCTGATCATAAATTTGGGACAAAATTATGGATATATGTTCTGTCACATTTCCATTTGATAAGAAAGACATTTTTCTAGGAGGTTCCTATGACATTTGGGACAGCTATGTCATGGTTGGGAAATTTGTTGATTTACTAAGTGCTATTGCAATACAAATTATTTCATCTAGTTGGAAAGATACTAGCAATGTTACCTTTATGAGATGGTGGAATATGTTATGCCACACTCACCATTTGAATAGAACAAATATACATTCCACTCAACAATAAATTAACTGAGATTTGTTTCTGTTGTAATTTTTCTCATTTTTATCTCATCAGCATGCTAATTTCACTGGTGCAAGTGTGTTGTTCAAATTCTAAAATGTTGCCATTTTTATGAATGTTTAAGGATTTATTTGAAGTTTTATAGTTAATTTAGATTCCCTACTTTAGCAGGCTATGTCATTTTTCCTTTCCCCTTTTCTCTTCATTCCTCCATCTTCCTCTTCTTTAAAAATGTATAAAATGCTATATTTTTGTCTTTACATATGTAAGATTACTCAGAGTACAAAGTATTTTGAATATCTTGTAATGCCTTATGTTATATTGATTTACATAGTTTTCAACTTAACTATGTTTTTTCTTTTTATTGTGCTCATACTACAGCCTATTATTCCATGCTGTAATGTATTGTATTCTATGTATTATTCAATAAAGCATTCTTAAACACAAAAATAACCTCAAGTGTGCTTTGGTATCCCTATAGTCAAGAGAATGCTTCAGTTGTACCAGTATCCAAAGTGGAATCTCTTTGACTTCCTATGCACCACCATAACCAAGCACAGCTGCTGCCCCCACCACATGTAGAATGTGTCATGCTGCGATCTGCTTTACTTGCTGTACACATTTTCACCCATTGAAGTCAGCCAAATTCAACAAAGATGATGACCAGATCCATTAGAATCTTATCGGCTGCTGTTAGACTACCCTTCCTGAAAGTACGTTAGTAACCAACGGCCAAAGACAGTACACACAATATTGTCTATTGTTTTACAGCTATTGCACTGTACTGTCTCTGCATGACATTCTTGTTTTGCATGCAAAGCTTTTACAATTCCACAACAGGTACATTTTCTTTATTTCACCCTGGTTCCTGTTGCCTTTATGCTAGATCTCACTTTTCCTTTTAGCTGTCTATCATTTTTGTTTCCTGCTCTGAGTACTATATCAGTGTAACTAGTGTTTTATGGCAAATGGTGGGAACTCAGTGGCTGCTGGGGGTTGTCCAGCGTTACAGTGTCCTCATTACCAAATGGATGTACAGGACTAGAGACAGAAGAACCCAAGACAAACCAAAGTACATGTAACACCTTACCAACTCAACTCAAACCAACATCTCTGGAATCACAACACATATTTTATGATGGACCAAATCAAGATCTACAATAGACGTCTTTAAGTAATACCTTTATTTGGAGTACATGGCACTGCATTTTAGTAACTTCTTGTAATGACAGCAAATTATGGAAGAGTAAGTCAGAATGAATCCCACGTTCCTATCCTTCAGGAAAGAAGCCAAAGAACTCCATATGACCACATTTTTCCCTAGAACCCAAGAGCCTAATCTCCTCAGTCTCTCGCATGACTATTTATCAGTGGCTACCTTAGTGCGTTCATCCTAGCAGTACCGACACTTCCCACCTTCTTCCCAACATTGACTGGTACATGCAGTTGACTGGACAATGATACTATGTTAGTAATAATGATGGAACTTTGTTTTTCGGTTGTTATTTAATTTATAGCGAATTTGATATTACTGTATCTACTACTGTGTGATTGTAAAGTGCTCTGATACCCGCAAGGGTCACGTCCATGATATAAAAAAAAACCTATTCAAATAAATAAATAAATAATCTAATTCCAGGTAACACATTACAAATGTCCATGCCGGTAATGAGATGGCAAGAGTACCATAGCAAATTACATAAATTGGTCAAGATGCGTCATTTCTTATTTTGTAACATAAACATTACAAAATGCAGGAATCCCTTCCACTTGTTGTTTGTCACACATATAGATATTAAACCCTATCATTGATTTCACTTGAAATCCCCTTGCTTTGCACAGACATTGTCTGACTACCAATGCATATTATCACAGTTTCATGATGTAAAGAAGTCAGGGTGAAACGCAGTTTCATTAATATAAACCTGGACTCAACCCCGTGGTAACTATGGCACAGAGCAGATAGGCTTAATTTAGAAATATGTGTAAAGTAGTGAGCAGTAAAAAGATAGGTAAACAAAATGATAAAACACCTGCAGCAAATAATAAGCAAAATGACATGAAAACGATAAAAATCCAACCAGGGAAACAGGAGATATGATTTCTTCTGATTTAGGGCAAAAAGCAGCAAGAAAAAGTAAAGCATCGATCAGAAGTCACTGTTCGCAGTTGACCGGGACCTAGGCATGATTTCAGGCTAACCGTGAAGGAGCTTCTGACTTATTCTCTGAAATGGAAGTCAAAATAGTTCAGTGGGGGTAAGGTTGCAAGCTGTATCCAACAAAGTTGTCTAGAAGCCAGATAGCTGAATTCAAAATGGAATGGTGCACTGGGCAAAGGTTCTCTTCACTGAAGTCAATCAGACAATCTTAGTAGATTTTCCTTTTTATTTCTTTTTATCTTCTTTGTTATATAATTTCATACGTAATCCATGCACATAAAATACATTCAGCCAAAGCGTTTCTTCAATATATTGAACTTCGAAGGGGCTCTTGTGTATCGTACTGGTGAAAATGACAAGATTATTATCACTCCAATATTAAATATGTGAGTAGAAACATAGATATTCCTCCTTTTAAGGACGGATCAGAATCGCATGTTGGTGCAAAAACTTTTTGGTATTATATCGGTGGAAGTGCGTAGTAATAGTATTTGTGTATATTTATTGTATTTTGTTTTGTTGCTTTGGATTTGTGGCATTTTTGTGATACATTTTTGTGCTTATTGCATTTTGGTATTGAGTGGGTTTTATTTTGCTTTCTGTTGCGTCTGTTTTGGTCTGTTTTGCCCTGTTATGTTTTAGTGGTGTTAGTTCGGTTTGTGTTACGGTTTTGTAAGGTCTTTTTTGTGGACAGAAGTACTTTTGAGATTTCAACAAATGCTAGTACATTTTCATACAAAAGCAGAGAATTATTTAAATTTTACAGTGACATCCAACCATTTATTACTGTCTATGGTGCTAAAATAGTTCTGCTCCAGCTTTTCAGCTGTCTGGAACACCAGCCAACCTAAAACAGTGGCAGAGCCCAGTCTGGCTTTAGCACTTTCTGGGGATATTTACAAGAAAATCCTGGTGCGCGGTGTTATGCCAAATTTGGCAACGCCACGCTTCAACATTTTAAAAACGCAGGGATTCGTGGTATTTACAAAAATACGGCACGCCCCTACATTTCCCCTAGCGCTGGCACTAAAAAAGCTGCCTAGCGCCAGTGAAGGCGGCCTTACACCATTGTTGCAAGGGTGCATTCGCTGCAGGGGTGATTGTTTGTGTGCATGAAGGGACACCTTCCTGCACATAAACAATAATGGCAAAAAAGTGATGCGCCGGAGGTGTTATGGAATTGTAAATATAACTCTCAGTGTTCACTTTATGTGAAATAGCCATACAACAGACTAGTGAACAAACAAATGCTGACAGTGTGTGCCAGCGGAAGAATGGAAGGTCGCTAGCGACCTCCATGATTCAAGTACAGCTTCATTTCCTGCTCCTCAAATAAACCTTGCTTCATCCATGGAAACTAGACATGGGACACATATTCAGTTCAGATTTAGTAACTACTTTTTTTTGCTTGGTTTGTTTTCTTATCTTTTGACAAAAATGACCACTTCGTTATTATATTTGTTTTATTGTCTGAGATGCTGAATTCACTGTGCATCTCCCCAATGAAGGCACCATTATTCACTTTTAAGCACAAGTCCACCACCCATATTAGGGGCATATTCACAAGGACTTATCGCCGAGTTATCGCCACCTTAACGCATCAAAAGTGGAGATAGATTTAACGCCCCATTCACAAGCATGTGCAAACTGCAGACATTGCCAGTATACCCGCGATAACTGCTGCACATTTTACCCCCACGGGTGACACCACCAACTAACCCTAATGAGATGCAGAGTAGGCGTTCCCGTGCAAAAACACACAAAAACACCACTACACCACTTTCACAACGAACTGCCAGATCCGGGATGCGAGTCAAAACCAGGTGATAAACCGCGGTAGCAGCAGGTATTTAACACCTGCCTCTTGCTGGTGTTAAGCAGGACGACTACCTGCAATAGGTAACGGAGCCCCACACACAGCCACACCCGAAGAACAACCGACGCCATGGAGCTACTCATCATGCAGCTTGGAGCCACAACAGGGCCACCACAACACCAACCGCCACCAACCGCCACCACCCCCAGGACCGCCACCACCCCCAGGACCCGGACCGGCACCCCCCCGGACCACCACAGAGGCAGCGCAGAGTGAGACAGCGGACCTACTGAAAATGCACTAGTCTCACAGACCTAACGCCCGAGGAAGTCATTGCCCACTACAGGCTCCAAAGGACAACCATCCTCCGCATCATGACCCACATCGGCCACAGGCTGACGGTCCCAACACAGCGGACAACCAACATCCCTCCGCAGACAAAGCTGCTGGCTGTGCTGCACCTGTTGGCCTCTGGTACCTTCCAACCAACAACTGCCAGAGTTGGAGGAGTCTCACAGCCAGCCCTATCCAAGTTCATCACACCTGTCCTGGATGCCATCATCAGCTTCATACCCCAGTACCTACACTTCCCCCACACTGCGCAGGAACAGCTGGAGACCAAGCAAGGCTTCTACGCCATTGCTGGATTCCCACACGTGTTGGGGGCCGTTGACTGCACACATGTCCTACTTGTGCCCCCTGTGGACACTGCACACATCTATCACAACAGAAAGCACACGCATTCCATCAATGTGCAGGCAATAGTGGACCACCGGGGAATGTTCACCAATGTCGTCGCAAACTACCCAGGCAGTGTCCACGATTCCTACATCTTCCGACAGTCCATCATCAACCAGCGCTTCCAGGATGGCACCTATGCAAATGCACTGCTCGTTGGTAAGTACCAAATCAACACACCACACACCTCAAAGCCACCATCACACAACGCACAACTGTGGGAATGCACACATGACTAAACCACATACAACATGTCAATCAACATGCCCACCTACCAGACACGACAACACAACTCCATTGGGATCCTGGGCTTCCCATGTACACAAACCAGCTACATCATGGCACCACAGCCACACAACAGCTGAACGTGTGGAGAGGCGGAAAGCAGGCATGTGCGAATGAGGCAAGTGACTCATGAATGGGAATGTACACAACGACAAGTGTGGCGAGAATGTGCTGGACAGACCTGGGTATGCAAACCACAGATATGTCCATGCAGACATTAACTGCTAGTGTCTGGAGAGTAGTGGACAGTGGACGCAACCATGTCACCCCAGGCTGTGGGGTAGATTGCGGGAATGTCTCTCGCTGTGTTCCGCCCTGTGTGCGTGAGCGTAGTGGGTTGGCCCGGCTTATGCCAGGTCTGCGCAGGGGTGTGGATAAAAACACCATGGCGCTGAGCGTGGTGCTCTCCTGGAATGGCCAACGTCACTGCCAGGGTGGCGCCTCTCAGCCCGCCATGAGGCCGACGCCATGAGCAGCGGGGCCTGCGAGCCTGTGCACCTGCTGCACCCCAGGCTGCTGATACCCAGACCCGGCTTGCCCGCCCCAGCGCACCAAGGCCACACTGCTCACCTGCCGACACCGTCGTGTGTCAAAGAGGGCCCACCACGTGCCGGTGATAGCTCCAAGACCCATGCCCGCGACCTTGGCAGCCTCCTCAGACCATCGCTGTCCTCCGTGACACAGGCCCCCAGGAGTCCTCATTCGTTGACATACTCCACCCCTGCAGCCGGCCTACACTGCAGTCCAGTATGTCCCACATCTAGAACTAAGTTCTGATTAATCAATGGCAGAGTTCATGCCAGTGAACGCAGGGAGAGGAGTGAGAGAAGGATGCGTTTCAGTCCGGTGGAAACACAGATCACCGTTACGGAGGAGGTCGACCACTAGCAAGGACTGACCAGGTGCCACTAACCCTGTGCGCCGTGAGACACCATCAGCCTCCGGCGCAACATCGTTGGTGTCTGAGTCTGTGGCCTGGGGGTTGTCATCAGCAACTGGCAGGTACGGACTTGTTGTTTAGCATGAGTCTGTGGCATTCATATCCGCCATGTTGCCGGACACAGCTGGCATGTGCCCTCTGCATCATGCCCTGGGGGTACACCTCCCACTCTCCCCCGAGACACTCCGCGAAAACCACCTTTGATACATACGGGACCCTGCTCTGCCCTCATGAGCCTACCCCAGTGTCCCGCAAGTCAGCGTCCCATGGCGGTAGGCCCGTGTCGGCCGCTGTGCATCCGGGGCCACTAACTCTGTGCAACTCAAGTCATGGTCCCTTGCTGGTCGAACATTGCATTTCTGAGTGCCTGATGACTGTTGAAGTTGTTGCCAGCACCAGCTACTCCCTGAGGGCTTGCTTACACTCACCCCACACACAGCCAGCACAGGCATCACTGGACTAGTGGGCTTGCCAACACATCATGCCGAACCAAGTATTGACTCTTTTCTCTCTGCACTGTCACAGGTGATCAAGGTTATGCACTCTGCCCTTGGATGATGACACCCCTCCGAGACCCGAACACACCCGCCCAGAGGCAGTACAATGCGGCCCACATACGCACCAGGGGCATCGTGGAACGCACATTTGGCGTGTTGAAGTCACATTTCAGGTGCCTGGACGTCACAGGTGGAAGGCTCCTGTACAGGCCAGACATCGTGTGCAAGATGATCGTTGCATGTTGTGTGTTGCACAACATCTGTGTACGCACCAATGCCCCATGGATCCAAGTTCCAGAAGTACCGGACGATGATGAGGACGATGGGGCAGGTGGCCCACATCCCACTGCAGCTGCAGCAGGAATAGCCCGTAGGAACACCCTCATTGCCAATTTCTTCACATGAGCACGTCACATTGTGGCCATCCCTGGCAATCAATCATGGGATAGTACAAAAGGTCCACAAACACAGCATGTGTGAATACAAAATATTAGCAGGTTACAGGTTGGACTTGTACATTGTCATGTCACAGTTTCCTGCTGTGCCAGATGTGATTGGCCATGTTGTGCACATATGCGGCACCAGTTGTGGCCTGTGTTCTGTTGTGGAGGTGTTGCTGTTTGTACCACGATGTTGTCAATGTCGAGGTGCACTTATTCTAATGTGCGTATGCTGCACGGTGGGTGAGTCGCTCCTGCGGCTCTGATTTGGCTGCCACTTATCCCTTTCATGCGGTGTGCCTTTCAGTTCTGTGCTTCCACAGTGCTGAGATGTTGCAGACTTCGGTGACTTGTGCTCTTTGTCGAGTTGTGACTCTTGGGCATGGTTTGTCCGCAGATGTGTCGTTGACATCAGGGGTTGTTTGTGCAGGTGGTTGTGTCCGAGTGTGACCTGCTCCTTTCCGGTTGTGGTCTGCACTCAGCCACCTCAGTGTCGTGCCGTGAACATTGTCATGATGATTGGACTGCAGCCATGCTACTCGTCATGTGGTGTCTCTTGCATTGTCAGTGTGGCTGACGTATATGCATGTTTGCTGTGTTTCGCACATGTGCATGTGTTGGTTGTGTGATTGTTGATGTGTTGGGTGGGTGCCCCTTTGGGCACATGGTGTACGTGGGACTACTTGGTGTTTGTGTGTGTGCCGATGTGTTCCTGTGGGATCAGGGACATGATCCTGAGTCATTGTGGGTGTGCAGTGTGCTCTGCTTAATTGTGCATGTGTGCCATTGTGCCCATCTCACCCCGTCCCCCCACTCCTTGGTCGGTACGCACCCTCTTGATGTAGTGTCGGGTCATGTTGGGCAGTGTCCGGATCCCCAACTCCTGTCACCGTCTCCCGACTGATGACTGTGGCCACCATCTTCTCCATGTCATTCAGCTCCTGGTGTTCTGCTGGCCCCCCTCCTCCGATGTGCATTGCTGCTTTCATGTTGGCAGCTAGTTTCTGCTTGGTTTTGCCATTCACATCAATCCAGCGGCTCTTGTCCTCTTCCATTGTCCTCCTCGGCGCTGCAACGGCATTCACATGGTCCGAGATGGTGTGCCATCTTTGCCTCTTTGTTGCCAATGACACGTTGGAGGTGACGTACAGTTGGTGGTGGTGTTCTATCTCATCCGTGACGTTAATCGTGTTTCCTGCAGACTGTACCCCGTCTTCCTCTTCCTCTTCTCATTGCCCTTCCACGAGCCCTGGATTCCTGGGTGTTCCTCCGTGGGGATTGTGGGGTTCATGTTGTCCTCTGCAGTCTGTCAGGGTGCATCCGTGGTACTCCGCAGTTCATTTCCTTTTTAGTGTCATTTTCCGTATGCTGTTCTTGTGCTTTTTCCCGCATTGAGCATGGGTATTGCTGGCCTCTCGCTGGTTATCACTGTTTTCTTATCGCGTTTGGGCCCATCGCGTCTTTTTACGCGTTGGGGTTTGGGTTTTTATCACCATCGCGGTTGTTGTATCGCGGACATTGTCCGCGTTTTCGGGAGACTATCGCATGGTACCGCCGTGTCGTGAATTCCACGTTAACATGGGGTTATTTTCCTACAATAAGCTGCGATGTGTGAAGTTTCGTTAACATTTTTTGGAGATGTTTAGCGCACGTTCTTGTGAATATGCCCCTTAGTGCTTTCTTGATTTTGCCTTCAGTTTGGTACTGTTGGGAAGGTGAGAAAGTGATATTGTGTATATAACTTCTGGTTGTTTAGCTATGCAGTCAGTTACACCACCAGTACGTTTTCAACATCTTTGGGATCACATTATGCAATGGTGGGATAGAAGAAATCTTTTGAAACCTACTTTGACTCCAGTGTGGTGTAATATTTAAGGAAATCACAAATGTGCATTGTTTAAACACAGCTTCAGATTTAAATCTTGAGAAGGACGCAGAGAACGAGTACACTTTGGCTTTAAAGTTGTGAAACAGACGAAAAAACAAAACAGTACTGGAGAGACATGCTTTTTCTAGAACACAATTAAATGGAGAAATGATGGAGTATTAAGTAATGTCTCTTCATACATTGGCTGCCACAAGTAAATGAAGAGATCTGCACAATGAGAATCAGAAGGACCTGTTAATAACAAGTAAAGTGTTAAAAGATCGAAAAAAGAAGCCTATATCTCCATTCTTCTCATCATGTTCTTAATCGTAAGGGAATGGAAGGAAGGATGACGTCACAACAGGAAACATACTGAAACATGAATGTTTGTTGTCTCAATGTGAAAATAAAAGTCACAGTGCATCCTCAAACGGTATTGTAGCAAACAAAATACACTGTCACAAATGTATCCACATGGAGAATTTTAACTCACTGCCCAAGAATAGAGGTAAAACACAGGGCCATAGGAGCAGTGTGCAAGAGATTCAATCTGATGATGACAAAATAGACGTTAGAAGTTTGTGAGAATAATGTTGAGCCGAATGACACTCGTCATTGTGAAATTACATTATAGCCTGATAGAATACCCACTGCAATGTGTCTGGGCAACTCAGAGTTTAAGGAACAATATGCCAGAGGAAGACTGTATGTGGAGCAGGAGGCAAATATGGTGCAGGATGAAGAGAACAATTTGGGTTGGGAAAAAAGAGTCTAGAAAAAGCCCAGAAAGAGTAATGCAGCATTATAAAGACTCAGTTAGTGGTTGACCAGGACCTAGGAACAGAGTTCAGATACAAAAAGCAGGTCATCCCTGCAGGAAGGAGATAAACGGGAAGGAGATAAAGTCAATATGGGTTGATATTGATATGGTGGATCACTGCAAGACTTTTGTAGAAAATTCAAAGGTCTATTGTGTGAAAGTACTTCTTTTTAAATGGCCAGCAACATTGTTTGTGGATTGATGCTTCTGGTTTTTTAGCTCAGCACCCTGAGGCACTGCTGTCCAGTCCCCGGTGTATGTGCTCTGGCCCATATACATGGTAAAATTGGCAAACTCCTAATTTGCATACACAACTTTCCAGTAAGCCCATGATATATGGTGTAGGGCAGTAAATATAACCTGAGGACTGCAGCTTGTGTTGTGTCATACACTAAGCTGACAAAGACAACATGGATTCAGGCCTACCTATATAGCCTGACTCCTGTCAGGAAATAACCCTACTGTTAAATATTATGCAAGTCACCCTCGGGTATGTCTTGTAGCACACGAGAAAGGGTACCTAATATTTAAAATGGTACATTGTTAGAAATGTTTAAAAAGTTAAACACCAAAAATAACCTGTGTTCACCTTCTGGTACCTTAGTGCAGAGCAGCCAGGCTTATCATTAGAGGCAATGTGTAAAGCATTTTCGCTACTCACTCACACAGAAACACAATGAGCACACCACAAAAGAGACTCCACAGAGGATTATATAAAAATATATATAGCATATTATAAATATAAGTGCAGACCAAAATGGCATGAATCATACATACGGTGCATCTCATGCCAAATCTTAAGATAGCACTCGCTCTCTTGACAATGCAAGAACCAACATGACACACATCATAACAGTGAATACTCAGCGCATGAAATGCATCAGGTTATGAAAAAGCACATGGATCATGGATACTATGCATGTAAGGCAATTACTTAGATAGTATTCGTTATCCTGTGCAAAGCAAGACCAAAATGACATGGATTGCATGAGTAGTGCAAGCCAAACAGAGAAAACACATGAATTCCCATAGGCAATCATTTATCAGAGGAGCAATGCATAGTGCAGTTACTGCCAGTGGGTTCAGAGACAAACACATGCATCGCTACATAGGGATACCAGTAGGTAAAGCTTTCCCACCTCTGTTAGGGGCTTTATGGGAGCCCTACTGATGTGAAGTGTGATGGTTCCCTTCAGGCTCCCCCCCACTGAGCTCCTTTCTGTACACCGTAACATACCCAAACGTAGAACATGTCCGGAGCTCTCTGGGGCCACTTTGAGTGCTGTTCTCCAGTGCAGTCAGAACCCCTGTTGCCCGGGGTGGCTACACCGGAATTCAGAAATGCCCTGTGGGTCCCTGGGGACAGGGAAGCAGAGGCAACACCAATCACCTACTACTCACAGAGTGGCTGCATGGACCACACACAAGGACAGGGGTCGTGACACAATACCTTCCTCAGGGCAAGTGAGGTTCACTGTCGCTGGTGAGAGCTCTAGTCACAACTTCTCTGCAAGGTGTCCTCCCCCAGTGCTGTGGCTCTTAACTGTTGGTTCGTCCCTTCCCTCGTCGGAAGGACCTCACTGGGGGATTCCCTTGGGGTGTTGGCATTGCCACAGGCAGGAAAAGTGTGCCTCACAAGTGCACTGCTCCCCACCAGGTTGTTCGTCGAGGTCCCCTTGCCTGGTAGTGGTGCACTAAAACAAACTCCTGCTGGTCCTCGTAGCAGGAGAGTGCTCGGCACGTTGGCATGTAGCCTTTCATAACAATAGTGTCCGTAACCTCAATTTAGCACCGAATGGAGCGCTCCACACGCGCTGTCAGGAAATGAAGCACTTAACGTGCGCTGAGAAAATTGCAGCTCGCTCAACACATGCTGGATGTAATACAAGGAGAATGTTAAGATGGAACAACTGGGGGCACAAAGGCAGGGAGGCAGGCAGCAGGTCAGCACATAAGGAAGGATGCAGAGTGGTAGTCCCTCCTGCCACCCAGCAGTCAGCAGGCCAACACAGCAAAGGGTCAAGACTGATTTGCATATAGCTGTGTCTGAACTGGGGTGGTGAAGTGAGCTAAAGAACGATGATGGATTCAACCCAGATCTGTGACTGGGGGTGAGTGTCTGAAAAGTTTCAGCGCTCCGTCCATCATCTCCTTGTGTTTTCTTTGTTCGTCCTAAGTTGGCAGGGTATGCCGAGACGTGGGTCCCTTGCTCACTTTGCCACTGGATTCAAGCTAGCCTGGCTGATGAGGGCTGTTATCCCGAAACCGGTCCCAGGATGCTTGTTTCCGGTCCAGGGAAGACATGGCTTGGCAGTTCGGGCTGGACTGTTCCCATGAGGCACAGGGTCAAGACTGATTTGCATATAGCTGTGTCTGAACTGGGGTGGCGAAGTGAGCTAAAGAACGATGATGGATTCAACCCAGGTCTGTGACTGGGGGTGAGTGTCTGAAAAGTTTCAGCGCTTCGTCCATCATCTTCTTGTGTTTGCTTTGTTCGCCCTAAGTTGGCAGGGTATGCCCAGACGTGTGTCCCTTGCTCACTTTGCCACTGTGCATCTATTACCATCAAGGACATGTAATAGTACCAGTCAAAAAAGTTTTGTATATGGACCATAATTTTCCATCTGAATCCCTGTTCTTTAAAATGACATTGCATACCCTAGAATGAATCACCCTGATCCAATACAATTCCCAGATCATGAGGGAGCGCATGCTTGATTTTGCTAATGATGGTTCACCATATTTGCTGTTAAGAATTGAAGTGTCAAATTGATCCCTGAAGTTCAATCATACTTTGACAAATGACATTATATGAAATCAATTTATGGATTTTTTTCTATTCAAAAGGCTACACTTTTGTATATACTTACGCGTCTATTTTGTTCTGATAATGTATGGATGAGATTGGGTAGCATAACCAATTAACATAAGGTAGCATAACCCATTAACCATTTCGTTTTGGTTTTTGCTGTGCCTCACATTGGCCCACATTAGCATTGCAACAGAAAGCATAATGTGGGCCTTATTTGGCTGGTAGTTCCTCTATACAGGCTTAATGGAAATGACAACCAATGCAATAAAACCACATTATGAATTTTTCAACAAAATCCTAAATGAAGACTTACCAAGGGAATCAGGCGCACAAACACCAGTTCTCCAGGTAATTACATATTTATTTTATTTTTAGGGAACACTGACGGTGAAATTTGCAATACTATGGTATTTATTTTCACAAAAATACTAATCCATGAGATATCAGTGATTCTGGGAAGAGGAATGCCCCCAATGAGGATTTTAAGAAGGGTCCATAAAATCACCATTATTTTACTATGTCATTTTAATTTGGGTTTGTAATACATTCTATAATCACGCATTAAAAATTCCACTTCTGAGAAGACTATTGTATCAAAAGCAAGATAACGAAAAAGTAAATAAGGTAGCATATAATGCTTCACGCTAGAAATTATTACTAAGCGATAACCAATGGAAAAACATTGGGGGATATTCTCAAGAACGTGTGATAATTATTGCAAAATTAGCTTAACGCAACTTTGCACATCGCAGTCCATCGCGGGAAAATAACACCGTGTTAACGTTGTATTCTCAACCCGGCGGCACCATGCGATAGTCTCACGATAACGTGGCAAATGACCGCGTTAAAATGAATGCGATGCCGAAAAAATGCGAAACACGAACGCGATAAAAGTTGCGATGCCCCAAATCGCGATAAAAAATCAGCGATAACCAGCGACAGGCCTGCAATTCCCACGCGTCATGTGGGAAAATGCACTATAAAAGCACTGAAAAACACAAACAAAATAATTCAAACTGCGTAGCACCATGGATGCACACGGACCGAGTGCAGAGGACAACGTGAACCCCACAGATGACCAGCAAGGAACGCCGGGGTCGGGGAAGGGCAAGGAGAAGAGGAAGACGGGGTTCAGTCCGCAGGAAAACCGGATCATCGTCACGGAGGTGATAGAACACTACCAACAACTGTTCGTCACCTCCTCTGTGTCATTGACAACACAAACGGAAATATGGCAGTCAATCATGAACAACGTGAATGCAGTCGGAGTGTTGAGGAGGTCAATGGAGGAGGTCAAGATGCGCTGGCATGATGTGAATAGCCAAACCAAGCAGAAACTCGCTGCCAACCGGAAGGCAGCAACGGCGACTTGAGGTGGGAGTCCTGCGCCACAGGAGGAGCTGGATGAGCTGGAGGAAATGGTGGCCACAGTCATCAGTGTGGAGACGGTGCAAGGATTTGGGGGTCCAGACACAGCTCGATATGACCTGACCCAACAGCAACAGGGTGAGTAACGACCAGGGACTGGAGGGACGGGGGGAGATGGGCACAATGGCACAGATGCACAATTATGTGTAGCACACTGCACACCCACAATGATTGTGGAACATGTCCCTGATACCTTTGGCACACTGCAGCACACATAGAAACACCAAGTAGGCCCCTGTCTACTATGTGCACAAAGGGGCCCCCCTCCCTCTCACCAATCTCACAACCTACCCATGCACATGTGCTGAATCCAGCAAAGCAGCGGCTCTGTGAGCCACACTGACAATGCAAGTGACACTGCATGACCAATAGCATGGCTGCAGTCAAAATACATGACATGGTGCACGACACGACACTGAGGTGGCTCAGTGTGGATCACATCCTCAAAGGAGCAGGTCACACTCTGACACATCCACGTGCACATACAACCCCTGACGTCAACAACACATCTGCAGACAAACAATGCACAAGAGTACAAAAACCGTCCAAGAGCACAAATGACCCAAGTCGCCAACATCTCAGCACCTTAAAAGCACACAAGCCAAAGGCACACCGACTCAAAGGGATAAGGGGCCGCTAAATCAGAGCTGCAGGGGCGACACTCCCACAATGTAGCACACACACATAGCAATCACAGCACATCAACATTGACGACAATGTGGTACAAAGTGCAACACTTTCACCACAGAACAGAGGACACAACTGGTGCCGCTTGTGCGTAGAAACTGGCCAATCACATCTGGCATAGCAGGAAACTGTGAGATGATAATGAACGAGTACAACCTCACATCTGTCATGTAGTCGAAATGTCCACTGTCTCCCATCAAATAGCCAGCTCATCCAAAACAGTCACAATGTACATTGTCATGCAGTCTGTATGTAAACATATACAATGCGTCAACATACATAGAACACACTGTTAACCTGCATCTCCCCTTTACATTGCAGAGGGACAATCAACACCTCCTGCAGAGCAGACCAGACATCTCATCAGTGATGATGAGGAGGACCCCCTGGCCATCTGCTCCGACACCCTCCAACGGCTCGTGGACAGCCTCCGCACCCCACCTCCAGGAGCAGGGCAGCCCAGCTGCATCGAGGTGACCCCACCCCCTGCACAGCCCACAGCCCACACAGCAGGAAGCACCCACCACCACGGCTGGCTCCCAGCACCTCACTGAAAGACACATGGCATTCCAATGCCGTGTGTTAGACTGCCAGAGGGGGATGGCTGAACAGGTGCGGGTGGGTTTTGACCTCATGGCAGTCAAACTTGATGCCATACGTGGGTGTATGAGTCCCATCAGGGACCACTTACAGTCCCTAACGGACACCCACAGTCCGTTCCATGCTCTACAACAATCCTTGGCTGACCTCGCTGGAGCCATTACTCAGATACAAGAACTGTCCAGTCAGACAGGCTCCAGCGATGACAGCACAGAGATGGCACAGATGCGGAGGACAATGGAGAACATGGAGCGGATGCAGGCTGGAAGGATGGCTGCCATGGCTGTACACCAGCGAGATGTAGCTGGGATCTTCCATGCCCTGCAGAACCTCATCTTGCCATTGCTGCCACAGAGCCTGTCCCAGATGTGTGCAGCAGGAACTTCGACACACACATCTCCACCCCCTGATGTGTCAGTGGCACACAGTGATGCAGCCATACCACCTCCGCCCCTGATGTGTCAGTGGCACACAGTGATGCAGCCATATCACCTCCGCCCCCTGATGTGTCAGTGGCACACAGTGATGCAGCCATAACACCTCCGCCCCCTGATGTGTCAGTGGCACACAGTGATGCAGCCATAACACCACCACACACACCTGACACAGAAGACATATCAGAGGACTAAGATGTGGATGGCAATGACTCTGTGTGAGATAGGAGGTTGTAGCATTCATCCCCGCCATATGGCCTGTTCCTGCTTGGTTCAGCCCTCTGCATCATGCCCGGGAACAACACCTTCCACTGTCCCCCGAAACACTCTGCGACATTCACCTGGACCCCGACATGGACTGCCATATCTGCTCTGGTTACCAATGACACAGCAATCAGGCTGCGGACTGAACTCTTCCTCTTCCGATTAAATTGTCATTCCCCAAAGGACTCTGGTTGGCCCTCCACTGGGCAACCATGTAATGTGGGGTTTGCATGGCCATGTACTGCTCCAGCTCCGACACTCCACAGAATGTGAATAAAACATTCCAAATTGCACAGATGTGTCATGTCTATGTTCAATCAAGTATAAAAGTATGGATGAATGTAGGGACATTGATTGCACAAAAAGGTACACCCTGGGAAATGACATCAATGCGCATGTTTGACCCTGACCCACATGGTCAATAAGATGACTGTGAAGGTGTGAACTGGCTGTGGCCTCATTGCTCATGAACAACAATCTCGCAACCCCCCAACGTAGCCCCACGTCCATGTATTAAGTGGGGCTGTGTGTAAAAATGTCTAATTCGGTAGCAGGCCTAAAGTAGTGTCCCCCATCACATGTGACAACAGGACATCTCTTCGCATACCTACTCACACTCAACTGTGTGGACACAGCCTGTTTTGATGGATCACATTGATCCACATGGCAAGAAGTTGGACACCATACTCACATTGCTGAAGACACGTAAGAGCACAGGTCTAACAGCAACTATCCCAACCACAATGTCTGGCTCACAGAGGTGGAGCTGGCAATAGGGACTCACCCCTAAGTGAAATGCGTCAGTCAGTCCCTCCCTGTGTACGGACAATGCTCATTGAGGCACACGATTTGTCATTCTAATCAACACTCATCACAGTTGAACACTAGTGAAGTGGGGTAGACTTCATTAGCATGTACGTGTCAGTACGGGTAAGACAAGGGCCACAACATGCAGACCAATGCTTTAGACACTAACAGGCAGCATGGGAACATGAGGAGGTGCAAGAAATGGGGAGGCAAAAATGAACACCAATCATTACGGATGGCAACGGTCTCAGCCCACCTTGCCTTGCTGGATGAGTCATGTGATGTTTGGCGTATGCTCATTGCCCCGTGTCAGGGGACACGACTCACAGCTCATGGGATCTGCATAGTGCTGTACCACTGGACTGCGCAGACTGTCTGCTCTGCTGACAGTGAGCAGGTGAAAGGGTCCAACAAGATCACATGTAGTACTACATTGCCATGTGTGTACTCTCCCTCCAGCAGTATGTCAGATTTAGGAACCTTGCCAAGCGACGCTGTGCAGCTCCACCCATGGGACTGCCTCACCTTGCACAGGTGTGTGTCAACACACATAGGTGCACGCACATGCATTCTGAGTCCAGGCAAATGCAGCCATGTCCACTGTTGTGGTGGGATATGTGACCATTTCTCCAAGATGCAACAAGGTGTTGGGACCTGTGCTCCGGGTTACAAGCAGTTGTGGCTGCAGGAACGTAGTTGCTCGTCCATGAATGCGAGCGCAGCTTCCTGGCCAATCAGTTCCAAGAGTACGTCATTGTCGGCTTCAACGAGCATGAGGGCGAGCCAATCCATTAACTGGTCCGGACAGATGTGCTCCGCCCATGCCGTTTCACCAATCCGCAACACAGCCCAATAGGGGAGCGCTTCGATGTGGTCACTGCACACGAGGACTTGTGAAATCTCCCATGCCCAACTGCCAGCACATACGCCAAATATCAAGGCATCCCATGAACGGGTATCATGGTTACACTCCTGGTCGTGGGCCAACAGGGGGCGCACACACAAGTCATAATCCAGTTCAGCTATCGTTGTGTTGGATAGGCAGACATCCATGGGCCACTCGAATATGCATGATCGACAGTGGAACCAGGGCTGGACGCAGGTGACGTACGCAAGACGGAAGCTCAGACGGTAACTGATGCGCAACACTGCCAGTGGCAGTACCCCCAACAAATGCAGCATACGTGCACGGTACAGTTCCACGTGACAGGGGTTGTGCATGTGCCCGGGATGTTCTGCCATTGTATTGGTGGCTCTCTTAGAACCGGCACTCTTCTGACCTGCGGCAGTTATGTGGATGATATGCCACAGCTCGGAGCAATGAGTCGTATGTGTGTGCAACGTTTGGACGTATGGGTTGTTGTGTACGTAAGTGTCAAGGGCATTCCATGCAAGAGTACCTCGAGCAAGGACTTCTGTGTGTGGGGTGTGGATACGTTGGTCTTTCATTAGCGATGTGCGTAGTGTGGGAGTCGTCATCATCTGCTATGGTATCTTTCTCAGGGGGTGCCTGCCGCATGCAAGACCAAGGTCGGAGGTGCAGATGTCCTTACGCCTTATGTATTGAGACAAAGGAGCTTTCATCCCTAATGTTAGTCTGACTACTGCTTGCATTCTGGAAATGTGATGTGGCTTTCGCGCTGCATTTGGGGCTAGGCCTTAGGCTTATGGTGCACCAATAGCGATACACACACAACAGTTGGCATGTATGTGCCAAGAGCCTTCATTTCACTGTCTCTCTCTCCCTCTCTTTCTCTCTCTTTCTCTCTCCCTCTCCCTCTCTTCCTTTCACTGTCTCTCTCTCCCTCTCTTTCTCTCTCTTTCTCTCTCTCTCTTTCTCTCTCTCTCTCCCTCTCTCTCCCTCTCTTCATTTCACTGTCTCTCTCTCTCCCTCTCTTTCTCTCTCTCTCTTTCTCTCTCTTTCTCTCTCTCCCTCTCTTTCACTCTCTCTCTCCCTTTCTTTCTCTCTCTCTTTCTCTCTCTCTCTGTCCTTTGATGAGCGCATGACACACCTTCTTATCTTGAATTTTGTCTTGCAGGCTGTGACTTACAGATTGTCCAGGGAAGACCCGCCATGACTCTTCCAAATAGTTGTTTTGAGTTAAATTTGAATGAAATGATTTGTTTGGAAATTCAGAGATGAATGAATGATTCTCCTTTTTCGGACCACACATGAATGTTAATTGTTGTAATTGTGCGACATCAGGCAAATTGTTTTGTTCATGATTTCGTAAATTTGGTGAAAAATATCTTTGTCCGGGGGCAGGGGGCTGCCCGGGGTAGGACCCCGGGGGAGGGGCCTGGGGGGATGGCGGTGGGTGTTGTGGCCCTCTTGGGTATCCGGCTGCATGATCAGTGGCTCCATGGCATCTGTTGTTCTTCTGGTGTGGCTGTGGGCTGGGCTCCCATTTCTGGTGCAGGTTATCGTCCAACTTAATACCAGGAAAGAGCAGGTGTTAATTCCCTGCTGCTAACGCGCCTTATCGCATGTTTTGTGATCTTATCGCCGATCTGGCTGGTCGTTGAGAATGTTGCGAAGTGGTGTTGTCGCGGGTTTTTGCACGGGAACGCCTACTCTGCATCTCATTAGCGTTAGTTGCCGGTGTCATCCGTGGCAATGTTTTTTGCGGCTGCTATCGCAGGAAAACTGGCGAAATTCGGCTGTTAGCATCAGCTTGTGAATAGGGCGATAAATCTATCGCCACTTTGGCTGCGATAAAGTGCCGCTAACTCGGCGATAAGTCCTTGAGAATATGCCCCACTAAGTTTTGCTCATGTTTACCAGGACATCCTGGAGATGTCAGCTTGCCCCATAAATGTCTCAACAAGACAAGTATTAGTAGCACAGGTTATTGTGTCTACAAAGCTCCAGTACAACTACAAGACATGCTCCATCTTAACAAAATGTTAGGCTCCATGTTAAGGAAGGTAGCCAATTGTGTTCCCTGCAGCTCACATCTCCATTAAGTGTTTGCAGAAGAGAGAGAAAAGAAGTGTGCTCGAAAAGGCTGTGTGGACTGTGCTCATTTGCATAGTAACATTAAGCCATATAGCTGCCAAAACTACTGGTCACAAAATTCCTGGCCACAAACCGGACCCCACAATCTCCCCTAGGATACTGGATTATGCTAGGCCTACCCAAACAAGTAATTTTCATGTGTCCCTGAGAGTGATGTTATGGTGTTCAATGGTCACTGCTTTTTAGGAAGGGTTCATTAAAGATTCACATTAGAAGGACTTCAAGTAAGGCATTTTACTAAATGGAACAATATGCTAGCAGGTGCCACATATGAAAGCACCTGACACATGCAGAATCTCCTGTCATTCTCCACTCAACAACGCTCTACCCATGTGTAGATGTTACACAGCATGTCAAATACATGATTATTACTAAAATGCAACAATTAGGATACAGTAGATATCTATCACATTGTGGCACAATCAACGTAAGACAGTGCACTGATGCATTCACATTTTAGTATTAGTCCTTTTGTACGATTCTGTTAATTAAATCAAAATGAATCCTACCGCCCACAGACTTGCTATTGCATATCTTGCCACAAACTGGTCCCCAGTATTCATTATTGCGTGTGAGGTACTTTAAGCTGCTGCAATGCTCAGTTAGACTCGGTCTTTCTAAATGTTTAGAATGCTGGCAGTACCCACTGCTGGTTACTGCACTCTAAACTCAATGACAGTGTGAGGCAAAGGTGTGAAACAGGCAAGGACTAGAAGCATGTATGCATGTCTATTTTGGGTGATGTAGGGTGGTATTATGTCAACTTGTGCTAAATAAACTTATTGCTCACACGCTATCATGATTGAAAATATGTTAATTGTACTTGTTCTTAATATGCATCCCTATTTGTGCTAGAGTCCATAAGTGGGGGCAAGGAATTAATAAATGTTAACATCTACAGCATACAGTGATTACTACTGTCACTACACTGATGAAAGGTCAAAAACTTATCTTACGTCATTTGCAAGGAGCAACAGCATGGATCATTGCAGGAAAAGAGACAGTAACCAAAACACGCCCACATAGGAAAACTTTCATCATGTTAATTGCCAGTAGCATTTTGTGATTAAATTGGATTTAAAACAATTGAATGTTGGACACCTCACAGAAGACATTGGAGTGGCACATGGCCTATAATACCTGGTATAGACCTTCTAAGCTAAAATGTCAATGTTTGTCTGGCTATTTTTTTAATTTTAAACATTCTATCCTCATTGAGTGGAATGATCTAATAGCCTTATAGCCCTTCTGCCTCAGGCTGTACCACTTGTTTAAGGTCCTCACCATCTTTATAGGCCCCAACCTGTGGCTTTAGCCTGAAATTTGGGTATAAGGCCTAAAACAACCTATATAGCCCTCTACAACGGGCAATAAGGCTATATTGTAAATTTGTCTTTTTCACTAAACCACTGGGTGTTTGTTAGTATGTAACCTGCCTTGAGAAGGAGATCATTTGGACCTCTTTGTTAAACAGGTCTGTCTCAGGACTGCTGGGTGAAGATGTCATACCACAGTATATTCCCTTGTCACCTTCCCTTCTCAGCTTACTAAGCATATTCCCCTTGTAACTTTAGGCAAGATGATAAATACTTCTTCCTAGAAGCTCTCTTCATTTACAATTTCCACCCTTAACTCAAGTAAATTATCCTTTGATTCATCCTATTCGGTCTTCCTTAATTCCTCTGCTGCTCCAATGAATCCATGAACATGTCTTTCATCTTGTACACCCAATCACTGTCAGCATTGCTTCCTCTAAGCCAGCAACTGCTGTGCCTATGCATTCCTCTATCCACTGGTCTGAGGGAACGTTAAAAAGGTTTTTGAAGGGCATCAATGCTCTTTCAGCACCTTTTGATGTCTTAAAATATCTCTACATGCCCCCTTCCTGTGTATTATGCTGACCTCTTTTGCTCATTGAAACCTCTGTTATCTGTCAGCTCACAGCTTAACGTGCACAGAATCCCCAGGTAATTCGTCAGTTGAACCAGATGGCTCATACCTTTTGAATGGCTCATTCACTCTTAAGTTTGTCTCGAAATTTAAACTCTGTGTCGCTTTCATACATTTCTGGCTTCCATTTTCTATTTTTCTAACTCTCTTTTTGCACCAAACGGCATTTCAACTCGATGCTACCATTAGCCTGTGTCTGTCATCCTTTACACAACGGCCGCGAGGTCTCAAAGTTATCACGATATACTTGGTTTTCTGGCGCTGACGTGATTACTTTAGAAAGGATTCTTGCCGTTAAATGGTAAACTGCTAATGAAGGGAAATGAAACTAAAGGTGTTCAGACATGACGGTTGTCGGCCAATACTTATGCCTTAATGGGCAGGGTAAGCTGTGACTAAGAGGCACGTCATTTGTAGAGGAAAAATATTCTATTACATGGTAAATTGAACCTATAGACAAATGAACATTGGAGACACTGTCAAAAGATTGAAAGTAACAGTCCCTCTGCAATGTACATCCAGGGAGACTGACCGCACAGTATCATTTAATAAATCTCATTGAAGCCTGGAGTAAGACGCATCTACTCATTTAAAAAGCTTCATGAATCAGTTCCAGTATTTGCATAATGGCCTAACTCTCTGTAAACATTCTGCTTGAAATATGAGTTGCAGCTTGTACAAAACTATTCTACTTGCTTGAATTGACATACATGTTGATTCAAACATGTAACGTGTATTTCGCAGCTTGCATTACGGAAAGTCAGTGTACAGTTCTATAAACAAGAACCAGGTTGTGTGTTTTATAGACATGCTTACAAGATCCTCGCCACTGCAGTATACTACCAGTGGGCAGTGGTGGCTCCTCCGCCAAGGCGGAGGAGAACCGCCCCACTGAGTATTTCAAAAAGGAAAAAATAAAATGATAATACCTCATTGTTATTATAATTTTTTTTCCCTTTTTTGTTCAGCTGGGTAAGGGTGGGGAGGGGCTGGGCTATCACAGAAGAGCTGGAGGAGGAGTGGTTCGCACTCTCTTAAGTGTGCATGACTGTTTGGCCGGCCGTCTCGGGCCGACTAAACCGGAATGCGCACTTTGCATGTTCTCCACCCAGGATGCATTACAGCCTGGGTGGAGAACATGCCCAGGCGCCCTGTCCCTGTCTGAGCGCCAAACCTCAGCGCTCAGATCAATCACAATGCTGCATTGCAGCGCTGTGATTGGCTTAGGAGAGCCTGGAAGCCTGGGTTCTTCCTGTTCCTGCTTTTCACCCTGGAGTCCTGTAAGCAGGCGAAGAGGACCGAGAGGCTGCGGCACACAGGTAAGTGATTGTTTATTTATTTGTTTCATTCCCTCCCCCTCGCGACCTGTACACCCCACCGCCGTTAAATAGCAGCCGCCACTGCCAGTGGGGACCAATTTACTTTTGTGAATTAGGGCACTATGCACAGAGCTAAAGGGGGGATTATGACCTATGTCCTTAGGATTTAATTAGCATCTGAATTTGTGTTCCTGTGGCCCTCATTCATTTCTGATATAGGTGTAGTCTCATGTATTTGTTTACCACCAGTATAGGATTTGGTCTGCCGATTTTATATATTAATTTACGGTAAAATGTCCATGAATTGTTATTCAATATCACAGTATGATGTAATTCACTTACATATTTGGCATGTTTCACTTTGTTGTTTGGCATGCCCTTGTTTAGTCAGCAAGGTATGCCAACAGTTTAGTTACATAAGCCGTATCATATTTGGCAGCAACATTTGAGTTTACAGTATATACCGCAGGGTTGTAATGCATTATTATAGCCCCTAGTACTCAATTGAGTTATTTTCTAGCACTGAAACTCAAATTGTTTACGTTACATACATATGGAAATGTGGAATTTTGAAATATCATCTAGTAAAGGATTCATCTACCTTGTAATAAGTGATATTTCAAAATGTGCATGTATGAAAGAGCATGCTAAAAAGAGACCTAGTCATACTTACTCAATGTTGTGAAAGGAATAGCTCTTATAACTGTACATTTCTCATTCTACCCGTATTCTTTAGTAAAACAAGCACTATACGCTTCGTAGCCCCCTCTACCACAGGTGCGTTTTAATGGAAATTCTAATTGTCATGAAATCATGTCTTTAATGCACCATTTAGCAAATTGTGCAACCTGCAAAGATCAATACACTCCTTCTGCATGAAAAAGTGTTGCCTGTATTTTTATCCGTTATGGTGTTCCTGTCATAGCAATATTAACAATGCAGGAATGCATTATCACGATATACTTGGTTTTCTGGCGCTGACGTGATTACTTTAGAAAGGATTCTTGCCGTTAAATGGTAAACTGCTAATGAAGGGGAGAGTGCCCAGTGGTTAGGAATTTTATTTGTAGCCAGGGGATACATATTAAAGTGCTGCCTGCCGCTTTTAATATTATTGATCTTGGATAAAATACTTCGGGCTCCATATTCGATTTTCGATCTTCCTACTTTAAATCCATAAAATAAACAACCAACATTGATAATGAGGAAGCAGATTAAGTTTAGTTCGAGTCATTCTTTCATTCAAGGGTATTGTTTATCATAGTAAAATGAACTTCATTGAGCAAAAAACATAATTTTTCTAAGATTGCACAATATTACGGAGACAAAATATACAGAGACAGAAAATCAGTAGATAAGTATGCCTCTATTTGAAAACGAAGTGATGGTTCCTAAAAGCCATTCCCGGCATATTCTTTTCATGAATAATTATGACATATTATGGACACAATCAGACATAAATGTAGCCTCATTAAAGCTTTCGCTGATTGTTTATTCAACATAAGGATCGAACATAAAATCATAAATTACTTTTTAAGTAAAGGAGAACAGAGAACTATAATAACTCCCATCAATATTCAAGCCAAGATACATACATGTGAAAAAAGCCTAACTAAATAATGACTTGTATCAACTGTACCTTCCTTTCGAATTGCTTTTAGGAAGTGATTAAGGAGAGAAAAAACCCAACAGCAGTATTATTGATGGGGAGAGCTCAGGCAGACCGCTGAGTTGAGAATATATTTTTTTCCTCAAAGAGCAAACTGCTCAGATGGGGGTGCTTCTACCAAATATTGGTTGACTACTGTAGTAACTCTACTCCTGATGCTCGGCAATGCTGAATGCAGGTAATGTAATTTAATGGATTGTGTAGAAAATTGTGCTGACAGCATTGCATACTTAAAGTTTAAATTAGCCAACTCTAAACAAAATTATAAGGTCTTTGTGAAGGCTCACTTTTTGATTCCATGAGACCATAAAATCATGGTGTTAATTGTTAGGTGATACAACATCAGGGCTTAATTTGAGCCAGTGGTTTCTGGTGCTCTGCACCAGCACTTTATCATCAGGACCAGCGCTTATAGCACAAACTCGACCCAAAGGTATTGGAGCGCTTTTCAGGGACACATTCATTTTTTGTAGGCACGGGGAGATTACGTGATTTGCCCAGAATCACAGCATGTTGAGCCGAGGCTGAGACTCACCTGAGGAACCTGGTTCCCCAGCTCCAAAGTCGGCAGCTCTGGCCCTTACGCAACATCCTCTCTCCACTTGTAGGGTTTCATGGTTAGTAGTTAGCTCTGTTATAGGCAGTGCTAATAGGAGGAATGGGCTGGTGCAAGCTGCCTCCTGACGAGAGCCCTGGCACTTATTTTTTCACAAATTAACCACTGCACAACATACCAGTTGGGCGGCAAGGGTTTACAATAAAAAATCTTTCGCTCATTTCAAACCCATGTACATTGAATTAGCATTGTTTCAGCAGGCACGCCATTTATTTAAGTTACCTGCAAATAGCAAGCAACTTACCTGACTCTATGTCCTGACTCTATGTCTAAATTTATCATAACCGGATTTCTCTGATTGGCAGACAAAGTTGAATTGTCATTCATCCATTGATGAACTAGACACATGGCTTTCAGTCGTAACACACTTTCAGACAGATGCGCTTCCCCCTTTTAGATGAGGCGGATTCAGTATGGCCAGACCCCTGACAACACAGTATGTTGTGTAGAGTGTTGCTTTACTTAGCCATAAGGCATGTAAAAGCATTTTTCCAAACGTTGTAAGTGCTTTAATATTCAAAGGTCAATTTTTCAAACCTGTCTTTTGAGAGATGGGTGTGGGCACGTCCAGCAGTCAAGATGGTTTGCCCCCTTGAACTAAGGTATCTAGGGCTATTTAATTTGGGCTATCCAGCTGGTATAACATGTCTCAGTTAGATTTCATTAGTGGGCATTAGAAATGGGGTTTCTGGTTGGCTAGAGTATGCACCTAAGCCAGGCAGAACCCACCACTATAGTCAGGGTAAGGGGGTTACACACCCAAGATAACCCCTGCTCACCCCCTTGGTAGCTTGGCAGAGCAGTCAGGCTTATCCCAGAAGCAATATGTAAAGCATTTGTGCACACATACAGTAACACAGTGAAAACACTACAAATGGACACCACAACAGTTTAGAAAAATAGGAAATCATTACCTAAACCAAAACAAGACCATATGACAAAAATCCACCATACGTATATCAAGATATCACACACAGATGTTGTTCACAAAAATAATGCTTGTAGCGACAAATAGCTCCACCTTGGGCTATTACGACATCGTGACAGATGAAAATCCCAACGTATGGTGCCGACCACGTGGTGTGCAGGCTTGACACAGAGTCGCACGGACCCCCAAGAACAGTACCTTGGCAAATGATGTAAACAAAGATGATGCATGGTGTTGGGGAGGTGAGGCATCTTTGGCACCGGGTGGTGTTGGTTCCTTACAACCACAGGGGAGGTGAGGGGTTGGTTCTTTATGACCACAGGGGAGGTGAGGCGTTGGTTCCTTACTGCGAGGCAGAGGAGGTGGGGTGTCGGTTCCTTACTGTTGCTGAGGAGGTGAGGTGTTGGCTCCTTACTGTTGCCGGAGAGGTGACGTCTCGTTGGCAGCAGGGTTGATGGATTCAGAAGGTCACCAATGTCAGGTATCGGCTTCGCGATGATGAGGCACTGGCGTCGGTGAGGTCGGGGCTGCGGTGCGAGTCAGGGCGGTGCGTCGTGAGCATCATGAGCAGTGCGCTCGGCTTCGGTGCAGGCAGCGACCTTGGTGACGGCATTAGAGTCGATACGGTGCGGCATCGGCAGGTGTCAGGGCTGCGGTGTAAGTCAGGGCAGTGGTAGGTCTGAGACACATTTACGGGTCTACTCATTTGGGTGGCACAACCAGTGCTGCAAGCCCTTTAGTAGCATTTGATTTACAGGCCTTGGCACACTCAGTGCACTTTACTAGGGACTTACGAGTAAATCAAATATGCCAATCGTGGATAACCAATCATATCACAATAATTTATACATGGAGCACTTGCACTTTGGCACTGATCAGCAGTCCCAAAGCATCTATGCCAGCAAACATACAGGAAGCGGAGGCAAAAAGACAGGGGAAACCATGCCGGGTCTAACACGTGCTCACTGCACCACTGGATTCAAGCTTACCTGACTGATATGGGGTGATTATCCTGAAACCGGTCCCAGGATGCTTGTTTACGGTCCAGGGAGGACCTGGCTTGGCAGTTCGGCTGGACTGTTCCCATGAGGAACAGTCAAGACTGATTTGCATATGGCTGGGTCCAAACTGGGGTGGTGTGGTGGGCAAAGGAATGATGGATTAAACCCAGATCAGTGCTAAAGTGCAAGTGCTCCTTGTGTAAACTGTAATTCTGATTGCTTCTCTATAATTGGCATAGTTGATTTACTGGAAGGTCCCTAGTGAAGTACACTGTGTGTGCCCATTGCCTGTAAATCAAATTCTACTAGTGGGCCTGCAGCACTGGCTGTGCCACCCACATGAGTAGTCCTGTACACTTGTCTCAGGCCTGCCATTGCAGAGTCTGTGAGCGCAGTTTTAAACTGAAATATCGATCTGACAAGTGCACCCACTTGCCAGGCCCTAACCTTCCCTTTTACTACATGTAAGGCACCCCTAAGGTACGCCCAAGCTACCCCAGTAGGCCCAAGCTACCCCAATGGGCAGGGTACAGTGTATGTACATGTAGGACAGTGTATGTAACTGTAAGACATGTACTGGTGTGTTTTACATGTCATGATAGTAAAATACTGCCAATTTCCATAGACTATCATTGAAGCTGCTTTGCAACATTTTACAAGTGTAACTTTCAAATGGGAACAGCTAGTGATTTGGAGTTTGGGCCCTCTGAACTCAGAATTTAATAACACATCTTTTAGTAAAGATGTTTTTTTAAATTGTGTGTTTGAAAATGCCACTTTTAGAAAGTGGGCATTTTCTTGTTTAACCATCCTTGCGCCTCTGCCTGTCTGCGGAATCAATGTCTTGTTTAAACTGAGAGGGGCCTGTTTGTGCACTCTAAACAGTCACACAAAGGGAGTTGAGATGTGCCCTGCCTATGCTGATGGCCCATCACCAGGCTGATGGCCTTCCTGAGATAGAGTGGTGGGAGCTTTCACCTGCACCTGAATAGGGCTGTGCCTGGCCTGTGCTCAATGCTGTCCATGCCCCCTGGTGTGTGTCTGGAGCCAAGACCAGGCAGGAAAAGAGCTGGTGCACTACAAAGAAAATCCTTTGAAGTTTCTTTACTTCAAAGGCCAAAAGGAGTATAAGTATTGGACCTAAAAATCCCGAATTTTAGAACACTTGTTGCTCAAGAGGACCCTGATAAGAAGAAGAGCTGAAGAGCTGTCAGGAGGAGTACTGCCCCTTTGCTGTGTGTTGCTTTGCTGGGCTGGCCTGCAGTTGATGCTTCTGTCTGTGGGCAGTGGAAAGGACTGGACTTTTACTTTGCTGTATTCTGCTTAGAAGATTCTCCAAGGGTTTGAAGTAGAGCTTGCCTCCAGTTAAGAAGTTTGAGGGACACGAAGACTTCACCTGCAGCATCCTTGAACTCCACTGCTGGGAGTTCTGTCCTGCCTTGTGGTGCCAAATCCAATTATGTGCCCTTGGAGGTTGTATCTATTTCCACACACTGTTGCCGTGCGACCGAAGAAATCAACGCAGCACCTGCCCATGGCTGGGAAATCCACTGCACGCTGAGTTCAGCACAGTGTCTCTGAGGTCTGAGACTGCCATACTGACTCCGACGTAGTCGCTGCTGTGCCGCTGTTAAAATCGGCACATCATGGGATCGCGGTTGAAGAAAATGACACAGGACCTGTTCGCAGCTGCTGCATCGAGCTCCAGTGTGTCCCGGATTTCCACGCATCTCCTACGCAGCACCCGCAGACCAGAACCATCTTGGAATTGACGCATCACTTCCCCCCTACAGTCTGGATTTGTTGCATCACATCTCCTGCATGCAGCAGAACTGTTGCATCGCCTCTCCAAGGACTTAGGAACTGATGCATCACAGTGTTTTCCAATGCTTCCCTCCTCTGTGGTTGTTTTGCCTTGTGGATTTTGACGCATTTGAGGTACTTTGTGTAAAATCACTGCATCCATAGATTTCTATGGACAGAATTACTTGAAACCTTTAAAAAGTTATACTTTGAGTTGGGTATGTTACATTTTCGTCATGTTTGCTTTAGATAAAGATACTTTATTTTTCTAAACTGGTGTCCATTTGTAGTGTTTTCACTGTGTTGCTTTGTGTGTTATGTACAAATACTTTACACATTACCTCTCAGATAGGCCTGAAGTAGGGGTTATCTTGGTTGTGTAATCCCCTTACCCTGAATAGAAGGATGGGGCCCTACTTGGACAGGTGCATACCACTGCCAACTAGAGACCCCCATTTCTAACATGCCATTTTCTTTGTTTTGTGTTGCACTTTACTTGTCTTAAGGGCTGCGGTATGACTGTTTTCTTTTTACTGCTTATATTATTAAATTATGGCTATTTTTCATTAAACCATTTGGTCAGTGGTTATTTTTCTTTCTCTTTAAAAAAAAACATTTGAAAGTAACATGTGCTACTACAGGAGTATAGATGTTAATTTAAGAGGCTGTTCTTCTCTCATTGTTCTCACTAACAATGCCCGATTAAAATGAGTATTGTAATGGCGATGTTTATACTTTTACACATCCTCCATTTATATGAAGATCCAGGAAAATCTCCACACATTGAAATATGCTTAACAGTTACTTTTATGGGAAAATATAAATACCCGCACAAGATTGCTCCCATTTCCGCCAGCACATCATTAGGAATACCATTAATGAACCTTGAAAGAGAATTCAATATTCAGTTGTCTAAGTGGGGACTATTGCTCACTCCAAATTGATGCTTGGGTCACCACTTGTGTGCTTCCCCTTTTGTTAGTACAGTGCAATGTTTATTTGTTGCTATGACTCTATGTTCATGGTGCAAGGTTATATGGTTACAACGAGAATAACTTTGTATTTTGGGAATCATTAACTGCCTTTCTCCCGCCCTATACATTCAAAGGAGCCGCACAAATTTAAAGGGGGTGGGAGGGCTATAGATTCAGAACTTCAATATGTAAATATTTTTCCACAAGGCATTGTGAATATTTTTTAAATCACCTCTTTTAACATTTGATGTGCCATTTTTTGGTCTTCACTACGGATTTGCCTCTGAATGTAGAAAATAACACTGGGAACTCTCGTGTCATTTCATTACATGCAAGGTTGATCATTTACATGACAGGAAGTTAAATAGCAATTTTCTCTTGTCGTTTCTGTCACAGAAAATGCTTGAATGTCAAACCTTTCTGCTCTGTTATTTTTCACAATTTCCATATTACAGCATACAGTGCCGATTTACTATACTATGTGTTCATTTCCCATAATTGAGTAGTTTACATGTGATTTTACACTATGTTTTAATTCTATGTAACATTTTGTTCGCAATTGTGATGGGAACTTGTAGCCATGACAGTCCAATATTGACATATATACATATATATTTATGCTTGTGTCTTCAATGTTCATCAGCTTCTGGCTGCTCATTTAGATGGAGAACCATTCAATAACAACATTTTAATGGGTTAAAGTATTACTTGCAACGGAATAACTTACTTTCCATTACTATCATTATTCCTTTACATATTCACTGAATCGTCAGAGAAATATTATGGTAAACAGCCTTTACAAAGACGGCTAAACCCAGCATGCCTTTACAACGCAGGCTTTACCATGCATGCATCTTTACCATGCATGATTTTACAACGAATATGCCTTTACCACGCATGCCTTTAGAAAGATTTTCGCTGTAAAGGCATGAATGGTAAAGGCATATGCGTGGTAAAGGCATATTTATTGTAAAATCCTGCATGGTAAAGAACACATGCATGGTAAAGCATGCGTGATAAAGGAATGCAGCGTTCAGCTGTCTTTGTGAAGGCTGTTTCCCATAATATTTCACACAAGCGTGGTGCGTGTATTTTGCAGGTAAGTACTAAGTGATATATATATATATATACATATATATATATACTAATTACTGAAAATGCACCTGCCCTTTGCATAGACAAACAATTTCTGAGTGACTCCATTACTGATGTTTCAAGCACACAAAGCACTGAGTTAGTGCAATTGAGCTAATAACCTGCCCGTTGACATTCCACATAGCAAGGACCTCCGGTACAATACCCGTGACCAGTGCCGGGTCCTCGCCAGTAAGTACCAACAATTGCACAATAGCTAGGCAATGCCCATACACAGCGCTACTATGCAAAACAAAAATAGATCACATTAATAAGTCCATACAGACATTCATCCCCCAAAATGGTACTTCATTTTCAAAAGTACATGATTTTTCACAGCAGCACGTGGTGTAATGATAATTAAAAAATCAGCATACTCCTTGGTGCTTTAGTCCACAAAATGACACAACAGTCACAGCACAAAGGAAATGAATTAAACAACTGGAGTCCAGTAAAGTTATCATAAAAAATTCACATATCGGGATGCCAGCCACAACTCACAATCAATTGACTCCAAACACGAGGTCATACAGGTGTGCAATCATGTCAGGTTTGCTGAACACATCCCATTAATTCTTAGCATGTGTCCCGCATTTCTAAAATAATCCATGCTGTTCAGCAATCTAACACAGCATCAACATCCACTAAATCCCATGCTGGTGACTGTATGATAACCAGTTTCTCTTGAATAAAATAAACATGTCTCCGATTCTGTCTTAGCAGCCAGATGCTGCAACTCCTCTCCCAACTGCCTAGACTGCTTAGACTGCTTTAACGTCTCCTTCCCTGTATACTCAGGCATCCTCTGCCTCTCTGGCTGCAAGTTATTTCTTCGGCAATAATGTATAAAGAGAAAGCTCCCTTTTAGTGTTTAGGGTGGGTATGGGTTTTTGGGTGGAAATGGCATTTTTAGGGTTCAGAGTGGGTATGGGTTTTTGGGTGGCAAGGGTAATTTTAGGGTTTAGGGTGGGTATGGGGTTTTGGGTGGTAAGGGCATTTTTATAGTTTAGGGTAGGTATGGGTTTTCGGGTGGAAAGGGTAATTTTAGGGTTTAGGATGGGTTTGGGTTTTTGGGTGTCAAGGGTATTTTTAGGGTTTAGGGTGGTTGTGGGGTTTTGGGTGGCAAAGGTAATTTTAGGGTTTAGAGTAGGCGAGGGTATTTGGGTGGTAATGGTCATTTTAGGGTTTAGGTTGGATTTGGATTTTTGGGAGTCAAGAGTAATTTTAGGGTTTAGGGTAGGTGCGGGTTTTGGATGGCAAGGGTAATTTTAGGGTTTAGGGTGGGTATGGGGTTTTGGGTGGTAAGGGCATTTTTATAGTTTAGGGTAGGTATGGGTTTTCGGGTGGAAAGGGTAATTTTAGGGTTTAGGATGGGTTTGGGTTTTTGGGTGTCAAGGGTATTTTTAGGGTTTAGGGTGGTTGTGGGGTTTTGGGTGGCAAAGGTAATTTTAGGGTTTAGAGTAGGCGAGGGTATTTGGGTGGTAATGGTCATTTTAGGGTTTAGGTTGGATTTGGATTTTTGGGAGTCAAGAGTAATTTTAGGGTTTAGGGTAGGTGTGGGTTTTGGATGGCAAGGGTAATTTTAGGGCGGGTGTCAGTTTTTGGTTGGTAAGGGTGCATGCATGTGTACACACACACACACACACACACATATATATATATATATATATATATATATATATATATATATATATATTAGGTAGTTATAGTTAGGACCTAGTTTCCATAGGAAGAACTTTTATTTTATGCCAATAACTTTGCCATGGTTTGACAAATCCTTGCAAAATTTCCAAAAACGAATACGACGCTCACTTCAGCGGTTTCGTGGTGATCCGTCACGTGGGGGCCGAAAAGAAGGGGGGGTCCCAAAACACGTTTTCCCCATGTTAATTCCCATAGAGATTTTAGACACGACTACAGCCCGAACTGCTGAACGGAATTACACAAAATTTGGCAGAAAGGTAGATGTTGGTCCAGAAAGCAACCTTTTTGTAATTTGGCATACATCCATTCAGTAGTTCATGAAATATTAATAGAAATCCAAATTTGTGAGGAGGAGCAAGATGGCGGATTGACGCCGTCTTAGGAGAGTCGGGTCACGGAGGAGCTCAGGAAGCTCGAGATACACTGATACATTGATGCAAACATCGTAGTGGAGAGCGTGAAAGTTGAAGTAGCTGGATAAAGAACACTACAGCCTAAGTGCCTCTGTCTCCTTTGGGGGCAGAAATGCAGAAACACAGAAACGCTGAATTCAGCAAGAAAACCGGCAAAATAAAAACAATTTAAAAAACGGTATACGGCAAAACAGGAAAGCCCGAAGAGGACGTGGCTTATTGAGCTGGGATCTTGTCGGATATGCGTTCGCTGGTGCTTCGGCGGTTTTATGGAACTGGTGGAGGCTTACGCTGAGCTGATGAGATAATATTATAATTCTATCAAGATACCTGGCATCAGTTTATCTTCCTATTATCTCCCTATGCAATTTCAGGGTTTCTGTTTCCTCGGCAGCAGCAAGCGCCGACAAGCGCCGACAAGAACCCGATAGCAAACGCCGACAAGAACCTGACAAGAAACCGACAAAAATCTAAAAAAAAAAAAAAATGGCAAATAGCAAACAGCAAACGGGCTAGTGGAAATCCTGAAGTGGATGTGGACTATGTGGACTATTGGATTTCTGGGCGGTAAACTTGCTGATTGAATTTCTGCTGAACATATGCTAGCTGGTGCTTGCTGGAGCTTGCGGTTGCTGTTGCTCCGGCGACTTTTTAGCTTGTGGTGTCCCTGGAATACAGTCGAGCTTGGGGAGCTGAATGCAGGTGAACACAGCTGAATGCAGGTGGCAGTAAGGCTTGGCTCTCGGCGCTTTACGTATATTAGGGTAGCCGAGCGCTTGTCCGCCCAACGACGCCAACGATGCACACAAGAGAGCTGGCGAGCTAGTTGTCACGGTCGCTTGGCCAAATTGTATTTACTCCAACAGATTATGGCCCCACCGAAAGCGATGGTCAGGAGTACACGTGCTACTAACAGAGCGCTGGTGAGTACAACAGCGACTCGGGGTAGTAATTTGGATAACGAAGATGTGGAGATACAGAGGGCGGACTCTCCTAGCTCGGCTTTTGGACTAGGGAAGGTGGGAAAACCTGTGTTGCAATTCTTGCAATCAAGGAAGTCAGTGGAATTGTTTTCTTCTGATATTGTGGCGGAAGCTGATACTTTTAATAGCAGCAAGATATTAGTAGATATAGTGAGCCAAGCAATTGGGGGGCGACACAGTAGTATGACTTCTACCTCTACAGGTCATATTGTTGTAAATAACTTGCAGACATTACCTCAAACATTTTTTCAGCCTCAGCCTCAACCTCAACCTCAACCTCAGTCTAAGGAAGACTTAGATAATGGGAGGGCCCCGGATTCGGATAGGGGCTTGATTGAAGGGGGGACTGAGCATAGAAGCCTATTCTTCAAATCTGCTGATCCAGCGGTTGTCCAAGGCTCCTCGAGAATACCTGAGTAGTGCAAGGCTGTCAAAGGCGGAGAGAATGTGATAGCAACGGAGCCCGGAATATTTAAGCCTGGCGAAAGTAATCTTGAGGCGAATGGGAGTCTTGGTAATATAAGTAATATAGGGACCTTGACAAGCCCTATTACCTCTGTAACTGTAACTGTGCCTGATGAACCGATATTGGGTGATTTGAGCACCTCGTCTTTGGCTTCTGCTACTGATATTGACCAAGTACAAGAACAGTGCCAGACCCAGTCTCCTTCTGTGTTGCAGCATGAAGTCATAGTTGGTCAACAATAGAAAATATCAGGGGTAGTAATTGCTAAAAAGAAACATCAAAACCAGAATCAAAAATTGAAAGCGGTGAAGGAGCTGAAAAAAGCTTTCGGGGGTCTAGACCAGGCAGTAGGAGACGAGAGGGCAAAACAACGGAAAAAGGGAGCTACAGCTGATAACTCAATATGGCGATGGGTACAAGCAAAAGGTGGGGCCAAAGATATGGTATCAAGGCTATCAGAGACCAGCATGACGGATGAAGCTGGCGGTGGAATGGAGCTGGTGGCTGAAGGCACAGGTGATCTAGGACATGGCCCTGGATCAGCTTCAATGATGTCGATGGGAGAAACGAGCCTGCAGCAACTATCGGGGGAGGAGCAGGGAATCGAGACCAAGATGCTCTCACTGATTCTTCAGAATCTTAAAGACCACAGAGAAGAGACTAGAGAGCTCTTTGCCCAGGTGCGATTAGATGCCCAGGGTATTCAGCAGTTTTTAAAAGAAGTCACCATAAAAGTAGGATCACTGGCGGGCGAGATGGCTGAACTACAACAGCGAGTGGAGGAAACGGAAGAAACAGCTTCGAAAACTTTAGTATAACCGAGAAGCACGACGACGTCTTGGCCACGATGCAACTTAAGCCAGAAGATCTGGAGAATAGGCAGCAGAGATAGAACTTGAAGATGTTTGGCATACCAGAAGGACAAGAGGGTACAGACCCCAGAACATTTATAGTAAAAACTCTGCAGAAATTGTGTCCGGACCTTAGTGATTGGGATTGGGATTGCCAGATTCAAAGGGCTCATAGGGTGCCAATGGTCCAAAAGAGACAAGACAGCCGATATTCTAGGGCCTTTTTTGATTTATTTTGGCAATTTTTTTATTAAGGCAGGCTGTTTATTTAAAAGCTGGCCCAAGGTCACCCGTGTCTGTGGATGGTAATTCAATCTTCTTTCGCTCCGATTACTGTAAGGTAACAATGGACAGAAGATGGCAGCTTAGACAATTGATTGACCCAATGAAAGCCGCTGGGATGCAGGCATATCTGCAAGAGCCGGCTCGACTAAAAGTAATTCGTGGGGGTCAATCTTATATGTTTTTTTCAGAAATAGAGCAAAGAAGGCGCTAGGTGGATGGCAGAAAGAGGGGACAGGCTAAAAAGGGTAAAAGGTATATCACTATAAAGGAATTTTTTGCTTTCTTATTTATGCAAGAGTAGAATTTATCGATGGTATATGGTAGATGGTAGAAGTTATTACATTAATGTTTTTTCTGCTCTCTTGTCTTGATAAGGAAGGGATTATTGTGATATATGACAAAAATACTCTATTTATGCTTTCCTTTGATTTATGATTTACTTTTTCTTGTGTTGAACAACATAGAGACCAGAAGCGTCTGGCAGGAAACCAGAAAAGGACTTTGTTCATGGCGTGTGCCCTTGCTTTGGCGTAATTTCCACCTGTGAGTGCATCCCACCTAGAGGCAACTCTTTTTGTATTTTGTATAGCGGCCTGCCTGGTCGTGGGATGCACCACCGCGAAACACTTGCGGGTCCGCGGCTGCTTTATTGGGGCAGCTAACTGCGGAACAGGAGGTGCCTGTTATATGCAGGGGTGCCGGCGCGAACATCGGCAATCCTTTTAAAGACATTTTTGAATGTGATTGACGGCGGCGACCCACTTGGGTTTTACTGAACCACCAGTCCCAGGAAGCATTGCTTCAGGTGGTTCACCTGAGCATTATTATAACGGGGATTTACTGGTGGTTGCCGCACGCCGTCACGTCACATGGTCTGCCACTGAAGAGGGCGTTGGCCCAAAATGCGTCTGGCAGGAAACCAGAAAAGGACTCTGTTCATGGCGTGTGCCCTTGCTTTGGCGTAATTTCCACCTGGGAATGCATCCCACCTAGAGGCAACTCTTTTTGTATTATATATATATATATTCACTGAAAAAACCATAGGTTTCAGGCTTGTTATAGTTAGGAATTAGCATTTAAAAAACCTTTGAAATTCACTGAAAAAACCATAGGTTTCAGGCCTGTTATAGTTAGGTTTAGCATTTAAAAAACCTTTGAAATTCACTGAAAAAACCATAGGTTTTAGGGAAAGTTATAGTTAGTTGGACATTGCACTCGTACAAAACCCGTGAAATTCCCCCGTTATAGTTAGTTCAGCTAACTATAACTCGCGCCCCGCAATGCACTGCTGATGACGTCACATATTACATCACTCATGACATGGTCAGTGACATCACTGATGACATCACTGATGACATCTCAAATGACATCACTGATGAAATCATGCAGTGACTGTGTGTTTCTGTAAAGTTTAAATATGTTTAATATATATAGGGAAAGGCGTATTGAAGAATGAGTGGGTGTATAAGCGTCTGAATGGATGATTTAGTAGGTGCGTGACTGAGTCTATAAGTGAGTGATTAAACGTATCTTACTGAATGCATGGGTTAGTGACTAAACTGTGTGAATGTCTGTATCTGTCTGTCTGTTGTTGTGTAAGCAGCTGCATGGGTTTCTGACTAGCTACATGAGTGTCTATATGAGTTATGGATTGGTTCTCTGAGTATCTGTATGGGTGCCTGAGTGTGTGGATGGGGTGTGTGTGACTCTGTGCATAGATGTGTGAGTGGGTGATTCACTGAGTTCTTGGTTTCAAAAGTGCCTCTGTGATGGACTGTATGGGTGGGTGAGTGTGTGTATGGGTGTGTTAGTGATTGAATGTATATCTCAGTGGTACATGTGTGAGTAACTACATATGTGAAAGGCAGTATATATGTGTGTTGGAGTATATAAATGGCTATAAATGAGAGTGTGTGATTGTGAGAGTGGCTATATGGATGAGTGTGTGCTTGCATCAGTGATTGCATAGGAGCGTAAGAATGTGCTACTATATGTATGACTAAGTGAGCTGGTGTGTATAACTGTATAGGTGAGTAAATGGGAGTGTGATTAATTATTTGCATGACTGACTAGGTGTGTGAGTACCTCTATGGATGAGTGGCGGTGTGTGAGTGTCTATGTAGGTGTATGAGTGCAAATGATAGTCCTGTACTGAGTGACCATAAGTATGAGTGACTGTACGGGTGAGTGAGTGGATGTGTGTGTAGACCTAAGAATCAGTGAGTGGGTATGTAGTTATTGGTGTTGGAGTGTCTATGGTTTTGCAAATAGCAGTCTGTAATTTAGAGTGGGTGTATGAAAGGTTATATTAAGGTGTGAGGAGGTGCATAAGATTATCACGTAGATGATGTCATCAGTGATGTCATTTGAGATGTCATCAGTGATGTCATCAGTGATGTCACTGACCATGTCATGAGTGATGTAATATGTGACATCATCAGCAGTGCATTGCGGGCGCGAGTTATAGTTAGCTGAACTAACTATAACGGGGGAATTTCACGGGTTTTGTACGAGTGCAATGTCCAACTAACTATAACTTTCCCTAAAACCTATGGTTTTTTCAGTGAATTTCAAAGGTTTTTTAAATGCTAAACCTAACTATAACAGGCCTGAAACCTATGGTTTTTTCAGTGAATTTCAAAGGTTTTTTAAATGCTAATTCCTAACTATAACAAGCCTGAAACCTATGGTTTTTTCAGTGAATTTCAAAGGTTTTTTAAATGCTAATTCCTAACTATAACATGTCTGAAACCTATGGTTTTTTTCAGTGAATTTCAAAGGTTTTGTAAATGACAATTTTTAAATGTATTTCTTGTTATATTTATTTTTTTGATACTGATTTACTACATTTTTTTAAACTATTTATTTTTACATATTTTATTTTTTAAATTACATTGTAATTACATTATACATTACATTACAAAATATACTTTCTCTGAATGAATTACTTTAGTTTAAATACTTTGCAAATAGGCAATAGACTTTTAAGTACAGTAGTTACAGTTGTTGCAATGGGCAACACAATTTCAAGCACAATGCAACATTGAGCTCAATGTGAATTTCTAGTTAAATGCAATTAGTTACTTTATGGATTACTTTTCTAAACACAGGACTGGATCCTAGATTCAGTCCTGGGACATCTCCTGTAAACAGTTGAGTAAAAGCGTTTTGGTTACAGTAGTGATTTTTAAGGAATATTATTGTATTTCAAAAGTTGACACTTAGAAACATTTTCACATAGAATCACCAATGTTATCCTATGGGAGGAAATTCACTTAGCAGGTAAGTAGTGTTATCGTTACTTGTTCTTACTCAGTGGTGGATCCTGGATCCAGCACTGGTGCATCTCCTGTAAACAGTTGAAAGAATGCTTTTAAATCATACAGGCGATTTTTAAGGAATATTTGTAGTTTGTGAAAATCAACACTTTGAAACTTTTCTGCTGAAAACCAGACAATGGATTCCTATGGAAGGAAATACAAGTTACTGCTAAGTACGGTTAGAATTACTTTTCAGGGTCAGTGCTGGGCTAAAAGATGCAGCACTGGGTTCTCTCCTGATAACAGGTGAGTAAATCGGAATTCGTATTTCGGCTGATTTTAGAGGAATATTTGTATGTTTCAAAAATCGACACTTAGAAACTTTTTCAGCAAAAAGCAGGCAATGATATCCTATGGAAGGAAATTCAAGTTACTGGTAAGTACGGTTAAAATTACTTTTCAGGATCAGTACTGGGCTGAAAGATGCAGCACTGAGGTCTCTCCTGATAACAGGTGAGTAAATCGGAATTCGTATTTCGGCTGATTTTAGAGGAATATTATAAAGTTCCAAAACTCCACACGTAGAAGAATTTCCAAGTGAAACCAGTCAATGTTAGCCTATGGAAGGAAATTCAAGTTACTGGTAAGTACGGTTAAAATTACTTTTCAGGACCAGTACTGGGCTGAAAGATGCAGCACTGAGGTCTCTCCTGATAACAGGTGAGTAAATCGAAATTCGTATTTCGGCTGATTTTAGAGGAATATTTGTATGTTTCAAAAATCGACACTTAGAAACTTTTTCAGCAAAAAGCAGGCAATGATATCCTATGGAAGGAAATTCAAGTTACTGGTAAGTACGGTTAAAATTACTTTTCAGGATCAGTACTGGGCTGAAAGATGCAGCACTGAGGTCTCTCCTGATAACAGGTGAGTAAATCGGAATTCGTAGTTCGGCTGATTTTAGAGGAATATTATAAAGTTCCAAAACTCCACACTTAGAAGAATTTCCAAGTGAAACCAGTCAATGATATCCTATGGAAGGAAATTCAAGTTACTGGTAAGTACGGTTAAAATTACTTTTCAGGATCAGTACTGGGCTGAAAGATGCAGCACTGAGATCTCTCCTGATAACAGGTGAGTAAATCGGAATTCATAGTTCGGCTGATTTTAGAGGAATATTTGCACAATGGTGAAGGAAGGGTGTGGGGCCTGAGGTGACATGTCTGCAAACACGCCCTGTGGCGCGTTTTAAGTTGGACAATTAATTCCTCCTCAATCCAGAGGGTCCCTAGGGGCCAACTAGCCCACCAGGTACCTCCAGTATGCGCCAGGGGGCTGCGTTGCAGAGAGGTGTTAGGAGGCCACGCCCCTTTTTACAACACTCTGCAACGCAGCTCCGTAGCTCTTACTGGAGGTACCTGGTGGGCTAGTTGGCCCCTAGGGACCCTCAGGATTGAAAAGGAATTTATTCCCCATCTTAAAACGCGCCACGGGGCCTGTTTGCACACATGTCACCTGAAGCCCCGCCCCCTCCCTTCACCACTGTGCAAACGCGCCCCGTGGCGCGTTTTAAGTTGGGGGATTAAGTCCCCTTGAATCCTGAGGGTCCCTGGAGTCCAACTAGCCCACCATGTACTTCTAAAAAGCGCCACAGAGCTGCGTTGCAGAGAGGTGTAAAAAGGGGCGTGGCCTCTGTACACCTCTCTGCAACGCAGCCCCCTGGCGCATACTGGAGGTTCCTGGTGGGCTAGTTGGCCCCAGGGACCCCCAGTATTCAAGGGGAATTACTTCCCCTTCTTAAAACGCGCCAGGGGGCGCGTTTGCAGAGTACTGCAATGGGAGGGGGGCTGCGTGGCCCCCCTTCCCTTGGCCACTTTTGGCCCCGGGGACCCCATCCCCCGGGGCCTGAGCAATTTTTTTTTTTTTTTTAATTTGGAGGGGGGCTGCGTGGCCCCCCTCCTCAGGCCATTTAAGGCCCCGGGGACCCCATCCCCCGGGGCCGGCCTTGCCCTTTTTTTTTTTTTTTTAAATTTTTTATTTGGGGAGGGGGGCTGCGTGGCTCCCCTCCCGGGCCACTTATGGCCCCAGGGACCCCATCCCCCGGGGCCTGGCCTCTCGTTGGAGACTGTGGGGGGGTCCCCAATCCCCCCACAGTCCCAGCCGGCTCCCCGCCTCCTGCGCGAGCCGGCATTGCTTTTCCACATGGGGAGCAGCTAACATGCTGCTCCCCATGTGGAAAAGCAATTGGGTTTGCATTTTGAAAGAGAGAGCAGGTTTCCTGCTCTCTCTTTCAAAATGCAAACCAAGTTTGCTATGACAGGACGGGAGCCGCGAGGCTCCTGTCCTGTCATAGCAAACTACAGTGTCCCGGGGGTAGGCACCCCGGGACACTGCAGGAGCCGGCCCTGGGGGGTGGCGGTCCCCAGGGCCATCAAGGGCTCCAGGAGGGGGGCCTCCCAACCATTTCACAGCCCCGGGGAGGTGGTGGTCCCCGGGGCTTTGGGGGTCCGTAACGGACCCCCATATTCAAATCTTTAGTGCCCTGGGGAGGTGGCGGTCCCCGGGGCGTGTGGGGGGGCTGGAGCCCCCCACACAGGTTAAAAAATTTTTAAAAAAGAAGCCCCGAGGGGGTGGCGGTCCCCGGGGCTTGGGGGCCCCCACATTAAATCTAAACCCCCCCCACCATGCCCCCGGGACTTGGCCCACCCGGGGGCAAATTAACATCGAAGCGCGAAAGACCGCGCTTCGATTTTTTTTTTTTTTTAAATGCTTTTTTCTGCCCAGGGGGTCCTTGTGGGACCCCCTGACAGACCTTGGGGGTCAGGGTGTTTCTACCCTGCCCCCTTTGTGCGTTTTGGCACTTGTTTCTTTTTTTTTTCTCGGCGGGATCCGCGCACCCTAAGCGCATCCCGCCGATTTTTTTTAAGAAAATGCTTTTTCTGCCCAGGGGGTCCTTGTGGGACCCCTGAGCAGACCTAGGGGGTCAGGGTGTTTCTACCCTGCCCCCTTTTGCGCTTTGCGCACTTGTTTCTGTCCCTCGGTTCTACCGAGGGACAAAATGGCTGCCAACACTTCCTGATTTGGAGTGTTGACAGCCAATTAGCATGCAGCTCGTGATCGGGAGGGTACGCGGACCCTACGCTGCCATAGATATATATGTGATTTTATTTGTGATTTTCTCAGAAACTACTGAACGGATTTACACCATTTAAGCAAAAGGCACGACACTGAACCAAGGGCTACCTCTTTGCCAAATTTGGTGTAATTCCGTTCAGCAGTTCGGGCTGTAGCTGCGACTAAATGTTCCTATGGAAAAATGAATGGGGAAAATGCGTTTTGGGACCCCCCTTTTTTCTCGGCCCCCGCTTGACGAATCAACCCGAGACTTTCAGGGTAGGAGCGGAGCGGAGCGCCCCAACAAGTTGGAAACTTTCGCGAAGATTCGTCAACCGGCGCCAACGTTATTTTAAATAGAATGTCGCGGATTTCCTATGGATAATAGGTCCTAACTATAACTATCTACTGGCGACCGCCAGTAGATAATATATATATATATATATATATATATATATATATATATATATATACACACATACATACATATATATACACACACATGCAATGTAAAGGGGTTATACTTACCTGTTACATTTTTACCACAGATATGCCTTTATCATACATGCCTTTACAGTGAAAATGTTTGTTGTAAAGGCATGCATGGTAAAGGCATATTCATGGTAAAGACTTGCATGGTAAAGGCATGCGTGGTAAAGATGCATGCATTGTAATGATGATTCGGTAGATGCATGCATGGTAATGGCATGTGTGGTTCCATCATACAACCAAATATGATAGCACTTCAACATTTTTAGCAAAAGTGATAAGGACAAAAGACTGGGCTTTTGAGTAATAAAAAGCCTCATATTGTGAGGCAAATTTGACATGGTAAAGCTGTGTGAGTCAGCAGTCAGTAGAACAAATAGCCCAATGGAAAAGAAAACATGTCACTGGGAATGACTGTCAATAAACATGGCATTTGAAAACTGGTACTTGCTGTCTACTCCAGAATGAGAAATAGAGAAAAGATGCAAGTAGTGAGAAGAAAGCCATAATCTTCTATGCTATGAGATTTTGGAGAGTACCTATTCTAAAGTCTGACCACAAATCATGACTGAATCAACCATCATTTCCGAATTTAGGGGCAACTAAGGGGTCTGTCTTCTTGTGTGCTATGTTGGTGTTTAGGGGTAACAGGAAGTAATACTCCCCATTCATTTTAATTGGAACGCAGACATTAAGTGCTTCCTGAAAAAAAATATTTGCCTTTCACCTCAAACTACAGTTGTGCTTAAGTCTCCACCATAAATATTACGCCTAAAAAAACACAAAACAACCCAACCCAACATAACACAACACATTATAACATACATTAAACATAGCAAACACAAGGAGATGATGGACGGAGTGCTGAAACTTTTCAAACACTCACCCCCAGTCACTGATCTGGGTTGAATCCATCATCGTTCTTTAGCTCACTTTGCCTCCCCAGTTCAGACACATCTATATGCAAATCAGTCTTGACCCTGTGCCTCATGGGAACAGTCCAGCCCGAACTGCCAAGCCATGTCTTCCCTGGACCGGAAACAAGCATCCTGGGACCGGTTTCGGGTTAACAGCCCTCATCAGCCAGGCTAGCTTGAATCCAGTGGCAAAGTGAGCAAGGGACCCACGTCTGGGCATACCCTGCCAACTTAGGGCGAACAAAGCAAACACAAGGAGATGATGGACGGAGTGCTGAAACTTTTCAAGCATTCACCCCCAGTCACAGATCTGGGTTGAATCCATCATCATTCTTTAGCTCACTTTGCCACCCCAGTTCAGACACAGCTGTATGCAAATCAGTCTTGACTCTGTGCCTCATGGGAACAGTCCAGCCCGGAATGCCAAGCCACGTCTTCCCTGGACCGGAAACAAGCATCCTGGGACCGGTTTCGGGCTAACAGCCCTCATCAGCCAGGCTAGCTTGAATCCAGTGGCAAAGTGAGCAAGGGACCCACGTCTGGGCATACCCTGCCAACTTAGGGCGAACAAAGCAAACACAAGGAGATGATGGACGGAGTGCTGAAACTTTTCAAACACTCACCCCCAGTCACAGATCTGGGTTGAATCCATCATCATTCTTTAGCTCACTTTGCCACCCCAGTTCAGACACAGCTATATGCAAATCAGTCTTGACCCTGTGGCTCATGGGAACAGTCCAGCCTGAAATGCCAAGCCATGTCTTCCCTGGACCGGAAACAAGCATCCTGGGACCGGTTTCGTGCTAACAGCCCTCATCAGCCAGACTAGCTTGAATCCAGTGTCAAAGTGAGCAAGGGACCCCCGTCTGGGCATACCCTGCCAACTTAGGGCGAACAAAGCAAACACAAGGAGATGATGGACAGAGTGCTGAAACTTTTCAAACACTCACCCCCAGTCACAGATCTGGGTTGAATCCATCATCATTCTTTAGCTCACTTTGCCACCCCAGTTCAGAAACAGCTATATGTAAATCAGTCTTGACCCTGTGCCTCATGGGAACAGTCCAGCCCGAACTGCCAAGCCATGTCTTCCCTGGACCGGAAACAAGCATCCTGGGACCGGTTTCGGGCTAACAGCCATCATCAGCCAGGCTAGCTTGAATCCAGTGGCAAAGTGAACAAGGGACCCATGTCTGGGCATACCCTGCCAACTTAGGGCGAACAAAGCAAACACAAGGAGATGATGGACGGAGTGCTGAAACTTTTCAAACACTCACCCCCAGTCACAGATCTTTGTTGAATCCATCATCATTCTTTAGCTCACTTTGCCACCCCAGTTCTGGTTTCAAGCTAGCCTGGCTGATGAAGGGTGATGCCCTGACACCGGTCCCAGGATGCTTGTTTCCGGTCCAGGGAGGACTTGGCTTGGCAGTTCGGGCTGGACTGTTCCCACAAGGAACAGGGTAAAGACTGATTTGCATATGGCTGGGTCCAAACTGGGGTGGTGTGGTGAGCAAAAGAATGATGGATTAAACCCAGATCTTTGTGACTGGGGGTGAATGTTTGCATTGTCCAGCATTCCGTCCATCAATTGTTTCTTTTGCATATGTCGCTCTAAGTGGGAAGGGTATGCCCAGACGTGGGTCCCGTGCTCACTACACCACTGGTTTCAAGCTAGCCTGGCTGATGAAGGGTGATGCCCTGAAACCGGTCCCAGGATGCTTGTTTCCGGTCCAGGGAGGACTTGGCTTGGCAGTTCGGGCTGGACTGTTCCCACAAGGAACAGGGTAAAGACTGATTTGCATATGGCTGGGTCCAAACTGGGGTGGTGTGGTGAGCAAAAGAATGATGGATTAAACCCAGATCTTTGTGACTGGGGGTGAATGTTTGCATTGTCCAGCATTCCGTCCATCAATTGTTTCTTTTGCATATGTCGCTCTAAGTGGGAAGGGTATGCCCAGACGTGGGTCCCGTGCTCACTACACCACTGGTTTCAAGCTAGCCTGGCTGATGAAGGGTGATGCCCTGAAACCGGTCCCAGGATGCTTGTTTCCGGTCCAGGGAGGAATTGGCTTGGCAGTTCGGGCTGGACTGTTCCCACAAGGAACAGAGTCAAGACTGATTTGCATATGGCTGGGTCCAAACTGGGGTGGTGTGGTGAGCAAAAGAATGATGGATTATACCCAGATCTTTGTGACTGGGGGTGAATGTTTGGATTGTCCAGCATTCCGTCCATCAATTGTTTCTTTTGCATATGTCGCTCTAAGTGGGAAGGGTATGCCCAGGCGTGGGTCCCGTGCTCACTACACCACTGGTTTCAAGCTAACCTGGCTGATGAAGGGTGATGCCCTGAAACCGGTCCCAGGATGCTTGTTTCCGGTCCAGGGAGGACTTGGCTTGGCAGTTCGGTCTGGACTGTTCCCACAAGGCACAGGGTCAAGACTGATTTGCATATGGCTGGGTCGAAACTGGGGTGGTGTGGTGAGCAAAAGAATAATGGATGAAGCCCAGATCTTTGTGACTGGGGGTGAATGTTTGCATTGTCCAGCATTCCGTCCATCAATTGTTTCTTTTGCATTAAACATAAACATGCCACATCCTAACATACAAAAACGACACAACATAAAATAAACAGGTACCTCACTACGCTTTAACCCCTCCACCCGGAGTTTTCACAACCATCAATATAAACCATCAGAGAAGTTTTCATACCCACAGAAGGCAGACAGAAACAAAATAAGACCTAACACATTGGTGATAAAGCTTTCAGAAATAGCAAATTTAATAAAGCACCTAATTTACATAATTTAAGTGAGTAAACGAGTAACATAAAAGTTTGCCTCTAGAATATACCTCTATCATAAAAGTGATATATATCTTTTCATAGAACCACGCACCCTGATTCATTGCATTGATGCATTGAAACCATTTAGTATACTTTTAGATCTTTTGTTGAAAATGTCATATTATGACACACATGTAATTTTAGAAAATGTGTTATACCTTATCTACACGAATACTTCTGCCCTGAATTCTTAAATACTATTTACAATTGCAAAACTATTAGAGCATCCGAGAATTTTGAACTATGTTTACACCTTTTTTTAATTAAATCAATGGCTTTGTATCAGAAATAATCATTAAAAAACGAATACCCTTTTTCTTTGTTAAATTGTTCACTATGAATTGTGAATGTTTAAACACACTTAGTAACATGAATTCCACGTCTTATCGAGAGGGAATCATATAAAATGACTTAAAGAACAAATTTGCTCCATAACTTGCTTAGAATAGATAGTTCTACTAACTCTAGAGAGTGGTGGCCGAGCCATGGACATCCATGCGCTTGAGGTGACAAGGTAGACAGTGTCTATGGAAGATATTCAGTCACTGTGGCATTCAATTACTGAGATTAGCTTGCATGTGATGCGTTTATGGGTGAGCTGTGAGGGACATAAACATTGAAAACTGAGCTGGATTCATGCAAGAGTTCATTATAAGTATTCTTTAGTTTTACACCCTACTAGGTAGCTAATGATATGGCTAATTGATGGTTGGAGATTGCTTAATTGAAACCAAAAGAGCGAATTGGCCTACATTAAGAACAGCCTAGCAAGAGGTAGAGCAGAATAAAACAGGTGTGCATTTCAGGTTTTTCTGGAATGCAGTAACCTTGCTAAAATAAACAACTACATAGTAGTTGATGAAAAATCTTACACTTAAAATGTGCATATTGCTTCGAAGGTACCAGGCATATCATTGGATGGCATCTAACTTTGAGGATTTAAACCAGTAAATTTATGGTATTCATTTACATTTCAGATTCACCCCTCTTATTCAAAGATCTATGTACAAAGGATTTCAAACTTCAGAAAATCTAAATGTGTAGGTTTTAGAAAATACTTTTTTTTAACTTATTCATGTATATTGAAAATATGTTTCCCCCAACTCCTTTCTTTGCAGCCCTTGTGAAACTTTGGGACTTCAATGTGATGTCCCACAATGTTAGAATCACTTTCGTCTAGATTATGATGGCATAACTTTAGCAGTGCAGATAATTGTGTGGAAAACTTTGCAAATATTTATGAAGACCCACAAAGCAAAGGGAAATATATACATTCTTTGTGACAAATCGCCACATTTAAGTGATATTGTTGTGTTCTAAAGTGCGTCAATCCCTCCTTTGTCAGTTAGGATGAAATAACATAGTGCAATTTTCTAATTTTTGATTGTGTAATTTATGAATGCAAATGGTTTACTGAATTGGGCCTTTGGCATCTCCATATGAATTGCAATGAAAAATGCATAGTCAACAATAACTCTCTTAGAACTAATTTAAGTGGCAAATCTATTTCTTTTTGTCATCATGCAATCAGTTAGAAGAACGACTTTAGGAATCCTTTAAATCAGATTGCAAAGCGGAAAAGCATTGGCAAAGTCAAGAGGTCTTGTTATGAAATCTATCAATTCTTTTTACAGCCATATTTAAATGGGTTGGTATAAACTTTGTGAATTAATTCACATATGGCCACTGTAGATGTTCACACATCTATGGTGATCTTCTTTGAATGCATATGTAATATTTGAGCGATCCTCATTCAAAGCTGGTCACGATCACTATGGATGTGTGTGTGCCTGTGGTGGCCATCTTTGAATGGGTTTCTACAACCAATACAACCTTGTTTATTTTTGCCTGTGGCACATGCATGCACATGCACACACGGACAGCAAACAAGAAATGAGTAAGAACCCAATTCAAGATGGACGTCGACCAATAGCACAGTGAGTGCAAACAAATTACGAAAAAAAGCGGGAGCGGGCATGGAATGGACGTGGCAAGTGTGGAGGGTAGGAGAGGTCTGGGGAGCAACAAAGCGATAGGGCACATTTAAAAAGCAAGCAGGATGGGGTGGGGCAGGGCGGGTGAAGGAACAGACAGGCTAGTTTGGAGGGGGAGAGGAAGCAGCACAAGGAGCAAGGTGGTGGGGCAAAGTCAAGAGAAATAGCACATGGGAGAGAGCAAGAAAACACATGTACTCACAAGGAGTGCATAGAGGAAATAAAACATTTAGCTCCCTGTAAGTACGCAAAATAAGCACTGGAAGAAATCAAGTCAACCAAGTAGAATACTGAGACATTGAAATGTTCCTTGACAGAACAAACACAAGAATACTGACTCAGCAGGAGACAACTGATATAGACAACACAGCTATCCAATGATGAGCAAGGCGCTGACCAAAACCCAATCCATGTATATTGGAAACAATAGGTCTGGCAAAAATACACCTAAAGCTAATATTGTCCTGAAAAGAGTCCCATCAAGAATGCAGTAGAAAGGTCAGAATTCATCCAATCAGAACAATGTGAGACCGACATACCCCCAAGAGGGACAAACACAAGAATGGGGAGGAAAGCCATTGACTAACAAGCAGGCTACTGAGGTAGACTTCAAAGTCAAACAATTGTGCGGGTATATGTCATGAATTGGAAACAATAGGCGTCTCTACAGGCAGCTTAAGCCATCTGGGTCCGAGACCTAAAAATGGGGCGCACACAATCTTTCCACCTGCATTTATATTTTGCACCTAGTGCAAGAGGGGTGTAAAATATCACTGTTTTAGCTACGGAATAGACAACCAGCAATTAGAGAGAGGTGAAGCAGTGCACAAAATGGATGCAAGTACAGGTATAAATATTTTATGTGCTGGAATTCTCAATTTATACTGACAGATACTAAATTCTGAAAGTCTAAATAGGGGTTTAGGCTTCTCTGAATATTAAGACATCATTCTTTGAGAACATCACTGGGTATATTCATTAAGACAATGTGGAAGTTCAGGTAGATTACACTTTCAACAAAAATTCTAACTGATGCCGGGGTTACACACTTATTGTCTTATAGGATATTCATAAGATGTATAAGGTCAATGTGCTAATGTCCATTTTACCATAAAACTTGCCCATTTTCAGAATGATAAGCAAAGGAAATTGGTAGCCTTTTTAGGATGGATATCATGGAATCATTTGTCTCAACCCAGAGTGGCTCAACTGGTCTGTAAAATTCACAATTGACTAGAATCATGTGCGACCTTAAAAGACCAGAACAGTTAGGTTTATATGCTAAAGTCTTGCAACCACATCCATCCTCAATTCCTTCTGGTGATCAATGATTTTGCTGTGGTTTCTGTACACTTTTGAATAATGCATATTCCTGAAATTGTGCATTACCTTAAAATTCATTAAACTCTCTTTTAAATTGTGATATACACATTTCATTTACAATCTACAAAACTGTATATTTACAGTTTGGTGGAATGAGAAGTGTTGTTTGTTAGTGGATGCACCTAAGTACACAGTGTAGGAACCCATACAACAAGTCATTTTACTCTGCAGTAGGCTTTCTTACTCCAGTGGCAAAGAGTGGGTGAAAGGCAGAGTGAGCATAGCAGGGAGGCAATAGGCCATGTGAGAGTGATTGCTCAAAAGAGTAACAGTGTAATAGGGCAGACAAGGGGACAGAAAAGGGGAAGTGGGTTAAGTGATTTTGTGGAGGCACTGGGGGCGAAAATAGAAATGGGTAAAATGGCATGGCGAATGGTGAGATTATGGTAGAGGCAAGGGCAATGAATATTAAGAGGGTGAGTTCTAACAGGGCTTAGTAAAACGGCACTAGTCATTTGAGATTGTGCCACAATCCACCCCCATTGGAAAAAAACAAGCACGTGGTAGTATCATGAAATACTTTTTCAATTGTCTGTTTCACATGCAGAGGAAGAAGTGCTGGGAACAATTGATATTCATGCTTTTCCATGGTATGCAGCCTCAAAGAAGAAGGGAGGCTCTGAAAGTATATGCAGAGATGACACAGTGGATGCTAAGGACATGACATAATTAGGGTTACTGCTGTCCAATTGCTTTGGCATATCTTGCTTCCAAAACAAGGGCATTGTTCACCAGTTTTAAAGCTATTAAATAATGTGTTATTCTTGAAATGTGGATTGGTGTTCAAGCTTTTCATTAAAACAAACTGCATTTGTATTATTGATAAAATATAGAGAGCTTTGATTTCTTGAACCTTTCAACGATACAGTTGGTGATCTGAGGTTTTTTTCTGACAAGTCCATACAAGGAACAAAGATTTATGACATGATTCCACTTGGTTTCACTGACCACCAATGATTTGCCTTAATACGTGTAACCCTCATTTCAAATTCGAATCCCCTGTACTAAACAGCATACCTAACATAGAGGTGAATGTTAGCCTATCACCTCAAATGTAGGTCCTTGATAGCATACAGATCTTCAAATTTCAATGGGAGATAATAAGGATTTATTTTTAGACATCCTTGTTCATAAAGATTAACACATCTGTACTATCCTGAAAAACTTGGCATTCACATCATTACATTTTTAGAATTCATGTAGCATAAACATTCCTGCCAGAACTCTGTTGTGCTGCCATACAATGCAATCATTGCTTGCATCTTTGTTAGAGGGCATGCTGCCACAGACAATGTCATCTTTAAGAAACACATGAATCAATGCAACTTCATTAGCACATTTTCATACTCAAGTGACATTCTCCCACCCATGTTATTTTTAATGTTTCATGGTTGAGGGCACCCGTGCACTGAATCATTTCAAAGAAAACTTCAGATAGTTGGACATATTTGTACAATTCCACAAACTCACATCAGTATCAGTGGAGTTAAAGTACAGGGGACTGCACAAAACAAAATAGTTCCGGATGCCTATTACAACTTCGTTTCTTCATACATTGCATTACTTCACTGCCAATCTAAAAGTTCCATCAGACGAGTCTGGGTCATTTAGACACCGATTCATTCACAATCTATGACTGTTCACATCCTTAAAACCCTGATGCAAGACACAAGTAGTGTTTGAAAAACACTTTACGGTAAGGTGTCTGAATGATTTAGGCTATTCTGCTGGAGTTTTTATATCAGGAATGATACAAAAAAATGGCTGAAAAAATAAACTTTTAGTGGGCTTTTGGAGTTGTACGGTGCCTTGAACTGTACTTTAACTCTACGGTACTTGTGTGAGTTTATGTAAATTTAAAAGGTTTGTTGAGGTCCCTGTGCCTCAGAGAAGGTTGGCGCGGGGTAGGAACAAAGAAGGGAGGCGCGACTCGGGATCACAAAGTAACACATGCTCAAATATATAAAGATTTAAGTCTGGTTTCCAGATTGAGAAGGCATGATGAAAAATTAAGTTACACTGTAGGGGAGATGCAAATGTGTAAACCGAAATCAACATATTTTATATTGCTCATTTAACTTCCAGCCACTGACATTCTAGCATAAATGCTTTGTAAAGTCTGTTTCAATTAGTAACAAACACAACACTTAAATGGTTGGTTTACCAATTATAAAAGTAATAATAAAGAAAAAATATATCAACCATACCTTGTTCTGTGTCTGAGTTTGCCCAACTAGTATTAAGATGTTTGATGAGATGATAGATAAACAGAAGTTTATTAAAATAATCGACCTTTCAGACCTGATGTACCTGTTTAAATGATAAAATCAGAAAACTTAATTCTCCTTTGCTGTTAAACAGATATTTTAATATAGCTTATTCAATAAGCAGCACATATGCATAGACGACACTAAAAAGCAGCATAAGGTTCTGAAATAGTGCGCATTGTCATTCGGAATTGAGCGAATTAGAGGAATGTGAGTGAGTAGGATTCTAATTTCTTTTAAATATAGAGAATCTGGTAGTTCTTAGCACTGAAAATCCTGTGGTCATGCTCTAGTGAACTTTATTCATGCCAATGCCACATTACATGTCTGACAAGCATTGGCATCAAATATTTAGGGAGCTGTAAATGACTGCAAAGTAGGCACCACTGTTGCCTTCACATATCCGTCGCACGCCATCGACCCTGCATTCATAAAGACATGAGAACACACTTCTTCAAAGACCCCTCATGCAGAACAGATCCAGGCCCCCGCATAACCACTTACAACAGCTCCACTGAAATTAAGCTTTGTGTCCCTCACGCACTGGAATACTATTGGAACCATAGCAGTAGCGGCCCGTGGTGGGAGTGCTGTCGGGCGGTGACATGGGGCGGGGGAGGGGCAGGGTGGGGGGTAGTAAACTACGGAATACGGCCGAATAGAGGTAAGTAAACATATAAATAAATAAAACAAATTCCGTTGCGCACGCTGCATCGCATTTGGCGATGTAGCGTGCGCAACGAAATTCGTTTTATTTATTTATATGTCTACTTACCTCTATTCGGCTGTATTCCGTAGTTTACTACCCCCACCCTGCCCCTCCCCGCCCCACATCACCGCCCGGCAGCACTCCCACCACGGGCCGCTACTGAACCATAGTACAATGTACAGTGCTCTGCTGCACTGTGGTTAGGTTTGCATTTTATTCTAATCCTTTCAATGGCATAACGCATAAGAAATACATTTTCACATCCCTGAAAATACCAAGTTCTTCGTAATCGTGTAAGAAGCATATTACAATAGGTTGGAGCAGCAACTGCACAATCTCAGTGATCATGAGATTATCTAGTATGGATTGTACCTCTTCCCAATGATGTATGCAAATTCACCCTCCTTGATTGGTTGGTGCGGGTATTTTGTACGTGCTTAAATTATGTTGAGGCTACTCTTTTTATCATATTACATAATTTTTAAAAGCTCAACATTCGCATGACAGTTATGCAAAAAAAAAGCATAATATTGGAGAGTGAAGATTCTGAAGGAGAGAAGAGATGATGTCCCTAACTACTATCAATACACTATACGCAATGCTGTTCCATTAGCGAAACTCATTGAAGCTTTTTCTAGCGTCACCCTTCTTGTATTACTGAGCCTTTTCTTTAGGTAACAGTGTACCACTGAAAAATCTTGTTTTTAATAGTGTATTCTAAACACACACATATTTTATGTGAGATAAAACTCGGGCTAACTGTGCCAGCATATTCAAGATCAGGTAGAAAACAACAGAGCTACAAAGACAAGCAAGAGGGCATCTCCAAAATAGTGTTTCACTCACAGGATGCAAAGGAAACTAATAACGTCTCATCTGTCATGTAAATGGGGTCTCCACATGATTACAAGCTGAATATTAAAAATTAACTTCACTGGGGACATTTCTGGGACTGTCGAGACCGGCTTCACTTCACAGGCTCCAAAGGGGCACTACTCACATTGTGTGGTGCATTTTGTGCACCCACTAAGAATGTGCATGTCAGTAATGGTGATAGGTAGGAAGACGTCATTATGTGATGGTATCGTAATTTCACCTCTTGGCAAAATACTTTTTTTGACTCTGCGCACCTTGGCTCTGCTAACCAGGCCACATTGCAGGTGCTCTGACTCCTCAAACATGTTGAAATTGGCTATACTCCTGACTCAAATTTTTAAGTTACCTATAAGTCACTAGTATATCATTCAAAAGTGTACCCAGGGACTGTAATGTAAATGTCAGTAGATGACTGGAGCACATATCATGCTAAAGTGGCAATACAAAGCATGTCTCCAGGAGTGCTTCTGCAGACTGGGTGTGCAGTTTTTAAACTGACAATGCGATCTGACAAAAGAAACCTTTTGCCAGGCCTAAGCCTTCCTTTTTAATACTTATAAGTCACCCCTAAGTTAGGCCCTAAATGCCAATAGGGCAGGGTGCATGGTTTTTAATAAGTAAGACATGTATATTTAATGTTTTATATGTCCTGGCAGTGAATAGTCTCCAAAGTTGTTTTCTCACTGTGCAAGGCTCGCTCTCCCATGGAAAACGCTGGGTTACATTATAACACCTTATAATGCTTAACTTCAGATTAGCTAGACAAATGACTAAAGGACTCATGTCAATAGTAATTTAAAATCCAGCCAAACGGTCAAGTTAGAATTTAGAATTCGATTTTGAAACTGACATCTTTACAAAGTTCCAATATTCCTGCCTGAGCATATGGGCTTTTCTGCCAGTGTTCCCTGTCACCCAAGAGCAGAACGGCTCCTTGATTCAAAGTGAAGTGGCTCCCAGATATGAGGCAAAGGGAGTGGGGTTGACTTTACCCTGACAGGATGGTGCTCTCGGCTCTATCCCAGAACTTAATTAACTACAAAGGCTGTCTACCCTGTCACAGGCAGCTGTAGCTCACACCTGGGCCTGCCCCTTCTATTGTCCTGCTAGCCAGCTGGGCACCACTCTGGGAGAGGTGGGAGAGAAGCTGCCCCTAGAACCAATTTTGAGTGACCACAGAAGAGGGTTTCCTCATTTCCCTGTCCACACTTCTAGGGTGGGCACAGGAGCTCTGTAAAAGAAAACAACGGTTCTGGCATCTTGGTTTTAGGTAGAGAAGGGCATGGTGGGATACTTTACAGTAAAATACACAGGACCTGCTGCAAAATTGCATAGGGTCACTCCTGGGAACGTTTACCCCATTTTTTAGGGAGTGGCCAGGAGTATACCCGCCAGGAGTATACCCACCCTCAGACTGGCACTGGGCATACATGTGGCACCCCCCGGTATGAATAATACTGGACCTGTGGAAGACGGAAAAAAGGGTGCACCTGCTGTTGAGACCCGTGAGGAGAACCCCCAGGGAAGGGCCTGCTCTCACTTGTAGACAGGACCAGGAGGTGGACTCCATGGATCAGTGTCTGACCTCTCGTTAAGCTACAGGGAAATAAAGCTGCAACAACCCCACTTTCCTGAAAAGCAGATTGAAACTTGACCTGTAGAAACTATGACAGGATGTCAGACACGGTTTAATTGAAGTTCAGAACAGTTGGGAGGACAGTCTGATATTCGTATCTATACCTGTCTTATAAACGAAACCAATACATTAACCTTTGACCAGAAAGAATTTCTGAGGTTATATGAACCAATGTTGAAAGACAATATTTGGCAAAATAGGATAACACTAGCAGCATAACACTTCTAACATTAGATGTCTGATCTCCAGCTTTGAAAAAGGACACTGAAAATGCTCAGTTGTGAGAAGGGATTTATCTATACTTATAGCTAATTTCTAGGACTGTGCTAACTGTTGTGGTTCCTATAGCTCTAAAATGGCAGCTATGGTATACACTCACATGACAACTGAGGATGGGAGTCAGTTGTGCATGTTTTCAATATCCAGGGCAATTTTAATTTCATAAACCAAAGGTAAAGGTAGGGGGCCTATTGATGGAAGCCTAGTGTATGTGCTTCATATCTGATAATGTCTGCTAGTGCTTTAAATTATTGCAATTAGCACCTATAAAAATAAATAAATAAATAATTAAAATGTAGCATATGAAGTTGAACTTGCATTCAGTAAAGCACAACACCGCTAGGCATTTGACACGGGAATGAGAGGACATTTTTTACATCTGGCCTTGAGACAGCTTTATCTGCCTCACCAGCCATACTTTTGTTTTAAAGTTGCATGCAATACAACAAAAACAGAAATTCCACCAATGCAGGATGATGGCAAGTCAATTGCACATGTTTGCGCCTATTCTCATACAAGTTAGTTTAAGATCAGTGCACCATACTCATACATTAGCATATAATGCAATTGTCTGCCTCACAATGCCTAGAGGGCTCACAAGGGACCATGCTTTTCCTTTATCATATTATCCATGATGGCATTACATCCCTATTGGTATTGGATTTACCGACCTCTGCCAGTAGATATTGTTATAGGGGATCCCAGATATCTCTCGATCTCGGCTGCAGTGGTAGCGGCACAATGTCTATCTCTGACTGCATGTTGTACCATCCCAGATCTCTCATCCAGTCTTCACTTATGGTCCCTGCCAGTAGCAGTGCTAATGCCATAAACTTTCTATAGTTTTTAGGGATATCTTGTACCTACCCTAGCAGTGAAAACAATGGTGTTGGGTCCAAGTTATCTCCTATTATAATATTTAATTTGTCAAAAATGTTTCCCATTTATTGATTTATTGCTGGGCATTGCTATGCTACATACAGAAAAGAAGCCTCTGGTGTGTTACATCTTTGACAATGTGTGCCTGTTGTGAGTTCCTGGCTCTGCATGCTCAATGGGTATCGTCTATCCCATATAGAGATTAAGAATGTGCCAGCCAGTGTTTACCATTCGCTGACACACTTTGTGTTTGTGAGCAGCGATAGGTAGTACCCTATATCTTGTCCTAAATCCTTGGCCCAGTTATCTTTCACCATGACACCGGCCTCACAATTAAAAAACAATTCATAATAAAAATACAAACATATTTACATGTATAGATGGGTTCTAGTCAGCCCTCTTTATCCATTGATCTTTTCAAGTGTCATTCAAATTTTTCTTCCACCCACCACAGCACACCACATGGCCCATGAGTCAGCCCACTTCATCCATTGGCTGTCTTGTGCTGTGCTGTGAGTGATGGCATTTTGCCTGATCATGTGTACACTTCAGGCTGAAAAGTAGTATGGTTTGGCACCAGGAATAAAGTGACTGGACTGCTGGGTCCTTTCTTTTTTTTAGCATAGCACATGTGTTTGCAAAAAAAGAAATGAAGATTAGCATATTTGCTAAGGCCAGACCCATTGCCTTTGCCGACACTTGTCAAAGATTCTACCAAATTGGTCTGACTCTGAGCATTGCAATTTTCTTAGTATGGAGCGCTAAAGCTGGGACTGAATCAGCTGGTAGTGGCAGAAGCTATAAACTGAAATGTGACCCAGGAGTTTTGTTATCACTGTGATCCACAGAGAGTCAAAGTATAGCTGACCCTTGGAAAAGGCAATACATTGACAAATCCTCTCACAAAGACGAATTTAGACTGGAATGCTGAAGAGTGTATGGAAGGCATTCACAGAAGCCTCATATTTCTGTATCAATGAAACAAAGTGTTCCATGATTCCTGCCTAGTCCATTGTTACTTGTAGCCAGAGACACAAAATGGATGCTGAGGATAACATCACAGAGGAGCGTCCATGAGAATTTATTTGATCCATTTCCCAAGCAAAATGCATGTACTGGCAAGAAAGGCATGGTACTTCTGGGACCTTGGAAATGAACATCCCAGAATATATCAGAGAGACATTCTACTAGGGGCTATAGTACAGCTGAATGCACCTCGAAATCCAGAGGGCCGTCTCTGTTGCCAAAAGATTAGAAAGAGGATGGGTTGAAAGAAATAATTAACTGAGGGATGGAGCAGCTAGATATCATAGGAGTTGCATGAGGCTACTGGAACTAGGAGCACAATGCCATCACCCTACTAAGGAGTGCTAGATCAGGTAACGTGACACCTCACAGACCAGGTAGATTCACTCCAGTAGAAGATGGCTGGGTTTGCAACAACTGAGCTAGGTGCAAATAGAACGTAAAGAAGAACGGATAAAATAGGAAAATACAGTTTTTTTTAAAATATTGCAAGTGCCAGAGAAATGCATTGAAGGATATTGTATGCTATCACTTCCACAAGACACAGTGAGAAATGTGGTGATGTTTTATTTGTCTCCCTAGAGCTACAAAAGAGGTAGTTTTCTCAGATTATTGACAATCCCATTGATCTCCTAATTTTGCCAATGCACAAGGTCAACCATTTTTGCCTTCTTAAAAGACACAAAACTGGACAAACCAGGTTTCCAGAATGTCAGGACCCTATGGGTTTATGTGACATGTAGGACAGGCAGAGGTACGTTGATGTCTGATAGTCCGCTGGCCTAGGTCAACCTGAACATAGCCTGGTCTAAACCACCAACGTTTTACATCTTCAATGCACCCAGAGAGGAAAAATTTCAAAGGCAGTCTAAAGAAAATATAGTAGCATTTGATGTTACAAGGCAAATTTAATAGGCCTGGTCAGAATTTCAATCATGCCGGAGTAATTGGAGTAATTCCCCATTACTCGTTAATGCGGAATTATCGATAATAATGTGATTACATCTGTTCACTTAATTGAGTAATTTGGGAGAACAATATCCTCCTGTAAGAGAACATTTAGTGAGGGCAAAAGGCTGCTTGAACTCGCTATTTGTGTTCTGTTGTAGTTAGCACTATTTCTTAGCACAAAATGCATCCTTGCATCCATTTTGGACACAAGAATGCATTTCATGCTAAGAAGCTAATGCTAACTGCTGGGAGTAAGTTGGGCAAAAATCCTACACCAAGAGCATATTTAGCAAGCGCAAGCAGCTGCTCGCCTTCACTATTTATGTTCTGTTGCATTTACAATATTTCTTAGCACAAAATGCATCCTCACATCCATTTTGGACATGAGGTGGCATTTTTGTGCTACAAAAATAGTGCTAAATGCAGACTTTTCGGATAATTCTACCTGATTACGCTACATGGAATTATGTGATTATGCCCACCCCATGAATTGTAAAGCTTCTTCACCCAAATGATATATTTCCATGGGCGTGAGCTGGTTCAGAAAGACACATGCTGCTCTGAAGACTCCAGTTCCAGATATAATTCTTGGTCTAATAATAGGAACAGCAAACATTTCTGGACAGTTGTGGAAGAGATTAAACAATTCAACAAGGTAGACTCAAAGATCAGTTGTAACATTACAAGCGAGGCTTGGGAAATTCATTTTACTAATATCTACACCCAGGCCTCCATTGACAGTGATCTCTTATCTGATCCAAATTTTATATTAGTGAAGATGCAATGAATCAGAGTATCGGGGTACTGGTAGGTCTCCTCAAACATAACCCGAAATCTGGGCGCCTTTATTACTGAATCTTTTTGAGAGTTTAACCCACATCCTCTTACCTAACCCATGTTCAACTTTAATCATAGTCCCCATTTTTAAAACGTGAGATTGTTCCCAGCCTAGTTGCTATAGGCCCATTTCTTTAATAGATATGACCTTAGAAATCTTAGGCATGGTTCTATATAATCGGATAAAGGAATGGGCAGAAGAGAAGTCAATCCTTTTCCCCTGCCAATATGTTTTTAGATCTAAGATTGGCACAGTAGAGCAGTGCCTCAATCTTAACTTTCTAATCGGAAAATACACTATAGGCCAAAACTCTCCAATATATTTAGCATTTATATATTTGACCACAGTGTTCGATAGTGTAAATTCTTTTAGCTCTTGGTATGAAGGAAGCACTGGTGCACTTTGTAGCATATTTGCACAGGGACATGAAGGCCAGTATAAGAATAAATACTCAGGGGGAGGTGTCCGTTGATATTGGTATTTTTCAGGGCATTAGACAAGGATATGCTTTAGCCCCGCTTTTATATATTTTGTATATATATGATCTCCATCCTTTTTTACTAACTGCTACTCCCGATCTCCCTAAAGTTAAAGGCTCATGTTTACTATTGTTGTTGAATGTCGATGATGCTGTGCTAATGGCTCTCACCCCAAGGGCCCTGCGACAGCTAGTACACGACTTTGTACATTTTATGGCCTTGCTGGACTTACAAACTAATGTTAACAAATCCTATATTATGACCTGCGGCCCGGAGAAGCATAATTTGACCTCTCTCACTGTGGGTGAGTCCAGCCTAAAGTGCACCAGCACTTTTTCTTACCTGGGATTAGTCTTTGCTGATAATGGTTCATGGAGAGCACATGTTGCACAATGCAACAAAACATTTTCTAGGACGATTAGTTTGCTCTTTAGCATACCGCAACCCAGGAGGGGTGGAGCTCATCTCCCACTCCTGCAGATTTTTAGAATGCAATGCCTTCCAATAGCTACATATGGGGCTGAAGTATGGGATATTAACAAGTGCAATCTAATTCCGGTAGAAGAAAATAGATTCTGCAGAAGAATCTTAGGGGCCCCAATTTCTACCTCTAATTTTATTTGCTATAGTGAATTGAACATAGCATTTATTGAAGAGATTATATTAGTGTCTGCCCCGTGTTACTATGACTAGCTGTATGGAGAAACAAGGAAGCAGGTCTTACTTGAGCTATTATCTCAGATTGCCTCTCCTGTGATAAAGGTAGAAGTATTCCATGGTTAGTGACCATGGAATCCTGATTGCGTATGGCAGGTTGCCATCAGCTGTGTGGGAACCCTGGCAGCCCACTTACTATTACTAAAAATCAGATTCAGGCAGTTTTGTTTAAATCTTACAGGCTGAGAGTTTGGGGATTGAGTCTGCAAAGTCAAGTGTGGCGGCCTATGTAAATATTGGAGGACATTGGCTTAGTCACTAGATATTTGACAAAACCTTTGGGGTGATGGGAGTGTAGTTTATTGCTTCATTATAGGGCAGGCACCATCAAATATCTATTATGTTTCCCTTTAGGCTTTCAGGCAAACTTAGACACCTCCCCCTGTCCGTGTAATGGGAGTTCAGGTCAAACTTTGTTACAATTTTAATTCTTTTGCGGATTTTATTACATATACACAAAGAGTATTGTACTACCCCTAATCAAGAGGCATAACATTACTGATTTTAGAGATGCAAATAGTAACCTGCTCCAATTGAACGATGATGATTGTATTTTTCATGAGAGTACATTTTTGAAAACTGCTGTTCTGGCGCGTCTCACCATGAATACTTTTTAGAACTGTTTTATAGTATTATTCCTGGTGTAATGACAAACTGTGGATGCTATCCTCTGAATTTTATCCTGATTATTATGAAATTATTGCTTTAAATGTTCTTAACATTTTTATCGTGACTTTTAATGTACATTTATGGACACTTTTGTACCCTAATAAAGAATTAATTGATTGATTGAGATGTTGGTCTCAAGGTAGGAAAAATGAAAGAGGCAGCCAAGTCCCAGGAATGCAGCAGGACGCTACGGTGCATCTGTACTTGCTGGCCCAATCCACATCTGTTGTTCCTTGTTGTGACTGACAGGACAGGGGTTTTGTGGAAGTATGTCAGTAGAAGAATGAAAAGCAGAAGACATCCTTTGCATCCAGAATGACCACATATCACTGAGTTGGTTTCACTTCCTTGGAGATTTGAAAGAGAAGCTGCCTATTTGATCCCTAACTGTACACACCTATTTGGTGACATCTGAAAATGTTCCAGGCAGAAACAGTGACAAAAGCTAAAGGCTGTGCGGTTTCCTTCCAGTGATCCCTTCAACAGGCAAGACAAACAGCAGAGCATTTTATTCATATCCAGATCATGGCTTGATTACTGACATGACGTCTTACATGTTTCTAATCGAAGTGTATAACCTTCCCTTGCAGGACCAGCTTCTTGTGTGTTGAGGTTTGCCCATAGAAATGATCTCGTGCTGGAGGGTCCTACTGATTTTGATGTTTTATAATGCAATGTAAACTCACCAGAAGTAAATGCATTATACATGCAAGACTTAAGTAAGCCAGCATACTGCTTCCAGTAGGTTAACAAAGTAAGCACTAAAGTTCCAAAACCTTGGTTGGGTTTCTTTCACAGAACCTTCCTTTTAAATGAATGACTATCAAAGAACATAAATGGTATGAAGGGTAAACAACAATTATAATGGCATGTATTACAACATGAAGCAAAAGAAACACCATTCATACACCACACAATCCTATCAGGGCTCTTTGTCAAGATAGAACATCTCTGACTCAAGACATGATCACGAGCTGAAGGTAAGCACATAATCACGGGAGACCCAGGGGCAGATTTACGAGCCCCCTGCGCCACCAGTACGTCACTTTTCGTGACGTACTGGTGGCGCAGGGTGCTCCTCCATATTTACAAGGACAGGAAAAGCCACCCTGCGTGACTTTTCCTCTCATTGTAAATACGGCCCCTTCACACGCAACACTTTGCGTTGAAGGGGCGTTCTATGGGTGTTGCTGTGGGTGTTCCCATGCAACACAAGACACATCTCCAGATTTACGAGAAATCGTAAATCTGGAGATGCGTCTGAATGCTACGCCACCCTAGAGGTGGCGTAGCGAGGCGCAACGAGGAGAAATGTTTCATTTCTCCTCTTTTTTCCTCTTTCAATGCATGCTGCATTCTACAGCACACATTGAAAGAGGAAAATGCCTGTATTGATTGTTTTTGTGCAGGAAGGTGCCCCTTCCAGCACACAAACAATCTCCCCACCACGCAGGCATCCTTGCACCATGGTGCAAGGGTGCCTGCGCCGGCTCATGGCTGCAGTTTGTGCGCCAGCGCAGGGGGAAGCACAGAGATGCAATATATTCTTGTAAATATGTCGCATCCCTGTGCTTCGGAAGTGCCGCAGCGTGGCGCAGCCAAAGGGCTTGCGTTGCCGCGCTGCGGCACTTCCTTGTAGATATGACCCCGTTTTTAGCTTTTATAGTTCCAAGCAAAATTTCAGAATAGAGTCACAATTAAACTGTAAATTGCCGTTAAAGTTAATTTTCAGATATATATATATATATATATATATATATATATATATATATATATATATACAGGGATTCTATGTCCAAAAATCACCTACGAGTGTCTAGAGTAGGGCCTACGAGCGTCAGAGAGGTTACGTTTTGAGTGTGATAGTTCTTGATGGGCGTGACATACCGAATACAATATTACAGCCGGTTAAAGGGAAATAAAAAAAACATGCACTTAATGTACAGCTAGAAATAAATATTTTATTTTATAAAAGCATACCGCACAAACCCTTAACTCCTAGCTATTTTTGAAAAGGGTGAATTCATTCGGAACGCTAGAGCCTATCAGAGCTTCAAGGGATGGTATGAGAATTTTGCATGGTTTTCTCTCGTAGATTTCTCGTAATTTTCGCGTATACCATGATAGCTCGACAGAGCTTGCAAAGTTTTCTGCAAATAGGTTGTCAGACTAACTTTGGGGTCTTCCTTGCTCTTTTAGATTGTTTAAAAAAAAGAAGATCCCCATCTTCCATCCAAATTTAAATTTGCGAAGAAAATAGTTTTAAAGTTAATTTGTGACGAACGATACACACATGTTCAGCACCAACTAGTATTATTGAGGAAATATTGACAGTTTGCGGTGAAAATTATGCGTAGGCATAAATGTACGAAAAGCAGGAAACTCTGTGAAATACAGAAAGGCCAATCAATACTTGAGATCAATGCATGACTTTGACTGCATGAGAAAAACTTCACTCAAAAGCCTATGTATTTTCTTCAATATTCGAAGTCAAGTGGCTTTTTCTTCCAAAGCATATCAACTACATACCATACATGAGCCTCAAATAGGGTAAAACAGGTCTCTGATCATGGACCATTTTTATGAGATACATATTTTTGGTTCAAAGAATCAGATTAAAATGACTCTGCATCATGGTTTTGACATTATATTAAATGTTTACTTGACCTCATTAAGGACAAAAAGTGAATGTTTGCCCGTGAACGCTTTCATACTCGCGACATTTGCATGTGCGAACTTACAAAACTTTTAATTGCAACCTTTGCAAACTGCTGTGGAAAACTTTGAAACTTTCGGAAAAGTATTACGGGGCAGATTTACAAGGACTGGCGCATCTCTGCATATTAGCAGGGATGCGCCAGTAAAGATGCGACACGCAAAAATACCCTTGCGCCACCACAGATGCATCGCATTTACAATGCGGGCACCGTGGCGCAAGGATAGACAGATGCGTGCCGCATCTTTTGTCGTAAGGGCAGCGCATTGCTGGAGTCGTGTCGCAAGCGCAACGCAACTCCAGCAATGCTCAGGGGCGGCCTATACTTATTGTGCTGTGTCACTCCTTACGCCTGCTCAAGCAGGCGTAAGATTTTGACGTAGCAGCGTTGTAAAAGTGACTCAGTGAAATCTTGTAGATTTCACTGCGTCACTTTTACGAGGCTTTCTTGCGACTGAACGCCCACCCTGCATACATTATACCTGACGCAGGTATAATGTAGCGCAGGAATTTACAACGTGACGCATCTCCCTAGATGCGTCACATTGTAAATATGTCGCAACGTGGCGCATTGTTTACGATGCCGCTGCGTCACAGAAGTGACGCAACGGCGGCACAAATGTATCGCAAGGGGCTTGTAAATCTGCCCCTACGTTTATTGGTTTAGGACATGCTCATGGAGATCGTGACATTTGTAATAATCAATGTTTGCGTTTAATGGTAAAAACAGTTCAGCGCCTGGATACCCTCACTGGTGTTTAGCCACGCTCTACAAATTCACATAACATGCCATAAGATAAGATAAGACAAGATAAGATAAGATAACATAACATAACATAAGATCACATAACATAAGATAAGATAACATAAGAAGATACATTTCACAGAAAATGTTTGGGCCTCATTCAGGCCCTCTAAGGCCGGCCACCAAGCCATTGGCGTGACATAGCTCTGCATCCACACACTCAGCAGAAGGCAGCCCATTATATGTTAAGACCTCTACCCATAAGGCAGTCATTTTTGGTAAATGTGCTCCACCCAACAGAGTGCAAGCACTTCTGGCAAAAAGGCCCAATGTCGCTCTGACCTCCAGGCCATGGTGGTACAAGTGCCACCTTTTTGTTTTTCAGAAACAAATCACCAATTTGGTGTTTTTTTCTGCGATACATGAATCACTGATACAGTGGGAATATTTTCACAGCACACAGACGACAGGATATTTTCTTTTGGCCTGGGACTGGCATTCCTTGAGTGGCAACCCAAGAGAGTAGAAAACAATACCAGAAGACCCGGTCTAAATGGGATGGGCCCTCCAATGCCATGGGGATTGCATTTTTATGGCTGCTGGTTGGCTTGCACAGGATTAAGAGCAGTGGCACTATCTGAAGCTTCTGTGCCAGAAACTAAGCTGTTACCATTTGATGAAGAGGGGAAACTGAGATTTGTATGGTTGGAGGAAATGTCATTTTTGGCAGGTTTTCAGTACCTCCCTCTAAATGAAGCCCTTTGTGCCCTTCACTTTACTATTGTAAAAAAGCTACAAAATTATAAACTTGCTGAGAAAACGTATGTCTACGTTTTCCAGCATGGAATTATGACCCAAATATTAAATTACAATGACTCACACCCCAATCTTTGTATTTGGCTCAGCAGGTTCTGTTAGTGTGAAAACGATCTGAATAAGTAGAGGGACGACATGATATTGGTGAAGAAAAAGGGAAACTTAGACACTTCACAATCTTTACAAAGGGCAAAAATCAAATCAGGACATTTGCAAAACGTTGTGGACAAACAAATCTTTGCACAGCCCTCTTCATTATCAGGGAGTATGTGAAATCTATCTTTTACAGTTATGCCTTTAGAAAGACACTGGTTGCATCAGCTTGTTCCAACACATAGTTCTAGACAATGCATTTTTATCTTATACTCAACTTCTCATTGATACTCTAAGATGTCATCCTTAACCCACAGCTGTGTGGCACTTCGTACTAAAGAGGTCATTTTCCATCAGGGTCTACTCAGAGAATTGCATCTAAGAAGTTGGAATCCCAGCTTGGTAGATTTTTTTTTTGTCCATCTGAGGTTGATAAAGTGAGTACTTACTACATGGATGGTCATTATACCTAATATTAATGCCTCTAGAAATAATTCTCCCATGTCATGGAAAAGATGGTTCTGTGGCCTGGATATAAATGTATAGGGCCTGTGTCCTATAAATATGCACCTTAGTGAATGTGTGGGCTGTCAATGTTACATGAGCTTTCAGTTTTCAGAAATAAGACTGCCATTGTTGGTCTGCCTTAACAGTGCAGCTGTCAGCATGAACTATTGTTACCATTTTAAATGATGACAAATGTCCTAGAGCGGTCTTTGGCTTCACTGGAGGAGTATTTTTCACCTCTTGCTATTGGCTGTTTGGTTTAACATTTCAATTCCTATGAAGTGTTTGCATTGCAATGCATGAGGGACTATTTTATTTCTCATAATCTGAGTCATCAACCATTACATTTTTTATCTCTTAAGGGCATTGTTTACATAAAAGAATCAATTTTCCATCCGTTTTTTTCATTGTAGCAGGCTTTTTAATGTTTTAGGCAGGACTCAAAATGTAAGCCAGACCTATTGACTTTAGTCATTCTTGTTCCTAATGGCTTCATAAACACTGTAGAAGTCTAAATATTTGTAAAACTTTGACTACACAATAAATCTTTAACTATCTTCAAAGCAAAAGAGAAAATGAATTCAAGTATGCACATAATGTGGTAAACATATATAACATGTAATGCATTAAGCATAATTTATTAAGTTTCCGTTTCACAATATATATTCTTAGAAAAGTACATTTGTTTTCCTAATTACTCATTCAGATCACATACATACCTCCATAGTGCTGCATAGACAACTGCTAGCGTGATTAAGGCCAAGCAGGAAAGGCCACAACCTATAATTAGGGTTACGGAAGGGGTGCCTGATGATTCCATGACCTGGAAGAAAAAAAACAAATAACTAACACGATCTAGTATTCTGGCCTGCTTAACCTCAACTTATAAGTCACCCAGGTTTAAGTTTTATCAATGACTGCTTTATCAGAGCAGCCTCGCTGATAGAATGTGTGAAGCTTTCTTTTGCAGTTCAAATACAATCTCCATTTTCCATGTCAGTTGGAATCTACTTCACTTTCAAAGATGAGAACCCAGAGGCCTTGTGCATTGAGTAGCGTGCCCACAGCCCAATCTCCCAACTTGTTTGTTTTCTACAGAGTGAGCCACAAAAAGGAATTACAATTAGGAGGCAGGAGTGTGAAGAAAGTGCCCTAAACAAAATCAGTTTTCACTAGCTTCTGATTGTATTTATAGCCTACGGATATTCGAAGGACACCCCCCATATTTCTCTGCCATAGCTCCTGCTGAGTTAGGAAAGTTTGGGACTTTTTCAGACTCTTTCTTGTTCAGTTTGCCCACGTCATTCTATATAGTTTCAGCTCATGCAGATAAAATGGTTGCTAACGTGAGTACATCGTTAAGCACAAAATCATTATAAAAGCATCCTGAATGAGGGCAGTTTCATACCAGTACCAGCAGGTAACTAAATAAATGACCTTGAAGAAGAACCGGGGTGGGTACATCTCGCATTAACCACTCAACACAATCACATTTTGTAATAGTTCACAAATGAACATGCCAAATGAGACATTCAAACCAAGAGATCTGAAGATCTGAAGATCTGAGAAATGTAACATGAAACAATGCATTATGGAAACTAAATAGGTTTAAGGCATGATAACTCAAAGCAACGTTGGGCCTAAAGGCAGCATTCCATCTGCTTGCATTACCTTTCACAATATAGATCACTGCAGAAAAAAACACCCAGTACAAATTCCAGGACTGATCATCTTGAAAGGCTGCAGCATACTTTTCACTCTCTAAGCCGATTTTACTGCGATCCACCCGACGGAAAACTAGAATGTGGCAGGCAATTATACTTGCAATGCTGTAATATATTTAATACTGGATTACAAATCACGCGGGGTCCCCCCCCCTCCTTTTTTTGTCAACACATATCAGAGGAAGGTCTGTACTGAAAAAATCCAATGCAGAGCTGCAATCTGTTTTACAATCTAGGCTTCTGGTTTCACTGGCAACAGAAGGAGCCGGCTAATTCCTCTGACAAGGCTCGTACTCTTCAAGCAGCCATTGGCATGACTATTCGAGCTGCATGCTCTCACATGTTTTTTTTTTCAATGGTGTGCATATCACGAGTATGAATCCGGAGTTGCACTGTGACTTAAACTGGGTGAGAATTAGTGATAGCGCAAGATCTGGAATCATTTGAGCACGGCTGGACAGCAGCAGGTACATACGTTTCTGCAACCATGTCATTTTTTAAAAACATCTCTCTCCCCGCCCCTCCAGTCAGCTGCAATACACCACGGAGAAACGCTGTCACAGCCTCCGTGCCTATGCATTAAACCCGCATTCCCACTGTTACTTACTATTTCTCTCGGTTGCTGAGCCAAAATGGCGAAGGTAGAGAGACGATCACATAAGCATTTCGTGTGGGATGCATCGGTAAGCACAGTTTTACATCCCTGGGTGGACCAGGTTCCAAAAGAGTCGTTCCTGCAACGAGAAAAACACCGGCATAATTACACCTGGCAGTCAATTCCGTGGAAGAAGCGCTGCTTAATGGCGAACATCATCTGAGTGCCGTAGGGGAGACATCTACAGTCTGGTACTTGTTGTTCGAAAGGGACTTAATTGAGGTGCTTGGGGGAGGGAGAGCAGGGAAACGCGCCTCAGCCCTAGCGGGTGGAGCTCTCCGAAGTGCTGATCCCCGGAGCCCGGGATCTGCAGCAGACTGTCCGGGGAGCTGTGAGCGCCTCGGCACGTCCATGTGGAGAGAGCTGTCCGCGGTGCTGGTACTCCCCCGCCCCTACCGAGCTCTGGGCAGCAGCTGTCCGGGGCAGCGATCCGTGGAAGTGCCCTGTGCTCGGAGCTGTCCGAGGTGCTGCTCCGCAGGGCAGCTCTGTGCAGCAAACCCACTAACCGCTGCTAGAAAAAAAAAATCCCCTCAGACAGCTTGTACATGCCCATTTCCCTCCATGCCATACTAATTTCTCTTTCAGCGCACACCGCTCTGCACCTTTTCTTTAAAGGTTAATTTCTGGGATCCATGTATTTTTCTCATTTCCCCGCGTGCTGGTAGAATACTGCTGTAGCTGTATTCGTGCAATTCCTTGGATGCTTCCTGCGTGGAGGAGGTGGAGATGGAGGAGGAAGGCAATTTCACCCTGGAAACGGGCAGCGTCGGATTGCTCCACTCTGCCGAAGCTGCTTCAACAGAGGGAGGTGGGTCCTCCTCGAAATAACAGCCCGCAGCCCCAAGCCTTCCCCCCAACAGCAGCATTAGCCGGGCTCGGTAGCCTTGGTTGCGACGGCGCGATAGCACGAGCCTCAAGGCCACCTACTTACGCGTTCATCTATCTCAGCCATCCCACCGTGCTCCCGCGCCCTCATTATAAATCAGATTTCTTAATTATTGCCAGTGTTTTAACACGGTTTTATCACTGCGAACATTTGTTTGAGGCTCTGGGAAATGGTAGCGCACAGAGACATCACACCCCATCAGAATAGTGGGAATGGTATCACCCTGCGCGTTCTTTGTGCAGAAAAAAAGAAAATTATAAAACGAATACCACCTTTCATTATTTGAATTCAGCGGGGATGGGGAGAGAGATTTTGGTTCTGAGAGAGACAACCAAGCCTTCACTTAAACTTGGTACGAATTTTGCTTGTCTGTGCTCATATCCGGAAATAAACATGACATTTCTCAAATGGTATGCTCTAGGCACTTTGCTTGCATCCTTTCCAGGAACTTTACCGTCAGATGTGATCACCAGTTTAATGTATATCACCACATAGCATAATTTGGAAATAGAAACACAGACCTCAGATTTAAGTTTAGTGCCATGATTTGTTTAAGCACAATCTACTTTCAGTTACAGAGAAACTCGTTGCTGCATTGCTCTTTCGCTCTCTCTCTCTCTCTCTCTCTTGCCCTCCCTCTCTCTCTCTCTTGCCCTCCCCCTCTCTCTCTCTCTCTCTCTCTCTATATATATATATATATATATATATATATATATATATATATATATATATATATATATATATATATATATATATAGATATATAAAATATATCTCTACATATATACTTATACATATATAAATCTATAATCCTATATACAGTTCACTGATAAACAAAAGGTTAAAGTCACAGCTATTGTTAGGTATTCAAAAGAAATGTTAGAAATTCACTCAAAAAAACAAAGGTTAAAGTGACTTTATAGTTAAGTGACAAAGCTAGTTGCAACATTACACTTTTTCACTGAAAAAACACTGGAATTCACCAGTTATAGTTAAGTGAAGTAACTAGAAACAAGCCCTGAAGTAACTATAACGCGTGCCCTCACCATGCATGGCTTATACCCTCACATAGTAAATTACTTCTGACGTGTTTTATGACATTATTGATAGCATGCTGCTGACATCTGAAACAACATCATTGATGATAACACTGCGCATGACTGAGGAGCGAGCTATAGTTACTTCACGGCTCATAAATTAGGTAACCTAGCCGTATAATCTCTGATAACCTTGACCCGACAATGGTAAAGTGCTTCAAAGTGTATTGGGGGATCTCATTATGATGCTTGTGAAATATGTTTTTTTACACCATTGCATTTTGGGCAATAAAAGCACTAAAACACACACACACGCACGCACACACACACACACATTCAGAAAAACCTAGAAATTCACTAAAAGCAAAGATTGCAGTGACATTACAGTTAGGTGTTGAAATGAGATACAAATTCATGATAAACACTGAAAATCATTAGTTTTAGTTTGCTGAGCTAGCTATACCATGTGCCCCTCAATGCACTGTTTGTGACCTCACATATTACATCACTCATGACATATTAAATAACATCGCTGATGAGATCTTGAATGACATAATGGGTGACATGATTGATGACACCACTGATCACACTATAGCCATATACAACATAGAGTTATTGTGTAAACCTCTGTGTGCCCATAGCATTTGTTGGAAATGATAATCATTTGTGTACTATTCCCCCAGACTTTTAGCCTTCTTTTGCTAAACCTGTTTTTGTTGATCATAGGACTTTGCACACTTTACTCCTGTTAACCAGCAGTAAAGTGCACGTGCTTTCCCTATTAAACCTAGAAACATTGGCATACACCTACTTGGCATATTTATTTACTTATAAGACTCTAGTCTATAGCACTATATGCACCCAGGGCCTATAAAGTAAATGCCACTTGTGGGCTGAAGCACTCATTGTGCCAATCACTTATGTAGTCCATGAATGCCTCTGCAGCCCTGGTGTGTAGAGTTAACACTGCCATTTCAAACTAGTAAAGCAACCCTTTTGCCAGGCCTAAACTTTCCTTGCTATTGCTAATAAGTCACCCGTAATGTAGGCACTAAATGTCCATAGGCCAGCATTTTAAAAGGGCGGCATGTACATTTAATGTTTTACATGCTCTGATAGTAAAAAACCTAAAAGTCGTTTTTCACTGTGGCAAGACTGTCTCTCCCATAGGAAAGCATTTGGTTACTTTTTAACCACTTATAGTGCTTAATTTCAGTTTGATAGCACCTAGAAAAATGGTTTAAGGTCTAATATTAATAGTAATTTAAAATCCAACTTAATGGTTGTTGGAAGGTGGTTTATTAGTAGGAGTAGGTAGGCACCTACAACTAGTAATAAGGCCACAATCGTAATATAAGGTCCAGTCAAGGTCTAAATGAATTATTCCTTTGCTCAACCCTTGGTAGCTGGATGCGAGCAGGCAGGCTTAACTTAGAAGATTGGTGTGTAATGCATTTAAAAACACCAATACATTAAATAAGTAAGACATAGCACACAATAAAAACCCAACACAAATTTATCAAAATAGGAAATATTTGTATGATTAAACTGACACCAAAATGACAAAAATCCAATGTACGGAACTGGAGATATGAATGTTCAAAGAATAAACACTTTCTAGTGCTTACAAGCCAAAAGCGCCAACTTGGGACATCTAATCACTCTAGAACGGGACAAAGTCAAAGTTTAAGACTGACCGCAATGGAGTTCAGGTCAGATGCATAGAGCGGTAGGGCCTGGTCATGTTTTTACCTTCTGACTTAGTCACTCATTTAGAGCTTTTTCTCTCGATGTCGGGCTAGTCTCCTCTGCAGGCCGAGTTTGGGTTCGAAGACTGACTTGCTTCAGCAAACTCAATAAGATTCAATCTATAACTCATGATAAGGTACAAGATCCACTAGCGTTAGCTACCCCTCTCCTCTCTTCTTTCACTACCATGACAATTGAACAAACTTCAAAACTCATTGGTGCAATTAAATCTGGCTCCCCATCAGATCCATGCCCCCCAAAAACTCTGCATACTTCTCCTGAAATTATAGCTATTCCACTCATGGTGATTTTTTAATACTATGTTCACAACAGGATATTTCAAAATGGAATGGAAGAAAGCCTCCATAGTTCCATTATTAAAGAAACCCAATCTGGATGCTAAGGAGACTCTCCATTATAGACCTATAGCGAGACTCCCTTTCCCTGCAAAAGTGATCGAGAAAGCTATAAATATTGAACTATCCTCATCCATCAATGATAGCGCTATTCTGGATCCCTCCCAATTTGGATTTTGTGCTTACCATAGAACAGAGTTGGCTCTTATCACTGCCACAGAGGATCTTAGGCAGATCTTAGACAGCGGGGGGAGCGCAGCTCTGATCCTTTTGGACCTGTCAGCGGCCTTTGATACTGTTAATCCTGGGCTGCTGCGGGTCCATTTAGCTTCCATCGGGATCAGGGATACGGCGCTTTCCCTACTGGGCTCCTTCCTGTCTGAGCGGTCCCAAGAAGTGGCACTGGGGAACGTTGTTTCACCTTCCATCACTCTGCCCTGCGGAGTTCCCCAGGTTTCTTCCCTGAGCCCAATGCTTTTTAACCTTTATGTCACCCCCCTTGCCAGACTAGTAAAAAGTTATGGTTTTGCCTTTGTGTCATACGCGGACAATACACAGATTATCGTCTCGGTGAGCAGTCCATCCAGCAAGACAGCCATTAGCTTTCACGGCTGTATGAGCCATATAGCTAATTGGATGACAGACAATTCTCTGAAGCTAAACTCATCAAAGACAGAGGTTTTGGTGCTGGGGAACAACCCCTCATTTTGGATGGATAGCTGGTGGCCGGTCCAACTTGGTTCCTTAACTAAACCAGTGCTCAAAGCCAAAAATTTTGGAGTTATCTTTGACACCAAGCTGTCCTTTGAAGCACAAATCAACTCGGTCACCTCGGCTTGTTTTTTATCTTGAAAATGTTGGGGAAAATCTTTCCAGCAATTCCTATGAACTTGAGGAAACGGTGGTATCGGTGCTGATACACTCAAGACTGGACTATTGTAACACCCTCCTTTCCAGTGCTCCTAAGTGTAGCATTAAAAAACTACAGACTGCTCAGAATGCAGCAGCAAGAGTACTGCTAGGTATTTCTAAATTTGACTCAGTTTCCACAGCTTTATTCCATCTTCACTGGCTACCAGTAGCCAAGAGGATCCAATTTAAATCACTCTGAATTGCCTTTAAATCACTCAACAACTTAGGGCCAATGCAATTGGTGAAATTGTTTAAGCCATATACACCCGTAAGACCCCTCAGATCTGCTGAACATGGAAACATAATTGTTCCTAGAGTCAGCAGGGCTAGGTGGGGTGGTAAGAGTTTCACGACCACAACAACCAGGCTGTGGTACTCTTTGCCAACCATGCTAAAAAAAGAGTCCAGCCTGTTAAAATTTACAAAGGGCCTTAAAACCTGGCTGTTTAAGGCACAACTCTCACACCCTAGTCCGTCTTGATCTGTATGTATTAAAGGTAGCGCCTAGACACCCTAGGGTATTTGTCGCGCTTTATAAATTCTTCATCATCATCATCATGCCTCGGTCGATTCCTGGAAGTCTCATTGACAACGAAGAACTCCGGAGCTTCAGTGGGGCAAATCTGAATTTCATGCTTAGTTGCGGTTTGACGTCGCCACGACGGTTCAGTCAACTTATGGAACCTTTTGCTCAAAATGCTCCAAATGATCTCAAACTTCTGGAGATGCCTCCAGAAGGTCCTTTTGGGTTCTTGATGGGTCCATGTTAGAAATGGGGGTTCTGGTTGGCTAAGGTATACACCCTGGCCAGGCAGAACCCACCACTCAACTCAGGGCAAGCTAGATACATAAATCAGATAACCGTGCTCACCCTCTGTTAGCTTGGCACAGGGAGGCAGGCTTATCAAAAGAGGCAATGCGTAAAGTATTTGTGCAACACACACACACACACACACACACACACACAGTAACTCAATAAATACACCACAAAAAGATTTCACGCAGGTTAATAAAAATAACTATCTTTATTGGTAACAAAAAGACCCAAAATGATAAAAATATAATCAATACTTTTCAGGATATGTGCATTCAAAATATGCAGGTAAAATCACAGTTCAATAAGTATATCTGCTTCTTTTAGGTTCTTTACGGTAACACGAAAGAAAGGAAAAGGAACTTCCTTATGGTAGGAGCATCAGCATAGCTCTCCCCCAAGTTCTCAATGCTTTCCAGCAGCCCCACAATGCCATATAGGCTGGGTGCAGAGACCTCACAGGTCTCAAGAATAACAGTACCTTTTCTCGGGGAAAACAACGGCTGCCTTTCGGAGAGTGGTGCTGAGGCTCGCTTCGTGGAAGTAGACGGGGCCCGATGTTGCCCAGCAACGGGGCGGTGAAGCAGACGAGTCCTGGATTGTCAAGGCGAGGCATGCCAATGGCTCGAGAGTCTCATTTGAAGTGTCAGGCCGGGGCGCTGCAGCATCTCATGTAAAGGCAAGCACTCAGGCTGGCACAACGTGGAATGCTTAATCCCGGGGTCGCGCTGGAAGTGTGTCTCTTGGTGCTGCAGCATCAGTGGTAAAAGCTGAGCTCTCGCTCGGTTCACAAGGCAGGTTGAAGCAAGTGTTGTCACAAGTACATCTGCCGGACTCACGAATGGTAGATTCCTACAGCAGCGGTACACAGATGAAACCTTTGATGACGTTGAGATTTTGAAAACAGGGGGCAAGCCAGTAAGCCCTTGGAGAGTTCCTAGAGCTTATGCACAGCAAAAAGGCAGCAGAAAGCAGACCAGCACACCAAAGCAGGTCACAGAGTGACAGTCCCTCCTACAGCACAGCACTCAGCAAGCAGCAGGCCAACACAGGAAAGCAGTTAGCAAATTGGCAGTCCCGCCTGGCAGCACAGCAGTCCTTCTGGCAACGTGCAGATATAGAGCTAGCGATGTCTGGTTACAGGTACCAAAAGTGTCTGATTTTAGGGGTCAGAGACTCAGTACTTATACCCAAAAGTGCCTTTGATGGGGGGGTGACTTCAAAAGAATTCGCCGAAGTGTGCAGGTTTCCCTTTCAGCCCAGTCCTATCTGCCAGCCTAGAGATGGGGGCTAAATCAGCCTATTGTGTAGGGACAGGACACTATCTATTCACATGAAGTGTTATCTTCTCCCCTCCCTCTTGCCCAGGAAGACCCATCAGTATGCAGATAAATGCAGATGCATTTGAGTGTCCTGTGTTGTGGCTGTCTAGAGGGAATTCACAAATGTAGCTGTCACCCAGTCCAGCCCAGACTTGTATCAGAGACCGGCTGTCAGGCACACAGAGCAATACGTGCAAATAAATGTCCACTTTTTAAAAGTGGCATTTCTAAAATAGTAAAGTTAAATCCAATCTCACCAGTAAGTAGGATTTATCACTACCATTCCAAACAAATGAAACATGAAAAAGCTACTCCTCTCTGATCAGGAATTACAGCTTAAAGGTGTATTAAGGAATTCTCAATGCTAACCTTTGAAAGGAGTAGGCCTCACAGTAGTGAAAAATGAAATAGGCTGGTTGTCACTACCAGGACATGCATAACATCACAGTACATGTTCTACCTTTTACTTACTTAGCACCTTGCCCTTAGGGACTACCTTAGTTGTGATTTATATGTAATAAAAGGGGAGTTTCAAGCTTGGCAAGTAGCTTTAAATGCCAAGTCTAAGTGACAGTAAACTGCACACACAGGCCCTGCAGTGGCAGGCCTGAGACAGGTTTGAAAGGCTACTTCTATGGATGGCACAATCAGTGCTGCAGGCCCACTAGTAGCCTTTCAGGTACAGACCCTGGGTATATGGTATACCACTTTACAAGGGACTTACAAGTAAATAAAATATTCCAAACAGGTGTAAACCAATTATACCATGCTTAGAGGAGAGAGAACATCCACTTTAGGACAGGCCAGCAGTGGTAAGGTTCTCAGAGTCCTAAAGTCAATAAAAATGAGGCCGTTTTGCAAAAGTCCACAAAACCAGTCAAGGCTCCAGAAGCTCTGAGTTGCTCCTTGGAGAGTTGGGACAATAGTTCTCACAATGCACCTGGCCAAATCCTTGAAAGTGCAGCTGAAGGTGATTAGCTGATTTCTTCTTGGTGGAGATGATACAGGTGGTGCTCTTTTAACCTGTTTCTTTCAAGGAGTCCACTCCTTAAACCTTTAGTGCCAGGCAAATTCCTTCTTTTGCTGTAGTTTCAAAGTGTGCAGCAGGTGCAGTCATTCAGAATGTAGCCCTCTTGATGCAGGCTAGGTGTTCCAGTAGGAAAGTCCTTTTGCTTCTTGTTTCTTCAGGCAGGGAGCTGAGTTGTTGGGTAGATCTCCCCTATTTATATTTATGCTTCTTGGGTGACAAGTAGGGGGGCACCAATGGGATACAAGATGCCACTCTCAGGTATGACAACTTCCTCCAAAGTGTGGCATATTTGTGTTTCAGAAAGCACTGTTTGCAAACTCCAAAATGGAAAAAACCTCTCCTGGAGCTTAAGGTCCGGTCGACCCAACCTACAGGTGTGGTAACTTTCCTAACATTCCCCTTCCAGTCCCTCTGCTAATTCAATGACAGGAGCTCCCATTTGGCTGGGAGTGCAGGAAGTGGGGGTGGGCATTTGCTCTGTCCTAAGTGTGTTTTACTCTTTGAAGCCCAGTTTGGCTACCAAGCCCCCTTCTTGCCTTTTGCTCCTTTTGCTCTGCAGCTTGCAGATCTCCCACCAGATGTCTCTTTGTTTCCTTTCAGGCCACTTCACACCTCATCAGAGCAGCTTGACTCAGCCTGTCAAAAGCTGGCCAATCAGTAGAGGCTACTTTAGAGCTGGAGTTAGGAACATCAGAAACGCAAGTTGTATAACTTCTTTTATGTCATAGTTATAATACATCTAACCTGGCAAGTTGTTGGATTCATTCTACCTATTATTTAGACACTTTAAAGTATCATTTTAGCTCACTCCTGTCAATAGTTATTAAAGATTAATAAAGACCTCCCACGTTAGCCTATGGAGCTAATGCACAACAATTGGGAAACCATGAAATTGGCAGTTTTTCCCTCACCAGGGCAAGTAAAACAACTTTCATGATGTCTCTGCTTATAGTTACAACGCACTCCACCCCTGGGGCACATAGGGGAGTCCTTAGAGGTGGGGTATATGTAAAAATAAGGTAGAATAAGACTTTGGAAGTAACTTTAATTCCAAAGTTGAACTTGCATATAATTTTAATTTCAAAAGCAGCCTGCAAAGCAGGGCTGACTTTTAAAATGACAGCAGGCAACACAGCAGTGCACACTTAAGTGCATTCAATCTGCTAGGCCTCTAAACCTACATGCCTATCAGGCAGAAAGGATGGCTTTCACACAAAGGTCAGGTCAGGTCAGATTTTATTTGACTATTTTGAAAATGACACTTTTAGAAAGTTTTTACTTTCCTGCCTAAGCCAAATGCAGCCTCTCTGCCAGTGTCCAGTGTCACCCGACTGCTGATGGTTCCCCTGTCATGAGATGTGGACTTGGACGTAGAGAAGTGTTTTTCCTCATTGAGCAGGATGAGTTGGAGACCTGTGCCCAGCCCCTTCCTGAGCTTCAATTGTTGCCTACCCTGTCAAATGCAGCTCATACGTAGGCCTGCCTCCCTTTTGTCTTGATAGTCAGTGTAGCTTCAAACCCAAAGGGAAAGGTAGCTGCCCCAGAACTGGTTTGGAGCAACCACAAAGGAAGATTTGCCTATTATCGTATCCAAACCTCTTGGTGGGCACAGGGAGCTCTGACAAGAGAGGAAAGGTTCTAACTATGTTAGATTTAGGTAGAGAGGGGCACTGTGGGATCTGTACAGGAAAACACACAGAAAGTGCTGCAAAAATTAGCAGAGTCACCCTTGGGAACTTTTATCCCATTGGATAGAGATTGCACAGGCCCCCGTACCTTCCTGAGAACACACCTGGACCTGTGAGGATCAAAATAATAACTGCTGTGTGAAACCTGAAAGGAGACTTGACCTGCTTTTCTTGAACCCAAGACCCCACAAGGCTGACCACCTGTTTGAGCTACCAGGACACAATAAACTTCCAGAGGCCTTTTCACTGCAACCCCCATCTGACCAGTACAAACTGGACCTGCCCTGGACCCTCCTATTGGCCTCTGTTGCAGTGAGTTCTAACCCTCAAGTGGTGCCCCCAGGCCCTGGACCCTTTGCAGGTGTTACAGTGTACTCCTCAAATCCCTAAACTACAAGATCTGGGACTTAGAACATATTTGCCATTTGTCTGTCTGAAGAACCATTAGAGTCCCAGATTTCCATCAAAGCTGTCGATGTCGAATCACCGTTAAGCCTGGGCTTGCTGATTTGCTCTGCTGAAGGAGACCTGACTTCTGGAAAAGTTTCAAAGTCTGAATGCAGAGGGCTTTATCCTGACTGACACTGAGCAACAACCCATCATGGCCTTCCTGGGCAGAGGCTTTGGAATTCTCCCCCGGAGCTTTCCCACCTTCAGCAATGAGCGCACTGGGAACGCACTCTTCAGAAATGTACTGTTGTTGAGCTCTGCTTCAGATCCAGCTTACGCCTTGTCCCACTGACGACTCGTCAATGACCAAATGTTTCTATGTCCAAAGGTAAACTTTTCACCATGATGAACCTGGCCCCTATATATGACCTGTAGTCCATTACAGTCTCCCTTAACTTTCTACTCCTACCCGGTCTAGTCTGACCAGGCAACCATGGTTGGCGCTTTGTGCTTTTTGATGCTATTTTTAATTCAAACACTAATAATTCATATTTTTTGTTCTACTTATTGGAAAGTTTGTCCTTTTGGTGCTATATTATTTATTAGAGCTACTCTGTTTTTCTAAATTAGTTTGTGATTTTTCTTGTGCTTTCACTTTATTACTGTTTGAATGCTGCATAAATATTTGCACATTGCCTCTACGTTAAGGCAGACTGTTCTTTACCAAGCTACCACAGGTTTATTTAGTGACTTTAATGTTTTACCCTGAGAAGGATTTTGATTAATATTTGAGGTGGGTTCTCACCCCCCTCAACTATTACTCCAATATCTTATAGCATAGAAATAGTGTAAGACTTTGAGGCAATTGTGGTTGTGTATGTTCTAGGTAATATGGTACATTGACTGCACATCACTAAAGTTTGGGGTGCAGTTAGTACTTCATGTTAAGCAAGGTAAAGGCTGAGCGCAAATTGACCCTGCGGTCAACCCCTCCCAGCGCACTGCCGTAGGCCATGAGCAGTGTGAGGCTGGCGGCTCATAGGGGGTTGAGCAAAATGCATGACTGGATTCCATGCATAGTGGTGGGTTGGTTACAGGGCCTGACCTCTGACCAGTCCTTGAACTCAGCACCATAGAACAGCCAGCCCTACACCGTGCATAGCAGAAGGCAAAGCACACCAGGAGGTTGGCTGCAGGACTTAGCCTCTGGCTAAGTCCTGCAGCCAAATCCCCATGGGCAACCATCACCCACTGTGTACAGTTAAGTGGATAGCCAACCAATATGTGTTTTTATTATTTTTAGACAAAAATTTGCAGGTACGATGGTATTCCCATAGTACCACCACACAAGCTTCCAACGAATGGTGCAGCAGTATCAGACCAGCTTCACTCAATGATTCTTAAACAGTACTGCGATACCCTAGGGTTGAAGCTTGTGCAGGGGCTGCTGCTGCAGTACCACATGACCTAATGTGGGTCCCAAGGGAGTAATGTGGTACTGATGGCCCAGAAACAAATATGTTCTTTGTATCCTTACCCTGCCCACTTATACTAGTTTTAAAATTATTTTTCAAAACATGGGGATGAAGTCCATGAGTCAGATTTACACTAAATACCAAAAAGCACACTTTAAGAGACAGTAGAGTTCTAACATTCTGCCAAATTTCTATAGCTTTGAAAGACGTTTCCTCTGGAATTAAACAGGGTAAATCAGGGCTTTGTAATGACACACTAAACTGGCAACTGCATATACACAGTTTGGTATTCTTATGTCTTATTTGGAGACTGAGGAATGGCAACCCTAAAATATAAGACTCATCTCTAAACTTGTTTGAAAACTACATCAGGACAGACTGAAGAAAGAGTGCAATATCTGTGGATCACCACCAAGTAATGTTTTAAATGTAACTGATTTGAGGCTATGCATCAAACGGAAGTGTATGAGCACATTAAATGTTTTGAAATGTATTAGTTCCTTGCCTCTTGTCTTATTGTAGCATGCAGTTCAAGGTAGATATAATGTATTTATCTAAGATTATTAAATATTAAAGATGAATGAAGTCCTTAAGTAAAGTTATTTCAAATATTAGAGTAGTGTTGGATTGAAGTACTCTGCCAGGAATGTGCATTGTCTGAGAAAGGAAAGCTGCTATATTTTGTATGGACTTTCAACACAAAAGACGCTCTATCTAAGAGAGAATGTATTTTGTGATGTGATCAGGAGAGAATTCATGAAGTAAGCCATGAGCTAGACCTCTGACCTCCTGGTCAGAGACCTGCTCTCTCCCCCAGCAGCTCCGCTGGTGTGCCACTGCCGCTGACCCCGCTTCTCCTCTGCTCGTAGTTGTTCGAGCCCCTCTGTCTGTACTTGTGCCCGTTTTGTTTTGCTCTGTCCTGATTTTTGCTGTTTATTGTGCCCCTGGTGTGCCTTTTCTGCACTTTGTGCCCCCTTGTCTGTTTTCTCCTGTCTTCCTGTTGTTCCTGTTTGTGTCCTCCGTGCCGATTCTTTTCCGCCGCTGCTGCCCCCACAGCCCCTCCCCACTGCCGGTTTCCCGCTCCTGCCTCCCAGCTGCGCCTCCCGCCCCCTTCCCTATTTAATGGCAGCCGCTGCAAAGGTGTGCAAGCTAGACCTCTGACCTCCTGATCAGAGACCTGCTCTCTCCCCCAGCAGCTCCGCTGGTGTGCCACTGCCGCTGACCCCGCTTCTCCTCTGCTCGTAGGTGTTCGAGCCCCTCTGTCTTTGTACTTGTAACCTTTTTTTTTGGTCTGTCCTGGTTGTTGCTGTTTATTGTGCTCCTGGTGTGCCTTTTTTTTGTCTCTGTACTTGTGCCCGTTTTGTTTTGGTCTGTCCTGGTTGTTGTTATTTATTGTGCCCCTGGTGTGCCTTTTCTGCACTTTGTGCCCCCTTGCCTGTTTTCTCCTGTCTTCCTGCTGCTCCTGTTTGTGTCCTCCGTGCTGGTTCTTTTCTGCCGTTGCTGCCCCTGTGGCCCCTCCCCCCTGCCCGTTTCCTGCTCCCAGCTGCACTTCCCTCCCCCTTCCCAATTTAATGGCGGCCGCGCCGCTGGTGCACCGAAGGCACGCCAAAGGCAAGCTGTCTGCACCCATCCGCGACCCGACCGTGACCAGCACCAGCGACCCTGGATCTCCGACCTCACACCGCTATGATACTCTGCTGCCCTCCTCGCACTCAACCCTGGGAGGAACAGCAACTGCCAGCTGTCTAAGCCGAACACCACCCACGGCCAGTTCTCCTGCCGACACTGCCAACAATCCTTCACCATCCACAGGACCCCCGCAATCACCGCACCCATGCCGGACACCAGCACCACCGAAGGCCTGAAGTGCATCTTCCTCAACGTGCGCTCCCTGCACAGACATGCCATAGAGATCTGGGACCTCCTCAACACCCTCTCGCCAGACGTCGCCTTCTTCATGGAAACCTGGACCAGCGCCTCCTCCGCCCCGACATCGCCACCGCCATTCCCGAGGGATACAAGATCCAGAGGAAGGACCGCCCCCACCGCCCAGGAGGAGGACTCGCCATTGCACACAAGAGCTCCCTCCGACTCTCCAACTCCAGCATGAGCGACTCCCCCTCCAACACCAAACACCTCCACTTCCAGATCCAGACCAGCCCCAGAACCACGCTTCACGGCACCCTCACCTACAGACCCCCTGGACCTCACACTTCTTTCACTACTACCATTGCTGACCTCATCACACCCCACGCCATCGCCTCCATGGACTGCATACTCATCGGAGACCTGAACTTCCACCACGACAACCGCAGCGACCCCGACTCCATCGCCCTCCTGGACAACCTCCCCAACCTCTGACTGCTGCAGCTCATCACCACCCCCACCCACAAGGAAGGACACACCCTTGACCCCATCTTCGCAGGAGGGACCAACATCCACCTCGCAGCCCCTCTGGACAGACCACAACTGCGTACACTTCTCTTTCAACACCACCACTGCTCACAAGCCCACTCCGCGCCCACCACGAAGGAATTGGAGCAAGGTCACAGAGGAGCACCTCAACTCAACCCTCATCCACGACCCCCCCGCCGCCACTACCTATGCCAACTCTGCAGCCAAGGAACTACACCGCTGGATCACCAGGTGCTCAGACTAACTCGCACCCCTCCACAACCCCGACAGACAGCACCCCCTGAAGGCCACCTGGTTCACCACCAACCTCCAAGAAGCCCGACGCTCCTGCAGACGTCTCAAAAAATGATGGAGAAACAGCAAAACCACCGAAGACCAGACCGCCTACAAGAACGCCATGACAGAATACCACCAACTCATAAGATCCACCAAGAGGACCTTCATCTGAAACAAAATCCTCGCCAACTCCAGCAACTCAAAGGAACTCTTTAACATCATCCAGCAATTCACCAAACCCCCCAGTGAAGCCACTGACATCACACCCTCCCAGGACCTCTGCAACAAGCTCGGTTCCTACTTCCACCTGAAAATCAAGGCCCTCTACGACAACTTCAGCAAACAGAACCAAGAAACCACTCTTCCCTCCAGCGATGATAGCCAGCCGACCATCGCCACCTGGACCCCGATCTCCACCGAAGATACCACCATGACCATGAAGAGCACCCACTCAGGAGCCCCCACAAACCCCTGCCAGCCGCACATCTTCCACAGAACCATTGCCCCCATAGCACCCGAGCTACGCCGCACCATCAACGCCACCTTCCAATCCGGCATTTTCCCCAATGACTGGAAGCGGGCAGAGGTCAAGCCCCTCCTCAAGAAACCCTCTGCTGACCCCACGAACCTGAAGAACGACCGTCCCATCTCTCTCCTTTCCTTCGCAACCAAGGTCACCGAGAAAAACGCCCAGCTGACTACCTTTATTGAAAAGAACGCCATCCTCGAATATTCCCAGTCCGGATTCTGCAGTAACCACAGCACCGAGACCACCCTCCTTGCCCCCACAGACGACATCCTCACGCTCCTCGACCAGGGCCACACCGTGGCCCTCATCCTGCTAGACTTCTCCGCAGCCTTCAACACCGTCTCCCACCACACTCTCGCAGCCAGACTCCATAATGCCGGCATGCAGGGTACTGCCCTCGACTGGATGCGCTCCTTTCTCGCTGGCAGAACCCAAAGGATCAGACTCCAACCCTTCCTCTCCAAACCCAAAGAGATCAACACCAAGGATCATCGCTCATCCCCACGCTCTTCAACATCTACATGGCCCCCATCACCACCATCGTCAGATAGCATGGACTCAGCATATGATCCTACGCCGACGACACCCAGCTCATCCTCGCCATCACGAAGAACCCCGAAGACACTAGACTAGAATGAAAGACGTCGCAGCCTGGATGAGCAGCAGTTGCCTAAAACTCAACTCGGAGAAGACAGATGTCCTCGTCCTTGGACCCTCACCCACCGCATGGGACAACACCTGGTGGCACGCTGCCCTCGGAAACCCTCCCACCCCTACGGACCACGCCCGGAACCTCTGCATCATCCTCAAATCCTCCCTCACCATGAATCGCCAGATCAACGCCGTCACCTCCACCTGCTCCAACTCCCTCCGCAAGACCTTCAAGTGGATCCCCCCCGAAGCCAGAAAGACCGTCACCCACACACTCATAACCAGCAGGCTTGACTATGGAAACGCCCTCTACGCTGGAATCAACAAATCCCTGCTACACAAACTCCAGACCATCCAGAACACTGCGGCCAGACTTGTCGTCGGCACCCCACGACATGAGCGCATGACCCAACGCCTGCGAGACCTCCACTGGCTCCCCATCGAGAAGAGAGTGACCTTCAAGCTACTCACCCACACCTATAAATCACTTAGCAACATCAGACCTAAATACCTCAACGAAAATGTCTCCTTCCACGTACCCAAAGGAAACCTCCGCTCCTCCGACCTCCCCTAGCAGAAACACTGCGCATCCGCAGAACTAGAGCAGGTGGAAGAGCCTTCTCCTACGTCGCTGCCAAGGCATGGAACGAGCTCCCAGTCAACATCAGACGCTCCCCTACTCTACACACCTTCACGAAGAGCCTCAAGACCTGGCTTTTTAGCTGACCCGGAGCTGCACCTTACCCCCCCAGCGCCTTGAGACTGCACCCCACCCCCTCCAGCACTTTGAGACCGTCACTGGTAAGTAGCGCGCTTTAAAACTCCCTGATTGATTGATATATGAAGTCCAGTTGAAGAGATTACATCCATTCCTAGGCTGTCAAACCTTTGCAATCATCTATGTTAAACCACTGCGGCTCTTAGCAAATAATTTAGAGTATGAATAAGGGGTCTGCTTGTCAGGGGCTGGAAAATATTATTGATTTTACATTTTTGTGCTTTCTGTAGTACTGCATGCTACATAGTGTGCAGCACCAGTGGGATGAAACAAATAAGACCACAATTTGGTGTGAGCATAAACTGTATCTGTAGTACATTCTGCTGGCCTCCTAACTGTAACTGAAAAAGCCCACAACTGACTCCTTACAAACAGAAACTACTGCTAAGGATGTAGCCTGGAAATTAAACACAACAGAAAATACCTGATTATGAGCCAAGCAGAGTGGAATTACCTCATGAAGTTCTGTTCCACCTGAACCTATTTAGGTTTTTCCACCTCTGGATTTTCCTGATGTGAGTGAACCTGTGTCAAACTTTCCAGCTGGTAAAACCAGCCAGAAAAATCACTTGAGACTTTGGCTGCAGCAGTCAAGTCTCATTCCATATTTTTCTGATGAAAAGAGCATATAATGCTTACCCTGTCAGAAAATACTTTTCCCTTTGCTCCCCTAACTCCCCCTCACTTCCTCCCTCGTCTCTCACCTCACTCATAGACCAGAGGAAACATTTACCACATGTTCACAGCAGGTGGTAAATGTATGTAGTAAACCCCTTTGGCTTGGTGAATTCTGTTTCAATTTTATCAATGAAAAACTCGACCTCACATGGTAATTTCAATTCCATCGGAGTTTACATGCAATTGCGTGGTACTGGTGCAAAATTACCGCATAGTAAAGGTAAAGTTGCATGTGATTTTAACAGTGCCCCAGTACCATGCAACTTATAATCAGAGCAAAAACAATGAATTTCCATTTAAAAAGCTGGTACAAAAAAACCAAGACTAGTCTTAGATAAATACAGAAAGCATTGAACACACTTTAAAGTATACCACTTTTTGATTGGCATTCAAAATACACCCATGAAATGCGTCCAAAAAAGAGAGAACGCTACAATGACTGTTTAATTGAATACAATTCTGAATATGACTATTCAATGTAGTTGTAAGACCAATTATTATCCATGGTTGTGATGTCTGCATTCTTTTCGACCTTGTCTGCCTCATGCCTACACTATGTGTGACACTAGCCCAAAGTAACGCATGCACTGGCAATGCACTGGCTATTCCGTAAACACACATCAAAGGGCCACAGCACAGCTTGTCAAGTAGATCTAGGATCAAGTAAATCTAGGAATGACTTAGCAAATTGAGCTGTTCTATCTATTTTCAAGATTGTCCTGCAATGCTCTGTGTAGGAAACTGGGTTCCTGGTTGAGGGGGGGAACCCTTCTCAAGCAACAACCACAATCTCTGTAATGATGAAACACAAACAAACCCCAAATTAACCGGTGCTTAATCATCTGGTAGCTTGGCACAAAAACAGTCAGGCTTACCTTAGAAGAAAGGTGTAAAGTATTTATGCAGTACTTCAAACATAAATAAAGTGAAAATACAACACAATAAAGGTCCCACACCAATTAAAAAACTTAGAGTAAAATGTAATACATTATTTGACAGCACAATGACAAAACCCAATCAGCAGAAACAGAGATATGCAATTTTAAATATTTTAGGTATGCTAAGTGCCAATTAGCACAAAGACCCACTTGCGGTTATCCAGTTGTGCGAGACCAGATGAAAGTCACAAGTTCAGGCCAAGCACGATAGAGTTTAGGCTGGGTTTAGGGACCAGGTGAGTCCTGCTGAAAGAATTAACTTCAAAGTTGAGCACAAAGAGTTTCCTTTACGGTGGAAAGGGTCGCAAGGAGCAGGGAGAGCATGTAGTGCAAAGAGCAGGCTGGGTGTCGCAGACAGTCATCGCTGTAGTGTGAAGATCCTGTTGGGCTTCATGTGTGGTCATTGCTAGAGCTTCGCACTGGCGGTAACTGCAATCTGTCGATGCTGTACAGTGAAGTGCAGAGCTCACGTTGCCAGGAGTTATGGCAACGTGCGAGCTGTCGATGCTGTAGAGCGAAGTGCAGAGCTCACGTTGCCGAGAGTCACTGGCAGTTGTGGTGCACGAAGATTCTGGTTCATTGGAGCTTCACGTTGGTGGGTGGTGCAGGCTGCAAGGTGTTGGTGTGAACAGGCCAATTCACGATTGCAAAGAGCCCAAAACTTCAGGATTTCTCCTTTTCTTTTGAGAGGAGCTCAGCTGAGGCCACACCAAGGATCAAGGACCTGAGTGGCATCTCTTTGTGGTCAGGAACTCACTCCAGAACAGGCTAGCAGAGCTCAGGCAGGTCCAGTTGCAGGTCCAGTTGCAGGTCAGCTTCACAATTGCAGGGAGCCGCTGTTGATTGTTATGTCCCTGTAGCTCAGAACAAGACGTCAGTCAGCTGACTCTTGAAGTCACTTCAGCCTGGAATCTTCTTTCTCAGCAAGCAGGGCAACAGGCAGCTGGCCAGAAGCTGGGCAGGAGTCCTTTTTTGTAGTATCCACAGGTCCAAAGGTGTACTGAAAAGTGGGTCTGAGGGTGCTATTTTTATACCTGGCACCTTCTTTGAAGTAGAAGAAATTTCTAGGGAATTTCCTTTGAAGTCCTTGAAGTTTCCTGACTCCCCTGCTTTTGACTCTGAGCTGGATGCGTGAACAATGCAGTTGTGACATGTCATTTGTGTTAAGGCAGGGCACAGCCTATTCAGTTGCAAGTGGGGCTGTGCCATGCTCCGCCCGCCCATCATGTTAGGTGATGGCCCACCCAGACACAGCTAATCCCTCTATTGTCTGTTTATCTGGGAGGAAAAAACATGGTCCAGCTGCCAACTATACTCAGTCACGTGACGCAGGAACAGGCTGCAGGCACCAAATATTTAGGCCAGGAAAATTCCAACTTTCTAAAAGTGAAATCTCACAAAAAACGTCCCAAGGGGCATAATTTGAAATGACCAGTTTCCATCAAGACTGCAATATAATAGCCCAATATTTTGCATGTGTCAATAAATTGCAGAAGAAGATATGGCCAACTGTAATCCAAAAGATGTTATTTTTATATTTGAAAACATATCCATGCATATGCAATTATTAATTGGCAGTATCAAGTGAATGAATAATTGCATATGTATGGATACGTTTTAAAATATTAAATGACATCTTTTGGATTAGAGTTGGCCATATCTTCTTCTGTAATAGTAAAAAAAAACTAAAGAATGTTATGCAGCTGAGAGAATTACTAGTGAATCAAATTCATGCAGACATTCAATCTATAATGTTTGTGCTGTTCAATTGAATCTCCCTATGTGGGATGCGTATACCCACATGTGAGTTCTAAGCTTTCTGTTTCATAGGACTTGGGCTCACCTCAGCCCAAAGCCAATCTGGGGTTGTTTGTATTCTTATTCAGAGAAAATGTGAATAGTGGATCAGTCTAAGCTCTTCCTTTTTGGGAAGGCAGAAGACAATAGAATGAATTGGGACACAGTTTGATCTTCATGTCAAGTTAAAATATTTGGACTAAGATCAGAAAGAATTTTATTCAGTGATGGTAGAGTTGTCGGAGGGAATTGTGAATTCAATCTAGAAATTAAAATATTATAGGAAAGGGACAGGTGTCAGTGGGCCTTTTGGTTAGTAGGTTAGTGATACCATCATTTGTTATGGTGCTATCACTAAAAATAAAGTTAGTTTAGAGCTGCATTTAGGTTAATACATTTTTTTTCATTCCTCACTTAAAATAAATGCATGAAGGGGTCGTTCCAGTTCAGGAGGCTTACTATTCCAGATTCTGAGTGTTGCTATAGAGGAGGGAATTAGAACTTTTTGTTTGTTCAAATTTGGAATTTCAAGCACCAGTGATTCTTTGTTTCTGTTTTCTCCATTAATGTGTAATTACTGCAATAGGTAGGTCAATGATTTGCAGTGGACTTCTTTATATGTTATGCATGAATTCAGGGATATACAGCACTTCTCTGTTGGGAACCAGATTGGTGACCCTAGGACTGGTGAGATGTTGTGTGTCCTTTTCATGTTTGCAATGTATCTTGTTGCTGAGTTTCATACGACCTTTAAGGAGTCAAGCTTGATTTTAGGATGCCACTAAGGAAGAACCATAGTCCAATCTGGATATATTAAAGAATCTAAAGACTGCTGATAATAAAAAGTGAAAAGCTATTAAATGTCAAGCAACAAAGCAGCATTATTCAGAGAAAAGAATCATTTTTTTCCCTGACGAAAGAAGTTGCAGCTCGTTCCTTGGCCAATCATCTTACATACTTTAAGCCATTCACAGATGAGGATATATGTCTAGCATCCACATCCAATGTATCAGGCTCCCTGGTGGACCATGTCCTCCTCATATTTTAGCTCATGAAACCAAGATTGTATACCCCATTTTATAAGAAATCTGTAATTTCTCTCTTTCGACAGTGACTGTCCCTTCGACCTGAAAACAACTGCTGAAAAACCCCAATACTGATCCCAATCTGATTAGCAACAATTGTCCCATATCTTTACTCCCTTCTCTTCTAAAGTCCTCGAGAAAGTGATTATTATACAGCTATCCAACTTTTTAGAAACCAATAACCTTTTGGACCACTACCAGTCATAGTCATTATTTTGTGCCTCACATAACACCACAACTGCTCTCCTGGTAGCCACTGACAGCTTTAAATTACCCTAGACCAGGATGGCTCAGTCACTCTGTTTCTACTTCATCTGCTGGCCATGTTCAATGTGGTGTTACTTTCCATTCTTTCATCCAGACTGTTTGATTTCAGAATCCACAAACAGGCTCCCAAATGGCTCTGCTAATTTCTGATGGCAAAAATTCCATCTGTCTTTATGCCACCTTTACAATCCATTTCCACCCCCCTTAATATGTGGGGTACCACAGGGCTCTTCCCTTAGTCCAACTTTATTTAATGTGTATGTATCACTTTCAGTCTCTCTAGTACGCAGTTTCAGTTTCGAAACTGTATTATATGCCGACAGCACTCAGATTTTTGTTACCATATCCAACAATCTCCAGACATCTCAAATTCAGCTTCCTATTTGTATGTATACAGTGGCTAAGTGGATAAGACAGAACTATTTGAAGCTTAATACTGATAAAAGAGAGGTCCTTATCTTTGGCAAACCATCTCTGCCTTGGTTCTCCACTTGGTGGCCAACCAAGGTCAGTGCTACTGTTACCACTGTAAGGTCCACCAAAAATCTCAGTTTCTTCATTGACCAAAATTAATCTTTTGCCATACAAATCACATCTTTTTCAGCCACCTGCTTCAATATCATGAAAACTTTGAGAAAGATTTGTGTGCCGCTTCCCTTATCCACAGAAGAACCATGCTGAAGGCACTAATCTCATCTAAATTGAACTCTGGCAACTCTCTCTATTTATGCATACCTGATTATTTGGCACATCATCTTTAAATAGTTTATAAGTGGCAGAATGTCTAATCACACACACACAAAACACCAATGACACACCATCTTGAGGAACTTCATTGCCTGCTGGTAAAGCAATGCTCCATCTTTTAGTCTTTTTCCCTGACTCAAAGAGCTCTTTAAGACCCATTTAAATGGGGAAAAAATCTACACCGCCCTGGATGGACTCTCTGCCCCTCCTCTTTTTTCATTCTAATTGCCATTACACAATTTACGATCTTCAATCTACATGTACGCACCATTGCATATCTTGCAGAAAACTGTGAAGCAAGTGTCTCCCCGGGCAGACTAATACCCTGCCCACTTCTTTTCAGAAAGAAGCTAAAAACCTGGCTTTTTAAAAGTTTCCATGTCTTACTGTTCTTAGTTGTTATGCAGATCCTACAGCCAGGACATTGTCTTAGGATATTTTCTGCACTATATACATTTTTAACATAACATAACATGAAATGACTCACTCATAAAAATGGTGATCCTCCCCAAATTTGTATACCTCTTTCTCAATATCCCACACTCCTCCAGTGAATATTTTTTCAAAACCCTGAAATCCCATCTTATCCGCCTGACATGGGGAGGGAAACAACCAAGACTCAAATGGGACACTCTCACTCGCCCATTCGCTGCTGGAGGGTTCGAAATCCCAGACATGAAGCTATACTTCAGCTGTGCCCAAGGCCACTACGCTGCGTACTGGATGAACCCCCCGCCCTACATGCCCCACCTAGCAGTAGAAGATGGATATATGACTCCCACACCCAGCTCGGCCTATCTTAGCTCACCTCCCATCCATACCCGCACCACTCTAACCACGGTAGACTGCACGAACAAAGCCTGGGGAGACCTAGCCCGGCGACTCAGACTGAATATACTATACTCCCCCTTGCTACCCCTTGCAGGTAGATTAGACCTTCCTGTCACTCAGGAGGGAGGCTGTCGGCAAATGCTCAGGAAACTCTCAGCTCTGACATGGGGAGACTTATACAAACACTGCGAATTTCGCACCTGAGAGGAGTTTTTCGGGGACACCACCCTTACACCACTAGAACTCTTTCTGTACATCAGGCTACGACAGGATGTCAAGTCAGTCACCCCTGACTTCCCACATGAGCCTCCCACCATGGGCCCGCAACACTCCTTGCTACAGAAAGAGACCCCTGCACATGTAGTCTCCATGCTATATCGCACTACCCAAACTGGCTGTTCACATGCTACTCCTGCCGCGCGGAAAAACTGGGAGGAAGAACTAGGATTTCCCCTTACGGATGACCAATGGACTTATTGTTGCCAGCAGACCGGGAAAATTTCTGCCAGTAGCAGATTGCGAATAATCCACTACAAGTACCTGCACCGTCTCTACTACACGCCCGCGAAACTCATGCGTTTCCGTCTTAGGAACACAGACCGCTGCGACAGGTGTGGGACTGAGGGGGCGGACTTTCAACACATGGCCTGGGACTGCGCCCCTGTTCAGCAGTTCTGGACAGACGTACTAGAGGCGCTCGATCAGATGACTGGCCTGCACATTCCAGACACCCCGCTAACCACGGTATTAGGCTACGCCAAGGAGCTAGATGTACGATACAGGCGGTTTATATCACTAGCACTCCTAATCGCCAAGCAAAGAGTGGCATGCAGGTGGGGGAGAGGGAGGGCGCCCAAATTCAAAGAATGGCTGCAGGACCTCACATTTTGCCAAGAACAGCTGAACACATACGCAGAGCTGTTACCAATATCGTCGCGTCCACGAGACACTTGGGGCCCCTTTCAACACTACCTGCAGGCACAATTGGTGACTCCTACAGCGGAAACAGCGGAGTCTGGCGATAACTGACCTCGAAACCCCATGAGAAACGCACCACAACCCAAGAGACTTTACGCTCCCTGGGGGCTTGGCAATGTACTGACTTGATGGGACTGGGCACTCATAATGTAAAGCATAACTCGCCTTGCTATTTAAAGTGTAGTACTCTGTAACTGTGGCATGGATCATTCTATTTTCTTTCACCTTGTCGTGTGTAGTATCACACGGTGTATTCCTTGTTTATGCTGGTAAAATAATAAAACAGTTAAAAAAAAAAAACATAACATGAAATGACATGACACAACACAACCCAGCACAACACAAACACAACACAACATAGCATAACATACATTTTTCAGAGACTTACTAATGGCCATTAGACCTGAGAGGAGCCTAAAATAAAATTGATGCGTATCCCAAAGACCCGAAACATACAAAACAAATCAACAGCTTTAGTTCCATTTACACATGGTCTTGCAGATGACTAAGAGTTACTGATCTCTCTTGACTTTGCTCTTGAGTTACAGACAGTTGCTGCCCGTTCACTGATGAATATGATTGTGGCACTTGCATGGCTATTGTGCCATATCTTTTCTATTACATTAGAGATAAATGACTTATCTGCATACTGAATGTGAGAAAGAGACCAGTTTTTGACAAGGGCACTGACACTAGTCACAATGACAGGAGTCACAATGACAGTATGTAGCCTATGTATTCTTGGCAGTTGAGTATCACTCTGTTAAGTTTGCGTGTTTTGAGTACTGATTACTGATTTCCAGGAAGTAGTGAGTCACTGCTACTACTGGTGTTGTCAATGCAATGCTTATATCAGGGAGTTATGCACCTTGTGTAAAATTCAGACAACACTACCAGAATGATGGGATAGCACAGTCTGAATACTATGCAGGGTTTGAAACTCAGACTGGCTAGACAGGCTTTTGAAGTCTGTTATATAAAAAGCCACTTAATATATTCTTCCTTGCACAGACAAGATGTTTGCTAATCTGTAACAATAAAACCAAAGGAAAGCATTTAGACTACATTATTCACAGATCTAGTATCCTTATGCATGTATTTCCTATGAAAGGCCTGTGTTAACATAAATACTATATTGGTTCCTTGCGATGTTGTATTTTGATCTAACACTTACACAATAAACATTTTAAACAATTTAACAGATGCAGAAAATCTGTTATATCTTCTATTGTTTATCTACTTTTTAGCTTCTCTTTTCTTGGTTAAATTATATTAAACCTGATCAAAATTATCCTACAGACAGCCTGGTTGTTCTAGAGAAGCTTTTGATGTTACTCAGAAGATTAAATTGTCTCTGCCTTGTCTGCTTTACATAGTATACGTTCTACTGATAGTTCTATTAATTCTAATCTCCGTAAGGGAACTGCAAATATTGCATATTTTCCATAAATTCAAATATTTCTTACAGGAAGTACTGTCTCATTAAGCACTGTCCTTCATGTTGTGACCTAGAGGTTCAATATGTATAGATAAAATAAAGAAAATAGGGGTACATCAAGGTGCCTAAGGTTTGGCTGAAGAAATAATCATGAATGTAACAATCCTTTGGAGATAATTGTGTATTTTGTGGCCGGCTTTTAGCAGTGATGAAGTAGAGTCACATTTGTTTGTGAAGATTTTTTGAAGTGGATACATTTCAGTTCTTTTTAGAACTATGTGAGGAACATTGTCAAATGGGGCTTTGTTTCCAGTGACTTTCAGAATAAAGTAGAACATCCAATGAAGGAGTGGTTAAGATTTGTTTTCCCTCCTAAGCTCTTTATTTCTATGTATAAATAATACCTGCTCGGTGTATGGGCTATGTGTAACTGCAACCTTGTCAGCAAAGTTTTGACATGCAATAGTGATTTGGCTTGTATTTTATTGCCATAGTGAAATGGAAAAGCAGGACGATCAGTCAGGCAAAAGCATATGGGGTAAATCTACAGCACCCTCACTGTCGCTGTGCATGACAAGCAGGTGAGTTTTCTCAGTATGATGAAAATATTCTCTATAATCACAGGTATAATCTCTCTCTCTCATCTGCCACCTTGACAGATGCACCACCACCAAAGGTGTTGGCATATCAATTATCCTAGATTGAGCAGCGCAAACACCGTCATTTCTGGCTGTAGGAGTAGATGAGAATGCTACCATATTTTTGCACATTTCTCATTACTACCCTCCTTGAAATAACACTAGGGGTCCCCTGTTTTAAATTGTCACATGAACAGATTTAGAAAATAAATCAATTGCCAATTGCAAAGGAAATCGTGTCAAAATCTAATTTCAGCATAAATGCATTATTATAGAACAGTGAACACATTGAAATATTTACATCATGATATGCAGTATCACACAAAGAAGGAAGACATAACTATATTTTTACAAAAATATGAAATCAAATTTGATATCGTAGAAGAGCGAAATTTATTAGCAGGATTTACACTACATCTTTTCAAAACAGAAGAGCAAGTGTTAGAAATAATAGGAATTTCATCTTGCTATTTGAAGTTATCAGCCATTACAAATGATGGTTAATTAAATATTACAATTTGCAAAGAGTGTCCACAGACTAAAAAGAACAACTCAACCCCATTGGATTATTTTATCCATCATAATTCCCCACAGTTCCATGAGTTATGTTCTCAATATATTAAATTGACAACTGGCTAGCATCACAAATGTCTCCCAGAACCTGATTATGATTTGTTATTGAAATGCACTCCTGTATTACTCTTTTATGTACCCTTACTATCCTTTGTGATTTGGCCTCAAAACATCTAAAATAAAAATGGCATGAAAATATTTAGTGAATATTCATATACAATTAGTACAAATAGAAAAGGACTATGCTCTGAACTTTGGCTAATATACAGTTAGACATTTTGGTGCTGATCAAACAAGTATTTAAGAGTCCATATAAGAGTTCGCATGTTGCACTACTTCCTGTAATCATAAATGATTTTGTGAATCAGCCTCTTAATGTCTTGACTGCATTTGCTGAGTAACAAGAAAATAGTGCTTTTCTTCAACACATCTTCACCCTGCCTAATTTTCCTTATTACGTTATATCAAAAAGGAAATCTGAATTCACATTCAAAATCTGGCAATACTTATGTAATATGCTGCAATGTTCATGCTGATACCACCCTCAAGCAATGAACAGATAGTGTGTGTAAACAAATGCTAAAAACTGCAAGAGACCTTTCAGCAATGTGCATCATACAAATTGTAGTTAATCACGCCCATCTGCTAAGTTTGAGCTGGAAAGGTGAACAAATCCTTTTTCAATTTTCTTTCCACATGATTTATACTACTAGGAACCTAGTCTTTTCAAAATAAATGAGTAAAAAGTTAGATTATTGTTTCATGCACAAAATTCAGAAAACAGAGGCCATAAAATGAAGTTATTGACCAACATCATAATTTTGATTTCACTTCAGAAGTCCTATATGGCCTCTCATAAAGAATTGTCTTTTGATTTTTCAGTTGACCAATCAGTGAACCTACAAGCCTGAGAGGGGCACACGTTTTTTCATATTTAATATGTAGTTCATGTTTATTTGCAAATATCCTCATGAAAATAAGTTTCTACATTAGTAATTTCTATCTTTACAACTCGTGGGAATGGCTGAATAACAGGATTCTAAGGTCTAGCATATTTTTAGATTTGATTTCTCTAGAAATGCTTATTTTAACTGGTCAACTAGGATGCTTATGGATGAGCTCATACCTTGCAATAGTCACCTACGTAAATGCACAGACCTACAGTGGATTGTTACTCTTGTTTCTGTTGATGCAAGGCCATTAGATTAACTTTTCCTTCACAACCGCTGTTTTACCTCATGCTTCAAAAAAATTATGCTCAAAATCCCTACGACATAAAGTAATTGGTGAAGGAAGCAGACTCTGGATACTATGAGAACAGTTTCAATAGCTCCTTTCTAAATTGACTTAGCACTAGAGGAGGTAACATCCCTTGAACTGTGTGCAATCTTTCCACCGCCATTTGGTCACTTACATTTTCTTTCAGTTATTGAGCATGTACTCTGTGTAGTTTCAAATGTTCTGTTTATATACAATTAGAAACTACTGTGGATTTCCTAGGTTATAAATTTAGATCCCATGACTTTGGATCCCCAGTTAAAGAATTGAATGGAGGAGCCAGTGCATGTCATGGAATACCTTTATGAAGGTACCGAGGGTACAAAGGAGAGTTTCCTAGGACTAAATGGCAAAAGGATTGGAATCTGATTCATCGGAGCAGTTGACTTTCATTTATGCCCCCCACAATTCTTTACAAAAGATCAGAAACTTTGGGGCTATATTCCATTCTGACCTAAGTCTAATCCCTCAAGTCAGTGCAATTGTCAAGGGAACTCTCAAGTTATCTCTCCTACTGAAAATTCTCCTGCTTCAGCAGACCTCTCACCAAATCGAGCTGCCCTAAGCTTTGGTGATGGTACTCTTGAGTTGCTTCAATTTAGCTAATACCATCCTCATAAATCAAGGGGTGAAAAAAGTGCAAAATCAGGAATCTGCCCTCAGTTATGGAGAAACAACCATGTTGAGTCCTGAAATCACTCCAAGTTTTGGGGTGGAAAGCAGAATAACAGTTACAACACTCTTTAAGCAAAGGTGCTAGTTAACTGCAACAGCTCAATCACCAATATATACCCACAATGAGCTTACAGCTGGATTGCTCTCAGTGGATCTAGCAATTCCCCTTCAAGTGACCAAAACATTGCAGAAGATCCTTAGGAGTTCAGGGCATGAAACTATGGAAAACCTTAAGCCACGGGTTCCACATTAAAGGCAACTATCTTTAATTCAGGAAACTTTAGATTTACAAACATGTACATCTGGGCTTGTGCCAAAATGATGCACTTACACGACAGGGGCGTAACAAGGAGAAATATTTAAATTTTTCCTCATTACTTCATTTTCCATGTGCCGCAGAATAGAAAAAGGAATATGCCTCTAAGTATTTATTTTTGTGTGCGGGGATGGATTACTTCCTGCACAAACAATCCTTCCCATATGTAGGCAACCTTTCAGCATGGCGAAAGGGTGCCTGCATTGTTACTAACCAGCACACACTGCACCAGCGCTAGGAGAGACCAGAAATGAGCCATATCTTAGCATATATGTCGCATAACTGCTCTCTTCCTTTCACGTAACACATTGCACAAAGTTGCCTTGCTTGCATGAAATATTAGTAAATCTGCCCTTTAATCCATGACTCTTAAATACTTTAACCCTCTCACACTATTGGTTCTTAAATATATTTTGCGCACTAACACTTTTGAAGTGTTCTTTTTTCAAACTTATAATGGGGAAGTGTTATTTTTAGATGTTTCATTTTCGAACTTTTGAAGTAATACAATGGTATATTTGTTCAATACCACCTTTTGAAATTCAATATGAAATGGCTAATAGGAGCAATAAAATACAATGCATACACAATTTTGTAGCAGGAGCAGAACAAAGGGAAATATACTGCAGCATTATTATTAAAAAATAACTTAAAACCTCATATTGTTGTGGACATCAGAAGAGCAGAGGTTTTCTAACCTCTCGCTGAGCAGTGATCAAGTTGCATAGACAGCAGTGCATCTTGAACTCAGCCATTATATCTAATAAAGATAAAATAAGAGGGCCTGTTTTTATAGCTGTATCACTAGGCTAAGTATGATCCTTGTGAATAATTGTTAGGACTTTAGTGATAAATATAGATTTAACAATTCAGTGATGTACAATGACATTTGATGTTTCAATCTTCTTAATATGGATTACAATACATATTGTGTAAAGTACCTTTCTTAGATTGAAGAAAGTGTGTATCTAAATAAAAGATCATTTAAAAATAGATTCACTTGAAAACCTTCCTAATTAGTTTCTTCCCATTTTTAAAGGCAAACCTATTATACTCTTAAGGCAGTTGTTTGCATTTGCCTTGAGGAAAATATAGTAATTTGTTATAGTGAATTAATAATCTCCAGCATTCCACCACTTTATCATTAAGTCCCTGATAACCTTTTCTGTATGCCTTTCCCTCATGAGTGTAAGGGGGTTCCTCTAGATTCTTAAAGACTGCCAAGTCACAGAGTTGTTCACCATTTAAGATTGTATGGCAAGACAGGAGGCTAGAATTATGCATTAACTTTTATTTTCTACCTCCAAACAGCAACACTTCAAAGTTCCATACGTAGAACACTGTATGAACAAATAAAGTAAAATACAAACTCTCCACTACATCTTCTCCCTCTTTTGTTTGCTGCTTCTAGGCAGACAAATATGCATGTCTATTTCTAAATAGTTATGCATGTTTTATGTTGGTTGAATGCAGAACATGAGGCAGTATCACAATTTATGGGTTATGTTATAGAATGAGTGCTGTTGATAAATCTCTTGTTTTATCTTAGGTTTTAGGATGTAAATGTAGTGAGTTTAAATATACTATTATTTGTATTAGGCATAATTTAGGTCCATTTTGAAGTGGGGTTTTAGAAAGGAAGAGATTTATTTAGAAAAAGATCATAACTGCTCATAAAGGTATATTATCGTTCAATTGGTAAAGCCATTGAACTGAGGCATATGTGAGAGCTTGTTTTAAATGGTTCATGAGAATGAAAGCCCGAGCCCTTTAAGTAAGGGAAAATCACGCTAGAATGGCTTCAGAGGCTCCTTTATTGGAGGTGGCCATCTTTGAAAAGGGCATCTCATTAAACGGAGGTGTTTTTCTAAGGGCACTGAACATGATTTGCACGGGTTTACACCACTTTCTAAAGGCAATTGGACTTTTCCTGTACTCTGTTTTTTTAGGTTCTAGGGTTAATTTTTACAGGGCCTGTTGCTATGGGAAGCAGGTGAAGTTGTATTGCATGCTGACTGGAACTGTCGGTTGATGGTTCTGCACGATCGAGGAGAGGCAAGTTTTTCAATGTTTTTGGCCAAATAATATTATTACTAGTTTTGGTGATCATAATTACGTGAAGTTATTTTAGTCAGATTACTTTAAAATAGATTTACAGAACCAATAATTTGTTTAATTTATAGTGAAAAGTGATGGAGGAAATAACTATAATTCCTGTAAAAGAGCAGGACGAAATCATAAAACAGATCATGAGAAATGATTTCAAGAGAACAGCCCATGAAACTGTAAAATCTCTGATTAGACAGAATATAAAGAAAAGTGCTAAAGTGAATGATGAAGATGAGTTTTTGTCTTTTTCAAAAGATGAGGATAGTTCAAAGAGGAGTCCGGGGGTAGGTGCATTAAAAAGAGGAAGCACTTATGTGATCAGGAGGTGCCAAGGTTTGGAATCCCAGGTGACTCACAAGAGATGGCTGTCCAAAGAGGCACAGGGAGAAGGCAGGAGTTCCTGCAAATGATGGAGCATATAGTATTAAAAAGACAAGTATAAAGATACATGAGTACATATTTAACCTTGATAATGTTGTTAGTGCAGGAAATTAATTTGAGGATATTAAAGAGGTTAAAACAGATACGTATAAGGTGGCTAAGGACCCTTTGGGTCAGAAGTTATTCGATCCAAAGGATGTGAAACATCCAAGAACTTGTGTGCTTTGGACCATGTTGAAGACTATATAAAACAGCACATTAGAAAACCTTTGAAAAGAGAGGAAAGAAATGTTATGAGAGCGGAATGCTCTCTGCCAATTGCTAGCACAAAAGAGATCAGGACACCTAATCGAGACCCTGAATTAATAACTTACCTTTTTAAGTTAGGCAGCGATCCAAGAAAAGGTTTAGAACATTCATGAAAAGAATGTGAGGACAGGTTCTTGAATTTTTTAGGCACTTTAGCCAGAATATTTATTCTGGGAAAGGAGACTTAAGTCGAAGGATGTGACATTGAGCCAAAGATCTATCTGCTTTTTGGGGAATGTAAATGCGAGTAGAGAAAAGGAAAGCAATCTTAATGTGGCTAATCCTTAATTTGGGAGAATTTGCCAAACATTAAGCAAGCAAAGAAGCTAGAGAATATTGTTTTGGGAAGGTATAGTTAAGATGCTTGGAAAATATGTTTCTACTTTTACCGCCCTAGACAAAGCACATAATTCAATGTGGAAAGAATTTGGAGGGAAATATTTATATGGTAGGGCCGGAAGGAGAGAGCAACTTTTCGGCCATGGATACTCTAAGTAACCAGTATGGACAAGGAAAAGGAACATACAGGGGAAATCAAGGAACAACATGTTTCTTTTCCCAGAGAGGAAGAGGATGAAGATATAGATCTTCAAGAGGAAGAGGACAGAATTGTTCATCGGAGCAAGGTGAATGCAAGGATTATTAATGGTTCCACCTTTGGAAGGTCAGAAGGCAGACTTAAAAACTTTTTGAAGGAATGGAAGAGAAAAACTCAAGATCCATGGGTTACTGCAACAGTTGAAGGATATGTCATAGAGTTTGTGAAAACCCCATTTTGAGATAGAGAACTAAAGGAATTGGAAAAAGAAACAGGAACAAAGACAAATTGTGTCAAACGAGATATGTTGGAGAAAGGCAGCCATAATAAGTATAAACAACAAAGAACGGAAATCTGTGAGTACATTATTTGTAGTGAAAAAGATGGACATGGGTTGGAGGCCAGTAATAAATGTGGTATACCATTATTTAAAGATAGAGGGAGTACATATGTTAAGAGATATGTTTCAGGAATCAGATTGGATGGCGAAATTGGATTTGAAGGAGGCCTCTGTCATGATTTCAATAAATGTAGAATGCCAAGGTTATCTTCAGTTTAGATGGGGAGAGCAATTATACCAGTTCCATTGCCTGCCATTTGTGCTTTCGTCTGCAACCTTGGCGTTTTACCAGAAGTCAAAAGTGGGGTTTCTAAGAGAACGAGGTGTAAGAATGATTGTTTATCTAGACAACATTCCTATTTTGAGTCAACAAGATGGGTTTCATAGTGAATCAGGACAAGTCTGTGTTTCAGCCTTCACAGACTATGGCATTTGTGGGCTTCAGAATATATAAAAAGTTAGCTTCAGCTACTAGAGGGGAAGAAAAAAATATTAGAGAGGGAAGTAAAGCAAATGATGGGCAGACAAAAAGTGAGTTGGCTCGTGTGATTGGCATTTTGTCTTCATCATTTCAAGTCAAGTTTCCAGGGGCATTATATTACAGGACTGTACTGCGGTTAGATAATTCAGGTCCTTCAAAAGGTATTTGGTATAGGGACAAAGTAAAGATTTTGGAGGAAGTAAGAAGAAGTTGAATTGGTGGTTGGAATATCTAGAGCTCTGGAATGGAAAGCAATTTTTTGTTTGGTTCTAGATTTTGTGCTAGAATTAGATGCAAACAATTTAGGTTTGGATGAAATGTGTTTTAATTAGGAAACTGGAGGGAGATGTAATTTAGAGAAAAAGAAATCATAAAATTACATGGAGGACACAGCGGGCCTTTTTGCACTTTGCAGTTTTAGGTAGCAGGTTCAGGGGTGTTCAGTTTTACTGAGAATCGACAATGTAACAGTAGTGACTTATATAAACAGATTGGGAAGAAGCAGGTCCATAAAATTAACAGGAATTTCAAAGAATCTATAGAAATTTTGTCTAGACCACAAAATAGAAGTGAAAATAGAATACTTACTAGGGAAGGAGAATGTGATTGCACACTAGAATTATCATCATTTAATAGATTATAGCAATTTTAAATCAAGAAGGGATTTGTTTCAGAAAGTAGATTGATGTTTGGGTGTATTGGAGGGAAATTTGGTTACTTCCCGCTTTACTTTTCAAATGAAGAATAATTTCATTTGGCAGCCAGATCCAGTGGTATTAGCAGTGAATGAGGTCAGTGAAGATTAGAAAAGAATGCAAGGTATGCCTTCCCTCTTTCTGCAATGATTTAGAGGGTGTTAGTACATGTGAGGAGACAGAAATGCCAAATAATCTTAGTGACTCCTTTTTGGTCAACACAGGTATGTTTCCCATCAGTGATGGAAATTGCGGTGGAAATTCCTTTTCTGATTCAGTCTTGAAGAGGACTGTTGGTATGCACAGAAGGGGGAAAAACATAATTTAGTAGAGTGAGATGTGCTCAACCTCCTAGCTTTGAAATTTCAGGAATTCAAGAAGAGTCACAAAACATTTTGAAGAGACTTCAGAAAGCCTTAACAAGTCATGGGCACTGGAAACAAGGAAAACATACAGGAGTGCATGGAATGCCTAGGTATGCTGGTGCTTTGCAAGGGATTTAGATCTTGTGCATGCCAGTGAGGTAGAGGAAACAAATTTCTTGGCAGAGTTGTTTGCAAAAGGCATGAATTATAGGACAGGTATTTGTTGCAGGCCAGATATGGCAGCAGGCCATTCTCTGTTGGAGGATATTTCCGTAGGAAAAAGGTCCTTGATATGTAGAGTTATGACGAGAATTTAGTGGCAGAGACTTCCTAAGTTTTGTTATAAAAGTCTCTGTAGTGTTAATTTAGTCTTCAAATTGTTTGTGGATTGACCAATGAATAACTATTTACATTTAAAAGAGTTAACATGGAAATTGACTATCTTGCTTTGTTTGATTTTGATTTGAGTAGTATGTTTTATCAACTAAACAGATAGTTTTTGGAAATCTGAAAAAGACTATATCAGAATAAAAAAAAAAATCTAGAAGAGTTTCCAAAACTTTGTGTGGTGAGATACATTAATGAATACGGATCAAGCGTACTGAAAAATAGATGAGCTGGTGTAGATAAATTGTTCATCTTGTATGTTAAGCCATGTACAGCAGTATCTGCAACAACGATTGCGAGATGGGTTAAGTCAGTATTGAAGGAAGCAGGAGTGGATATCAATAATTTTAAGACACATTCTATGAAATGGCCAATGGCCTGGAAAGTGTTTTGTGCAGGGGGTTGATTGGAACAGATAATGAAGGCAGCAGATTGGTCAAATGCAGAGGTTTTCTTTAACCTTTACTTCAAACTAATTGAGCATGTACAAGGCTTTGATTGAAATGCTTTAAACATACATAATGCTAGCCTCCTTTCTTACCATTAAGTGCAGATTCTCAGAGCTATAGTGTATAGAGAATCGTGATTTTATTAAAGACAGGAGGCTAGCATTATTCCTCCTACTCACCCTGATGGAGTTAAAAATGGACTAAGTGGCTGTCTGCACAGGAGTCACAGTTGCAAACATATGCAGCCATATTTGTAAAGAAAACACGCAATTGCAGTTCGAAGGGATGGGGGATCACCTAAATTTATGACACATTTTGAGCCACTGAAAACTAACTTGATGCCATTGAAACATTGTCATGATAGAAGCAAGTTGCTGCCCAACAAAACATAAAGATTCTACAATCCACACAATGAAATGCTGAAATGAGATACACTAGAATTAAGGTAGCCACCTTAATCTAATTCCTATTTTTTGACAAACAGAATTTTTCTGTATAATACTAGGTTTAAGACCTGATTCAAGTGTGCACATTAAATTGCTGAATGTCAATTAAATTAGGATGTATCTATGCATTTAGTAGTTTGGGTTTTTCTTAGGAAAGGTTTGATAGAAAAAACATCAGCATTCAACATCTTTTCACAATGGACTGCAAGTGTGTTTATTTTAGTTATGAAGAACCCACGGTAGCTTAAAAAAGGAGGTGAAAAAGTATACTTCAGAGAAAAAGTAATGATCTAAAAAGGCAGCAGACAAAAATCCTCACTTTCCTGTTTGACGATCTAGGAAGGGAAAAAATCTGGGTCACAGGTAGTGGGGTTTCCTTTCATTAGGAAAGCAGTGAGGCCATCGATAGACACACGAAAAATGTTTGATAGAGTGCTGTGCCAGGCAACCTTTTTATGTTTTAGATTCACAAAACTTTCACTGATCTTTATTTTCTTGTTTTTCATTTGTGCAGTACCATGTAATATGAAACACTTGGGCCCTAATTAGGCTGTCGGAGGTTTGCCGACCGACATCCTTGGTTTTAATTCCAACTGCCGTATTATGATTACGGTAGTTGGAATTTAGACCGGCCGGTCATTCCGTCAGCCAGTCGGAACCACCACCATAATCCCATACAGACGCCGTTTCCGCCATCAGGATTATGATGTCGGTTTCCCACAGGCTTCCCACGTCGGGCTTTCCAACATGGAAAGCCTGTTGGAAAGCGACTTTGGGGGCCCGTAGAAGGTCCCCCCTTCTTCAGTGGCCTCCAGTTGGGGGCCGAGGGTGCACCTAAGGTGCCCTCCCTGTAAATCCCTGCACTGTGCCTGCCCCACGGTGCAGGGATTCATAGGTACTCCCATTTCTCTATGGGAGCTTGTGCTGCGGCCTGTTTCCGACCGCCTCACAAGCTCCCATCGGGAAATGGGAGTTTGTGACCGCACATGCGGTTTTGTTCCGCCGACCCGAGGTCGGTCGGTTATTTTTCGAAACCGCATAGATGTCAGTCGGAGGCAACTCCGACTGACATCTTCATAATGCCCTTGCTATTTTTAATTCTCAACCAAAAGAACAGAGACAGTACCTTATTTGTCCATTGTTTACCAGATAATTCAAGTTTTGTAAGAAGACCATGAACTATTTTTGATTTTGACTGTGAAACTCCATTTGCACCATTCTGCCACGTCTGTAATATGGAATGAAGCAAAGGTTTTTTACATCATGTTGCAGCATGGTCCAAACCAATTGTCTTGCCTTCTGATCTCTCCTAGTACCTGCCTACTAAATTGGACATGGGCTAGGAAAGAATAATCACTCACAAATCACAATAACATGCTTTGTGGAAAAATGCTCGATCCTGTATCGTCTGTTTCTTACAACTTCTATTTTCCTGAACCATGGGTAGCCTGTGTGAGTCGTCCTAGATGACAAGGTTTGTTTGAAGAGGAAAGCTGGGAATATAACTTTTTTAGGTTTTAAAGATTTCTACACAGACAGTACACCACACATCCTTCCTCAGCATAATGTGTATTCCACTGAATTACTTTCTCTAAATGACCTAATAATCAATACTTTAGGGATCTCTACAGAATTGGTAGCTGATTCACAAAGAAATTGAACCCATGCAACCAAATAAAGCACTGAGTAATCCATAAGTGTGAGAAGGAATCAGAACATTTCAGATTGAAACCAGGTCTTTGGCATATTTATTTAAAGGATTTATGATTCTACCACTTAGGGCCCGATTCTGATGCGGGTTGGAAAAGCTTCCCGACCGAGGGCCTGATTCTGATGCGGTTAGGAAGGCCTCCTAACGGCATTTGCTCCTTCCAAATCGGATCGGGAACGTGTCTTCCCGACCGAGGGCCCAATTCTGATGCGGTTAGGAACAAATGTTCCCATTGAAGTCAATGGGAGTTCAACCAAATCGTATCTGGAAGTATCCGGATGCATCCTACTCCGCCGGTCGGACTTTCCCGATCCGAGTGGGTCGGACACCATTTCCCAACCGATTCGGTCTGGAAGCTTTTCCAACCCGCATCAGAATCGGCCCCTTAATGTTTGCAATATCATTGCACAGGAGTAAAATCATTCTGAGGCCTAGTGAAATAAATTTAATCCATCAATTGTTTCAGCAAACAGTAACACTGCGTGGTATTTCCCCTAGGATGATCCAAAACTTAAAACCATCTGGCTAAAGACAATCAGTTTAGCATTAAGTGGTTAGGGTAGTCTAAGACTCTTCATAATGAAAGAAAATAATTGTAAGAAAACTATGCACATAATGTCTCCAAAAAATAAGACAAAAATTCAGATTTGAATTATTTCTTCTGATGTTGCTAATTTGAACTTCCATTTTGTGGACTGTAGCAGTAGGTGACAGTGTGTGGTCAGATGACTGAAAGTGGTATATTGATAAAAAACTGGAAACTGTAAAGGATGCTATATTAAGAGTAGTTCTAAAGTACAGAAGTGCCCTTCTTGGTCCACGTGGTCCCCAGATTTGTTATCAAGAGAGCAGCTACTTGTACTGAGAAAATTAATGTTTGTCATATCAATGTGCTTTCAGCTATTTTGTCTGATGTCTACTAGTACATCCAGATACATCTTTGGGCCCTATGTACTAAAAGCAGTTGCAAACCAGGATGTGTAAATTGCACAACAATTATATTGTGAGCTGCTTTCATTTAGCATAAAAAACCTGATATATTTGTAGAGAGTGGCAAAACCTTCTGCCTTATGAATGTTAATGTGGCGTACCGTGGTCTGTGACCCCTCAAAATGCTAGGGTAGAGCCCTGTGACAGACAGCAGAACCCCATCCCTATATCCACACTCCCAGCTTGTCCTAAGGTTTGTCAGGTAGAGCTGCTGATTGGCACACCAATAGATACAATTTTAACCAAGCCAAGGAGTACAAAATAGTATAAGACTTGTTGGAGTCTTTAACATGTCAAAATATATAAACATAGCTTAGTGCACCATAAATTAAGAATGTTTTCAATAAGCTATTCTTTGCATATTTTGCATCCTAGTTTGATCAAACAGGAGAGATATACCTGCATGTCATGGTCATTGTTCATTTGATTTCGAAAACAATCTTGTGCTTTGGTAGTTTGGTTTTGAAAAACAGAACATTTTGTTCAACAGGGCTACAACAGCTTGGCAACCACTCAAGAAAGTGTTCTGACTTCTCACAACTACCACTACACTGATTACATTAATGGCGTAGAAATCCACGTCAGGCAGATGAGGTTCCCATAATTAGATAGGCAGTCATATCCCAGGGTAGGGGATGCTGACCTGGCGGGTCTCCTGCCCAACTATAACTGACCTTCATAATGTTTTTCATAAATTCAAGGAAGACTAAGGTGAAGCTGAGTATGCTCTACAGTAAATGAGACATGTTAATATGAATGATATGTATGAGTTTATCTGCCTTCAAGATAATAAAAGTAATAACAAAATACACATTTGCAAATATTGTGCATGGCGAATGGTTTCCAACTGCTAGTTGATATAGCCACTGGAATAACTGAAGTTTTAACAAAAGTACCCTTTTAGACTCTTCATAGCTTCATGGGTGTTTATGGTTTCTTCTGGGATTCCCACATAGTAGGCTACCTCAATTTTCTTTTTAATTTAAATGAAATTAAAATCATGAATATAGAAATACTGCAATTGTCATAAGGCTGGAATCTAAACTCCCGAACCCTAAGGGCAAATTGTGCTCTAGAATTGTTAATGATATGGATGGAATCATAGACTAACGTGGAGAAAATGTGGCTACACTGATGCCTTGAGTAAATGCTTACTACAGAGCATTGCATTTGGGGCACTAATTGCCTTTCAAACGAATGGTTCAGTGGCTGATTTACATGGTGAATATCTTCTAGAGGTCAGAGTCTTGAATCACCATGTTTCATACACTGTCAAGCTATGATGAAAGTAGAGACATTTTGTCTGTAAAGACTGTCCTGTTTACATTTACTGTGATGTTCCATATACTCCAGGCAATTGCACTTCAAAACAAAGACTAGAAAGGAGCACTCATAACCCACGTCTGAGACATTGTGCCAGTCCACAAGTGTGCAATAAAATTAAATCAAAGCACATAAGGATTCTAATAAAAGAAACCTTGCTCTCTACCTAATTGGAGGAGGAGATTCTCTAACTGTTTAGTTATAATTAGCAAACATTAAGGCAGTAGGGTATCTTTATTGACACACCTGATGATATATTGACAACAGATCCTTGAATATAAGTAAGAGTTGGATTATTATGCTTTTATATTATTCCCCTACTGAAATGGGAGACTTGCAAAATGTGCCTTTAATGATTTGAAATCCCTTAAAAATCGTCTTTAACTAAAGTATTATGGTTATCTTTCCTTGACAGAATTTCACAGCAATCCATGTAGATATTTGCCATCGACTAGCATCCATCAGCAGACCTTTTTTGAAGACCCAATATTACGCATGATACTAGTGAAATGAGCTGTAGGAAATTGGGTTATTGGTTGATGGGGGGGTTAGACCCTACTCAAGCAGCAGCCATCTTCTGTCAGAGTGAAACACAAGGAAACCTCAAATTAACATGTACTTAACCCTCTGGTAGCTGGGCACAAAAGCAGTCAGGCTTAACCTAGAGGCAATGTGTAAAGTATTTATGCAGCACTTCAAACAGTAATACAGTGAAATACAATATGATAAAAATCCCATATTGGTTTAGAAAAATGGAGTAAAATGTAATAAATAATTTAAGACCAAAACAACAAAAATCCAATCAGTAGTTCCAGAGATATGCAATTTTAAAGATTTAATTAAAATAGCACAAAAAACCCCTAAACTTTAGTTATATGGAGATGCTAGACTGGGACAAACATCACAAGTTCAGGCTGACTGCGATGGAGTGAGGGCCAGCTACACGGACTGAGTTAGGCCCACCGAACACAGTCCCTTAAATCCTAGTTGCGGAGCGTTGTGAGATCCTGTGTCGAGGGTGGTTACGCAGTGGTGGTTCCAAGGAGCTGCGAGGTTTCTATGCAACCTCACTGTCAGCTGCAGTGTCATCATCGAGGATGCTATCGACAATGAGCTTGCAATGCAAAGTCCTGCATCGAAGATACGTTATGCACCATCCTGGCCAAAAAAAGTTGGAGGGCTTGGGATGCGAAGGCCTGCGTCGAGGATGCATCACAAAGCACTGATTCAGAGAAGGCTGTGGGCAGTGATGCCAAGTCCTGCTTAGGGGATGCGCCACACAAGCAGTTCCAAAGCAGAATTTTATGAGGCAATCCCTGACACTGTGTCGGTTCTGCTGGGGCTCCAGCTGGACTGGCAGATCACCTTCAGGCCCACTTCCAGGTGTCCATGACTAGGGTGGCACCACTTGGGGGATAGGACCCACAGATGGCAAAGGCCTGGTGCTTGGTACAAGGTTATTGAAGGCTGTTCTGTCCCTGAGGCTCTGATCAGGAGGCCAGCCACCTAGCCCTTGTAGTCACTCTGATGGTCCTGGGTTCAAAATGCAGGTCCTGTCCTTCCCACGCAGGCAGAAGCAGGGAAGCACAGCAGAGCAGAAGAATGGCAATCCTTGTAACAAAGCAGCACAGCAGTCCTTCTTCTGAGTCTTCCACAGGTCCAGATGTATACCAAAGAGTTGGGTCTGAGGGTCCATTATTTATACATAGTGCCCACTTTGAAGTATGAGAAGGTTCTGGAGGTTTCCACACCCCTGAGCTGTCAGGCATCCCCTACCTTCCTGCCCTGGCCCCAGCCTGCCTGGGGACACAAGAGACTAGTGACAAAACCCTTTGTAAGTGTGTTCAGGCAGTGCCTTTGTGATGTGCAAGTGTGGTAGGTGACAGTTCTTCCCCCTTATTAAGTAAGAGTGGCCCATCCTGCCAACATCTAGCCTCTCTTTGTCTTACTGTCTGGAAGAAATACATATGGACTTACTGCCAGCTACACCTAGTCATGAGACCTAGGATACAGGCTGTGGGCACCCAATGGTTGGGACAAGAAAATGCCAACTTTCTAAAAGTGGTATTTGTGAAATTGTAACTTTAAATTTGACTTTGACATTAAAGAGGGCATTAAACTACAATTCTTTAGACAACAAACTCAACATTCCTATCTGCTCCTAATTCAAAGTTATTACTTATTAAATTTGATAAGTTATCCCAATTCTATCTATGGGAGAGGCAGGCCTTGCAGTAGTGAAAAATTAATTTAAGAGTTTTTCGCTACCTAGACATTTAAAACTTAAAAGTGTATGTCCAACTTATTAAATACACTGCACCCTGCCCTCTAATCTGTTTAGGTCATAACCTAGAGGTGACTTATATGTATTAAAAAGGAATGAGCGGGGGTAAAAGGCATTTGGCAATCTAGACGACGTTAGCATCTCTAATCATGCATGATGTCTTTATAATGTTAGGCAAATGAGCTATTGTGACTTGGGTTCTTAAGTGTAAATTTAGTAAGCAAACATGATTTGGCTAAATAGAGGCACCTCTCCTCATAGTGGTACAGTATGACAATTAAAAAATACCCTGAGCTGTGAAATTAGCTTGAGATGTTTTTCATACCAAATTCCCCGAGGGACCAAATCATTACCAGCAAGAGAGGTGTCCTTTAATGGCCATTTGTATTTTTTACACATTGAATAGCATAAGACTATGTAAGACATTAATGAACAAGAATAAATCAAAAGAGAATGGCTTAAACAGTGTCACAATAAATTATAATGATGCTTTAATTCTTTCCCTCATAGTGAAATCTATACCTAATGATTGAGCTAACTAAGCAGGTATGGGTGTTAGTCCTACCAATAAGAATACATTTGGTCTAAGTGGGTTTTTCTGATTGAGGTGTCAAAAGGGAAGAAAATGTTTTTCTGAGACCCTGTTATCCACTTGGAAATCTCAATTTCTGATTTCATTTGCTCGTGGGACATTCTTAAGTTAGTTTCACATCTACATATGCAGGGAGCAATTTTACTACTACTACTACTATTAATTCTACTACTGATAATAATAATAATAATAATAATAATAATAATAATAATAATAATAATAATAGTATTAACCATCATATTTAGACAATAGTAGTAATAATAATAATAATAATAATAATAATTACTGATTATAGTGCATGCCATAGGCTGAATCATCTAACAGAACATAAATAATAGTGATAAGAACATGATTCTTTATGTTCTGCATGAATTTCTTTCTTCTATTTCTTTGTGCCCTAAATTAGGGCTGATAATATTGTTTGTACAACTAGAATGTGTCCTAGCAATTTCAGAAGGATGTTTTTTCATTAACCTAGCCTCTACCCAAAGCTGTGCTCTACTACCTCTATCCCTGTCTAAACTATAGTATTACTTCTATCTTTACACTAGCAACTATCACATGCTTAAACCCTTACTTCCCCACCATTACATATGACCTTATACAAGTATACCAGTACTCAGCACACATCAACCTAGCCCTACAGACAACCTCGACAAGGACATCAACAATTTCACCCACTGGATCAAGAACAGCGCGGACTCCCTCGCATCCATCAAACCCAACAAGCATATTAGATCGTACAAGCAATCCAGCTGTTACACAGAAGACCCCTAAGACAACAAATGACATTGTAAACAGCTAGAAAGGAAATCGAGAGCCAGCCATGAAAACACCGACAGAACTAACTACAGGGCTTCACTCAGACGCTGTCACCAGTAAATAAGATGCACCAAGAAAAAAGCACCAGTGGACCGCTGAGAAGGAAGCAGATTTTCTCAATCGTTAAGGATTTCACCTCACCCTCAGCCACTGTCATCAACATCGCTGCCTCCCAACAACTCTGCGACAACCTATCCTACTTCTTCCACAAAAAAATTACAAACATCTAGAGCAACTTTGCACACCATCCCAGTCCCAGAGAACTCATTGCTAACCTACCCACCACCAACCAAGACAGCCTCCTGACTAAATGGACAACCCTCACCAGAAATGACACAGCGCCAATCATGGAGACCATCCACTCAGGGGCCCCAATGGACTCATGCCCCCACCACATCTCCAACCTAGCAACATCACCATAACTAGCCCTACCTTGACCCACATTATCAACACCTCCATCACGTCTGCCACTTTCCTGCATGAATGGAAACTTGCAGAAATCAACACCCTCCTCAAGAAGCCCACAGCTGACCCGAATTAACTGTGACATTTCTGACCCATCTCCCTGCTTTCCTATCCAACAAAAGCGATTGAGAAGGCTATCAACAAGCAGCTCACAGCCCATATATCTTTTAGACATCACTCAATCGGGATTCAGAAAGAACCATAGCATCGAAACAGCACTCATCTCGGCCCATTACATTCCATTCATCCTGGACCGAGGAGAAACAGTGACCCTCATCCTGCTCAACCTCTCTGTGGCTTCGACACTGTCTCCCATAACACCCTCATCAGAAGACTCCATGAGATTGGCATACAGGGATTTATTGGCATAAATGGATCTGTTCCTTCCTCACGGGAAGAACCCAAAGGGTCAGACTGGCACCCTTAACATCAGAGACCAAGAGATTAATATGTGGAGTCCCACAGGGATCATCCCTTAGCCCCACACTTTTCAACATAAACATGACACTGCTTGCCAACATCATCTGATCACTGTCATCTCCTACGTCGGCTACACCCAACTCGTCTTTTCCCTGACGGACAAAACAACCACCTTCAGAACCAACTTCACCAACTGCATGAACATGGCAATAAACTGGATGTGAACCAGCTGCCTGCAGCTCAACTCTGACAAGACAGAAGTACTGGTCTTTAGCAACAAGACCTCCTCATGGGACTCCACTTGGTGGATATCGGAGCTAGGACCAGCACCCACACCCACAGACCATACAAGAAATCTAGGTATCATCCTAGATGACAAGCTCAACATGACAGCTCAAGTCAATGCAGTGTGCACCTCCTGCTTCCACATTCTACGCATGCTGCGAACAATCTTCAAATGGTTGCCTCACAACACCAATGGACCGTCACTCAAGCACTCATCACTAGCAAGCTGGACTACACCAACACTCTCTATGCCGAAATCTCCAAACAACTCCTACACAGACTCCAGACCACCCAGAACACCCCTGCAATACTCATACTTGACCTCCCATGCAGCACCCACATCATGCTGCACCTCAGGAAGCTTTACTGACTCCCCATTCACAAGCGGAGCCAATTCAAACTTCTCACAAACACATACAAAGCCCTACACAACACAGGAGCAGAATATCTGAACAGCTACATACAATTTCACCAACCCACCAGACACCTATGCTCTGCCTCACTCTCACTCGCACACATTCCTCACATCCTCAAAAGCAAAACCGGAGGTTGCTTATTCTCTGACATCACACTCAAGACATGGAACGACCTCCCTCAACTCATCATCACAGTCTCCTTCTTATGCCTTGAGTTCTGCAAGAAGCTGAAGACCTGGCTCTTCATATAAGCACTTTGGGGACCACAAAACTACACACCTGCCCAAGTGTCTGGATACCCTTTTGGGTGATTAGTGTGCTGTACAAATCATTATAACATAACATTCCCTAGTTCCCAACAGAATCACTTTGTAAATGTATACGGAGTATACCTAGATTCTGAAGGTTGCTGGCCTTACCCTATGTAATTTGATTTGTATTATGTTTTTTTACAATGGCTTGTGGGCTCCTTGATCAGGAGAAACCACTCGAATAGCAGAGCTGGCACTCTTCAGCAATGCTTTTTGTGTGCCATATGATTAGGAAGAACTTCCACTTGTCTCCCAACCCTGTAGTAGTCAGGGGATGTTTTCGGTGTTTGTGATTATAAGAATCATGAATGTTAAGGTTTTTGGACCAAGAAGACAGTTTAGAGGATTGTAAATGTCCCTTTTAACGGTTGGTGTTTAATGTTTGTGAACATCATATGAACCATTCAGTTGGTCTTACAATAACTGTGTTGCATTTCTTGCGTGTTGTTCATTTACAGTAATAGTCCAGTCTTCGCTAGATGACTCCAAACGAAATATGTTTTTTATATTCAGGGTCCCAAGTTCTATAATTATATTAATCTTCAATTACCAATTTTATTGTGCTGTCACAACTGTGTGCTTTTTACAATGTGCCCATCGGTTTTACTGTTCATATATTTATAAATTAATCATAACCTAGTATATCTTTCCATACATACACCCTAGTTCAGCTCCCTCAACTTATAATGTAGTATCTATGTCCTATCTATATCCTACTACATACTACCTTTACTCCTGCCTCTTTCCTTCTACATTTACCTAACCTTGCCTATACCTTAGTAACTTTACCCCAGGGCCACCTTAGTGCCTCTACCCTAGCTATCACTTTTTTGTTTACAGGTGCTATTTTATTGTCTCGTTTTCTATAATTTCTTTGTTCATTTTCCGCAAATTGTATTAGAAAAAGGGTTTTGAAAGACCGCTAAAATCACGTTTTAACAGCCCACGTATTCAGTCTCGTATTCTCTATTTTACTTTTGCTCCAAAATGCGACGACAGGCTAAGTAGCTCATTTAAAAACACTCCTAGAAACATATGACAAAGAAATGCACTAATAGAGGAAACGACATCACTTAGTCTTGCGCCTGGTGATGTGGAGAGGGACACTCACTTTCAAAATTCGTTGTAGTTTACATATTTGTGAAAATAAGAGTTGCTCAAGAGAGAGTTTAAAAAGTGCTTGCAAAATGGATTAATGAGTCACACTAACAGAGTACTGATCCAACAAATCACAACAAATATTTAGTAATACGCAAGAAAACATTGGATTGTTGAGGTCTATCAGTCTATCAATGCAAAGCTGCAACATTGTGTTTGAAAGCAACTGAGTAAAAATCGGTTCGACTTGCATTTCAAAACTGCATTTTTCACTAACACGATTTGAAACTGGTATTCACATAATCAAGCTATAAACCCATGAAATCCTGATCCTTCTGTAATTCCAATGCAAATGACGGAATGAATACCCTGACAGGGTTTACTGAGATTAAGGGGCACACACATTACAATGCTTACAAAATCTCATTACATGGATGATTAATAAGCGTTTTTCAATGTTTTGCGTTCCAGTGCAGTAGCTAATTTGATTACACGATTCACACTAAATAAAGACCCTGGGGAAATGAATTCTTTACCCATATATGTTTAGAAAATAGTCTATTGTATCAACAAAATTGTCCATGATAAATATGCATGCAATTTGTCCATGTGAAAGGTGCAAAGGAACATGTTTATTTGCTGCAATTGAAGAAACACACTCGATACTTTATGGGCCAGTTTATCCCAAAACACGTGTCTTAGTTGTTCCAACAGTACTAGGCCACTAAATAGAGGATACAATTGTATATCGCTCTCGAATAGCCAAGTAAGTATTACCACATATTTGTCGGGCCTTGCAGCATGAATCTATGATATGTAATTGCAATGTGCAGCTTTTGCCATAGCTTAGAGATCATCCAGTGCTTGATGCAAGTACGCTCATTCTATTTAGTCAAAACCTCCAAACAGTAGAGTCACATTAGCTTCCTTCTTTTCTGCCATCGGGTGGTTTAATGTACAGGATAATTAATTCTTATGGGCTATTGTCGATGATGAGTATCTTGTTGTTATCCATTTAGAGTTACTGCTGGTAGTTTGGGATATCCTTTTTACATTGAATACATAGACAGATTAATACATTTTCGCAACAAAAATAAATGATGGTAAACAAAGGGATGGCAGAATTAGCAGGGAAAGGACAAAGGCTTTTTCCTAGTAGTCAACCTCAATGTATTGATCCTGCATCTACTGTGTTCCATGTCCAGATAGATATGAAGACGTTCTAGATGGGGGACTAGATGGTCTAATTGGATCTCAATGGTGCTCACCTCATCATCCCGGTGTCTCATCTGCACATCAGGTTTTTACAGTTTGCACAGAAGGAGCAACCCTTTGCATTCATGGCTTTTGCATTTGGTCTTTCCTGGTCACCATGGTGTTTTACTCAGGTAATTTGTTCTGTGGTTGAATATCTCAATACCTTGGGGATCATAATTATTATTTAGCCTATTGCCCTTTTTTGTATGCTTAAAGACCAACAATTTCTAGTCTCTCAAGAGTCTAACAAAACCTATGTTTCTTTATAAAATGTAAAAATAGTACTGATCTTGAAGATTGACTTCCCGGGCTTCAGGATAGTATCAGCTACTCTACAACTGCCTATTATAAAGATAACACCAGGAAAGGGATACACATGTCTCTCGCCTTCAACTAGATCTCATTGACGCAGCTAGCAAGGCTGATGAGACATCTCTCACAAGCAATTCAGCCTTTTAATGTGGGTCCACTGAGCTACAGTACGAAATATTATGGGTCCAACCTGGGGTGGTGTAGCGAGCAAAACAAAACAATGGATTAAACCCAGATCGGTGACTGGGGTTGAATGTTTCCATTGTTCAGCATTCTGTCCATCATCTGTTCGTTTTACTTTTGTCACACTAAAGTGGGAAGGGTATGCCCAGATGTGGGTCCTGGGCTCACTGTGCCACTGGATTCAAGCTAGCCTGGCTGATGAAGGGTGAAACCCTGAAACCTGTACTAGGATGCTTGTTTTGGGTCCAAGGAAGACCTGGCCTGGCAGTTCGCGCTGGACTGTTTCCATGAGGAGCAGGGTCAAGTCTGATTTGCATATGGCTTGGTCCAACCTGGAGTGGTATGGTGAGCAAACAAATGATGGATTACACCAAGAACTGTGACTGGGGGTGAATGTTTGCATTGTTCAGCATTCCGTCCATCATATGTTCTTTCTACTTTTGATATTACCAATGTGGGCACAGAGGCAAACATGCCTTTACTAGGCGCACTGAAAGTGGACCTTTAGATTATAGAAAGGGAGCCGGCATGGTTCCAAGAACTTTAGTTACTTTGTGGTTTTGGACCCGAGACCATGGACTACAGAAGAGAACCCAACATGGGCCCACAAAATCCAAAGTGCATGATCTCAGTTGGAAGACTTCAGATTATTGATTGCATTTGCAGGGTGCCTGTACCTGTCGGAGTTTGAAAACAAAGAGACTGAAAACTTCGAATGGAGGGTGGATCTGCCTGCAGTGGCCCAGAAAGGATAACCTGATAATATATCCTGAAGTTTATCATCTAGCATCAGAAACCTCGGGAAGAGGCACAGATGTGGGAAATGGTCAGGATGGTAGGGCTCTGATTACATAAAGTCTACATGTTCCCTACCACCACTAACTTCACCCACCCCAAACACACACACACTGAGTTTGCATTTCTTGGTAATGAGAAGGGCAAGCCTTACTTGATTCAAAATTACTAGAGAAAAAAATAAACAATTTTTATGGTGCTGGGGACATTTCACAGTACTACTTTGCAACAATGATCATCTACTTGGCAATATTACATTTGCTGTCATAGTTTAGTATCAAGGGCACAGTTGTTTTTTTATAAAGTAGAATTAAAGAAAAGGCATCATATAGGAAGCTAAAAATGAATCTTGGGAATGCCGTCATTAGAACAAACGCGTCATTAGCACGCATTCGTCCTGCACGCAAGTCGTTATAACGACTTGCCTAAGGGGGGTGCTGGATTTTGGAATAGTTTAATTTACTGTTCCAACGCCAGTCTGTGCAAAAGCAGGGAGGGTGTTGGACTTTAATTCCAACACCATTCCATCAATGCGCCCCCCTGAAGCAAGTCGTTGTAACGTCTTGCGTGCAGAACAAATGCGTGCTAAAGACACGTTCGTTCTGTTGCCGGCGCTGTGAAGGCACAGCGTGATTGGAGCTTTGTCCTAAAGAACGTTTCCCCTATTGTTAACTTGAAACGATAGGTCTTGTAACATACGTTTTAAAATCCCAAATTCTGGCATTAATAAATGTAGTTACACAATGTTCACACATTGTTTGCGACAAACAGCTTAAATACTGCAAAATAAATGCTGTTCTTTAATTACTGAGACGAGACGAAAAAATAACTTTTCACATGTGAATGAATTGGAACACCAGAAGGCAGCCCATATTCTCAAGAAGCACTAAATTACATAAACGAGATGTATTGACAATGTTTACACTTTAACACATGGCCTTTGTGGAGTAAAAAGGCAAAGCCAGCTAGCTCGCTAATTGTTCTGTAAGTGGTATTGGCAATACTATGCATTCATCTAAGTGAGCTCTGCTTTAATATTGGCGCTGGCATGTGAGCGGAAGTATAGTTGGGTGTTCATGTCTATAGGTGTAGTAACTTTAAAATTCAAACATAAATAAAACAATAATTTATGGAGTCAAAATGAATACCAAAATAATGCAGCATTTGTTTGAAGTTCCGGTGAAGATAATGATAAATTAGCTTCGAAGTAAATCATAGAATTGAAAAAAGTGTTGTCGACTGCACATTAATATCAGCCTATTACTGTAAATTACTAGAAATGCAAAGGTAGAAAAATAAGAAATTACGAGATAAATAAAGTATTCGGGTAGAGGAATTGTGACAAGAGCAATAATGAATTACGCTGACGGAGGTATTTTAAAAGATTGTGCAGTGGTCACCGGGTCCAAGTCAGCTTGGCTGATAGTAGCTGGGCCAGTGGAATAAAGGTGGGTCGACAACACCTGCAACCACAGTTGTATGGTCCTAAAGTACATTCTCAAATCCACGATTAAATATGGCAGTGTAGCTCTACCTCAGAACCTTGACCTATGTAAGGGCCTCTGTATTTTTTTCTTTAGGGTTTTTTTAAGCGCTGCTCATCGTTCACATGGTAACCTCAGAGCGCAAGTGGAGTGTGAGGAAATGGATTAATTGGCAGATGTCAGATTAAAAAGCTGCAATGATAAGTGGAAGCAAAAGAGGTCATTTTGGTTCCAGTTGGAATGTAATTGAAACAGGTGGTGCCTGCTGGTGGCACTAAGGATGTTTTGATCTATCCCTCTGTACTAATCTTCTGTGCTTATGTTTGAAGTACTGAAAATGTGTCACTTTTTTTACGTCTTCCTGGATAATTGTGACCTAATGTCAAAATAGGTGTGGCTTTTTGTCCCATCTTCAAACTCCCGAATTTTGAAAATTAAAAAAAGCAATGACCCCCCATTTCCATGAGACTAATCTTCCATGGTGTGGGGGTCATTGCAATATTTTTACGTTTACTTACCACCACATTTTGGATGGTGGTAAGCAAACTTAAAAACATGCCATTTGTTTGCCCAATTTAGGTAGGGGAGGTGAACAAATGGCCAACCATGAGGCCGCCCTTCCTCTGTTGGTCCATCGAAGGTATATGTCAGTGGCAGAAATGGAGTAGTCTTTGCAGCTGACATACTAAAGGTCACCCGGTCTCTAAATGAGGCAGGCAGACAGATCTTCAGTACAGAGGAAAGGGGGACACCTTTTCAGCAGAGAACCTTTCCGCCAGACTCGAAATGTGGCCCACAGTCTCTTGAAAGACAGATATCCATAATAATAGAGCATCATCAAAAACAGGCATTCTGTCTCCTTCATTAATTTCCACACCTTCCTGCGTCAGTTGAATCACTCCCATTTTTGTATACCATGGGACGACACTGATACCAACACAAGCCCATGCAAAGTGCATATTTCTTGCTTCTGGAGAGAAACTCACATGATTTAAACTTCACTTTGATAGATAACTGTCTCATTGCTTTTAGGGTGCTATAGATTCTTCCCAATGTTGCTCAGTGCCTCCAGGTATTCGAAATTGTTATTGCAAATTAAATTTTGCTTGCAGTGTTACCATTCAAGTGTGACTACCCGCTTTGGTTCATTAGCTAGGACACCACCAATGAATATGTTCACCTCACCCATCCTGAAACTGACTTTTCTCTGACACTATCCTCATTCTTGGGTACATTTGTCTCATCCGCTTCCTAGTTATTTAGTTGCTTGTGTTCCCTTCTGAAGGGGTCCTTGCCTGGCCATTTGTGATGGATGGTTCCCATGAGGATCAGGGTTAGTACTGCTCTGCATGAGTTAGGCCTTTGTCTAGAGTGGCACAGTGGATAAAAAATGGTGGGTTGGAATACTGCAGAGAATGATTGCCAGTGGCTTTGACTACTTAGAAGCATTCATTCCATCATCTTTTGTGCTTTACATGTAATGCCCTAAGTAACCAGGAGTGTGCCCAGACGTGGGCCATTTGCTTACTGTTCCATACCATCCAAGCTATATCTCACTTTTAAATCTTACTAAGTCCAAAACTGCTCTGGAATTTCTTGTGTTGATTTCTGAAGGGGGCTTCTCCCGGTGGTTCAGGATGGGCTATTCCCACAAGGGGCCAGTATTGATTTGGATAAGGTGGGCCCCTGTTTAGAGTGACATATTGGGCAAAACACCATTTGTTGAAATGCTATCCAGAGCTATTGCTAGTGGTTTAGGCTATTTTCAAGTATTCCTCACATCAACTTTTGTGTGTTAGGTTTTGAAAAGCCTTGAAATAGTTCACCTATGCTATTCTTTTTACAGTACTCCTGGGATTTAGAATTGTGGCTTCTTTTTCTGACAGGCCTCCCCTACTTACCCTTACCTACACTTTGAATTATGCTGGCATTTTTAAAAATTTCATTTGTTTCATCAATGTTATTAGTCATAAAGCATTCAAGCACAAAAGAGCATTTCAGCACTGAAGGCAACTGGCAAGCAAAAAAGAAAGACGGTGGAGGCAAGCTAAGATCAGCAAAAACAGCAGAGTTTTTAGGGCTTTCCAGATTGTAAGAAAGTCCTGCATTCTGCAAATGTGTAAAGTGAGTTAATTTCACCTCTTCAGGCCAAGATGGCTAAGTGACCACCACAACACGTCGTCCAAGTTTTACTTGGGAACAGACATCGTGAAAAGAATCAGTCCCAAATAAGAACAGTTTGTGTCCATAAAGAGTCTACTGAAGTATGCCTTAGAATTATGTTATTATGGATAAGTTTTGTAATTGTCTAAAATGCTTATTCCTTCGCATATGCATCAGGTTTTCATTCATCTGTGAATTGGACCCCGATTGGGAAGTGTAGGCAGAATATCTCATGGTCATTTCATAATTAGAGTTGATTTATATATGATTTCTTCCGGGAATGCAATAGCCAATGTCTGAAACTTTTTGAAGCATTCTACCCATCGTCTTTTTCTGTTTTAATGTGATGCCCTACATGCCATGAGTATGACCAGATGTAGATTCTGTGCACACTGTGCCGTAAGATGAATGATATACTTCATTGATGAGTCCCAACAAGGCTAAACGTAGTCAGATGTTGCTTATGTTTCAGTTCATATGGGATGTGGTTTGGGCTGGGCTGTTACTATTGGAGCAGGGCCAAGACTGATTTACATATCGCTGCCCCCTTTCTGGAGGAGAGTAAAGGGCAAACTTAGAATGGACTGAAGCAAGACCCAACCGATTGCCAGTGGCTCAGACATTTTCAAGCATTCTATCCATCATCCTTTTTTTGTTTCAAGAAATTATAAGCTATCATTATCCTTCATGATAATGGTGTGTGCAACCTGTCAATAACTAAGATTATGTTATTTCATGAGTAGAGATTAAGGGTCTCTTCCAGACAATGGTGTCTGTGAATGACTCCAAACAAAAGGAGAGTTACCCCTATTAGCCAAAAGGGATAGGGTAGTTTCTAAGCGAACAAAAATTGATTTCCCTTCCGTGCTTACTTATGTTTTTATCTTTCTAGTAAGTACATCAGGTATAAATGCAAAGGAGTACACCTTAGGGGTAGTATAAAATAACCAAAATAGAGCACATAATCATGTTAATATGAATATGTGGTTAATATTATTTTAAATAAATGTTGATCCTTGGAAGGATAGAGAGACAGAGATTGAGGTTTTTGAATTCTGTTTGTTTTGAATTTTAGTTTGTTTTGTAGTGTTGCACCTGGTCAAAGGGTAGGGGAGGCTCTGAGTACACACAACAAATATAAAATGACCAACAATAAAATGTCTTTTGTAGTACGCTAGTGCAAGGAAATTTAGAAAGCAACATTTAAGCCGTTTATTGGTGATCATGTAAAAGTAAGCCAACCGAGTTTGCCTTATCCTCTTACAGATTTAGACATCAATTGTTTTATTAGCAAGTCATCATGGAAGTGATCAGTTCTGGACCCAAAGCATGGGCTTAAGAGTATTGGAGCACTTCACCAATTGGAATTACCAATTAAAAGATTGAAACTATCCTAAAAATCTGAAGCACTTTAATAATTTGAAATACGCCTGTCAATTGCCAGCCCAGACCCACAATCCCTTACAAAAGAAAGCACTTATAAAGGTATTGAAGAGCTCCGATAATTTGAAATCACTATGCTCAGCAGAGTACGGTTCTCAAGGATCAGCTGCTCCCATTTTATCAGAGAGCTTGCTCACATTTGTTTTCAGAAGAGCTTCAATTTGGACTCAAATCAAGGGACAGAGCTATTCTACACCAACGGAAATGATTGTACAAGTGCAGAAAAGGTTTCTTAAAAGATAAACTTCAGGGAAATTATCTTCTTCCCTCTTCATCTTGATATTCTGTTCAGTCCATTGAAGATATAAACACGTTCACACTCCATTGGTCCGGAGGAGGCACTCTTTGCTTAAAGGTATTGCCCTTGAAAAGGAAATTCATATGTAATCATTGGGGAGTATAGGTAAGCAGTAAGAATGTGAAGTAATGGTTTTGTGTTATGCGAGAATGAAAATTGCTACGCAAGAATGAAAATATTGTTCTAAATCTGGGGTACCCAACGTTGAATCAGGAGTGCTGGATCTATGTCAGAGTTTGAGCATATCTGCATAAAATGCATTTGCATACAGATAATCTAAATATAAATGACGTAACATTGTGTAGTCATTGGCAATACTAAAGGTTTTCCTTGGATCTTGTCCTCCTGACCCTACGTTGGACGCTCCTATTCTGGTGTTGATCCTTGTTCAAAATATATTTGTGACTGATCTAGTTGAACACAGAATACATATTCACTCAATTGACTCTTGATGTTGTTCATTATACTTGGTTTGGCACCATAAATGAAATGCATTTCACACAATTAGTCTGCATTTATTGCACCTGTTATATTAGACAACAAAAATATGAGGGGTAATGACTGCTTTATTTGCTATGTACCACTTCGGTACTGCTAAACCGGGTGCCATAAAAACCTAACATCAAATATTTTTTTAATATGTGATTATGGTAAACAGTTAAAACACTTGCCAAGCAAGTTACAGTTAGGGCGAGTAGAATTTCCAGTGAAATAGCCGCCGTATCAAGGTCGACCCTTTCACCATCTGCTAACATGCCCTCCCTTAGCATTTTTGGCATAAAATACTTTCCTCTGAAGGGATGTACCACCTTTAACTGTAAAAGTGTGCTGTTGTAATAAGCACCCTGTTCATTTCAACAGATGGTTTGTTGGTCTAAATATTCACTCACCGGAGACTCAAGGTGCATTCACCTTATAAAGCTAATCTTTTTGAAGGGTTATCTAAGTTTTAGTTCTAGTGTCTAATGATAAGAAATTAATGTAAATTGTGGAAGGAGTATTATAAGCACTGTCCTGGCTAGTAATAAACCGCACTCTGAGAATACCACCCTTTCGGGAATGGCACCGTTGCCATTTCCATTCGGTAGCAAATATGTAAAACATCTTTATGTCTCTTACTAGTCAAGGACTTCTGTTTTTAATAATATTTTACATATTAATGCTAACGGGCTGTCGAGCAACTCTAGGTCTGTTCAAATGCCATTTAAATTTTGTTTCCACCCACCAGTATGTTGTAATGGGACAACCCACTTAAGCCATTGGCTATATTTATTGTGAATAATGGCATTTTGCTTGGGGGGGGAGATTGTACGACGTTACAATAGAGGCATTTACCACACATTTTTTACAATACATGCATTTAATAAGCATCTGCCTTTACCACGCAGGTAAGAATAAATAAAGTACGATATATATATATATCCTCTGAAGGTCTACTCTCAGGACCACTCCTGCATTTTACCGTTAAAACTCACCGAAGCAGTACGCGGCACAATCCAAAAATCCTTTCAATTTGTTTTTATTTCTTTTAGTATTTTTCAATCGAAAGTGCATCGTTCAGCTCAGCATAGCAGACATATACACATACAGACAGATATATTTATATATGTATTTTTAACCAAGATCTCTTGAAATTATTTGACAACAAAATGACAAAAATCCAATCAGTAACAAAGGAGTTTTGAATTTTTAAAGTTTAAGGTAAAAACTAGTGCCTAAAAGATCAAAGCGCCAAACGTTGATAACTAGTCGGGCGAGACTGGGTCAAAGTCGAAAAATATGGCTGACTTCGATGGAGCATGATTCGGATACAAAAAGTGGATTGGGCCCGGTCAGTGCTTACATTTGGACTTGTGAACAAAAATGTTTTGAGAAGGTAGAAGTTCAGCGGGGCAAAGCTGCAGGTGGTGTCCGAGGAGGTGGCATCATCATCAGGGAGCTGCTGGATAAAGCCACGGTGAAGATTTCTACATTCTGACTTAGTCCCTTCTTTGTAAGTCGAAAATCTCCAGCGGGACGAAGCTGGAAGCTGTAGCCGATGAGAGTTCCACTTTGGCGAAGGACCGTTGAGCAGGATTTGCTGCTCCAGAGAAGAACGTAGTAGAAGCATGAGTAAAGTCAGACCAACTGGCATTGTACTGTGGGCAGATAGGCAAGCAATTTAGTCCCGATCTCCACTCAGTTCTCAGAGTAGATTATAGCCAAAACTTATCACATTTTGGATTTTGGCTATCTGGGCACCTTTCAGCTCACCACCAATGGTCCAGGACTAGAAGGGCACCACTGGCGGGGCTAGACCTCACTCAGGCTGGGTCTAAGTGGGGGGTCAAGGTGGTTAGAGCCTTTTCTGTCCCTAAATCTTTGATCAGGAGACCAGCCAATTAGCCCTTGGAGTCACTCTGGTAGTCCTGTGTTCCTGAAGTGAAACAGGGCAAAACAGCAGGGCAGATCTATGAGGGTTCAATGTAGACTTCAGGCAGCAAAGCAGTCCTTCCAGGTGCAGAAAACCAGTCTTTTGAAGTACACAGCAGGTCACATCAGCAGGCAGTCCCCTGAGAGACCTTCCACAGGTTCAGAAAGTGAACTGAAGAGAAGGTCTGAGCTGCCTATTTTTATACCTGGTGCCTTCTTTGAAGTAGACGTTTCTAGAGACTTCCCTTTGAAGTGCTTGAAGTTGCCTGCCTCCCCTGTCTCCAAGCTGGCTGCATGAACAATGCAGAGGTGACAAGTCCTTTGTGTGAAGGCAGGGCACAGCCTATTCAGTTGCCACTGGGGCTGTGCCCAGCTCGTCCCCCTCAACCTACCAGTGATAGCCCCACACCTAATCCCTCTATTGTGTGGCTGTCTAGGAGGAATAAACTCCAACTGCCATCTACACCCAATAATTTGACCCAGGAATAGGCTGCAGGCATCAAATAATTGGAGCACGAAATTGCCAAAATTGTAAAAGTGGCATTTTCAAAATTGTAACTTAAAATCCTATATATGCTATAGGTCTTCACTAGGGACTTATAAGTAAATTAAATATGCCAATCAAGTCTAAACCAATTTTACTGGGTTTAAAGGAGACCACAGCATTTTAACCTTGGTTAGCAAAGGTAAAGTGCACAGAGTTGCATAGATCTACAAAAGCGAATTTCAGCAAAAATAGGAGGGTGAAGGCAAAATGTTGGGGGAAAGACCACCCAAAGACTGGCAGGTCTTACAGTAACCATTCTCTGTTCTGGGAGAGGGGAAACAGAGGGGAAGCTTGGAAATCAGACATTGTGTTCTATGTATATCCAGCAAGGCTGACAACATGAAGTGTAAAAAGGGGTCATGGAAAGGAGATTCTCAAACGTCTGCAGTACTTCTAAGGTTGGTATTAGACATGACTGTTAGATTTTACCAAACATATATAAACAACAGCTATAATTTCAGCCAACCCTCTTCTTCCATTGGTCTGCTGTTATAGTATTCATATTTTCTTCCACTCAAAGCAGCACAAAGCAGGTGACAATGGGTTTGCCCACTCCAGCCATTGGCATTGTACACTGTGAATAGTCCTTTTGCGTATCCAGCATAGGACATATATATTTTTTTATGATGCAAAGGCCCTTGATATCGCCAGACACTACTACTGTGATCTGACTGCAGGCACTGCAAGCACCATCGTTTTTAATGGGTTTAAGATGGGCACCTGGGCATGCACATGCATGAGCTGCCATCATTGAATGGGCCGCCAAGCTATTCAAAGATGGAAGACGAAGGGTGAATATGCACACTCACTGGTGACCATGTTTGAAAGTTCATTTAAAAGTCATTACAGAAACATTCAAAGATATCTGACACATGCACACGCATGGGTGGCATTTTTTAGCGTCTTTGTAATAACGATTAACAAAAACATTCAACAGAAACAGGCACTGGGAAAGACAATAAGCTGGCTGGCAATACCTAGTGGCTTTACCGGTGCATGTATTGCAACTTTAGATATTTTATGTTTAACAATTAACTGGACTTGTTGGATTTTTTACAAGAGTAACTGCATTGTTATTCCTATTTGTCCTCAGTACTGCATTTTATAACCTTGATCCACCAATGTTCTTGGATCCGATGAAGGGTGAGGTCTCAGTCTTTTTTTCTTTCTCACTTCATTCATTGGCGTTTTTCTGTTGATTTGTATTTATTTGTATGCATTTGAAACGAAACGTTTATTTCATAAGCCTACAAAAAAAAATGATGGTGGCACATAGGCAGTGAAGTGTTAACATAAAAACGAGGTTTAGATGATTGTAGAGGAACTTGGATAAAGTAGTGGCAGAACACTATAAAACAAGAACAGATTCTGAGTCTGAAAACATACTGAATGCCTCAGGCCAATTTACGTGCATGTGCATGGAAAATTCCAGTCCTGATTCACAGAGAAACAATTGGTGAATATTTCTAAACACAAAGGGCAAGTGTAATTGCGTACATTCTGTGAGTATCTTAGAATTTCCGCAATCAAAAATGTAATTGTAGGCACAGGTTTGTGTGCATTCCTGTAGAGTTGGTGAACGTCCACAAATGTGTAACTTTCTGAGTAGTCACCAAACCCTTACAAGTATTTTCTCACCCTAAAAACCCATGCAAATCTGATCCTGAAAAAGAAGAAATAAGCATGTTTCTTGGGTGGTTGCATGTGGGAAATTCATGGTGTTTAATGCTTCATGTACAATCTACAGATTTTATGAAACATAGGTGGCTGTGACAGAAAAAGTATAAAAATATGGATTAAACAGGATACTTTCAAGTCATTAAATAACCACCATGGTCAGACTCCTCCTCTCCCACTGCGCCATGCAATTTGACAGACTCTTTCTGGACCCTAGTAGTGTGCATGGGAAACAAGTTGACATTGACTATACCAGTGAAAATGTTACTTACTAGTAATTTTTCCCAAATCCTTAAATGAGTAATCAGTGCTTCATTTGTAAAAAAAAATAAACGACGGGGCCCAAACTTTTGCCTATAAGCTGCGGCTGGTACTGCAAAAGGTCGTGAAGCCGAATGCCAGACTGCATAGTCAGGATTCCCCTCATGCATTTTTAATCCATCACCAGACAATCCCTGTCCCTTTATCTCACTCCTGCACATTCTTTTTAGTCTCAGTTTTCTTACTTTGTGTCTTTTTCTTACCCCGTCTTTCCAGCTTTTGTGTTTTTCTCTCACTTGTTCTGGGCCAAAGTCTGATGAGGGAAAATAAGTCCTGGTGCCCAAAAATAGGTGCCTATGGGCCCCTCCTTCAACCATCAGTCCGGATTAAGCACCTTTTTACAGCCCTTGGTGTTGGATATGTAGTCAACTCACTGTTGGAGTATACCTACTCTCTACCTCAGTCTCCCAATGAAGTTACCTAAGAAGCTGGGGAGAGTGCAACCTGTCAAGTTAAGCCTGATTTGCCATCCAAGTAAAGGCATGGTCCTTACAACCTCATTTTGCTTCACTGACTTACCGTGTGATTCATTTCAAAAGCTGATTTCCTCTACTGTACCAAAAATGTTGCATAGCCACTAAATACGTGGCTGAGAAAATTACTTTTCTTGGTATCTTAATGGTCATCATTTATATTCAGTTTACCATAATCTCCTTGTCGACGAGCACGAGAGATGGGAGTTGTTTCGCATCTATGGCCATTGAGCTATGACATTCCTTGCTGGGTAAGATTTGGAGGGAAGGTAATTTTGTGGTTCAGTAAAAAGGTCTTAAAATCACAGTTTACTTGATGGAAGTGAACAAGAATTGAAGGTATGATCATGATATTTTAAGAAAGATCCCGCAGATTGTTGGGAACACAAAGTTACTCAACACACCAAATCACATCAAATATAAATGTAGCCACTGATTGAGTCATTCATTTGTATCATTCTTTCAGTTTCTACATTATTGATTAATATTGAAAATGGATTGCCTTGTTGCCAGGAATACAGTTATTAAAGTTATTGGCTTCTTGCATTATCCTGCTTTATCCTGTCAACCATTCTTTAAATACAAAAATCTTATTGAGAGTGTGTGCCTGTGGTGTAAATCCACTTAGAACATTGGAATGTTGAGAACTCCACTGAAGATCGTGCAGTAGCTCAAGGCCAATATTGGTTAGAATAGACCCTCCACACCCACATTCCAATGCTTGTCTTTCCATTTCTCTCTCTTTATTTTAGAAAAAAATTTCTTCGGTGGCTGGAATGTTCTAATAGCATTGTTACCCCTTTGCCTTGGGCTATACCAGTTGATAAAGGCCCTCTCTCTCGTTATAGACACTCACTTCAGCAGCGGGTTATACGGTTATATTAGGAAATTGAATTGTTTTATGCTCCATTGAAGACAATGACATGATTCATGGCCAACAATGGCTGGTACAGACCTTCTGTACCAACATTTCAATATTTGTCCTTCCATTTTTATCTTCTTATTTTAGAACATTATGCCAAGTGGGTGGACTATTCTAATAGCAATATTGTCCTCTTGCCTTGGGTTATACCAATTGTTAAAGACCCTCTCCTTTTTTATTGACTCTTGTCTGCGGTTCATATCAATAATTCAGGCTCAGAGCCATTGCCAACTGGTATAGCCCTCCACAGCAGGCTATAAGCTACAATAATGGCTATAAAAAACATATGTTTCTTGTAAAACGGTCTTTTAGGGAATCCTGATAATTAGCTGGGGGAAAACCTCCATGTCACAAGAATAATTGTGGGGGCAAGTAAGTCATAAGTTTTAGGAGATATTTTTGACACCAGGTAAATGAAAATAAAGTTCTCTGCAAATATAGCAACAAAAGAATTGAGTGCTGCACAAACAGCAGCCATCAAGTTTTTTCTTGAACAGTTTAATTCTGCTGTGGGAGGGAAGTGAGGTTTATACATTTTCACACAAATACGTTGCCCTGTAAACTATTTCTTTCTTAAGAAGATTTCAAAGAAGTAAAACTCTCCCCACAAAACAGACAGATTGTGCAAAATAATCTGCTCCTAGGAGTGTCTATTGTTGACCAGGTTCAATGACAAATGAATTACCTCCTCGTCCCCCCTGGCTTTTCCTACTTACACATTGAGGTAGATCTGCCTCACCAGACACCAATGCCAAGAGCACTAGCAGCAAAAATTAAAGGCCCCCCTCTACTCCTGTTCTCTCTGTGTCTTACCAGCCAAGACTGTCCAGGGGGCATGGAGGACGGGTTCAATCAATCAACCAGGGGAATTGTAAGTGCAAGGGTCTCAAGGCACTGGTGGGGGGGGGGGGTAGCTACTCCGTTCAGTCGAAGAGCCAGGTCTTGAGTGTCTTCCTGAAGATGTTCAGGGAGAGGGCGCAACTGATGTCGATCGGGACCTCATTTCAGGTCTTGGCCACAATGTAGAATAAGGCTCTTCCACCTGTTCTGGCTCCTCGGATGTGCGGGGTTCGGCGAGGGCGAGGTTGGCCGATCAGAGGTTTCTCTTGGGTTGGATTCTTTAGCTGAAAGAGCAGAGCAGCAATGGATTGTTGGAGCAAGGGCTTTGAGAAGCAGTTTTCCTGTCTCTTCTTTCCCAGCAGTAGCGCCGCTCATCAGGTCTACGTGGTAGTGTTATGGATGTTCCCTCGGGCCAACTATGGCATAGTTCAGCACCAGGCTTCTGGGTGCTGGAGACAGTGCTGAGTTCTCTGGCCCAAGCAGGGAAGCTGACAGCATAGCAGGCCAGAGCTCTCCGTCTAAGGAACAGTGAATCACCCTGTTGGGCATGTTTTTTTAAATGATTTACATACCTTGACATCGTTTTCCTCTTCTCTTTCTGATTGGTGGTGTTGGGGAGTAGGAATTATTGGCTATGTGGGGATACCAGGGTTCAGGAATTGGTTGATCTCCAAGTTAGGTTTCTTTCATTTTTAGAGGTCCTGTGGTGTATAATATAGAGGGCGTATGACGAGAAGGAAGAGAATAGCTGTTGCTTTTTCCTTGTCTGATGATGATGGGCCTATTCCGGCTAGGAGAGGAAGTTTTTCTTCTCCTCATCTTTCTCAGATAGACCATCCTGCCCTTATGACAGGAGCAGAGGTGCAGAGGATGAGGGATTCTAATCTGGCCAAAGCCCTAACATCAAGGGGAATAAATCCAAGGTTAAAAAGGGTCATGCTAAATCACTCTCTCCTGTTTCTATTTCATCTTCTGTGGAGAAGGCTCCATCTACCTCTTCAGGGAAGTATGTCAGGAGACAGAAGGTTCCAGAGACCTTAGGTCACATCCAGCATAATTTGGGGTTCTATCTTTTTCCAGGACAGGACAATGTAGATGTTTTCTTTCCCCATATGTCAAACGTCAAACCTCCAGTTATCTCCATGTCTGTTCACTCCAAGGTTATGGATTTAACTGCTGGAGAACCGAAGGATCCAGAGTGGGTAGCCATACCCCATTTTCTTCAGAAGTTATATTGTCTTGAGGATTCTTCAGACACTCTTCCACAGAATGTTAAGGTAGATTCTATATTGGTATCCCTGATTGGGTGTACTTCTCTCACCCCTGAATATTCTGCTCCCTCTGATGCCAATGAGAAACACAGTGGACAGTTCTTGAAAGAGGACAGTTGCTGCACAGAATTTGTCATTGAGAGCATCAACCTTTGTAGTATATTCGGCACAATCCTTGGCTAAGGATTTTGATGGTTTGGCAACAGCAATTCAGAGATTCTGAGATTCGGATTCAAAGATTTTGGCAGCTATGGAGCAATAGGCCAAACGGCTGGCAGATGTTTCTTCAGCCATCCTTAGGTCAGCTTCAGTGGCTTCTGGGGCTACGGTGGTTGCTCAAGGTCATCTTTGGATGCAAAAAAGGAGGGTGGAAGCTTAAAAAAAGGCTGCTTTATCAAAGTTTCCATTTGACGGTAAGCAGTTGCTCGGGGACAATTTGACCGACATGATCAATAAGGCTTTTAATGGGAGAAAACATATTCTTCCTTACAAGGCTAAAGCTAGATTTTCTGTTTACCCCCTAAGATTTGGGGGGGGGGGCATATTTCACATTCATATTCCATGAAAGATTGCAAATCCTTTTCTTAGTGTAAGAAGAGGTTTCAGCCAAGAAAACAGAACAAGAAATCAGATTCTGCAGAGCAACAATGGTCATCCAAAGGAAAACCCTGACAATTATTGGTCTCCACACCTTCTGTTACCCGTGGGGGGGCAAGATCCAGAAGTTCTTTCACATCTGGCTCCTGGACATCAATCAATCAGAAGGTAGTTCGAGATGGCTACCTCATAGTTTTTCTGGATCCTCCACCCGATACAGGCCTTATTTCAACTCCAGTTCCAAGAAATCATCTCAAACGGAAATTTCTCTTTTCAGGTATTACGGATCTTCTACAAAATAGGGCCATTGTCTGAGTTCCTCTAGCAGAACAGCGGAAGGAGCATATTCCATTTTGCATCCCATTCTAAAGGCATCAGGGTCCTTTAGACCAGTTATAGATCTTCAGAAGGTGAACTTGTGGGTACGGACTGTGCTTTTCAAGATGGTGACTCTCCGGTCCATCATTCCGATTTCATGGGACAAAGAATTCTTAACCACATTAGATCTACAGGATGCCTATCTGAATATCCCTATTGCCCAGGAACATCAAAAATAATTGTGGTTTGTCATAGGGGGACTCTGTTACCAGTTTTCCATTCTTCCTTTCAGCTTAAAATCGGCTCCCTGGGTGTTCACAAACATGCTCACTCTTCTGGTTGCTTCATCAGAAGGGCAATTTTTTACATCCATATCTGGACGACTGGCTCATTCAAGCTGCTTCATAAGAGTTAGGCTGGATTCACATACTAAGGGGTTTCTTCCTGTTGCAAGAGCATGGCTTTCTTAAAAATTGGCGAGCCAGTTACACATCAGGTCCCTGCTTCTCCAGTCATCGCCAAGAATATCCTTGTGTCTTCAGGTGCAGGGGGGTCTGGCATCAATGGTATTTCTGGTTCCATGGCTTCAGATGCAGGGGATCTGGTATCAAAGGTGTTAGACCTGGCATCCTTGGCGTGGGTCTCCCTTCCATTTTTTCGTAATGCCTCCACTGTTGCCGATATGTTTTTGCTGGACTAGATGCTCATGGGCACTTTGCCGCTGCTAATCAGTGCCAAAGTGCAAGTGCTCCCTATCGTTAATTGATACATGTATTAGTGACTCCATGATTGGATGATTGGTTTACTTGTCAGTCCCTAGTACAGTGCACTCAGTGTGCCCAGGGCTTGTAAATCCAATGCCGCTGGTGGGCTTGCAGCACTGGTTGTGCCACCCACAGAAGCGGCTGGTAAAATGTGTCTCAGGCCTGCCATCGCAGAGCCTGTGTGCAGCCTAGGGCTGCCATGTCGACTTGGTGAGTACACCCACTTACCAGTCCCTAAACCTTCCCTTTACTGCATGTTGGTCACCCCTAAAGTAGGCCCTAGGGCAGGGTGCATTGTAAGTATAAGGTAGGACATGCCCTGGTGTGTGTGGCATGTCCTAATAGTGAATTACAGCCATTTTCGTTTTTCACTATTGCAAGGCTACCTGCTCCCCATAGGCCAGAATGGGCAGACTGACTATTACACCTTATAGTCAGAACTGACCCAGGGAACATGGTAGAAAAACGAATTTAGTATGCCTGAACTCAGGATGATAAAATACATCTTTTAGTGAAGTTGGTTTTAACATTCTGTGTTCGAAAATACCACTTTTAGAAAGTGGGTATTTTCTTGCCTAACTATCCAAGCCTGCCTCTGCTAGGTTGTGTATTCCTTGTCTGGAGATTGAGTGACAGGGGCTGGGGGTGGCTACCGGAGACAGGGTGAGTCAGCGCAGGGCTGAATAGAAAGATCTGCAGCCAGAGTGGAGGGAGGAGTTGCACCTGGGTCTGAATAGGGCTGTGCCTGCCTTCCACAATGCTGGCTCCACCTCCTGCCGGGCGGCTGAGCACTCTGCCCCACATTCTGAAAGGAAAGAAGGAGTCAGAAAAACAAAGTGCTCCAGGACTGACCAGAACTGGTTTTGGACTAGGCAGAGGCCTCTCTGCCTCCAGAGAACAAAGAGAATCAGGGTATAAGAGGGGCACCCAGACCCCAGGAAGATTAGATCACTTTTGGGAACAAGAAGAAACCTTTACTGAGGAGCGGAACCAAGAAGAAACTGAGGAGAAACTATCCCTAAGCCTGAAGTGCTGCTTGGGGGATTGGCCTGCAGTGGTTTGCCTGACTGCCAAAGAGAGGAGAAAGGAACTTTTGCTTTGCTGTGACTTTCATCAACTTGTGAAGGATCTCCAAGGGCTTGGAAGAGAGCTTGCCCCCTGACCGAAGTCCCAGGACCATTGGACTTCACCCCCTTTGTGAATTGCTGCTGGAAACCTGTTTCAGTGGCTACAGAGGTAGGGAGCTGTGACCGACTCTCACGACCGACTCGGGGTCCTGCAAGCACCGCATCGAAGCACCGTCTCGCCCTGCAACGCACGGCCCTGGTCTCACCGACTCCGTCAACGAGCCGCTGCCCGCACCGCATCGAGGGACAACGCGTCCTGCAACGCTCGCTACGCCGAATCGAACTGGTCCGACCGACACGGTCACTGCTGCTGAGTTCGAGTCCTGTGACCGCACCGGAGTTGGGCACCGCTCGCACGCTTTGCGACGCACCGCCCGACTCGCACCGCTGTCCGGACTGATCGACGCCAGCTCCTGAATCCGGCTCCGTCGCCGCACCGCAACCTGCCAGCACCGCATCGAAGCACCGTCTCGCCCTGCAACGCACGGCCCTGGTCTCACCGACTCCGTCTCGACGACGTCAACGAGCCGCTGCCTGCACCGCATCGAGGGACAACGCGTCCTGCAACGCTTCCATTTTTGCATCGCGACCGCGACGAACAGCCATCCGGCTCGCACGCCCGTGCCTGCCGCTTCAAGTAAAGGTACTGTGACCGAGTCTGTCTACGCTGTGTTGGCCCGTCTCGACGCGGTCAGCTGGATTTGTTAGACTCTGTTTGTTCTCGACATCGCCGTAGCCGGAGGAGGCTACCGACTCGCACAGAACCTTGAATTAAGCCTTTTGATCAGAACTAAGTATTCTTAACAGTATTGTGGATTATTTTTGTCGTTTATGGTCTTGTGATAAATCTATATAAAGTATACCTATTTTTATAAATATATAACCTGTGTGGTGTCCATTTGTAGTGTTGTCACTTGATTACTGTATGTGTTCACAAATGCTTTACACACTGCCTCTGAACTAAGCCTGTCTGCTCGTGCCAAGCTACCAAGAGGGTGAGCAGGGGTTATTTCGGGAGTGTACCTACTTTCCCTGACTAGACTCAAGGGTCCCTATTTGGACAAAGGTACATACCTCTGCCAACTAGAGACCCCCAAATCTAACATTGGTGGTCAGCGGTGAGGATTCTGGACTTGCATTTGTGACTCATGTACAGTGATTGGTGAACACTACTTAGTGAGTGCAGACCAAAACGCAACCACATACTTTAATAGCATTTTTTCTGGGATTTCCTATTTTTGCAAATGCCAAGTTCAGTCACTATGGAGAAACCAGCATCAGTAGCCTCTGTTGAATGTGATTGGGAAGAAGAGAGGCTAGAATGCTACACCCTTAAGCAGCTCAAGCAATTCTGCAAAAAGTTTAAAGTGTCCATGACCGGGATCTCCAGGAAGGAGGACCTCCAAAAGGCGCTGAGGGCCTGGGTCGAATCAAGGAGTGCCCCTGTGGAGGGGGCTGAGAATGCAGAAGGGCAGCTGGAGGGGCTATTGGGTCTAGGGGCTAGAAGACCACCTTCCCCAGTAGGTAGCAGTGTTTCTGCCAGAGGACTGTCTCCAGAGGAGTTGGAGGACAGGAAAGAGAGTAGGGTGCACGAAATGGAGCTGACCAAACTCAAGCTGAATAAGCAGTTAGAATTCGAAATGCAAACAAGGAAATTAGCCCTAGAGGAAAAGAAAATGCAGTTTGAACATGAGAAAGTTTTGAGGGAGTTGGAATTGAAGGCCAAGAGCTTAGAGATTACTCCCTCTGGTGGCAGTGTACCGCCTGTGCCTGTTGAAGCTAGGGTGTATATTCCCAAAGATGTGGTGAAGGAGTTTTTAAAAATGACGACATAGGGCAGTGGTTCAAAGCCTATGAGGTAGCCATGTCTTCCCACCGGGTCCCTGAGAAGGATTGGGGAGCGGGGTTGTGGGGACGGTTCCTCAGTGAAGGGCGGGATACCTTGTTGGATTTGCCCTCTGAAGTCTATAATTCGTACAGCCACATGAAGGAGGCCTTAATGACTAGATATGGTTTGACCCCTGAGCTTTATAGGCAAAGGTTCAGGAACTGTAGTAAGATTGAAAGCAGTACCTGGGTTGAATATGTGACCTTCTTTTGCAGAGCCTTGGATGGTTGGGTAAAGGGTAGCAAAGCGACTGATTTTCAGGCGCTCTTTGATTTGATTGCCTGGGAGCACTTGTCCGGTAATTGTTTTCCTGAGCTACGCCAGCACCTGATTGATAGTAAGCTGACTAACCCTAGGCAGCTTGCTGAGGAGGCGGACCGCTGGGTGAGTACCCGGGTCCACAAGGGTCACGTGGGAGACTCCGCCAAGGGTGGGCAGGGTCCCCAGCAGAAGAGTGGGGGACAAGGGTAAACAGAAGGAGTTCCATAAAGGGCCCCAAAGTAGACCCCAAGGGAACCAAGGGAAAGGTTCCCAGCCTCCCCTGAGAAGAAGCCAGTGGCCCTGACAGGCCCCCTGTTCACCAGGGACCACTGGTATGTTACAAGTGTGGCGCCCTGGCCACAAGGCAAACGATCCTCGTTGCCCTTTGCATGGAAAACCAGCACCCACCAGTGCAGTCCCCCGGCAGTTGGCTAGTGTAGCCCTGGGGGAGGAGTTGGGTGCCCAAGGTGGGGGGATCCCACAGTGTTTTCCCTTGTCTCATTAGGAGACTCTGAGATGGTCCCTAGGACCCCGCTGCCTGAGAACACTAAGAAATACAGGCAGTGGGTGACCATCAATGGCCATAGGGTGGAGGCTCTGAGAGACACAGGAGCCAGTGTGACAGCTGTCAAGTGTCACCTGGTGTCTAAAGAGCAGGTTATCCCTGATGCATTCTATCCGGTTGTTGCCGCTGACAACACAGAGAGTCACTGCAAGGTGGCTCAGGTTCCCTTTGAGTGGGGGGTCTCGGGTACTCTTCAAGTAGCTGTGAGGCCAGCCATGCCTGTTGACTGTTTGTTAGGGAACGATTTGGAGAGCTCACCTTGGGCTAAGGTGGAGCGGAGTGCGCATTTAGAAATGTTGGGCTTGCCTGAGTGGGCATGTGTGACCACCCGGTCAATGGCAGCTAAAGGTGTTCAAGAGGACCTGGAGCCTGAGAGGGAGGCCCAGGTGCCTGCCGGAGAGAGAGGAGGCAGGGGCGCGGGAAACCGGCCCCGAGGTTCCCACGGTCCAGGAGGAGGCAGACCCTGAGGGGGATGCCCTGGAGCCTACAGGGGAACAGGTAGCTGAACTGGGGGACCTACCTGAGCTGACCCATTGGCAGCAAGAAGGAGGACCCTCCAGGGAAGAGTTCTGCAAGGAGCAGAACACATGCCCTTCTCTCGTGGGTCTGAGGCAACAGGCCACAGACCAGGCAGCAGGTGATCAGTCTGGATCACATTGGGTTTACTGGGAGAATGGTCTCCTGTATTCAGAGCCTAAGGTTGCTGAGCCTGGGTCAGCCCGTGTGCTGGTGGTACCCCAGCGCTTCAGAGCCTTCCTACTGGGGTTGGCTCATGATGTACCGTTAGCGGGACATCTGGGGCAGGACAAGACCTTTGACAGGCTTGTTACCCATTTCTATTGGCCCCAGATGCGCAGGAGTGCCGCCACTCACTGCAGGACATGCCAGACTTGCCAGGCAAGTGGAAAAAGTGGGAGGAAGCACAAGGCTCCTCTCCAGCCATTCCCTGTGGTCAGCACCCCCTTTGAACGGGTGGGTATTGACATTGTGGGGCCACTGGACCCCAAGACAGCCATGGGCAACAGGTTTATCCTGGTCTTGGTGGACCATGCCACCCGGTACCCTGAAGCCATCCCTCTGAGGACAGTGACGGCCCCCGTGGTGGGACGGGCACTGATGGGAATTTTCTCACGTGTGGGATTCCCTCAAGAGGTGGTGTCTGACAGAGGTACCAACTTCGTGTCCAAGTACATGAAGTCCCTGTGGCAGGAGTGCGGTGTAACTTACAAGTTCACCACTCCTTACCACCCTCAAGGAAATGGTCTGGTTGAGAGATTCAACCGGACCCTCAAGGGCATGATTATGGGTCTGGAAGAACCCATGAGGCGTAAATGGGACGTCCTCTTACCATGCCTGTTGTTTGCATACCGGGAGGTGCCACAGAAGTCTCTAGGGTTCAGTCCCTTTGAGCTCCTCTATGGACACCCGGTGCGAGGACCTCTGAGTTTGGTCAAGGAAGGCTGGGAGCAATCTCCCAGGAAACCTCCCCAGGATGTATACAGTTACATGCTGGCCTTCAGGAACCAGACTAGGCGTTTCAGAGAGCTTGCTGAGGCAAATCTGGAAGCCAGCCAGGAGGAGATGAAGCGGTGGTACGACCAGAATGCCACTCTGGTAGAGCTTCAGCCTGGTCAGAAAGTGTGGGTCATGGCCCCTGTGGAGCCCTGTGCGCTCCAGGACAGGTGGACCGGCCCTTTTACGGTGGTGGAGCGCAAGAGTCCAGTTACCTATTTGGTGGACTTGCAGTCTCCCAGGAACCCCTTGCGGGTCCTGCATGTGAACCGCCTGAAGCCCCACTTGGAGAGGTCCCAAGTGGGCATGCTCTTAGCTACAGATGATGGAATGGAGGAGGAGACCGAGCCTCTTCCTGACCTCCTGTCAGCCCGAGAGCAAGATGGATCAGTGGAGGGAGTAAACCTCTCTACCTCCCTGACACCTGAGCAGCAGGGTGACTGTCGCCAACTGTTGGGACAGTTCCCTGACCTGTTCTCCCTGGTTCCCAGTGTCACTCATTGGTGCGTCCATGATGTGGACACTGGGGACAGTCTTCCTGTGAAGCACAAGGCTTACAGGGTGACTGACAGGGTCAGAGCCTGCATCAAGGAGGAGGTCTCCAAGATGTTTGCGCTAGGGGTGATTGAGTCCTCTAACAGCCCTTGGGCCAGCCCCGTGGTCTTGGTTCCAAAAGCTGCCGCGCCTGGTGCCACACCAGAACTCCGGTTCTGTGTGGACTACAGGGGACTCAATTCCGTCACCAGGACTGACGCCCACCCCATCCCCAGAGCTGATGAGCTCATAGATCGGTTAGGGGCTGCGCGGTACCTCAGCACGTTTGACTTAACGTCTGGGTACTGGCAGATCGCCTTGACTGATGGGGCAAAAGAGAGGTCAGCATTCTCCACACCAGATGGGCACTACCAGTTCCGGGTGATGCCCTTTGGGATGAAGAATGCCCCTGCCACCTTTCAGAGGTTGGTCAACCAGGTGTTGGTTGGACTGGAGGATTTCAGTGCCGCCTACCTGGATGACATCGCAGTGTTCAGTGCCAGTTGGGAAGAACATCTGCGCCACCTCTGGGAAGTGTTGATGGCGCTGCGGAGAGCAGGCCTCACAATCAAGGCGAGTAAGTGCCAGATTGGGCAGGGTTCTGTGGTGTACTTGGGACACCAGGTTGGGAGCGGCCAGGTGGCGCCCCTCCAACCGAAAATTGATACCATTCTGGCTTGGGAGCCCCCCAAGACCCAGACAGAGGTGAGAGCCTTCCTAGGACTCACCGGGTATTACCGGAGATTCGTCAAGGGGTATGGCAGCATTGTTGCCCCCTTGACCGAGCTGACTTCCAAGAAGCAGCCCAGGAAAGTGATTTGGACTGACGCCTGTCAAAAGCTTTTGACACCTTGAAGACTGCCATGTGCACGGCGCCTGTGCTCCAGGCACCCGACTTCTCCAATGAGTTCATTGTTCAAACCGACGCTTCAGAGCATGGTGTAGGGGCTGTTCTAGCACAGATCAATGAGGAGGGCCTAGACCAACCTGTAGCCTTCATCAGTAGGAGGTTACTTCCCCGGGAACAGAGATGGAGTGCTATTGAGCGTGAGGCATTTGCTGTGGTCTGGGCACTGAAGAAGCTGAGACCATACCTGTTTGGGACTCACTTCCGGGTTCAGACAGACCACAGGCCCCTCAGATGGTTGATGCAGATGAGGGGTGAGAATCCAAAGCTGTTGAGGTGGTCCATTTCCCTACAGGGGATGGACTTTACGGTGGAACACCGCCCTGGTACAGAACACGCCAATGCTGATGGACTGTCCAGATTTTTCCGCCTTAGCGATGAGAACTCCCTAGGGGTAGGATAGTTCTCCCCACATTTCAGCTGGAGGGGACACGTGTTAGACCTGGCATCCTTGGCGTGGGTCTCCCTTCCATTTTTTCGTAATGCCTCCACTGTTGCCGATATGTTTTTGCTGGACTAGATGCTCATGGGCACTTTGCCGCTGCTAATCAGTGCCAAAGTGCAAGTGCTCCCTATCGTTAATTGATACATGTATTAGTGACTCCATGATTGGATGATTGGTTTACTTGTCAGTCCCTAGTACAGTGCACTCAGTGTGCCCAGGGCTTGTAAATCCAATGCCGCTGGTGGGCTTGCAGCACTGGTTGTGCCACCCACAGAAGCGGCTGGTAAAATGTGTCTCAGGCCTGCCATCGCAGAGCCTGTGTGCAGCCTAGGGCTGCCATGTCGACTTGGTGAGTACACCCACTTACCAGTCCCTAAACCTTCCCTTTACTGCATGTTGGTCACCCCTAAAGTAGGCCCTAGGGCAGGGTGCATTGTAAGTATAAGGTAGGACATGCCCTGGTGTGTGTGGCATGTCCTAATAGTGAATTACAGCCATTTTCGTTTTTCACTATTGCAAGGCTACCTGCTCCCCATAGGCCAGAATGGGCAGACTGACTATTACACCTTATAGTCAGAACTGACCCAGGGAACATGGTAGAAAAACGAATTTAGTATGCCTGAACTCAGGATGATAAAATACATCTTTTAGTGAAGTTGGTTTTAACATTCTGTGTTCGAAAATACCACTTTTAGAAAGTGGGTATTTTCTTGCCTAACTATCCAAGCCTGCCTCTGCTAGGTTGTGTATTCCTTGTCTGGAGATTGAGTGACAGGGGCTGGGGGTGGCTACCGGAGACAGGGTGAGTCAGCGCAGGGCTGAATAGAAAGATCTGCAGCCAGAGTGGAGGGAGGAGTTGCACCTGGGTCTGAATAGGGCTGTGCCTGCCTTCCACAATGCTGGCTCCACCTCCTGCCGGGCGGCTGAGCACTCTGCCCCACATTCTGAAAGGAAAGAAGGAGTCAGAAAAACAAAGTGCTCCAGGACTGACCAGAACTGGTTTTGGACTAGGCAGAGGCCTCTCTGCCTCCAGAGAACAAAGAGAATCAGGGTATAAGAGGGGCACCCAGACCCCAGGAAGATTAGATCACTTTTGGGAACAAGAAGAAACCTTTACTGAGGAGCGGAACCAAGAAGAAACTGAGGAGAAACTATCCCTAAGCCTGAAGTGCTGCTTGGGGGATTGGCCTGCAGTGGTTTGCCTGACTGCCAAAGAGAGGAGAAAGGAACTTTTGCTTTGCTGTGACTTTCATCAACTTGTGAAGGATCTCCAAGGGCTTGGAAGAGAGCTTGCCCCCTGACCGAAGTCCCAGGACCATTGGACTTCACCCCCTTTGTGAATTGCTGCTGGAAACCTGTTTCAGTGGCTACAGAGGTAGGGAGCTGTGACCGACTCTCACGACCGACTCGGTGTCCTGCAAGCACCGCATCGAAGCACCGTCTCGCCCTGCAACGCACGGCCCTGGTCTCACCGACTCCGTCAACGAGCCGCTGCCCGCACCGCATCGAGGGACAACGCGTCCTGCAACGCTCGCTACGCCGAATCGAACTGGTCCGACCGACACGGTCACTGCTGCTGAGTTCGAGTCCTGTGACCGCACCGGAGTTGGGCACCGCTCGCACGCTTTGCGACGCACCGCCCGACTCGCACCGCTGTCCGGACTGATCGACGCCAGCTCCTGAATCCGGCTCCGTCGCCGCACCGCAACCTGCCAGCACCGCATCGAAGCACCGTCTCGCCCTGCAACGCACGGCCCTGGTCTCACCGACTCCGTCTCGACGACGTCAACGAGCCGCTGCCTGCACCGCATCGAGGGACAACGCGTCCTGCAACGCTTCCATTTTTGCATCGCGACCGCGACGAACAGCCATCCGGCTCGCACGCCCGTGCCTGCCGCTTCAAGTAAAGGTACTGTGACCGAGTCTGTCTACGCTGTGTTGGCCCGTCTCGACGCGGTCAGCTGGATTTGTTAGACTCTGTTTGTTCTCGACATCGCCGTAGCCGGAGGAGGCTACCGACTCGCACAGAACCTTGAATTAAGCCTTTTTGATCAGAACTAAGTATTCTTAACAGTATTGTGGATTATTTTTGTCGTTTATGGTCTTGTGATAAATCTATATAAAGTATACCTATTTTTATAAATATATAACCTGTGTGGTGTCCATTTGTAGTGTTGTCACTTGATTACTGTATGTGTTCACAAATGCTTTACACACTGCCTCTGAACTAAGCCTGTCTGCTCGTGCCAAGCTACCAAGAGGGTGAGCAGGGGTTATTTCGGGAGTGTACCTACTTTCCCTGACTAGACTCAAGGGTCCCTATTTGGACAAAGGTACATACCTCTGCCAACTAGAGACCCCCAAATCTAACAAAAGGTGTTTCTGGTTTCATAGGCAGGATTCTGTCTTCAGTTACTAATGCTGTTCATTCACTCAGTATGCGATCTTCTGTCTCAGAATCTGTCCCACAAAGCAGTCTTATCTCGAGAAGTGTGTCATCATCCTTTGGTGGCTCCAGACTTCAAACCTCCTGGTGGGATTCCCTTTGCTCCTCTGCAACCTTTGGCAATAACTACATATGTCAGTCTCTCAGGATGGGGAGCCTGGCTCCATCATCATCAGGTCTGGGAATGATGGTCTCTAGTTCACAGCAGGAGGTGCTCCAAGGCTTAAGGCTTAAGGCTGTCCGTCTCTCAAGGGTGGTGCTAAGTCAAACAGACAATATGACAGCAAAGACCTATTTGAACAAGCAGTGAGGCAAGAGATTGGCTTCCCTGGCAAGAATCTTGGACAAGATTTTCCTCTGGGCAGAGAGGAGGATGAGGCCCCTTTTAGACATTCATTTTCAGTGGTCTCTGAATGTGGTGACAGACTCATTAGGCAGACGTATTCCATCTTCAACAGACTTTTGCCTTTATTCATGGGTATTCTCTCAGATAGTTGAGAGGTGGGGTCCCCCAAGTTTTGTTCTCGGACAAGTGAAATTTAAGCATTGGGGGTGGATGCTCTTTCATGCAGGTGGACTTGGGGTCTTCTTTATGCTTTTCCTCCTGTTCTCCTCAATCCCACGTTTCTTCTGAAGGGTCAGGAGAGACAAAGTAACTGTGATTTTGATTTCTCCAACAAGGTCACACTTAAACTGGTTCTCCTCTCCTGACATCCATGAAGGTGGAGGAGGAATAGAAGTTGCCAACTTCTTCTCCCCCTCTATCATTTCTGATTCTACAACAGGACGCTTTAGCCAGACTCAGGTTAGCAGTGTGGAAGTTGAGAGGTTGTGGTTAGCCAGAAGTGTTATTCCTGACAATTTTGTGGCTACTCAGCACTCGTCTTGAAGATTTTCCACCTTGAAAGCATACTCTAGACATTGGGGATCTTTTAGTTCATGTTGTTCTTCTAGACAGTTGGATCCTTCTACTGCAAATGTTTTTGAGGTCATTACTTTTCTTCAGGATGGGCCTTCCATTGGCCTTCGAGTTCCTACTTTCAAGGTTCAGTGGTCCTCGATTACGGCTTTAAGAGCTTCCTGGGTAAACCTCCTGGATTCTCAATTTTTTTTTCCATATTTATCCTAACCCAAAAGAAATATATATATATATATAAGAAAAAAATTATATCCTTGTCTATAATAAAATCGATACGAAACACATCTCCAATTTCATAGTGAGATATTACATCAATAGCAGCAACCTAGGGGTTTTTAGAGCAACAGTTTGGCAGAGACAGTACAAGGAAAATCAGCACAAATAACTCCATACAGGAGACAGTGCAAAATACAACCAGCAATCGTGTACAAAATGCAAGAAAATTTACAATTACAGATCCCCTGTAAGATCTCACAATTCAAAATATATGAGTATTGTTAGACTTGGCACCATTGGCGTGGGTCTCCCTTCCATTTTTTGCCTTTACCTCCTGTGTTTTGCTGTGTGTTGGACTCCATTTTTGCTGGTCTAGATGCTTTGGGCACTTTGCCACTGCTGTTCAGTGCCAAAGTACAAGTGCTCCCTTTGTAAAGTATTGTTATGGATTAGTGATTCCATGATTGGCTTATTTGGTTTACTTGTCAGACCCTAGTACAGTGCACTATGTGTGCCCAGGGCCTGTAAATCAAATGCTGCTGGTGGGCTTGCAGCACTGATTGTGCCACCCACAGAGGCAGCTTGTAAAATGTGACTCAGGCCTGCCATTGCAGAGCCTGTGTGCAGTCTGGGACTGCCATGTCGACTTGGCAAGTGCACACACTTGTCAGTCCCTAAACCTTCCCTTTTCTACATGTCAGCCAACCCTAAGGTAGGCCCAAGGTACCCCTGTGGGCAGGGTGCATTGTATGTGAAAGGTAGGACATGCTCTGATGTGGGTGGCATGTCCTGATAGTGAAATACTGCCAATTTCGTTTTTCACTATTCCAAGGCTATCTGTTCCCATAGGCCAGAATGGGGAGTTTGTTTATAACATCCTATAAACATAACTGACCCCAGGAACAAGGAAGAAAAATATGGTTTAATATGCCTGAACTCAGAATGTTAAAATACATCTTTTAGTGAGGGTGGTTTTTACATTCTGTGTTTGAAAAAGCCACTTTTATAAAGTAGGTATTTTCTTGCCTAACCATCCAGTGTGCCTCTGCTAGGTTTGTGTATTGCATGTCTGGCTTTTAGATGACAGGTGCTGGAGAAGGGCAGTGGCTCCAGAAGTCTGATGAGTCAGGGCTGGGAAGAATGGACCTTGGCTGCATTTAGAGTAGGGGGAGGAGATTTCCTTTTCACCTGAATGGGCCTGGTCTGCCTTCAACAATGCTGTCTCTACCTCCTGCCAGGAAGCTGCACCAGTGAGGACAGAAATGGTTTTGGCTGGGTACAGACACTCTCTGCCTTCAGAGAACAAAGGATGTTTGTGGATAAAAAGAGGGGCCCAGACCTCAGACCTTTAGATCACTTCTGGGAATCAAGGGAAACCTTTTGCCAAGGAGAAGAGCTGGAGAAGCTGAGGAAGATTACTGCCCCTGTGCCGTTTGTTGTCTGGGGTTGGCCTGCAGTGGCTATTTGCTGCCAAGGAAAAGGAGAAAAAGGACTTTGCTATTTGCTTTGCTATCTACTTGAGGAAGAAGATCTCCAAGGGCTTGAATCTGAGCTTGCCTCCTGTTCTTAAGTCTCAGGAACACAAAGACTTCATCCCTTCTGTCTCGCTGCATCTGGAACTGCTGTTTCAGCTGCTACAGAAGGAAATTGCAACACCGACGCCGGCGAGCGACGCCGTAACCTGCATCGAAGCCGTGGGCACCGCTCGTGAAGAGCACGATGCACCGCTCCGACTTGTACCGTAGGCCCGACGCCTGCTGATGCCGTGCCGCATCGACTCCAAAGCCGTCATCGAGGCCGCTGCCTGCACCGGAGCTGAGGACACTGCTCGTGACGTCCACGACGCAACGTCCCAACTCGCACCGACGCCGGTGCTTCATCATCGCGGAGCCCATCCTCGACATGGGTGAGTCCCGAATCCATCGACATCGCACCGTCATAAGGAACCAACGCTTCGCCGCCATCCGTGACGTCACCTCCCCGACACAGTATGGAACCGACGTCTCACCTCCCCTGTGCTGCAGTAAGGAACAGAGTCATCACCTCCCCTGGGGTCGTAAGGAACCGACGCCGCAGGCGCCAACGAAGCGTCACCTCCCTGACGCCATGCACCGCAGTTGTTTTCATCAATTCCAAGGTACTGCTCTTTGTGGGTCTGCTTGCCTCCGGGCCCGACGCCGCGCACCTCGCAGTCGGCGCCGTTCTTTGGGATTTTCATCTGTCACGACGTCGTAATAACTCCAGGTGCAGTTATTTGTTGCTAGAAGCTTGATTTAAGTGAATAACCTATTTTTAAGGCTATTTTTGATACTGTATTGTGGATTTTTGTTGTTTGGTCTTGTTTTGGTTTATATAAAGATTACTTATTTTTCTAAACTTGTGTGGTGTCCATTTCTAGTGTTTTCACTGTATTGCTGTATGTGTTCACAAATGCTTTACACACTGCCTCGGAGATAAGCTCGTGCCAAGCTACCAAGGGGGTGAGCAGGGGTTATTTTAGAAGTGTATCCCCCTTACCCTGACTAGAAGCAAAGGTCCCTCTTTGGACAAAGGTACCTACCTCTGCCAACTAGAGATCCCCATTTCTAACAAGTATAATATTAAAACCTTAAAAAAAAATTTTTTTGCAAGATTTTATAACAATTACGAATGAGAAAGTTACTGAAAGTATAGGCACAAGCCTTAAATGACTGCTTTTTTAATTTTGTCTCCTTTGTACCAAATTGCCTGTAAGAACTGCTTACTGCAAATACAATTTTTTGAGAAGTATCGCTTTTTAAGATCCTAAAGGCTACCAGGTGTCCAGATGTTCCTATGTCATGACAAATTGGACGAATCCATTTGCGGCGGCAAATGTGGTACTCAGGGCAGAAAAGCATTATGTGTATCTCATTCTCATCACTCAAGCCACACGCTGGACAGACGATTAAATCGTGTTACAGATGCCATTTGTGAGTAAACAATCTTAACGGGAGGGTCCCATAATGAAAGCGTGTATACAGACTCTTGGCTAGAGGAGAAACAGGAAAGGGTTTAAAATCTAAAAACAAATTAGTCAGGGAGCCTTTTGAGCTATTTGTTATGTAGCCATCGTTAATATATGCCTAATAGCGTGCTTTCAAAATGCTAAGGTCTGCTTTACGAATTGCAGTTGGCTCGACCCAATAACTTTTTAACCCCAATTTCCCCAACCAAGCACAAACAAATTTAGGCCAAGGAAGAGTCCTGGCTCCTGGAGCTTTTAATAAGTCTATAAGTGAATCCTTATAATCTCCTAGCTTGGGTGTGGTCCAGTGATGGACCCAATACACTAGAGTTTTTAATACAGCCAAGTCTGCAATTCATTTCAATCCAACATCAAAATATAATGGGGTAAGGAGTGAGCAAATTGGGACAGAAAGCAACTTCCTAATAAAATTGTTTTCAGCTATAGTTAGCAAGTGAGTGTCAACACAACCCCAGATCTCAGTGCCATAAAGCGCCACACCTTGAGACTTGGCACAATAAATTTGCAGAGCTGGTGAGACTGCACATGATGTTGTTTGCTTGTGAAATCTAATAATAGCATTGGATCTATGCTCAATTACAAGAGTTCCTTATTTAGTTGACTTGTCCACTTAAAGTTCTCTATGAAGCTATCCCCTAAGCACTCATAGTTGTGTACCCTTTCTAAAATATCATGGCCAAAGTGAAAATTAGAATTTTTACTCCTACCCTTACCAAACAGCATATATATATTACCTAATGGCGGTTGCCAGTAGGTAGTATAGTTAGTACCTATTTTCCGTAGGAAAAGCATTTTTTGACTATAACTTTGACGTTGTTTGACCAATCTTCATGAAATTTTCACAAAAAGTGTCAAGATAGGTTCCTGGTTGTTATGAAAAGTTTGGGGGTGATTCGTGCAGTAGGGACCAAGAATTTGGTGTGTGAAATAAGGGTGCATTTGTAATGTTAATTCCCGTAGGAACCTTTAGCCACAGCTACAGCCCAAACCGCTAAACGGACTTCTACCAAATTTGGTATTGATGTAGATGTTGGCTCAAGGAAGTGCCTTTTGCTTATTTGGTGTAAATCCGTTCAGCAGTTGTTGAGAAATTTGAGTTTAAAATTATAGTGATATATCTGGTTGCGAAGTCTTTGCGAACATAGATGAGCTTGTGCAGGAAAATGCACTGCTCTGATTGGCTGCCAACACTTCAACCAGGAAGTGCTGGCAGCCATCTTGGGACTGGGCTTCTCCGAGTCCCAAAAACAAAAAGTGAAAATAAAGAAAAGGGGGCAGGGTAGGAATACCCTGACCCCAGAGCCATGGTCTCGGGGTCCCCCTGGCATCCCACCACGGCAAAAAAGCACTGTAAAAAAACAATGCTGCAAAATTGCGATAGGTGCGAATTTGCAGCACAAAATACAAAAAAGCACTGTGCGGTGTAGGTCCCAGGGGCATGTAATAAATATTGGAGAGGGGCGCATGAGGCCCACCTCCTAGGGCTTACTAAAGCATCGGGGACTGCCACCTCCCCGGTGCACTTTTCATTATTAATGTGGGTTGGCCCACTGGGCCAGCCCGCAGCCCCAGGGACCGCCACCTCCCCGGGGCTATTTCCAATTATGTTAGGGGGAGCTCATGGACCACCCTGCCCCAGAGACCGCCACCTCCCCGAGTCTACTTTAACAATATGGGGGAGCCTTGTAGGCCCCCTCTGCCCTGGGGACGGCCACCTCCGCAGGGATAATTTCAATAGTTTGGGGGGCCTTGTGGGCTCCCCTCTGCCCCGGGGACTGTCACCTCCCTGGGGTTAAAATAAATAACAAATGATGCTTGGTGGGGCCTTGGCCCCCCAAGCAGCCCCTGGGACCGCCATCTCCCTGGGGCACTGTTGGAAATGGCCCTTTTTGCAGGGTTATCCCCAAACTTTTTGCTTCTTCCTCCTATTTTTTCCTCACCTGTGTTTGTTGGCTATAGGACTCTGGGCACTTAACCACTGCTGATCAGTGCTAAAGTGCATATGCTCTCAGTGTAAATTGATATTGTGATTGGTTCTCCCTGATTGGCATATTTGTTTTACCAGTAGGTCCCTAGTAAAGTGCACTGAGTGTGCCAGGGCTGGTAAATCAAATGCTACTTGTGGGCTTGCAGCACTGATTGTGCCACCCACATGAGTAGCCCTGGAAAGATATCTCAGGCCTGCCACCGCAGTGCCTGTGCGCAGTTTGTTAACTGCCATGTCAACTTGGCAAGTGCACCCACTTGCCAGGCCCTACCCGTCCCTTTTCTTACACATAAGACACCCCTAGGGTACGCCCATGGTATCCCCCCCTGGGCAGGGTGCAGTGTATGTGAAAGGTAGGACATGCACTGGTGTGTGTAACATGTCCTGATAGTGAAATACTCCCAATTTCGTTTTTCACTATTGAAAGGCTATCTTGCCCCATAGCACAGAATGGGGAATACTTTGTAACATTTTACAAGCATATATTCCCATAGGGATACGATAGAAAAATGGAGTTTGGTATCCCTGAACTCAGGATTTAATAACACATCTTTTAGTAAAGATGGTTTTTAAATTGTGTGTTTGAAAATACCACTTTTAGAAAGTGGCTATTTCCTTGTTCAACCATCCTGTGTGCCTCTGCCTGTTTGTGGATTGACTGTCTGGCTTTGGAGTGACAGGGGCTGGGGAGGTGCAGTGGCTCCAGGAGTCTGGATGAGTCAGCACTAGGCTGAATAGGCCTGATCTGCATTTGGAGTGGTGGGAGGAGTAGCACCTGTACCTGAATAGTGCTGTGCCTGCCTTCCACAATGCTGGCTCTGCCCTCCTGTGGTGTGTCTGGAACCAAGGCTCACACTGACAAAGGAGGTTGTTGAGCACTTGCAGAGTGCCCCTCAGAACTGGTTTAAACTGGGCTCAGAGCCCTGTGCACAAAGAGAACGAAAACATTTTGGGGTATAATTATTAGACCTAAAACCCCTGAATTTTAGATCATTCCTGGAATTCAAGAGGAACCTTTGCCAAGGAGAAGAGCTGGAGAGACTGAGGAGAATTACTGCCCTTGCTGTGTGTCTGGGGTTGGCCTGCAGTTGCTGTTTCTGCCAAGGAAAGGAGAAGGACTTTGCTGTGCGCTGTGTCCCCTGCTTGAAGGAGATCTCCAAGGGCCTGAAGTGAGCAGGCCTCCTATTCAAAAGTCTCAGGGACACAAAGACTTCACCCCCAGCTCCCCTGAACTCTGCTATTGTGAGGTCTGACCTGCCTGAGGTGCCTGTGCCAGTTTTGGGGCCTCTGGAGATTGTTGCTGCTGTTTGGGAGCTGGAAGAGAGAAGAAACTCAAAGAAATACAAAAATCGACGCATCGCTTCTTGCGACTGTTTTTCCGACGCATCTTCACGGCACGAGAAGAATTTCCACGCATCGCTGTGCCGCTGCGAGAACCGTCGCAGCGCCAAGAATCGACGCATCGAGGGATCGCGGCTGATGAGGACTGACGCAGAGCCTCGCAATGCCACCGCATCAATCGCCGACGCATCCCGCAGATCCACGCATCGCATCTGTGCAGCACGCTTCCCCGACGCATCACCTGCGGACCGGAACCGGAACGAAGAATCGACGCATCACTCCCCATACAGACCGGAATCGATGCAACCCTTCCTCTGCGTGCAGCAGGACTGTCGCATCGCCTCCTCAGGGTCTCAGGAGTGTTGCATCTCTTTGTTTTCCAATGCTGCGGCTGTTTGGCTTGGTGAACTTTGACGCAACTACAGCTACTTTGGTGAAAAGTCACGCATTCATAGTTTTCTATGGTACAAGTTCTTGAAACCTTTTGAAAGTCATATTTTTAACTGTGTATGTTGGATTTTTGTCATTTTGGTCTTGTTTAGTTTAGATAAAGATACTTTATTTTTCTAACCTGGTGTGGTGCCCTTTTGTGGTGTTTTCACTGTGTTACTGTGAGTGTTGGTACAAATACTTTACACAGTGCCTTTGGGATAAGCCTGTCTACTCGTGCCAAGCTACAGAGGGGGTGAGCAGGGGTTATCTAAGTGTGTATCCCCCTTACCCTGACGAGAAGCAAGGGTCTCTATTTGGACAAAGGTACCTACCTCTGCCATTTAGAGACTCCCATTTCTAACATTGGTGGTCAGCGGTGAGGATTTGAACCTGTTTTTGTACTTGACCCACAGTGATTCATGTACATCACTAGTTTAGTGCAAACCACTACGCAACCACATACTGTGTTTTGTTTTTGGTTCTATTTTTGAGTAACCCTTAAAATATCCACGCATCATGTCTCAAAAGGGTAAACCAACAAATGATGTTGCAGAACTGGAGTTTGATATTGAAATGTTAAGTAATTACAAAGTAGGTCAACTCAAGCAGTTCTGCAGGAACTTTGGATATCCCATGAAGAGCAGCTCCAGGAAGGAGGAGCTACAGAAGGCCTTAAGGGCCTGGTGGGAGGCCAGAGAAGCTGGGGAGGCAGAGGATGCAGAGGTGGATGAGGATGCACAAGGGGATGGTTTCAGATCACAGGATCTGCCTGTGGGAAGAGCAGCCTCTAGGGCTGGCAGAAATCATTCCTCTAGCAGTTTTTCCCCAGAGGAACAGGAGAAGAACCAAAGGGTCAGGGAGCTGGAGCTGGAAGTCCTGAGGATCAAAACAAAGCTGATGGAAATGGAAATCCAGGCCAAGGCAGAGGAGAGCAGGAGAGCTTATGCCTTGGAAGAAAAGAAATTGATCTTGGCATATGAGCTGAGAATGAGAGAGCTCGATGAAGAGTTTGGGAGGCTTGAGGCCCTGAGTGTCTCAACCAAGCAAAAAGAAATGTGTGCAGCTCATGAAGTGAGCTTGGCTGGGTTAGAGGTGGAGTCCAGCTCAGATGGTGGCAGCACAAATGTAGAGTCTAGTGGAGAGAGAGAGGTACACACACCCAGAGTTGTGGCGCCTGACTTGAAGGAGGGGGTTAACATACACCAGGGGGTTCAGGTTTATGAGGTAGCTCCAGTGGTGTGCAGTGTCCCTGAAGTGGATTGGGGAATTGACACCGGGGATCATATTCTGAGTGGTGGGAGGGACACTCTACTGACTCTAGATGAGAGGTGCAGGGAGAGGGGTTCCCCCATGGTAGGAGTCCTGGTGTGTGAGTATGGAGACTGCCCAGAAGAGTGTGGGTTGAGTGACAGAGACAGTCAGACACTGTCTTGCCAATCTCAGGAGAGTGGCGTGGGGTACTTGTGTGAGGCACTGGATGGTGGGGCAAAGGGTAGCTTGGTTAACAAATGTGGGGGGCTATGTGATTCAATTGTTGGAGAGCATATTTTAAGTCCCTGTTTTCCAGAGCTATGCCAACACCCAGTAGAGTGTGAGTTCTCTGATTTCAGGGAGCTTGCACTAGAGGCAGACCTTTTGGTGGATTGCAGAGGGTCTGAAGAAGCTTTTGGGAGTGATCCTGAAGGGGGTGGCTCAGGTTTTCCCCAACCAAGTGAGGTAGGGGAGTTTTGTGGTAGCCCAGATAGGTCCCAGTGTAGTGGGAGGGGTGTAGGGTCCCACGTCCTATCTCAGAGGAGAAGGAGTGGGAGTGGGCTGTGTTCCAAGGTGCCTGAAACCCAGTCCCAGGACCTTGTTGGTTCCATAAGTGAACACCAGGAGGGGGGCCTAGTCTGTACCGGGAGGCCATTTCCTGAGGGGGATCCCAAAGTGTCAGGTGGGCTAGGGGGGGATGCGGTAACAAGCATCCCACCAGTTCTGGTGTCTGGCAGCACCGCTCCAGTGGGGAGGGTGCATGAGTCCAGAGAAAAGGGTGAGGGGGAACGCAGTCACCAGTGGATGGACCAGTGGGTCAGGGGTTGCCAGCTCTGAGGTAAGAGCACCCCAGGGCTGACCCTGGTGAGGCCACTTCTGGCCTGGGGGGTCTTCATGCTCTGTCAGGCAGACCGCAGCATAGCATGACACGTTTTGACCCATCCGGGTCTTAATCATATGCAAATATTGATGGGCAAGTTCTTAGCGGTTTTCAATACACTGTAATGTCAAACATTAAGGAAGGACACATGTACAGATTTTAAAGGTACACAATCAGCAGGCAGGCCTTGTAGGAGGCCTGCCTGCTGATTGTTTTGTGAGCAATTTTAAAAACAGCCAGGGTTTGGAGGAGTATTTACTCTGGCACTTCGAGAATGAGGAACCATTGCAATGCTGCAATGAGCAGGTACTGACTTTTAAATCCAATTTATGAGCACATGAGGATGAGTGTTTTGGTCAAATATTTGATACAACTGTTGCAGTTCAGCCATACAAGGAATTTATCCATCTGAGGCATCAAAAGGGCATTGTTCTTCGAGTTTATTAACAAAGCATACAAAGAGGACATTCTATAAGGAAGACTCAACGAGATCTATTTACAAACGCAAGGCATTGTGGACATTGTAGTCCTGTGAATTAGGGATAACAAAATCATTGACTTACCAATTCGTAAATCAGAGACATTAATGCATTAGCAGTATATTGACAGAGTATGGACTATAAAGAATGTCATATGATCCCCTAACAATTTAACAACTGTGATTCTTACTGTCAGTGTGCCTTTAAAATCTGTACATGAGTCCTTCATTAATGTTTGACATTGCAGTGTATTTAAAACAGCTAAGCACTAGCCCCTCAATATTTGCATATATATATATATATAGTATTTCTACAAATTACTCACACCTCATCTCAAAGATCAAAACCTGTCCTTGTTTGAAGGTCATACCTTGCAACCTAGCAATATCTAATCCCCTCTAGCTCATCTACTAATCCCATCTGCTCTCTGCATGAACTCACTTGAGTAAAATGTGTGGACTGGTCTCCTTGACAGCACAAGACATACCCAATAACTAACAATAGCCACTAAATTAACCACTAACCTTGGGATCACAAGCATTGTGCTGCCCGGCATAAAGCACTTCAAAGCCTTGTCAAGGGCAGTAAGCACTATATAAATGCAATTAAAATCTTACAATTTAATGCCAGCCTCAACAAGTTATTGTTTGTCGCAAATCACTGTGTACAAATGTTAGTAGACAGGGCTCTGCTTCAAAAACCAAGGGTGGATGCATGGGAACGCCCATGGACTGCCCATGGCACCTTCTCTGACACAAAGCAATGCAAAACTGTGCTAGAACATCTTTGCATTATCTCATGGCTACTTTCCAGCGCAAATGTAATATTGCTCTGGAAAACAATCCAAAATCAACAGTTTGCATCACTTTTGTGAAGCAAACCAGGCACAAATTTTTGGATCTGCCCCTACATTTCTACAGATAAAGGGCATGGTGACGGTGTAGAGATCCAGGTCAGTGACTACTGCCCCAATAGAGCTTGCAGAATTTTCATGACAAGGAAACTATCCTCAGCAGGTCGTTAGACTAAAAGATGGATAATGTACAAAGGCATGGCCATGACCAAACACAAATGGCTCAAGAACTGATGCATTTTTAAGGGGATCAAATGCCTTGCATAGTATATTTTGAGCAGAATTAAGGATTTTCAGGAAAGACAGTGTACAGTCCTGTAATGGATCCAAAGCTAGCAGAAGTACTCGGCTGTATTTTTTAGCATTGGTTGAAACATAATAAGGATATTGTTTAAAATGTATTGTTCTGTATTGAAGGCGCAACCAGGGCCGGATTGAGAACGCAAAGAAGCCCTGGCAATTTTATCGGACTGGCCCCCCTGCGTGGGGGTGGGGGGGGGGTTGCTAGTGTGAAGCACTGCCACAGCTTTTGTTATGGGGGCCGATATTGCAGCACTGCTGCAAAACCGGCCCCTAGTAACAAAACCAGCCCCCACCCTTAGAGGCCACAGGGAAAACGCCAGATGCCCGCTACGGCCAGTCCGGCCCTGGGCGCAACATAGATCCAAAGAGAATAAAACACAGCAAGACGCTGTCTGTTAATCTTGAATTGATGTTGCGATATGTTTTTATTAATTCTCTGCAACTGCAACAGTTTGCAGTTGGTGAATTGTGCTCAAAGACTTTAAGTAGGTCGGTGCTAGTGCATCACTGAGAAACAATGCCCCGGTTCCGTCTAATTTGTCTGTAACGTGAAAATAGGAACAAAGAGTGCCACAATTTGTTGACATTAGGATAATCAATTCTTCATTTAGCGCTGCCTACTCTTATTGCGTGAAGCACCTTTTTAAAACTAATTTGAAAGTTAATTGGATCTGGTTGGATATCGCTGAAATGTTTCTGAACAGCCTGGTTCTATCCTGTTTTACATGACAGTCGATCAGAAAGAACTCGTTCACCACTGAAGCATCATCTTAGAACCGATAAAAGCCGTCCATTGTTGCCTAACCTAAGTGGCGCGAGTGTTCTCAAACTCACAAGCATAACATTCTGAATTGGGCGTGATGAGCAGCTATCACTGCATTTCGTAAATATATCTTTCAAAAACGTAGACATAGCCTCCTTGTCGAAGGCAATTCGCAATGCTGCTGGTCCATAATTGACTACTTTGTTGTAGGACATACGAAAAGGCTTGTTCCACTAGTATTAAAGGTAATTCACTATTGCACTATGGAATATGAGGCAGTGGAATAGTGCAGTTTCAGGATACTGTGGACAGAATATCGAGGGACAAAATAATAAAAGCTAAGTGCACATAGGGGGAGTATAGCTTTACTCTTAACTCCACATCAATGCACCTTGAGACATACATATCATCAAGGTATATACATGTGGAGTCAGTTACAGAAAACATCTACTTACTTACCTTTTAATATTTCCGGCTCCATATTCTGCTCATGATATTCCGGGGGCAAACCGACATTTACAGTATATTGATTTTTGTTATTTAATGCAATTCTTCATTGCTGATCAATAATGTAAAATAATACACCTTTCAAATACCTTTGATAAAATCAGTATATATTCCATCACTGTATATCGACCTGCACTGGGAATGGGTTTTTTTTCCATTCCCAAGTGGTACACATGACAATTGTGTGAAATTTTAATCAGGAATGCTAGTGTTCGTTCTTGAAATGGTTGCAAAATGCAGAAGCTTTGACTACCTTTCTTTTCCTAGAGTGTAAGATATTAATTCATTTTACTGCTAACCAAAACTGAATCCCCAAACACCCAAAGGTCCGTCCACTTAGATGGACAAGCGGTCATAAAAAGTGTGAATTATTTGTTCGATGCCTGCCACCCATGTTTTCCATCCCCTGAAGATAAAGTGTATGTGGAATAGCGAACTGAGGATGGTAATTTGCATCTTGTCCAAAGTCTCAATCACAGAGCGTGCATTTAGTGGGACACATGAGGGCGTGTGTCAATCAGTATGTCAGAGCTTGTTTTCTTTGTTTTTGAAGCGCTGCTGTATCTTGGCGCCAAAAACCAGATGTACGGTTTGGATGCCTCTTATATCACTTACCCACCGAGCCAGCCCTTTCGCTAATCGCCCCTTTGGTTCGGATAAATGTGAAGTAACAACAGTGTCAGGAACGCCAAAGGCGACTGGAGGCTTTCCAGCCACTGGAGCGTGTGATCCCAATCGGTTGTTCTACACAGACACTCTGCAACATGCCCGCGTTTACTAATTCCAGCACTGAAGTGTCTGCCACGTTCAACTTTCCCTTCATCCTCGCCATGGAAAATAAAAGACTCTAACTGGTTCATTGAGTTTGTGAATTATTTCGAATCACACTGTCCAAATACCTATATCAAGGAATGTTACAGTGAATAATGGCCTCTGTGAGCTCACAACACACATTTTATATATAATCATACTTCAGTTCAACTAGACTGTCCTTTGTTCTTGGCTTTAGCACTGGATTTAATCTGTTATAAGTACTGGACACAAGAAAAAGCCTGTTACATAGATAGCGTGTGGGAGATAAACGCTCATGTTAAAATCCAATAACACAGGTGCTAAAGAAAAATAATTGAACTGTAGGTCACAGAACAAACTGGCGTTTTAAACATGCTAAATCAACCAATGGGATGAAACTTCCAAATGTGGAGTGCTGGGAAATCAGGATAGTAAATAACTGCTAGTAATAATGCTGGCTCCTTTTTTTAGTTCTGCATTTTAGATACCCTTTAGCTGTCTTGTCAAACTCAAATATATATATTTATATACAGGCAGGGTCGGACTGGCCTACAGGGCAATCAGGCAGTGTCCTACGGGCTGGTCTGACAGGTCAGTTTGTGGTCTGTTATTTTTTGGATATGTGTGGGCTTGTTTTATGGTCAACTGGGCCGGTTTTTACTGCTAATTTTCCTGATATTAAACCAAACATTGCCTGTAATGTTTGTTACCACACTTTGCAAAACACTTAAAAAGTGTCTTCACAAGTTCAAAACCTCCCCAATTTGCAAACATGGGCCAGTTTTTTAGCTTTCTAATTTACTAATATGGGCCACTTTTATTTTGATGCCAGGGCCTATTTTCTGCGCCAGTCTGACACTGAATTTATAGTACCCAATGGTGGTCGCCACTGGGTAGTTATATTTAAGTCAGCATTTCTATAGGAAATGACATTTTAGTTTTGCTGATACCTTTGGTGCTGTTTAACAAATTGTCACCAAACTTTCCAAAAAGTGCTCTTTTTTGCCTAGTTTGTGCATGTAAAATTCTGGGATGATCTGTCAAACAAGGGCCGAGAAAAAGGGGAGGTCTTTAAATGCAAAATGCCCATTCATTTTCTATAGACTGTTTTAAGATGCACTACCACACGAAACTGATGAACGGAATTACACCAAATTTGGCAGGAAGCTAGATCTTGGTACAGAAAGCTTGCTTTTTGTGATTTGTTGCAAATCCATTCAGTAGTTTTTGAGGTAGTAAGGGACAAATATATTTGTATATCTGGACAGTTGGTTTCAAGGGACTCTCACAAGAGTCCCTCAAACCCAATTTTAAAAACTAGGGCATTCTGGCTGGCCTGGGGGGCTTTTCACTGGAGTCAAACCCTTTTTACGGTAGACACACTCCCACAGGAGCAAGCGCTCTAATTGGTTGCCTGCAACATGAATAAAAATGTTGCAGGGAGCCATTACAGGACTCGGGGACTTAGTACCCTGCCCTGAATTTAATTAATATGGGGTGCCGGGTAGGGATACCCTGCCCTCCTTGGCCCTGTGGGGGGGGGGTCAGAGTAAAATAATGCAAATCCCGCAGGAATCCTAAAGGGGACTTCCATGGGATTGCAATGTTTAAAAAAAGGGAAAAGGTGGCCGGAGGCCACCATGAAAATCAAAGGGGAGGGGGACGTGCAGATCCATCCCCAAGCTTCATTGAAGGGCTGAAGATTAACCATAAAGGAAGGCGCACATTGTCACCCCTCCCTAGGCCATTTACTGCCCCAGGAATCCCATCACCTGGGCCAATTCTTTAAAAAAAGGGGAGGGGGAGCCTGGCCCCTTCCCTAAGCCTAGATAGGCCCGGGAGACCCTTTCTTCTGGGGCCCGAAATGTATTTTACTAGGGAGGGAAGAGTGACCCTCCTCCCAAGCTAGGAATGGGCCTGGGGACACTATCTCCAAGGGATGGCTCTTACACTGTGTCCCGGGGAGCCCACCCTAAGCACAGTAGTTTCCCTGTCTGCAGGGGCAGGGAACTCTACATACTCGTGCCCTAAGGTAACTATAACTCGCGACCTCGTTATCCACAGCTAATTACCCCACATATTAAATCACTCATGAGATGTAAATAACATCATTGATAACATCACTGCAACATTTGAGATAATATCCTTGATGACAAAACTGCATGGTGGGGCGCGATTTATAGTTACTAGAGACAACTATAACTGGTGAAGTTCTGTGGTTTTTTGAGTTTAAAACAATAACTTGTCACTGAAACTTTCACCTAACTTTAACATCACTTGAACCTTTGTTTTTTCAGTGAAGATATACACACACACACATACACTCTCACACACACACACAGAGTGGCTTTACATCAGTGGTCTCCATCCATTGATCTTTTAAACTGGCATTCATATTTATCTGCCAACCAACACAGCAAACAGCATGGGACAATGGGTCAGCTCATTTCAAATAATGGCTCCCCTCAGAGTGAGTGACAGTATTTCTTGTGCACAATGTGCACATCCACCTTCAAAGTAGTCCCATTCATTGGAGGGTCTGGTGGGCCTTCTTTATTTTTCTTTTTCTTTTGCAAGGGCTGGTAGCTCCCAACACTGCTACTCAGCTTCTTGCTTCCCTCGGTATCCTCCAAGGCATGTTTCCATACTTTATTATTAATTTATCCTTCTTAAATGGCATTTGGTCGTCTTGAATGTTAAGCCAATTAGAATTATGGCAATGATAATTAAAAGATGGCCATTTGAGCATGAGTAAAAGTGGACAGCCATATTTGATTGCTTTTGGTATACTATATTAACCTTTACCATTTCAAGATGGCCAACCAGCTGCTTTCAAATCTGCTGGCCATCACAGAAGATTAAAGAATGATGAAGTATTTCTAAAACATTCCAAGATGGTCACTGCGCATGAACACACATCCTATGTTTAGGACTGCTGATCTCTGCCACAAGTATCTTCTCTTGCTAGGGAATGACTGCATCAATCTCAGTAACAAGCATCAATGGCAGATGTATGGTAAACACATCAAACTGAGATACATTGGCTAATGGTAAATGAGAATACATTGCTCCTACACAGCCTGCTTTTGTCACAGAATTCCACCAATGATGAGACCCTTGGAAGGAGAAGGGCTTTTTCCCTTGAGTATGTCAGCTGAGGAGAGGGAACGCTTGGCCCTATGCCTGCATTGATGAGGGGATCCATTTAGTCCCTAACTGCCACTAAGTTGCTTCCTGTGCCTCCAGTGGGGAATGCAGTCACCTTCAGGGCTGAATCACAGCCTCTGCGTTAAGTCCCTGGCCTCTAAAATTGTGGCTGACAGGTTTACTTACCCATACTTCGAATTGGCCATTTATTCTAACAAATAGTAACACTGGTTTCCTAATGAGGTGAGATGTCTACAAAGCAAGAAGATAATACCTGTGCTTTTCCAGACATTTGAATTAAACAAGGTTTTTTGAATGAAGGAAAATAACAAACATATGGAGATCTGTTTAGAATGAGAAATCTTTATCATTCAATTAAAGTACACATATGCGCAGTATGGAATCATATGAAGGCAATATCTACTGTTTCTCCAAAGAATAAAAACGTACTAAACAAACTCTTCTTCGAACAGATGTGGCCACATTTTTTTATAAAATGACACTCCTTGTAAAATAGCATACTTTTCGAATTCTACTTGAAAGCTTTTCCCCCTGTTCTTTCTCAAGAAAGCAAGTCTGACTTCATCTGATGTTCGCATTCTTTTTCATAACAGAAAGCAATTCTTATATAATTTCGACTCTTATCATTACCATCAATTAAAATGTCATTATGGAAAGGAACTTTTAAAACTAATTAATCAAGGCTAGTAAGACGTTGTCAATGTGCCCTGAATTAATGTGCTTTGGTGTACACTTTGGCACAATGCCAGGTGTTGTGGCTCAGCGGAATTACGCATCCACTCTAAAGATCTGTGCTTGAACTCATGGTAACATGTTTGATTCCTGGTGGATTTACTCACCCTTTAACCCTTGTGGTGTAAATAAAAGTATCATTCAGTTGGTTAAAGAGAAAATCGGTTATTAAGTGCCAAGGTGACTCAAGGGTTGAGTGTGAACAACACAAATGCACTTGATATGTTACAGTACAAGAAATGACACGCACGATCTTTTTCAATAAAATGTCTGTGACCTAAAAACTTCGCGAAACCACTTTACATTAGTAGCGTGTTGTATCAGTCACTTACTTTAGGTGGTTATTTTTGCCACTTCATTGACGTGAAAATTACTTTAAAAAAATCTTCTCCGGGCTTCATTAAGACCATAATTCCTGCTTTTGTCCTTTTTTCACTAGACAGCTCTTTCATCATGCTGGTCAGCCTTAGTTAAGTAAAGAAACATCAGCTATCCACCTCCCGGGCGAACTGCATCTGGCTGCAGAACCATTGGTAGGAACAGTACAGCCTAATTTGAGCTTTCAAGGATCTGTTTCTAAGGAATTTGAAGTTCAGAATTGCATTACACACCCAATCAAAATGTTGATTTGAAAATGCAAAAATGCAACAAAATCAATCAAATTATGCACTACGCGTACCGTAATTCCTCATTAAGTTTAATTATGAAAATGCGTGATATCCAATAGCACTACAGGGTTGGCTAAATGAAACGATAGGAAATGCAAACATACTTTAAAATGAGATCTAATTAAAAAAAACTCAAAGATAGAAATCATCTTGAAAGGTATGTTAGTAATGAAAAAGTTCTCTTTCATAGATATAATTTAAAAATTAGAGCACGTAGGTATCGAGAATGTTTAAAGGAATATTTTTTCCAAATGTTAGGAACATAAACATTGTTTGTCATTCCATAAGCATAACAAAAACGCTGAAATGTATAAATATCTACCAGTTCATGATGCAGGCATCAAATGTATTGTTTTGATATACACAATGAATGACTCATCACCAAGAATTAACAATGGTAGTGAGGGAAATCTAGCTGCCAGGATGTGATGTAGAGACATGACAGTCTTGAAATGAGCTGTAGGAATCACAAAGGTAAACATGTTTTAGTCAGTGACACCTTTGTCCACCTTTGGAATTATGACAGAATGCAGAACACATAGAAAGAGGAAAAATGCGGAGAAATAAAGATATTTCTCCTCGTTGTGCCTCCCTTACGCCTCCCCTGGGGAGGTGTACATTTTTGGTGCTGCCTCAGACTTATGATTTTCGGTAAATGTGGGGCAGTGTCAAAAAGCCATGGATGTTGCTAGGAACGCCCCTTTCACATAGTCTTCTGCTTGAAAGGGGCACATATTTTTTAAGGCCATGAAAAGCCACGTAACATGGCTTTACGTGCCCTTATAAATTTGCCAGTGGCACATTGCACCACCGGAAGGTAAAAAAAGTGACGTTCCGGCAGCGCAAAGTGCCGGTAGGGCATCATAAATGAGGCCCCAAGTCTCTCTCCAACAAGGTCTCCTGCAGAGTGCAGTCCTCCGTGATCAGAAGTAACTTCGTGGGATAAGGGTTTCATCTGCATTTTGTGCCCCTGAAGAAGCAAAATAAAGGAAAGCAGTTCTAGTCTCTGGCTTGCCAGCAGAAATTGGAATTCCTTGAGTGCTTGAGTCATTATGTGAGTCCTCTTCTTCCAGCAGGAGCAGGAGTCTTCTTCCAAAGGGGCCTTGTTCTTTAGATGGAGTTTACCCAGTTTCAGGAATGTTCTGAGTAGGCCTGGTCAAAATTTTAATTACACCAGAGTAATTGGAGTAATTTTGGCAATTTCTAATTACTCTTGTGATGCAAAATTATCAAAAATAAAGTGATTACGCTAGTTTGTGTAATGAGTAATTTGGTACAAAAATCCTACCGGAGGAGAACAGGAACAACAAATGTAGCTAGCAAGAGTGGATGATGGCTGCTGCTGCTCTTGTTTGCATTTAGCGCTATTTTCTTTGCAAAAAATGCATTCTTGGGTCCATTTTAGACATGATGGTGTATTTTGCGCTAGAAGAATAGCCGTAATGTTGGGTTACGCTCCTAGTGCAATTCCACATAATTGTGCATAATTTCACACAATTAAACTACAGCAAATTACACGAGTTATACCAACCTGTAGTTCTGAGGAGGTGGTAATGGAGGTGCCAGATCTACCCTGTGCACTAGGCAGTGATTTGAGAAATTCTTTAAATCCTATTTTCTCACAGTACCCCATTTCCGTTTTCAGCATTCCTCTTTGTCTTACTGTAAAATCACTCAGGAGCCCATGTTTCAACTTGGCAGGAACCAGCTGCCACCAGGCAAGCCTATCTTCAGCTTCCTGCCCCTTCAATAACTGACAGTGAGCGGGTTTTACTTTCGTAGCTGGAGCCAGACTGTCTTGGAGGATCCTAGAGATGAAGAGTGAAACAGCTTTTGGCTTTTATTACACCTGTGGCCGTATTACATAAAGTGCCCCCGGGGCGCTATGGGCGTTTGCGCCCACTTTGCGTGCCCCCAGAGCACTTTGGTATTAATAAAGGGGCCGCAGATGTTTGTGCGGCCCCTTCTGTATTACCCATAGCACTGGCGCATATAAAGCGCCAGCGCTATCTTCAAGGGGGCATTCCCACATTTGCATGAGGGAATCCCTTTGCTTCTGTGCCCACGCCATATTACCGACGCGGGCGCAGAGGAAAGAAGCCCCCAGGAGGTGCACTGAGAGTGCACCATCCAAAATGTGACACACTGTTAGTGCGCCCCCTCATGGCAGTCCTCTGGAGGGGACAAAGGGAGACCCATGGAGCACCCAGACATCCCCTTGCAGGTAGGTGCTGTCACTGATTGCATCCGCCTGCAAGTCAATCTCTAACCCCCTTCAAAAATGCAGGCAGGCTGTCACCTGCACTGTGAAAACACGGAGCGCCTGTAAAGCAGCCGCTCCGTTTTTCAAAGGAATGTGCTGCCCCCAGGGCAGCGTGAGTTCGCGACAGCCCTGGGGGCAGTGCATTGATGGAAATAGGGCGCATTTTCACTGTTTGCTCCCGGCGCACCTTTTCAAAGGTGTGCCGGCGCAAACAATGAAAATGCACAATTTACCATAGTACGGCCCGACAATGGCATACCAACTCCAATATGTAGTGTGCCCTAGTTTTATATATTAGCACCCTGCCCTGTGGGCTTACAAGTCACACTTTTGGAGTGACTTATGACTATATAAAATTGGCTTTTCTTACATAGCTAAGACATTTTTAACTGCCATGTGTCACTGCAGTGCCCTCACACCTCAACCAGAAAGATCACAGTGATGCTCCTGACAGACGTATATTTGTGTGATATATGTTAGTGGTGTAAAAGCACACTGCAGCCCACATATGACATTTCATTTTGCATCCTTTAGTTGAACTTTAGACATCATTTAAAATGGATTCATAAGGAAGTAGGAAGTTAAACTGGCCAAATATGAAGTTATAATCACACATTTTAGGGGTGAATCATAGGCACTTTACTACAGTTTAGGAGTGACAAAATATATTGTCCAGTCATCCAAAATATGGGGTACAGCGACATAAATTGGGCAATTTCCTATCATAATAATCACAATACTACTAGTTATAATAACACCAAAAATATCAATAATAATAATACTCCCAGAGAGATTTGTTGATGAACGTTGCTCACCATGACTTGTGACTCAACCTTTCCAAATTCAAATTCGTGGAGACAGCCTCAAACAGGAATCAACTTCTGCAAAACTTTTAATGTGAAGGTAAGCTTTACCACCGGCAAACAGATCTTGTGCACTTGTTAGTCCACCTAAGTTTTCATCCTAAATACACTAAACAGACTAAGGGGCCGATTCCGATCTCGGCCAATAGGGCTCCGAATCGGATTTGGCTTAACCGGATCCGATTCGGAGCCCTATTGCCCGACCGATTCGTACGCGCGTCCGGGCAAGCGAGTACGATGCGAAATCGCCGACCGACTCGTCCGGGCGTCCCGACCGCTCGGACCGACTCGTTCCCGGGTCTAACCGCACCGACCTACTCGCTCGGACTCGACTCGCACCGCGCAATGGAGACGTTCCCCGGCCGGGTAAGTACGATGCGCGCCGCGAGCAGTCCGACCGAGCCGTGCACTCCGGCTCGAAAGAGCAGTCGGAGCCGTACTTTGGGGGTCCGTGTCAGACCCCCCTGTACGCGTAGCCACGCGAGTCGCACACAGGGGGGACCCATGGGTCCCCCCTACCTGTGCGTGTACGGCGCGAGTCGCTTTGCCGCGTACACGCCGTAGGGGGCGCCCTTGTCCGCCTCGCACCCATTGAGTCAATGGGAGCCCGCGTACGCGTTGTACGACAGGCTCCCATTGACTTCAATGGGAGTCCGACCGACTCGAGTCCGATGGCATACGTGCGCATCGTACTCGTTCGGTCGGGCTGCACGGGTCCAATTCGGTCGGAAATCTCTCCGGGTCCGGCTCGGTCGGAGAGATTTCCGGCCCGAATCGGAATCGGCCACTAAGTTGTGACACTCACAGTTTTAATGACATTTCCATTATTCTTCATTAATTTGTGTTTGTGCCCCTTTGAATTTATGTCAATGTCTGGCCACAGTGTGTTCTATTGAAAAGGCTTAATACTAATTTTAGCTATTTCATTAATTTTTCTTCCCCATCCTTTTTTAATTGCAACAGTAATTGTAAATATTAGTAAGACCCTTGACATAATGTCCCAATTTTTACTGAAATACTGTAAAGCACAACACCACAAGGCTGTAACCAAACTCAAAGTTTTGAACTAAAACCTGGAATGTAAATGGAAAAAATCAGCATATGTGATACATGGTAAATTCTTTAAAATCCATATGAGGGATTATCACAAAGTGGCATTGTGAGCAAAGAGAGTGTATTATGTTTCTCAAATTGTCTAGGAAGCAATAACATTGATGCTAAAAACCTTACTATCGACTCCAAAGATCCACAGAACTATCAATCAATATCCCACCTCCCTTTCCAAGTGTAATCATGGCTGTGAACCTGTTTAAACACTATATGAAATCAAAAATAATAATTTACTTCTTTCAGTTAGGTTTTAGATCTTTGAGGGATACAGAAACTTTGAATGAACATTCCAAAGTTTGAGAGGTGCAGAATTTTCGAGTGATGATGAGGTCTATGAGGCTCACTCAAAGCCTGACAAGACCAAGCCACAGGAGGTACACGTAGACCCAGTTGAGACCTGGGTAATAAGTGTATATAACAATTAACAGCGTCTCAACAGGCAATACTTAAAGACAGTTTTTTTTCAAACGAGCACAACAGTTGCCAGAAGAAGGAAACAGGGAGGCATAAATGGTTGTTGCAATATATGCAAAGAGCAGACTGTATTCAAACACAGTGGGGAAACAGCACTATATTACATTGAATGTATGTGTAATCTGTACAAACTTGTGCACATGTGTGCTCATGACAAAGGTGAATGGTGCAAAGTGACAAGTGAAACAGCAAAAAACGGCACAAAAGGGAACAGTAGTGTCATTATAAACAAGAAACCTTTTTGTGGATCAGGTTCATTAACAAAGATTTAAGGAAGGTCAATTATTTGATGTACCACAGAGATTGCGCCAAGGAATTGCGCTGGGAGGTCGACGGCGTTTCGACCTGTTGTAAGTTCAGGTCATCTTCAGGACCAGGTTACAGAGTTGTAAGTGCTGCGTGATGGTTGGAAGGCAAATCCAAGGGGGCTGTGAGAGTAGCATCCAGAACAGGTGTGCTAGGGGAGGTGAGACGCTCTTGAGGCTGTCTAAGGGGAGACCAGGGTTGTCCAAAACACATAATTTCCTGCTGGAATGTTCGTTTGGAGGCTTAATAAGACATCAATTAAACCGGTACAGGGGGGTGGGCCCGGAAGGTAAATCACAGTTATCTGGGGTCCGGCATTGGGGGTGGCGACATCCGGTGTCGTGGCTTATCGGGCAATCTACAGGCGTCTGGAGTAGCTAATCGGAGGTCAGCCGAGATGGCAGGATCCTCCAAGTGCCTCACTCACTGTGGCGTGAGTCCGAGCCACTGAGAGTCTGAGGCACTCGGACGATCCTGCCGTCTTGGCAGACCTCTGTTTAGCTATTCCGCACGCCTGCAGATCGCTCGATTAGCCACAACACCGGATGTCACCACCCCTGACGCTGGACTCCAGATAACTGTGATTTACCTTCTGGGGCCCAGCCCCCTGTCCCGGAATAATTGATGTCTAATTATGCCTCCAACCAAACATTCTTGCAGGAAACTACATGTTTTGGACCACCCCGGTCTCCCCTTGGACGGCCTCGCAGGCATCTTCCCTCACTTGGAACACCCCTTCTGGTTGGTACTCTCGTAGCCCCCTTAGATTTGCCCTCCAACCATCATGCAGCACTTACAACTCTGTAACCTAGTCTTGAAGATGACCTGAACTTACAACAGGTCGAAACGCCGTCGATCTCCCAGCGCAATTCCTTGGCGCAATCTCTGTGGGTCATCAAATAATTTACCTTCCTTAAACTTAAATCTTTTTTAATGAATCTGAACCACAGAAAGGTTTCTTGTATATATTGACACTACTGTTCCCTTTTGTGCCGTTTTTTCGCTGTTTCACTTGTCACTTTGCGCCATTCACCTTTGTCACAAGCACACATGTGCACAAGTTTGTACAGGTTACACGCACATTCAATGCAATATAATGCCGTTTCCCCACTGTTTTTGAATACAGACTGCTTTTTGCATATATTGCAACAAGCATTTATGCCTTCCTTTTTCCTTCTTCTTGCAACTGTTATCCTTGTTTCCAAAAAACTGTCTTTAAGCATTACGTGTTGAGACACTGTTAATTGTTATAAACACTCCAAGCTGGAGGCAGGAAAACCTGACGCCCTGATCCGACTCAAATTGTCAGCTGCATATGACATCATGGACTACAAGATTCTACACGATCAAATGGAAAAACTGACAGGCAACATTTATGTGAGGTCTCTGGAAGAAGCTATTTTGTTCCACCATCTGCAACAGGCAGCCTTTATTTGAATCCCTGTGTAAGTCATTTTCTTCCCCCAGCTACAATTTATTGATTAAAAAATATTAAGTTGGGCCACATGTACTATTGATCCTATTGGATGACGGAGAATTGACTCTGCGTTAGTGACTGGTGCTTATTATTTTAAAAGAAAAAAAAACGTTGACACTACTTTACCAGCACAGAAAAGTTACGTTGAAAAACAATGTTTCCTCTGACCTTTCTCATTTTATAAATAGGATGCCATTTAGAGATAGCTGAGGATCTTTCACCTGTTTGTTTTAAACGCTGCATCTTCCTTTGATTCTTTGTGAATCTTCATGACATAACTAATTCCTTACACTTTCCGAGTCGATTGTATATCTTGAAAAGCTTCAGAAGCATTGTAATATTGACTTTAATGCTGGCAAGTAGATGTGATGAGTACTGAGTGTGAGTAATATATCATCCTTGTAAAAAAATAGTTGATGAGTGTTTATGTTTAATAGCTTTGGACGAGCATGTCAACCCAGAAAGTGGTTCTATGACTATCAGGAATAAAGAGTTGAAAGTGGGCAGCCTGGCTGTGTTCTTTTGAATTATGAAGGGCTATCACAAGAATCCACTTCATTTTACTTGTGCAGTCAATGCTTCATAGTGCCACTTGACCTTGGGAATAATCTTGAGCCCCAAAACAGCCCTCTCCAGAGCCCTAAAGTATACCACCATTCAATGGATTTGAAGACTTGCTCTGTATCCAAGGATAAATCAAGAATTTTCCACTGGCTGTCCCGTGTTGAGCCCAATAGGCCGGTCATAGTTCTAACGTGGCTACTGGAAGAGAGGTACAAGCACAAGACTGACAAGTGAGTCATGTATCAGTGAGGTAACCACTCGATGTAGCCTATTGTCTAGTGTCTTGGCTAGAAACAGTGATGTTATTCAGTAACATTGTAACATATTTTAGCAGCACATATTCACCTACAGAGGTTATTTATTAGGTGTTTTATTGTTAGGTGACATTTTAAAGTATTTTTATTATTTTATTTACTTACAGTTAGGCAAATACATGGGAGTCTGATGGATATTATCTTCTATTTGAACTTTGCTTTCTCTAGCATTCTCTGCACTCTGCAGAAAACATTTTGATAGAGAGTGTAACTTCTTTTTTCAAAAGGTAGACTAATGTAAGGAAAACTGAATACATCATTTAAGTAAATTAGTGTATGAATCATTTACAACTGTTAAGCATTATAATGTGTTAATTACTCAGCAAACGGTCACTGCACACTAAGATGGGAACAGAATTGATCATCGATCAACAAATAAATAGCCCCTTTTCAGAGCCCTGTTTGCCCTTCTATGATATAGGAAGTTCAGGGTAGTGACTCTTAGTTGATCCTGTGCTGAGCTTCTGAATATAAAATACTGCTATCCCTGACCCCACATCATTCAGGTTGGTGCCTATGTCTGTAAAACTCCTACTGAGTCAGTACCTTATATATTTTATGGTAAATATTAATTTCAAATTACTTAATCTACAGAGTGTCTAAAGTGGTCTTGCTAAATGTAGCACAGTATCAGTAGTTCAATAGGCGGGGATTTCACTGATAATGTTAATCTAAAATATGTATCCACAATAAAAAAGATTGGGAATGGGTCATATTGAGAATGGATCACTCTACATTGGCATCTCAAACCAGCTCACGCAAAGACTGCAGACCATCCAAAACACCACCACCAGACTCATCCTAGATGTTCCTTGAAGTGCTCACATTGCTTCCTACCTCACTGAACTACACTAGCTACCCATCCAGAAACATTGCAAATTCAAGCCGCTCATCCAAACCTACAAAGCCCTCCACAGCATCAGACCAGCAACCCGCAATGACCGACTTCAACTCTACCAACCTTCAAGACAGCTGCGCTCCACTTCACTCTCCCTCACACGAGTCCCCGGCACCCACAGAAGCAAGTCAGGAGGGCACGCCTTCTCCTTCATCACCACCAAGAACTGGAACAAACCTGCTCATCAGAACTGCTACTCCACTTCTCAATTTCTGAAAGAAACTGAGGTCCTGGCAGTTCAACTTGGAGCACCGCCTGACCTATGACCTGTTCCACAGGGGTGATAAGCTGTGCCATACAACTCAACATAACATAGCATAACATACCATAACATATAGAAGGTATTTATTTATAGTTTGGATATTTCCAATGCTAAGTATGAATGCATCTGAGCTGATTGATTTATATTCCTCATGAACTAAATAAAATGTTACCTGATATATTCTCATTTGACAGTATAACACATTATAGAACATGCACTCTTCATTTACAGAAGAGGGCATTCAAGTTAATAAATAATAGCAAATATACAGTCAAGGGACAATAAATATATGAGTTCAGTCAGTGAATTCTAGCCTTATGTTAATTAACACTTTTTGATAAATATCACCAGGGATTTGATTGCAAATCGTAATGTAACAACAGGGTGCTGATTGTTAATCTTGAAAACTATGCCTGTTAATTGCTCTCTGCTTGGCCACGTCTTTAATTTACAAAAACACCTCATAACTTGTAAGGTGCAGATCCTATTGGACACCAGGGCCACCTGTATGACCGAATTATTTTGCGAGCCCCTGATTGTGATTTTTTTGTGACTCAAAATGCGATGTACAAATGTGTCTCAGACACATTTAGCGATTCCTAATGGGGTCGCCATTGAACTTCCTCATCAATATTCATGAGGTAGGTCGCAATTTGCATACCATTGGGAACCGAAAAAATACACAGGGATGCTTGCCAGCTGGGGACAGCAGACCACCATCTCTGTGTTTGCTTTTAAATAAAGCAACTTCTTTTTTTAAATGCAGCCTGTTTTCATTAAAGGAAAACAGGATGCGTTTCAAAAAGAAAAATTAAATGTTCCAGTTTCATTTTTTAAGAGTAGGCAGTGGTCCCTGGGAACACTGCCTGCTCTTAAAAAATGTTTTGTCTGCCATTTACAAAGGAGAAGGGGTCCCCTGAGGACCCCTTCCTGTTTGCGATTGTCTTACCACCTTCTTGAAGTAGGCGGTAAACTGCAAAAGTGTTGCGACCGCATTCTGGTCACAAAACATTCTTACATTCCCCTGTGACTCGCTATTAGGAAGGGACACCCTTGACACGCCCCTTTCTAATATTGACTTGCAAACCCTATTTAGGTTACTGACTCATAAAATAGGGTTAGAACATGCCAAACGGCTGTTTAGCGGTCACCACTGGCCGATTTTCCATTTGCAACTGCTAAAATGAGTCTTACATATGGCCAAGGCTCCTCACTTTGAAAAGTATTCTTAAGAAATGATCTAAAATTGTAAGTGTGCTAATGCATTACAACAGCACAATTACGGGCCACATGTATGTACCTTTTCTAAGGTTGCAAATGGCCCAATTTGGAGAATCGGGCCGTTTGCGACCGGAAAAAAGGCTTTCCCAATGTACCAAACCCTATTCTGCGATTCATTAACCTATTGCCGAAACGCAAAATGGGTTAGTGATTTGCTATTAGGACGGGGCGTGTTTAGGGAGTCACTTTTTAATACCAAATCGCATAGAAATGTAGGAATGTTTTGTGACCGAAATGTGGTCGCAAATCATTCACATTTTAACACCTACTTCAAGTAGGTGTTAACCCATTCTCAAATGGGGAGGGGTCCCCAAGAGGCCCCTTCCGCTTTGTGAATGTATGTTAAAACTTTTTTAAGAGCAGGCAGTGGTACCACGGACCAATGCCTACTCTTAAAAAATGAAAGGAAAACTTTTCTTTATTTTTTTCTAAACGCAGCCCGTTTTCCTTTAAAGAAAAACAGGCTGCATTTAAAGAAAAATAAAAGATTGCTTTATTTAAAAGCAATCACGGACATGGTGGTCTGTTAATCCCCGTGATTTTAGCGATTCCTAGGGGGTCGCAAATTGCGACCTACCTCATTAATATTAATGAGGTAGGTCAATTTGTGACCCCCTATGAATCACTATATAAGACTCTTGGAGTTTCATTCATTTGTGATAGCGATTACCTAATTGCGATTCACAGAAAATCGTAATTAGGTAATCGCTATTACAAATAATGATACATGTGGCCCATAGTCTTATTGGCAACACAACGTGTGAAGTCCAAGCAAACGTCTACCATACGAAATACAGCTGTAAGCCAACACGGCTCGCAAACTAACCCCACCCTAAGGAACTTTTTCAGCTAAACACTCTTCAGATAAGCTTTGAGGACTCCATCCTTTTAGGGATACTTTTGAATCTTACATTCTTCTGAACTCCCTTCTTCTTCAGAGAGGATCACACCTTATCAATGGTGATGAAGAAATCCTTTACCACTTGAATCGCACTCAGGTGTGACAGACTCATGAGGCAAAGTCCTGAGCATTCTTACATTAATGGAAGAACAGTCTGCATCTGCCTTCCTTGATTTTATTATTTGATCACTTTTCTTAAGTTGAGATGTTGACGCTTTACAAAACATCAAAATAAAGAAATCAACAAATAAAGAAATAAGGCAGACTCCGTTGTTGCTTATGGCTAAAAAGTTGATGCCTACCTACGCTGTTTAGAAAGTGGAGTAATAATATGCTATTTTTATGCATAGTTTTAAAGGGAACTTGATTCTTCTTTTATATGCAGCACTTTCCATCTTTTACAGCAGGCTCTTTTTTATTAGTCATTTATGCAGCTCACGGTGATTACTTTGTTCAGGAAAACTCAAAAAGAGAGACGACATAGTGATTTGAATCCAGTTGTGAAGTCTGACGTACATTCATTTAATAAAATAAATCAACTTTTTAAATACAAAAATAAATGTGAAAACCAACCTCAAGCAGACCAGTGCGCAGCCATGAGGAGGATTCATAATACTGTCTTGTTATTCTTTAGTGGTCAATAAAACAGCTGTTACTGTAAGTGCTATAAATAATAGATGTGACTATTATCCAATGTAAATGGCAAACAATTTATGATCCTGAAAAGGGTGAAAGTTTGAGCTGGCATTATTGAAATTCTAAGGAGCAATCGTGTCAGGCACTTCATTCCCTGAAAAGATATTTCAGCATAGAAAAAACAAATCTTGCTCTCTGGATGTCACTGTTTCAGGGCATTATATGTGCCTAGGTGGGCAGCCAATCCCAGAACACAGGCAAAGTCTTCATACCTTTAGAATTTGTGACCAGATGATGTAAGTGCTCTAATGATGAAGTCTCCTGTAAATCATTTCCACTAACGGGTCTGCGAAAACTGTGTTTTGGTGGTGTAGCCGGCAACAGCTCAATCATTGGAAACACCACATTCCACCACACTCTAAATGAGGTGGCGTGAAAAGAGCATATTCCTTTTTTGACAGACATTATGTTACCAAAAAAAAGACACTAAGGGGCATATTTACAAGCCCCTTGCGCCGCCGGTGCGTCACTTTTAATATGAGAAGAAGTGACGTACTGGCGGCGGAAGGGGCTTGCAAATAAGCCCCTAAGTGCCTTGTTCCCAAATAATATCTGTGTGTATACATTGAACGAACGTGTCCAAAACATGGCATTTGTGAATGGATATTTTTGATAATCAAACAATCTAGACGTTAATTTGTGTATGTGTAGTTTGTGCATCAACTGGTGAGCAGTTTTTCCTACTCTAAAGCATAAATTAGTTGTGGGGAAAATTGATGTTCCTCCTGGGAGTGTCACAGGATTTGGCAGTACAAAAGTGGTGAGCTCATCCAATATTATTAAGACACAAGTTAAGGGGTTTTCAAAAATGCATGTCATGTCATTTTTAAGATTCGTTGCAGATGCAAGAGGTGCAATGCATGTGATAAGTTACCAAAGAATTCCATTATTTAATGCAATTGGTGAAGGTCTTTTCACTTGGACAATGTTTCTATGTGTTGAAAATAAGGAAATATAATTATATAAAGGCACGTCTACTCTATCTTTATGCCCGTGCATTGTCTGCAGGCATGGTTTCCTTTCTGATAAAATTATTACAGTAACAGCTTTGAAAGATGTGGTTTTGCTATAGTTATGTCTGGGTGTGTCTAGTATGTAAATCTTGAAAAATGCAAAAAAAAGGAGAGAGTCACAGCTCACTGAATTCCTGGACCAAAACCACCTACTGGACGCCTCTCAATCAGGAGTCTGTGCCAACTACACCACTGGGACCACGCTGATTGCTGCCACAGATGACATCAAAACACATCTCAATCATAGAGAAATGGTGGCCCTGATCCTCCTCAACACAGTCTCCCTCAACCCTCATCAACAAACTCTACAACATAGGCACATGGCAAGACGCCCTCAAGTGTATTGCCTCCTTCCTTACAGGATGCATACAGAGCATCCAACTGCCCCCCTTCACCTCCGCCCCAAAGACATCATATGTGGCGTACCACAAGGATATCGCTCAGCCCCACCCTGTTTAACAGCTACATGACCACCCTGGCAGACTTCATCAGATCCCAAGGCCTCGGCATAATCTCCTATGCAGACGACACTCAACGGATCATATTGCTTACTGAGAACCCCGCCAACACCAAAACCAACTTCTGCATTGCCATGACCAATGTAGCCAAATGGATGAAAGACAACTGCCTCCATCTCAACTCTGACAAAACTGAAGTACTGATCTTCGGGAAGAGCACCTCCACTCGGACCCACACCCACACCCACCGACCACGCACGCAACCTCGGCATCATCCTTGACAACCAATTTACCATAAAACGACAATTTAACACAGTCGCCTCCTCCTACTTCCACACACTTCTAATGCTCTGCAGAATCTTCAGATGGATCCCAACCAACACCAGAAAGACCGTCACTCAGGCCCTCGTCACTAGCCGCCTCAACTATGGCAATGTCCTCTACGCCGGCATCTCCATCCAGCCCCTCAGAAGACAACAGACTATAGAGAATGCTGCAGCCAGACTCATCCTAGACCTCCCCAAATGAACCCACATCGCCACCCACCTGAGAGACCTCCATTTTCTCCCCATCCAGGGAAGATGCCAGTTCAAGATCCTCACGCACGTCTACAAAGCCCTCCATGACCTAGGATCTGCCTACCTCAACCATCGACTGAACTTCCACTAACCCGCTAGATACCTACGCTGCTCTTCACTTGCCCTTGCACTTACCCCCTGCATCCGCTGCACCCGCAGCTGTGGCCACTCCTTCTCCTACATCGCAACCAAGCATAACCTCCCCCTCCAGTTCCTTATGGCCCCCTCGTTGGCAAACTTCAGAAAGAGACTCAAGACCTGGCTCTTCGATAGAGACACAGTGCCCAGATACCCCTAGGGGTGACAAATGCTGATTGATTCATTGATTGATTGATATATATCCTTTTGACTGACTAGACTTTCTCATTTTTACTTAATCAGGAACTGGAACAGAGCAAGATAGGATGCCTAGTTGATTCTGATTGGTATGTGGGGGTTACATGTCAATTAACTTTTCAATTCAAAGAAAATTAAATATTTATTTTGGAAAAAAATAAAGTGTACAAACATAATTGTTAGAACTGGGGGTCTCTAGTTGGCAGAGGTAGGTACCTTTGTCCAAATAGGGACCCTTGCTTCTAGTCAGGGTAAGGGGGATACACTCCTAAAATAACCCCTGCTAACCCCCTTGGTAGCTTGGCACCAGCAGGCAGGCTTATCTCAGAGGCAGTGTGTAAAGCATTTGTGAACACATACAGTAACCCAGTGACAACACTGCAGATGGACACCACACAGGTAGTAGTATAAAAAAACAAGTATTTTTATATAGACTTAACACAAGACCCAAACGACAAAAATCCACAATACAGTATTCAAAAATAAGACTTTAGAATGGTAGAAATAGCTCAGTTCAATAAGGATAATAAATGCAACACTTTACTCTCAATGTACCTTTGGATGAGTAATGCAAAACAAACAAAAGGGTCGCAGGAAAGGTGATGCTTCGATTCCTTACACGCCGAAAGGAGGATGCGTCGGTTTCTTATTACGGCCCGGTTCTGATGCGTCGAGATGGCGCTTCGATGCGATGACGATCCGGTGCGATGCGAGAAAATGGCGTCTTGCGTACGGTGCGACAACGTAGACGGGATGCGTGCACGCCCGACGGCCGTGCGGCAACTCAGCGATCTTCTGAGCCGCGACAGGCCCTGCGACACGCTTCTCCGGTGATGCGCCGGCATCCTCTGTGGCGGCGGCACGCTTCTCCGGCGATGCGAGGCGCTTCGGTGATGCGATGGCGGCAGCAGCGGCACGCTTACTCCGCAATGCGACAACAACTGCTGCGGCGGCACGCTTCTCCGGTGATGTGGGGCGCTTCGGTGATGTGACAGCTGCAGCGGCAGCACGCTTACTCCATGATGCGTCAACACTGCTGCGGCGGCGACACGCTTCCTCTTTGTTAAGTGGCGCTTCCAGCTCCCAGCGACACACAGTCTCTCAGAAGGCCCAACAGCAGTAGGCACTTCAATTCCCAGCAAGGGAATTCAGGAGGGGAGCTGGGGAGGAAGTCTTGTATCCCTGAGACTTCAGGCAGGAGGCAAGCTCAATCTCAAGCCCTTGGAGATCTTCCTCAAGATGATGAAAGCACACTCAGTCCTTTTCTCCTTTCTTTGGCAATAAAGTAACCACTGCAGGCCAACCCCAACAACACACAGCATAGGGGTAGTCTCCTCCTTCAGCTTCCTGGTTCTTCTCCTCAGCAAAGGTTCGTCTTGATTCCCAGAAGTGATCTAAAGTCTTGGGGTCTGGGCCCCAGTATTTATACTAGCAAATCCTTTGTCCTCTGAAGGCAGAGGGTCCTGTACCTCGTCCAAACCAGTTCTGGGTGCATTCTGCCAGTGCACAACTTCTTCCTTTGTCAGTGTGGGCCAGGGTCATCAGACACACCACAGGAGGTGGAGCCAGCATTGTGGAAGGCAGGCACAGCCCTATTCAGGCCCAGGTGCTACTCCTCCCACCACTCCCAATGCAGTTAGGTCTATTCAGCCTAGTGCTGACTCACCCTGTCTCCTGGAGTCTCCCAGCCCCTGTCACTCACAAAACCAGACATACAATCAACAACCTAGCAGAGGCAGGCTGGATGGTTAGGCAAGAAACTACCTACTTTCTAAAAGTGGTATTTTCAAACACAGAATGTTAAAACCAACCTCACTAAAAGATGTATTTTATCATTCTGAGTTCAGGCATACTAAATTCGTTTTTCTACCATGTTCCCTGGGTCAGTTAGGTTTATAAGATGTTATAATCAAACTGCCCATTCTGGCCTATGGGAGCAGGTAGCCTTGCAATAGTGAAAAACGAAATTGGCTGTAATTCACTATCAGGACATGCCACACACATCAGGGCATGTCCTACCTTTTACATACAATGCACCCTGCCCTTGGGCCTACCTTAGGGGTGACTAATATGTAGAAAAGGGAAGGTTTAGGGACTGGCAAGTGGGTGCACTTACCAAGTCAACATGGCAGTACTAGACTGCACACAGGCTCTGCAATGGCAGGCCTGAGTCACACTTTACAAGCTGCTCCGGTGGGTGGCACAATCAGCGCTGCAAGCCCACCAGCAGTATTTGATTTACAGGCCCTGGGCACCCATGGTGCACTATACTAGGGTCTGACAAGTAAACCAAATAAGCCAATCATGGAGTCACTAATCCATTCCATCAATTTACAGGGAGAGCATATGCACTTTAGTACTGATCAGCAGTGGTAAAAGTTCCCAGAGCCATAAAACCAACAAAAACAGGTCAGAAAGAATACAGGAGGAAGGCAAAAAAGTTCAGGGATGACCCTGCAAAAAGGGCCAAGTCCAACAATAATCATTTGTAATAGAATCCAATATTGACCACAAATGTACTCAATTTACTTTCAAAATATTTTGCAACATTAGAAAAAAGAATATATCATTCATAACAACAATATATCACACTACATTATTATTAATAGTGTAACACAAACCTCCTAACAGTTAAATCTTTCCTAAGACTTTGTCTCTCGATATTTTTAAATCACTTTCCAAGATATCATACATCCCAGAACAAACATCCTTTGCTAATTCTGCCCATATTCATTGAAATAATCAAATGAACCACTGATCAAAACTTTTGAAAAATCCCCTGCCATCCTTTTTTTTAATACGACAAGACAGAGATAATGTTAGAAGGGCACGCTTGAGATACAGTGTAACGTGGGGTTCTTGCTTAAACTGTCAGAGCATCACTGTCATTTTACACCTAGTTTAAAAGATCCCACAGACAAAGTGTAAGGATGGACGCTTCTGACACACTGTGCAGCTAAGCCATTCCATCATCTTTTTGTATTTGTTCCTGATGTTACCCTCAAACCAGTAAAATGCATATTGGTGTTCTTCATGATCAGTCTTATCATCACATTCATTTCAGATCAGTCTGAACCCAGGGAGCAAAGAAACCCATGGTTCATCCCACCCTCAATCTTAAGTGGGTAGCCTACTTGTCTCCCTCTGACTGCGCATTGGCTGATGTCAGCATAATCTATAGTTTTGTGTTCTTTGAGGCACCTGGGGGAGCGGCCTAGTGGCTATGCCTTGTAAATAAAGTTCAGAGACCTGCAGCTGACAATATTTACTGGTGCATCTCATCTTATGGTTACCAGTCAATGATCATAAATTCTCACTTGCCACAATTTGCCGATTTACACTGTTTGTGGTGACTTGTCCTTCTGTGGAACGTTTGTAAACTTTTGTTTCTCCTTTCTTAGTCTACCTACCACCTCAGTCTTGCAGTGGTGGCCGGTAATTTTAAGAGGGAGGGGGCAGACGGACGGGACACACATGCACATGCACACATACACATACACACTCACAGCCATGCATTCACACACTCGCACACACACAAACATCCATTCAGAAAACTCATTACTAAACATTCATACATACAGGCACGCATGCACCAAACATTAATTTTAAAAAAACACACACACCTGCAACTCTACCTCGGAGGTCCCAGGATGCCTGGGAATGCTGCCTTTCTGAGGTCAGTCAATGAGGGAAGGCAGCAGTCCCAAAGTCGTCACAGAGTGGGATGGGGTCAGTGAGACTGCTGACCCCACCCCACTCTGTAATGAAGTGTCACTGATTGACACTCGCACGTGGGCGCTTCAGGGCTTAAAACAGAAGCACCCAGGTGCAAGTCAATCAGTGACGCTAACCCTCGTCACTAAGGGGAGGGCATCAGGGACCTTTGCTGAGCTGAGGAGGTCATGCCCACTGGAGCTGTGACTTCCTCCCCCCAGCAAATTTTAGCTCAGGCAGCCAGGAGCCTGCACATTTAGCGCATGTCTGGCTCCTGGCTGCCTGACCTGAAAATGACCTTTGTTCAGCCTGACAGACACTGTTCGTGAGGGGCAAAAGCAGGGGTGTGGCCCCTCGGCCCCAATGGATGGGCCGCGGCTGCACCCTTGGGAGACAATAGAATCTGATTTGCCTCCACAATCTCAGATACTATTTCTGTCTGTTATCATCTCCTCTGCACAATAAGTATATTGTCCAGTTTGCAAACAACTGGGAGGGGGGCATCTTACAATTCCTAAGAATCTAAGTATGTAATGCGCACGTTAACATCTCAAACAGGATCTCTGAATATAGACCATATCAAATGATTGCTTGATTAAAATACAGAAGCAATATTTCTGCTATTACACTACTCGTGCCCTCTCCCCAGGGTCTAACTGGGAAAAAAAATCGGCCATGGCACTGACAAAAAGTGACCTCCATTAGCAAACTAGTTAGCTTAAAAAGTTGCTTACATTTCCAAATCAGTCCAGGCCAACTTGTAAAGACACATGCATTTGTGTTTTCAGTAGGCAGTATTTGTTATAAAATCAGGGAAATCAACAGTGAAATCCAGCCCACAAACTGCTACAAAGACAGTCCACACACTGATCTGTCATATCAGCCCATCGGGCAGGGTGTGATTGCCCTACAGGCCAGTCCGACCCTGCCTTTCTCCAATACCAGAATCCACGAACATCTTTTGCTTTCACAAGCATTCACAAAAAATACTCTGTATTTATGATCACTTACTCCATAATCCACAAACTGGTATGTCAAACACTGAATACAAAAGTATGCTTTGTTCCTGGTATTAGCCAAAAGAGAAGCTTGAGCCAAACTAATCGTCAGTTGCTTGAGATCGACCACATAGCTGTATTTCTATTTTTAGGAGAAGCACAAAGTACTGCCTTTTCTCGCTTATCTGTAGGACTGTGACCACAAATAACCTGAGCATGTTAGGCTCTAGGACTGTGAATTGTGGATCATGTCCACAAACTGACGCTTCTTTTAAGACAGATTAATGAACAGGCGTGTCCACATGTGAAATTGGCATTAGGTTGCTCCTGAATTAAACTCCCACTGTTGATACCCAAATAAATGAATTTGACAAACAGATGAATATCCCAAGGAAGTATTAGTCACTACTCAAAGTGACAAGGAGACAGATTGCTGTTTCTTAAAGTGAATTAATAAATACATTGGAAATATGTCAGAGGTACTATTTAGGTTTCAATAAATCGTCATTGCCTTTCACAGATAGTATTTTAACATCAAATCCTTGCTGCTAACATTGCTTTTCCCACCCCCAACCAGTGACAGTGCTAATTCCACATTTTCAAGCTATGGCAAAAGGGACTGACGCATTAATTGTTGGATGCCAAGGTCTTTAAAAAGTATAGTTATATAAAGTTCAGGATTCTGGTGAGTCATGTACAGAGAAAACATGCCAAAATAAATGGATGCTCAAGCTTCTGATATGTCCACATTTTTGTTTTCCAGAAGATGGCTTATGAAGACATTTAAATTATGTTATAGAAGCCATAGACAAGTCATAGGCTGTAAAAGGGAAAACACCCACAACACAAATCACCCAACATGGAATATGCTCTCGTGGTCTTATTATTAATCTGTTGCATTAGATGAAGGTTGTTTATTGTGTATATTGATGCTGTTTATTCATTAGCCAAGGTTTTTCTGAACTTGTGGTCTATTAATTAATGGAAACGCACTCTTCCAGCATGGGCAGAAACATTTGTAATCTTGGCCTGGTGGTGGTGGCATTCCTCCAAACATGGGGACATTAAGGTATACCCAGTAAATATTGATTGCACATGAATCAGTACTTATCAGTTGAGAAGTTAAAAAAGATACTTCTTTGCGAACATCAAAATGAAAATTATGCTCTAACGGTGTCTGATAATCCCATGCCAATGTGCACAAAAAATGCACTTCTGCTTTTTTTCCCCTACCTGATTTATGCCAGGTTTGACCTGTTGTAAATCAGATTGAGCAAAACCCCCGAGATGCACAATATATGGACATGTTCCAATGCTGAGTTTGCGCACTGCTCAGTATTTGACCAACAGTCAGGATTAGGGCCATATAGTCATGTCAATGTGAACCAACATTTTAACCAATCTTAAGTGTACACCTAGGTCTTGATTCATTTAACTTAAATCTAGAAACAGTGTAATACCGCCCCATGAATATGCAGCCATATATTTGACATTAAACCTCGTATTTCTTTGGTCTGCCTGGATACAACCATGCTTCTGGTAAAGCAGATAATTCGACCCCATAATCAGCTAATTTCAGGAAACAGCTGGAGTATTCACCAAAATGCACGATGCACAAGACTAAAGAGAACAAAACATAATACTGTTTAATGTTTGTACAGTAAGTGCACAGAGAAGCCCAGATGCACACACATACTAGTAAAGATGCGGATAGATCAACAAACATACCACCATGCACCAACAAAGGCAAGGGAACCCCTACCATTCATGTATGCAAACCAAAAGCCACACATTCAATCATTCCCACAGATCAACAGTTATGCATAACTCTGTGCCAAAGGGGGCTCAGCGTGATGTATAACAGGTGAGCACTGGTGGTGTACTCGAGGAGGTGGGTAGTGAAGAGCAGCAGAGGAACACAGGGAAAATGCATGTGGGAAACAGAAGCAGCAGCGGCCGGCTCAGGTAAGCGTGGTGGGGCAGAGGGGCAGGGCAGGGTGGGTGGGGGGAAAGTCGACAGACGACGGATTAGGTATACTGTGACGGCCGGCTCAGGTAAGCGCTGTGGGGCGGAGGGGTGGGGCAGGGCTCGGCAGGGGGGGAGCCGACAGACGACGGAATAGGTATTATTTATTTATTTAATCATACCTATTCCATCGTCTGTCGACTTCCCCCTCTCACCCTGCCCCGCTCCGCTCCACCGTGCTTACCTGAGCCGGTCGCCGCTGTAGGTATAGTTAAATAAATAATAATGACGCTGGTACAAAAATGAGGGAATGGGGTGTTTTGCTGTAGGGAACTCAGCAGGGCTCGAGTCGGGGTAACACACGGGTGGACGGCGTCCCCCCACTTATTTTACCGGGAGCTCGATAACTGGAGCAAATGGAGCCACACATTCACTCTTTGGCCTCTCTGGGGCGAGATCGGAGCTCATTCAGAACGCTGCTCACGCGCTGGCTTCTCTGATGCAATCGCATCTAAGGGGTGAGCGAGGGGAGGCAATGAGTCTGATGGTGCAAGCCACCTTTCGTGACGTCACTTCCTGTCGTGACGTCAGCGTCCCCCCACTTCTTTTTTTAGGACTTGTGCCCTGGAACTCAGGATCATATCAGAAAGGTGTACTTTGCAATATGTCTGGCACAAGTGCTGTTTTTATTGCTTTGCATTACGGTACATGTGCTATTCTTTCAACTGTAAATACAGAACTAGAAATTCCAAAGCACACCGTAAAAACTGGACCATGCCATGACCATGCTCCTCATGCGTGACAGAGAAGACGTCAACGGCGGCCCGCTCAGGTAAGCGCAGTGAGGCAGAGGGGAATGGCAGGACGCGGCAAGGGGGGCAGACGACGGAATAGGTATTATTTATTTATTTAATTATACCTATTCCGTCATCTGTCGACTTCCCCCTCCCGCCTTGCCCCCTGAGGTAAGCTGGAGTTGAGATGTGAAATCATTCAGCAGCGAAGAAGGATCAAGATGAGTAGGAATTAAAAAATAACGCAAAAAAACAGAAAAGAAAGCAGTAGAGAAACTGAAGAGAGAAGCAATTCATATAACAATGTGGGTTGTCAGAGAGATAACATAAAGAAAAACAGATTTGTTAAAATTAGACTGCAAAGGTGCCAGGAATCAGGAGTTGTGTCCCTTAAAGAGAGAAAAGTAATTTTCTAGCTGGGAGAGAGCAACTGCTATGATGACGCTGAGTAGTGCAGAAAGTCATGAATTAGCATATCTTTTCGATTTTATAAAGATGTAATTGACATGCATAAACATTACAGAATAATGGAATGAGAAAGAAACCAGTGGTCAAAGACCATACCCGTAAAATGGTAGTGGTGTACAGAAGAATTTGGGTCGGAGGAAAAAGAGCTGAAAGTGGTGCGACAAGTGTGAGAGGAAGAAGTGGTATTAAAGGGAATCTAGGGTTAAGTCAGAGAGACTAGGAAACTTAGGTTTGAGCAGAGGAAAGGTCATTATAAATAGTGTCACTCAGAGATAAATCATAGGAGTAGAAAGAAGCAAAGACATGAATGTCATGCTGAGATATGTCCAAGGAAGAGATGACACAGATGAGGGAAGTAATGAAAAATGAGAAAACTTTTGACTTGACTGAATGCTGCAATTATCAAAACTTAAAAGACGAAAACCCCACAACTCTGCAATTATACAACAATGCTATGCAAGTTTTTATGATTTCAAGTTAATATCTCAGCAGCACCAACGATCGTACATCAGATGCTGTTTCTTAAAGGAAATGTTTGCGGGGCACCTGGCCTTCGGGCCATGAAATGCCAATCAGGCCCTTCTAAAGACCTCGAGTGAAGCGTCCCAGCGGACGGATCGATGAGTGACAGGAAGAAAAGCACGGCCATGGTGTCAACAAGAAGCGAAGACAGCGCCAAGCGCCCCACTTTCTCGGCGTCCTTGGGAGTCTGTACCCGCTGCCCTTGATCTTGTGCATTTATTGTAGGCGCATAGGGAAACAATCGTGCCTGGAATTAAATAAGTGAAAGGCAGGAAGACGTTGGAATAGCCGCCCTTTCTTTATATTAAGTTCCTGGAAATCAGAACCATTCAGTTCTCGTCCATAATTACCTACCGTGGTTGTTTTCTGCAAGGAGTGAAAACATTTACATGTCCGTTCAATTTGCTGACTGCTCATAAGGCAGGTGTGTGATAGATTTGCATCTGGTTTGTGAACAGCCGAAGCAGTTGCAGAGCGTGTACAAATAATATGTCTGCCACTCAAAGACTGTTAGCTAGAGAAATATTGAGCAAATTGCCTTTCTAGCCTGCACTAATGGTGTATTTGTAAAATGAATACGGAGCTCTCCGTCTTAAGCTGCGCCTGAAATGCACGATGACTGAACATGTTTATTCAATTATCTTCAATATAAACACTTACATATCCCCAAAGCCTAAATGTTGGGTCTTGAAATACTGATATTGATGCAGGTGTCCCAATCAACCACATCCTAGGCATCCTTTCAAAAATCTTCAACAATTTCCTAGAACAATAATAACAGCAACTCGTGTTTTTATATAGAATTTCAAAATATCCGCCTGTCACTGAGCGCTGCAAATAAAATATGTTACTTTTATCCACTTTACTAACTGCTGAAGGACGAGCCAGCTTTGCCAGAATTCGGACTCATGACATTCATCTCACCTCTGACCACGTGTGTGTAACAAGCATTAAAGTCGCTTGCCATCTAGCTGGTTACGGATTCTTGAATAAAGTTTCATTTTCCTTGTAGATGTGAGGGCCAGATAGTGATAAGAAAATAAAAAGCAGCTTTAACTTGAATCACCCACATAAATGGCCTAAAATGTCCTTTTGCTTGATGATGCCAGCTTGGGTTTTGAGAAGTAGTTGCCATCATGCACCGGATGGGCACATTAAAGGGCTGGATCACATACGCTGCATAAATGGTGCGTTTTATGTATCTGCATTAACTTGCAGCAAGGTACTAGTTAGGTTCTATTAATAACTTTCAACATATTTCGGCAGTCAGTGCTAATTTGTGGCAGCAGAAACACATTGTTCTAATGTTGCATGCTGTAGTCATAATAACAGCATTGCTTTCACTGCCAGCACATAGCAGAAATCGCTAAATAAAAGGAGCAAATTATTACATCCTTATATAAAATGGTAAAAACATTATATAAAATGGTACTAAATATCACATGACTGCAAATTAGTACAGACAAAGGGTAACAACACAACGGCAGTTAGTGTAACCCATTCCATTAAGTAGTGTAATCATTCTGCTGCTGGACTACTTCACATCATAAGCTAGGCATCACATCACGGGTATAGTCAGGGGTACCTGCAGCGGAGACCAGTCTCTCCACTTCAGAGCACATCCACCACAGTCACCTTGCTCTAGCCTCACAATGTCTTTGTACCTCACCTTGAGAAATAAAATGTTAGGATTGTCAATAGCAGATGACTGCCTTAGTAAACATTCACCAGTAACAAACATGTAGTAGAGAAACCAGCTTCAGAGACTGCACTGATGACTAGGTGATGTTTATTAATTAGAAACAAGTTGACAACACCAACCGAGCTCTACAAATCAATTTAAATTTGGCACACCACAATTGAGCTAAGTATCTGGTGTACGAAGCAAATTTTGTGGTCACTAACACTCAATATGCAAAAAGCAAAGTGTTTGACACTGTATGTGTGAAACCCATTTAGGAAGTCAGAAAATTATTTCTGACTCACAAAATGGGTATGCAGACCCATACCATGTTAGGAAGGGCTGTTTCGTCCTAATTGCGATTCGGTATTGTATGTATCAACGGTTTGCGACCACAATTGTGGTCACAATCCATTGATCTGTTACAGACACCTGGAAGGAGGTGGTAACTGATTTTCAGGGACACCTTCCCCTTAGTGAAAGGTATTGGAAGCCTCGGGGCAGTAGGCAGTGCTCTGAGGGATCACTGCCTACTCACCACAATATTTTCCCAAACAGGAAACATTTATTCAAAAACATCATTGAACTGCTTTAAAACATTTCCTGTTTGGACTACAAACATAAGTATGGTGATCTGCTGTTTCTTTGCAAGCCACCATCCCAGTATTTGTAGCCAGTTGCAAGGGGTCGCAAATAGCAACCTACCTAAATAATATTAATTAGACAAGTTATTCTACGATCCCCTGCAATGGAGATTTCCAATGCAACTTGTTAGTACATAGATCGCATTGCAAAATCAGAGGCTGGTCACAAACAGTTGGTGCACAATTTATGACCACCGGTTGTGACCTGTCTCTTTATACATCATGCCTTAATGTTGCAAAGCTTTCTATGAGGAAGTCACAATATGACACATGCTAACAAAACAGTTTCAGAGCACCAGGATACAAATTGTAATATACATGCAGCGAAAGATGTAGGTGACTGCAGTTAGAAAAACATTTACAATTATCCTACCGACAAGAGCTGCATAAGAGGGTTACTTATAGTTGTCATTCTTGGAGAACACCGGATGTGGCAGGACAAATTGCCATAGGCAGAGATATTGAATGCAACTGTTCTTCTAGAACATCTGTAGCACAGAAATAGTCAGAGTTTGTATTTGTGTTTATTAAAAAAAAATTAAATCCTTTCGGACAGTTGTTTGTAGTAACATGTCGATGCATCAGGTAACAGGTAAAATCAATGGTTAGACATAACGTATTGAAAGCGGGCCTTGAAAATCACTGCACTGACTTCCTCTAAGCAGCAGCATGGCAGCCAAGCATAGCTACACAACACAACACTTCCCATTTCAAAGTACCCTTTTGTCGTATTGGTGAGGATTTATAATGTTTGCAGTACACTTGTGATGTCACAGATATTCACATTGTGCTGGCGGTGAGGATGTCGAATAGCCGTTCAGGCCATTACAGTGATGAACTCAGCATGGAGAGTGCTCTATCGCTGTTCATTCCCCTCAAAACTCCACAGAACTGGGAGGTGGGCATTGAAATTCAGCCCTGTGCCTTTCCCACAAACAGGAACAGTGCATGTTACATTGCAAACGCCCCAGTACAATTCGAAATGTGTCTGCTGGAGAGCCAACATACACTTAAAAAGGCAATTTTGGGGTATATTAGCTGCCGTTGTGTTCCTCAATATGGCTGTCTTACCTTGCCTTATGGATGTGCTAACCCTTCCAACGAAAACATATGCTCACAATGTCCGGTACCGCTGTGACCAACAGTCCAAGAACACCAAAATGTTACAGGGATTAATTTCACTCCCTATACGTTCTGGCAAGAATTACAGCATTGTCCACATATTAATTAAATTGCATTAATAATGTACTCGTGCAGCTCTTTCAGAAACCTGACATTTGCAGCATGGCCATCATACTTTGAAATTAAGCAATAGACCGCAAGCCCCTTCTGCGTTCTCTGAATGGCTTTTCCTCAGTTATAAGAGGCCTGACACTCAATACAATGAGGAGTAGAGTTTGCTGAAACAGGCATTTCAAAGCAGAGAGGCAAAGGAATGCCCTATTTATAGGACAAAGTGACTGCTCCCAACATACCCAACTATCGTCTTTTATAATATTAATTTGAAAGTTGGCAAGTAATATTATTTCATTTCATATCATGTTGTCCGGGCTAATTTAGGGGCAGGTTTACAAGCCCCTTGCGCTGCGACGTACTGGCAGCGCATTTCTCTGCCCCATATTTACAAGGACAGGAAAAGCCACCCTGCGTGGCTTTTTTGCTGTCCTTGTAAATACGGCCCCTTTATACGCAGCACTTTTCGTGAAAGGGGCGTTCCATGGGTGTTGCTGTGTGTGTTCCCAGCCACACGTGTTCTGATTGTTTGTGTTGTTCTGATGCTCCTGCATCATAGTTTTGCTATGCACAGCACCGTAACTATGTGAAAGGTGTATTTTTGTGAATTTTGCATCACAAGTGTAATGTGAAATTCCTAGTTATGTGAATTATGCCAGCATAATTTAAATTTCACCGAGACCTATATTTTCAAACCACCTGCCCCACTCCAATTGATGGCCTTACGCTCAGCCTTAATGGAATTGTAACACAAAATCGAAATATGAAGCTGTTAGAAATGTACCTAATGGTAAAAGGTGAGGTTTGCATCAATGAATCTTCCGGAAAGAAATGCATTGCTCCACCTGTAAAATACTATTCGGTGCCACACATGTAATCCTGCTGCTGGGGTCTCATATAGGGCTTACATATGAAAAAAAATATGTAAAAAGGTTTTAACAACTACTGTAAAACATGCATCACCACTTGTAGATGGGAAATCTCGATTTACACAATAACATTTTCTCTGTACTAATAGAAACAGAAACGTGAGGTTTCATACACACATGGTGGACCTTTCGTCTTGAGTAAGTTTAGGTAACCGGTGGAACAAGGAGTGGAAAAGTGTGGGATACGTGGAGATGGACAGAGGGTCATGTAAAGGTGTTTGAAATTCAAATAAAGATGGGGGGTGAGAAATTGGGATACTGGTTGGAGGGGGGAGGTGAAACCCTTTTCAAACAGCAATCACAATTCTTGTCAAGGTGAACGCACAAGCAAAGCCCAAATTAACTTGTGCTCAGCACTCTGGTAGCTTGGAACAGAGCAGTCAGGCTTAACTTAGAGGCAATGTATAAAATATATATGCTGCACTTCAAACTGTAATAAATTGATACTGCAACACAAGAAAAATATCACACCAATTTGAACATTAGAGTTTAATTCAGTAAACAAATCAAGACCAAAATGACAAAAATCCAAATCAGTAGAACCAGAGATATGCAATTCAAAAGATTTAAGTGAAAATAGTGCCAAAAAGCCCAAGGTGCCACTTGCGGCTATTTGGTCATGTGAGACTGAGAGAAAGTCACAAGTTCAGCCCGACTGCGATGGAACATGTGTTGGATACAGGGACCAGATTAGTCCTGCTGAAAAGTTACCTTCTCAGTCCAGCGTAAAGAGTAATGGTCTCGGTGTAGGGGGCCATAAAGAGCAGAAAAAATTCAAGGATGGTCATCGATGTAGCACTAAGGGCAGACCATACATTGTGTAGCACGAAGCTCCTGTTGTCATCACGAACAGTCAGGCCGGAGCTTCACAGTGGTGCTCCCTCACGAGTAGTCGATGCTGTAACGTGAAGAGTAGGGTTGACGGAACTTCGCGTTGGCGGGCAGTGCAAGCGACAAGGTTGTGGCACCAACGCGCCCGTTTGCTGTCACAAAGATACCCAAAAACTTCAATTCAGCTCCACTGAGGCCACACCAAGAGTCCAGTACCTGAGGGGCACCACTTGGGGGTCAGGGGCTTGCTCCAGCTGGATCTGGGTGCTGGTGAAGGTGATTGAGAGCCTGTTATATCCCTGTGGCTCTCAAGAGGAGGCCAGCAGACTAGCCTGTGGAGTCACTCTAGGAGTCCTGGGTTCAGGTGCAGGTCTAATCCCTCTGGAAGGAGAGCAGAAGGGCAGCAGTCCAGCAAGGTAGTAGTTCAACAGGGAAGTAGTCCATCAGAGTTTCAGTCCTTTCAGTAGCACAGCAGCCCTTCTTCCTGGCAGAGTCTCCACAGGTCCAGAAGTGTACTAAAGAGTTGTTGTCTGAGGTCCAATATTTATACCAGGTGCCTCCTTTGAAGTGTGAGAGGCGTCTAGAAGCTTCTGTTTGAAGGGCACAGGTTTCCTGTCTCCCCTGTGTTGGCTCTAGACTAACTTCAGGGGGTATGCAGGCCCTTGTGTGGAGGCAGGACCTAGGGCTGTGCCCAGCTCTGCCTTTTCATCCAGCCAGTGATGGCATACCTAGGAACACCTAAGCTTTCTATTGTTTGTACCTGTCTAGGAGGAATTCATAAACCCAGCTGTCAGCTACACCCAGTCATGTGACTCAGAGACAGGCTGCAGGTACTAAATGGCTCAGGCAGGAATATGCCAACTTTCTGAAAGTGCAATTTTCAAAATTGTAACTTAACAATAAGAGAGGATTTTTCATTAAAATTCCAAAGACACGGACATAAACTCTCTACCAGTTCCCATTTGGAAGTTATGATAATACAATAACTCAAATGTCTCTATTGCAGTAGAGAAAAGCTAATTTAATAGTTTTTCACTACCAGGACATGTAAAAAAATAGTATATGTCCTACGTTTTAAATACATTGCACCCAGCCCTTTGGGCTCTTTGGGGCCTACTCTGACATATATATTAAAAAGGAAGGTTTTGGGCCTGGCATAAGGTTTATTTTGCCATTTCAAAATGAGTTTAAAACTGTGCACACCGGCCGCATTGGCAGCCCTGAGACACAGTAAGTGCTGCAGGCCCATTAGTAGCATTTAATTTACAGGCCCTCAGTAAATGTAATACCACTTTACTAGGGAATTATATGTAAATTAAATATGCCAATTGAGGATAAGTCAATGTTGCCATGTTTTAAGAAGTGAGCACATGCACTTTAGCAGTGGGTCTGGATGGTAAAGTGCACAGAGTCCTTAGGACAGCGAAAACAAGATCAGCAAAAATGGAGGGGGAAGGAAACAACTTTGTGGGAAGATCAAACTAAGGCTGACAGGATTAACATTGGACTTCGTCCTATGTATGCTAGTTTAGCATGTAATTGTCCACCAGGAGAGCATTTGCAAAATATTGCATTTTGTGTCATTCTGAATGGAGAAGGGGTACCCTTAAATGTTATACGGTGTGAAGGATGCCTTTTTAATGAGGAAATTCATTTTTAATGTGGAAAACATTCGCAAAAAAGACACTGCGATCGCACTGCTCTTCCTAACATAAAAAAGGCATACATTCAACGGTTGAAAAGCCGCCAATTATAAAATTAAAATTTACACACACAGGCGGGAAAATCCATGACTGGCCTAGATTTACAGTACTTGTTTCGTTAAAAAAGTACACGGTTTTGTGAAGTTCAAAAGCCAAGTATCTATGATAAGAGTAGATTTATGTCTCCTCACTTTCATTTACAGTTTTCTGTTTGACTCAGGCCCAAAGAGTCTTAGCAACAGCATGTGCATTAACATGACTTTTACAGCTGTGGAAAGTGCTCTGACCACAGGCGTCCATTCTCCTGTCCATTATGTTAACTGATCTACACCAGCCCTTTAATTCCCATTTAATGGGACTTATACTTTACTGTTCAATTATTTATCTATATATTTTATTTATAGCTCGCACATCATTGTCAATGCGTCCACCTCGAACCAGGTCTAGAACCATTCCATTCTAGGCTCAAGAAAAAAGTATGGATTTAATTCTGTATTTAACGGTCCTACAATATTTAGTGATGTACAAACTATGATCCAAAAGTGTTGGTATTATTGTCCTACCAATATCATTAAATTAAGTAATTGCAACATGTCAATTAGAGAGCTTAAAGTAAGAAAAAACTGGGATATGAAGCATTACACTAAAAAATCTTAAAATGGAGTAACATTAGATTGGATAATTGGATAATAGTAGCACATTTGATATACAACGCTTCGAACTGGAAGAAATGTATTTTGAAGCGCTATGTAAAAACAAATTATAATTATTATAATGTTTACAAATACTATTAACATGGGTTACTCACGATGTGTATTAATAACATGCATTGTTTTGAAGTTGTGATTGTTGTAATTCGTGTTCCTCTTCTAACTTGCCTATCAAGTACTCCCTCAATAACATCTGTTATCTATTTGCATTATCTTGATCATAATTTGACTTTTTTCCCCTCGATTTATCATAGCTTTGACACCCACTAACATTACAATGAAGAGCCTTCATAATACAGCCTTGGTGTAGTCAAGACAAGTAGATAACATTGTCCATGGCGGCAGCAGGATGTCTGAGCAACTATCGCGAGATCTCTTCTGTCATTTGAAGCATGTTGCTATGATTAAAGAATCCCGTTGCGCGCATTTCGTACTATAACACTTAAATTTAACCCAAGCAAGGATTATTCGTGTATTTATGTATATGTGTCATAGAGTGTATGAGTCACCGAGGCCACTTCAGAGGAATCCCTCTGACAGGGTAATCTTGTCAGAAGAATAGAAAACTAAATGAAAGTATCTTGAGTTTCAATTAAGAGCCTGCAGTCGCTATCCCCCTTCAGTCAATCAAATGGAACGGAAATCAATGAAGGTCATCAGAAGTGTGCACCTGAGATTTTGTGATTCATCAGCTTGCAAAATTCACATTATCCAGGAACACGAGGTTAAGGCCATGCTTTGTGCCTTATGGAAATAGAAAAAATGAGGATTAGGTGTCATTGAAGGAAAGAAAATCTGATACAAAAGGGAGCATTAAATCCCACGAAAATTCCCATTAATCGTACTGGTTTTGTTGAACGGCCAGACCAATATGAGGCCCCTTAACAAGTAATCGTGCCTCAATTCTGGAGACCAATGCTTGAGCACAATTGGCAAATTTGATTGCCTTCCCTATCATTTGATTTGAACGTTACAGTGAGAAAAATCTACTATCATTAGTTGACATCACTCCCCTGTCGTTAGGCACTTTGCTTTTCATTTTCTGACCTTTACAGTAGGTGTTTTTCAGTGCTTAAGGGATGCCAGTCTTTGCCTGAAAATGTCCCACAGGGACACTGTAGTCAGACTCTGATATTACTTTAGGATTTTACTGGAATCATTGGAGCTAAAAAGTGGATGTTGCATATTCATAGTTTTTGGGTGTTCCATGATTCTGGAGGTGCATGCAGTGTGGTTGTTGTACTTTGGCCCTCTTTCTGAGTTTTCACAGTACTGGGGCCGAGGTAAAATTACAAATGATTCTACTCTGACCACCCGGTAAAATCACCCTGGTACCGTGCATTTTATGAGTACGACCCCATGGAATAGGTAATAAGCATGCGGGGTTGATTTTTCTGGTCATAAGGCCACAGGGCATGCTCTCTTCCATGTGGGTTTACCAATCAATCAATCAATCAATCAATCATGTCACTTATAAAGCGCACTACATACCCGCGAGGGTCTCAAGGCGCTGGGGGAAGAGGGGGGTGGTGCTGCTACTGATCGAAGAGCCAGTTCTTGAGGAGTCTTCTGAAGGCCAGTAGGTCTTGGGTCTGTCGGAGGTTGGTGGGGAGGGTGTTCCAGGTCTTGGCGGCGAGGTGGGAGAAGGATCTGCCGCCGGCGGTCGTTTCCGGATGCGGGGGACTGTGGCGAGGGCGAGGCTGGTCGAGCGGAGCTGGCGGGTGGGGGTGTAGAAGCTGAGTCGTCTGTTGAGGTAGGCTGGTCCGGAGTTGTGGAGTGCTTTGTGTGCGTGGGTGAGGAGCTTGAAGGTTATCCTCTTGTTGACAGGGAGCCAGTGCAGGTCTCTCAGGTGGGGTGTGATGTGGCTGCGTCGGGGGATGTCGAGGATAAGACGTGCAGAGGCGTTCTGGATGCGTTGCAGCCGTCTCAGGAGCTTAGCCGTCGTTCCTGCGTAGAGGGCGTTTCCGTAGTCCAGCCTGCTGGTGACGAGGGCCTGGGTGACTGTTTTTCTTGTTTCGGTGGGGATCCACTTGAAGATCCTGCGGAGCATTCGGAGGATGTTGAAGCAGGATGAGGAAACGGCGTTGACCTGCTTAGTCATGGAGAGGGTGGGGTCGAGGATGACCCCTAGGTTGCGTACGTGGTCGGTGGGTGGCGGGGCTGTTCCCAGTGATGTTGGCCACCAGGAGTCGTCCCAGGCTGAAGGGTTGGAACCAAGGATGAGGACCTCCATCTTGTCCGAGTTCAGCTTCAGGCGGCTGGTCCTCATCCATTCGGCGACGGCCTTCATTCCTTCGTGGAGGTGGGCTTTGGCGGTGTGAGGGTCTTTGGTGAGGGAGAGGATCAGCTGGGTGTCGTCGGCGTAGGAGATGATGTTGAGGTTGTGCTGTCGGGCGACGTGGGCGAGGGGTGCCATGTAGATGTTGAACAGCGTTGGGCTGAGGGAGGAGCCTTGGGGTACGCCGCAGATGATCTTGGTGGACTTGGATCGGAAGGGGGCGAGGCGGACGGTTTGTGTTCTGCCGGAAAGGAAGGATGTGGTCCAGTCCAGGGCCTTCTCTTGGATCCCGGCGTCGTGAAGGCGTGTTCGTAGTGTGTGGTGGCAGACCGTGTCGAAGGCGGCTGATAGGTCCAGGAGGATGAGGGCTGCTCTGAGCAGGTGATAACATTATGCACAAACATGTGGGTGGAACAGGTTGGGTCTGGGGGAGTAGAAGAGAAAGGGGAAGTATTTTTCTAGCAGAAGGAAAAGGCAGACTAAAGCTTCATTGCTACTGCAGACAAAGCCTCATGCCGTTTCTACGGCCCGAAATTACAGGTCGGGAAAATCGTCTTTAGTCCTCCCACACCTAGCAATATCGGGGGAGGAAAAAACAAACATCTCCAAATTATGCAAATCGAAATTGACTAATAAGGCATTGTTTAATGTCATTCTGCATAACCTGTATTCAGGGCCTAAATGGTGATGAAAGTGATGAAAAATGAGCATGCAGGAGATGCACACTCATGGATCTATTTTTTAATTTTGAGAGCAAATTTATTTTCCTTGCTATTGGATTAGTATGCAGAATTTTTTTCTACTGAACACTGATGAAAAAGAAGCAAGCAGGCCATTTATAGATATGCACAGGCGTCTGGGGAAACCATGCCTATTGCGGTAATGCCAGGACAGGAAACAGGGGTCGCAGCGAAAGTTGCTGCGACCTTTGGGAAGGGTCAGCAAGGTGTTGGATTGGTTGGCCGGGGCGTGACCACCGGAATCATGAAAATGCTTCCGAGGGCGTTTCCAGCAACGTGGTTGGCCCTGCCCTTTAAAAGGTGCTGCAAGGCAGTGGGCAGGTCTCTTTTCTGCTCGCCGCCTCAGACACAACAGGACCTCGTGCCTCCCCCGCAAGCATGCCTCCAGGAACAGCACACTCCGCTGCCGCAACTCTGCAGCCACATCCCTCGAATTTCCCTTGATAGGTGTCCCCTGGAGCCGCACGGGTAGAGAGCTTGTTTTTTCACCTTTCCCGAGTCTCCTATGCTCTGTGGCTGCTCTGGGGGCGAGTGAGGGGAGTGAAGGTGAAGGGAAGGGGGAGTGTACTTGGTGTTTCGTTGCTGTTTGTTTGTGTCACAGAAGAGGTTGTGGCATGGCCAGAGCTCCCAACTTTAGAGCTGAGTAACCAGGTTTTAGTCTCAGCATCGGCTCAATATCCTTTGATTCTGGGCTACTGCCTTAGGTTGTTATGATCTAGACTTGAACTAATTTTAGAGGCCAAGCCGAGAAGAGCAAGCAGTAAGCAGATGAAACAGATGCACATACAGAGCAGTGCATTCCGGGGTGAAAGGAAAACTCTTTTGCTTGGACTTTTTTCAGATCTTCGCAGAGTTCATTGGAAGCAGGGACATGAGACAATAGGCATTTGGATGAGTAAGGTGGCAGTATATTTTGAGGAGAGACTTTAAATGGTCTTCAGCATTTTCAGGGCTTTTATCTCTTAAGATGGCCTTCTTTCTGTCTCCTGCTGAAGGGTGATTATTGCAGTCTGAGTCGTCTAGGGGCTGACCACTGCCAACACCTCCTCTTCCTCTGACTTCACACACTTGGCTTTTGAACCTTTGTTTAATGTATTTACAGCATGATGAAGGGGGTTTAACCCCCAACAATAGTCCCCATGCCACCACAGTCTGGGTTTCCGAGACAGCCTGACCTGTGCTGCAGGGTCGCAAGCAGTCAGGGGGCTTGGGTGGGGTAACAGATGTGTATCCAGGGCTCTGATCACTGTCACCGGTGATACCCAGCCTGGGGTGGACTGTGCAAGCCTGACAATTCCACATGGCGTGGCAAACCTGGAATGCCCCCCTTTCATCTCCCCTTGTCCCGGAGAGTGCCTCGAGCTGGGAAATTGTCCAAGGCATAGAATGAGACAAGATATTAAAGGCCTGGCCGAGGCTGGCACAGAAGGTCTCACTGCGCCCTTTGCATAATCAGCTTTTATTTTAGGCAGCACACCGCACCTCTTCGGAGTCTCTGCTGTCTCAGGACTCTGCCTGCACCATGCGTGTCCTGGCATTGGGGATGCTGGCACTCTGCACTGCAGGCTGGGTTTTCCTTGCACAGGTAACTCTTCCAGTGCTTTGGAACTGCACACTCAAATATTGCTGGCATCACTGTACACGTGTCAGTCTTGTTTCAGTGGGCTCTGCATTTGTGTCTCTCACACAGGAAGTGCTCACAGTTAGTGCATGGTGGATGGTTGGTGGGGGGAGGCCAGATAGTAGGTGAACTATGCTGGCCTGTGGCAGCTGAGGTCATGATTGGTGACCTGTTCGGATCCATGTAAGGCCCTCTTTTAAACCAAAGTAACAGCAGCATCACAGGACCCTCCAAGGGGGGCTGTCAGCAAGTCAAAAGACCGTTGTAGTGGCGCAGGGAGTTGGGGCGGTTGTTGACATGCGGCCCTTACCTCACACCCACCTGTGCAGGTGTATGGGGGTGACCAAGGGAGGTATCCTAGAGGGAAGATGGATCCCCTGCACAGGTACTCCTGGTATGGGAGTTTGGTGTGTGGGGTTCCCTCAAAAGAAGGGACTCTTCTATGTCCAATGCAATATTGGACAAGGGGTTCTAAGAAGAAGGGTTCCAGAACCAGTCATGATCTCACTCGGGAGATGTTTGTGATGGACGCACAGGAACAATCTTAGTTATGGTAAGGTAACTCCCATGTATTACCGACTCTGTTAAGGCTAGGATGTAACTGTGTAAGAAAAATGTAAAGTTATGGGTTACTGTGCATAAAAATGACGAAATGTGTTTTAATGTTTACATGTTTTAATAAATACAGCCCTGGGTTTACAATCCCCTTACCTAAAGAACTTGAGTTTGTATTCATGTTCTCTTATAAGGGGTGTGAAGGCGAGTAGGGGCCTTTAGGGAGGGGGTTTCCTCAAGGGATATTGGCGTCTACCATGCCCATATGCTTTTTAAATGGGAAAGTGGACTTCTATTTTTAAAAGTTACAAACGGTGTGGAACAAAATCTGAATCTGGGTATTCAGAATTTGATAATTGTGATAAAGCGTGGAAGTCAGAAAACATTGCAACATATAATTGTTATGCTTATGTTAGTGAATAAATTAATTTAATGTATTTTTTTATTGCAGGTTTGTGAGGGAATTTATCATCTCCCTTTTGTTCACATTGAAATTTTAATTAAGAGCACAACAATACCAATTTAAGAAACAGCAAAAATATAATACATTATATAGAACTGTTTTACTAATTACTTTACTCAAAAACGTGTAAACACATATTGGCGCAGTGGTCAAACTTAGCTGTAGAGCAGTGTGGAGTTCCATTTAGGCAACCTACTTTTACTCAGGCTTATTCAGCATAGATGAATATACCACTGTGGTAAATTTACCTTGGAAGTCTGTAAGGTAGCACAAGCAAAGATCCTTATTTCAGCTTCATGGGCTTAAATTTAGTTTTTCAGAAAATTTAATAGCAGCCAAGCATAATAAATTATCTTTTTGCTTCTTAAGGAAAATAGTGATGAGGTCTCATCTCATATGCAAGTGTCTGATCTTGCATTGCTTTTTTAAGTATCAACACCATTCAATTATTAATTCAATTGGATTTTGGAATTGTCAGGGTCTGATCTCTCCTATTTATATAATATTTGATTGTTCTTCTTGATTTATAGTAGCACGTCTCGCGAATATACAAGTGTTTGATCCCGTGTAATCTTAATGATATCAACATTCCTGTTTGTGCTGAAATTTCATCATACAAGAATAGTATCCTATCTACCTGTTGCCTATGCTCAAGTATGTTGGTTCATCACACCTCTTTGAATAATTTCCAACAAAAGAGCTAACAACTTCTTTAGAGTGTGTTTCTGCCACTGCCTTCATGACTCCTGAAACAATTGATAACAAGTGCATTGCCAGGGGTTCCAGACAGCTGAAAAGTAACAGAGGTTAATGGGCCTGTCTATCCCTAATAGATATCCACGACTAATCCTGAATCCCGCCAAAATGCACTAGCCGATAGCTATCATGCAGCACTGGGAGATATGTGTAGTTTAAAAGAAAAATCAATACAGAAGCACCATAGTTTACCTCTACAGAGATTCTTGGCAGGAAGTCCCATGCAGAGGAGGAAGTTGCACTATTGAAAAACCTTAATGGTGTGACAGCTCAGGTCTGTGGAAGTGAACAGCTACACTAGAACCCATGTGAATGTGCCTGTATCTGAGACCTGTGTTTTATAAAATAGTAAACAAGAGTTTGGTCAACACTACAGGCATTACCATTACAACCGCACCTAGATCAAAACTGCCTCTAGTGCACATCTAGAACTCCTTTCTGTCCACCAGCACTAGACCAGCAATCATCTGAACGTTTGCAAGACACTATACACATCAACACTCTGTCAACACTTGTAGATATTTCTGCTGTTTAGAGGCATTAGCGCTTCGGTACAAGCTCCAAGAAACTCAAAGGCCGAACTCAATGCTTTATAAAAGACACAATAAACTGAAATAAGCAATGCAATGCAGAACTAGGTTTAGCTTAATGGCACATCTACAGGCCATGTACTTTCCATGAAGTCACCTTTATGTAATTTCTTCGTCCAGTCTCTGGCCCCTATTAATCATGAACTCCTCACTTAGGGTTTCAAGACTTTTCTTTTTTTGTGTTCAAATAATTTATTGTATTTAGAAAGTAGAAATACAGTTGCAAATCAATAGCGATACATAAAAATCAGACATTGGTGTAGACAGGCACTATCTGAATTTTGGAGAAAAAGATAAGAGGTTATAATGTAAAAAACGATTGTTAATAAATACACAAATTCATCGAGTATTAATTGTAATCTCAAGTAGTATAACAGAATATGTATCGCATGGTGAATAAAATACCTCAGTAAGGAGAAGAATGAAGGAAAAAGAAAAAAAGGAAAAGGAAAAGGAGAGAAAAAAGAGATAAATAGAAGGGAAGAGGATGCAATGGGACATCTGCCACATCAAATAAAACTAAATCAGGAAGGGGACCCAAAAGGATGATGAGCAACAAAACCTTGAGCAGACACATCCATATATTTGTTCAAAGAAGACCATACATTCCTATTAATCGGAGGCAAGTCTTTCCTCCTCTCTACAAGAGTGTGAGCTCCATGAAGATAAGACACCTAGGCCCACCAGGCATGGTAAGATAAAAGATGAAAAGATTTCCACTCTGTGAGTATAATCTTGACTGCAATAGATAAGAGGAAATCTAACAGCTCCAAGTCTGAATTATCAAGAGGCAATGGGATAACAGCAGCCCAGTGACCTAGCATAACCATAGGAAAGGAAAGAGTTAGAGGAGTATTGAAAATTAGAGACAAGTGTTTTTGTATAGGGCTCCAAAAGGAATCTATTAATTTACAATCAAAGAACATATGTTGGTGAGTACCTGGTTGTGAATTGCAAGTCCAACATAAATCACTATCTCGTAGTTTTAATTTATGCAAATGAGCAGGAGTCCAGTGTAAGAGATTCATAGTAAAACATTTAGATTGAATCAAAGAAGGAGCAATTTTGTTGCGAAGTGATAGCTTCCCAATCAGCTGCCAGGTATCCTGTGCAATATGATTAAAAATAGCATCATCAAAATGGTGGGACCATTTAACACATGTATTAGTGAGTTGTCAAGGCAATGGAGCAGATAAGAATTTGTAAATTTTAGAGGCAATAAGGCCTGCACGTAATCACATGCCTAAAAGTGAAACAATAACCGAGTCCTTAGAAAGGGTTATCTTAGAAAGTCTAACTGTTAGCTTTAAAAAAGTATAGAAATCTAAATTACTGAGTGTTAGAAATGGGGGTCTCCAGTTGGTAGAGGTAGGTACCTTTGTCCAAATAGGGACCCTTGCTTCTAGTCAGGGTAAGGGGGATACACACGTTAGACAACCCCTGCTCACCCCCTTGGTAGCTTGGCACGAGCAGACAGGCATATCCCAAAGGCAATGTGTAAAGTATTTGTATACATACACAGTTAAAAATATGACTTTCAAAAGGTTTCAAGAACTTGTACCATAGAAAACTATGGATGCGTGACTTTTCACCAAAGTACCTGTAGATGCGTCAAAGTTCTCAAGCCAAACAGCCGCAGCGTCGGAAAACAAAGAGATGCAACACTCCTGAGACCTTGGGGAGGTGATGCGACAGTCCCGCTGCACGCAGAGGAAGGGCTGCGCCGAATCGGGTCTGTACGGGGAATGAAGCATCGATTCTTCGTGATGGTTCCGGTCCACAGGTGATGCGTCGGAAGAACTTGCCGCACAGGTACGATACGTGGAAATCCAGGAAACGTCGGCGATCGATGTGGCGACGTTGAGCGGTGCTGCGTCGGTCCTCTTCAGCCGCGATCCCTCAATGCATCGATTTCTGTAGTTCTTTGAGTCTCTTCTTTCTTCCAGCTCCCAAACAGCAGCAACAATCTCCAGAGGCCCAAAACTGGCACAGGCATCTCTGGCAGGTCAGAACTCACAGCAGCAGAGTTCAGGGGAGCTGGGGGTGAAGTCTTTGTGTCCCTGAGACTTCAGAACAGGAGGCCAGCTCACTTCAGGCCCTTGGAGATCTCCTTCAAGTAGGGGACACAGCACACAGCAAAGTCCTTCTCCTTTCCTTAGCAGAAACAGCAACTGCAGGCCAACCCCAGACACACAGTAAGGGCAGTACTTCTCCACAGTCCCTCCAGCTCTTCTCCTTGGTAAAGGTCCCTCTTGAATTCCAGGAATGATCTAAAGTCTGGGGTTCGGGGTCTGATACTTATACCCCAAAATGTCTTTGTACTCTTTGTGCAAGGGGCTCTGAGCCCAGTTCAAACCAGTTCTGGGGGGCACTCTGCAAGTGCACAACAACATCCATTGTCAGTGTGAGCCTTGGCTCCAGACACACCACAGGGGGGCGGAGCCAGCATTGTGGAAGGCAGGCACTGCCCTATTCAGGCACAGGTGCTACTCCTCTCACCACTCCAAATGCAGACCAGGCCTATTCAGCCTAGTGCTGACTCATCCAGACTCCTGGAGCCACTGCACCTCCCAGCCCCTGTCACTCCAAAGCCAGACAGTCAATCCACAAACAGGCAGAGGCACACAGGATGGTTGAACAAGGAAATAGCCACTTACTAAAAGTGGTATTTTCAAACACACAATTTAAAAACCATCTTTACTAAAAGATGTGTTATCAAATTCTGAGTTCAGGGATACCAAACTCCATTTTTCCATCTTATCCCTATGGGAAGATATGCTTGTAAAATGTTACAAAGCATTCCCCATTCTGTCCTATGGGGCAAGATAGCCTTTCAATAGTGAAAAACGAAATTGGCAGTATTTCACTATCAGGACATGTTACACACACCAGTACATGTCCTACCTTTCACATACACTGCACCCTGCCCAGGGGGGTACCTTGGGCCTACCATAGGAGTGCCCTATATGTAAGAAAAGGGAAGGTTAGGGCCTGGCAAGTGGGTGCACTTGCCAAGTCGACATGGCAGTTAACAAACTGAGCACAGGCACCGCGGTGGCAGGCCTTAAACATCTTTTCAGGACTACTCATGTGGGTGGCACAATCAGTGCTGCAGGCCCACTAGTAGCATTTGATTTGCCAGCCCTGGCACACTCAGTGCACTTTACTAGGGACCTACTGGTAAACAAATATGCCATTCATGGATAACCAATCACAATAACAATTTACACAGAGAGCATATGCACTTTAGCACTGATCAGCAGTGGTAAAGTGCCCAGAGTCCTATAGCCAACAAACACGGGTCAGGAAAAAATAGGAGGAAGAAGCAAAAAGTTTGGGGATAATCCTGCAAAAGGGCCATTTCCAACACTGAGATTATATTTTTTAGCTAGAAAAGAAAAGGGGAGAGGGTTGTGATTAGTATCAAAAAGATCTTTCACTAGTCTGATACCCTTAACAGCCCATAAGGAGGCGGTGTTAAATTAGATATCAGTAGAAAGTTTAGGATTAAGCCACAAAGAAGTCGATCTTGATTTGTGGATGGGTTTTAAAAGCTTCTGATCAAGATATTTTAGAGCACTAACTGTATCTGCTAAAATTCTTTGAGAGTGTGCAATTGTAAGCTTAGACGCTGTGAGCAAAGAAAGAGTACTAAAGGGAGCGCATAGATCTCGTTCTATATGAACCCATGGAGGTATAAAATGAGATTCTGGTAAAAACCAGGTTGCTCCTTGGGCCGCCAAAAAGGATATTTGGTAAAGATTCCAGTTCGAAAGATTACAACCTCCCAATTCAGAAGGTTTCCTTAGATATTTATAGGAAATTCTAGCTCTTTTATCATTCCATAAACATTTTGAGGTGAGTACATCAATTTCATGAAAGAAAGAAGATGGAAGTTTTAAAGGGAGCATAAAAGATAAAAAATTAATAATTGGGGTTATCATCATTGTAAGAGTTTGTATCCTACCCCACCAAGAAATATACTTAGGAGACCAAGAAGACAAGAGGTCTTTAACTTTATTATGTGTAATTCATTATAAGTAGCTGTATCTGTAAGATCTTTACAGAACCAGATCCCCAAATATTTAATGCTAGTGGATTGCCATTTAAAGGCTGAATCACCCAAGTGAGAGGGCAGGCATAAAGGATTCAGAGGGAACACTTCTGTCTTCTCTTTGTTAAGAGTATAACCAGAAACAACTGAGAAATCACTAAGAGTCTTAGAAATAGAAGGGATTGCTAATTCAATATCCTATGAAAAAATAAGAACATCGTCAGCAGATTAAAAAATCATTGCATGTTGTTGGACGCAGATTATGCTCTAGATTTCATATGCCAATTCCAAGACTTTCAATAATTTTCCCATCAATTCTTCTTGCTTGTTTGACTGTTTTTGATGGCATCATTTGGAATATTTAAATTTGTTTTTACATGTCCATCCATCAGTTTTAGATCAAACCATGTAGAATAAAACTTAATAAAGCTGCTACATGCTAATTGTAGTCCGAAGTTAAATGTTTCAGATGTTCATGTAAATTCAGCAAAATGTTTGAAGACGTATTATTTTTCTGATTCCTGCTGGAAACTCATACCCAGCTAAATGCTTCACAGATTCAGTGGCTTTGCCTTCTGTAGTGTGATCCATAGTTTCAGGATTTTGTTAAGCTGCTTTATTTAGCTTTGTTCAACAATCAGTTTATTCTTACTGTGGATGTTGGATGGATTATTACACCATTATGTTACACTTTAAATTAATCTCTCATTTCACGCATATAATCATCTCAGTTCTGTTGCATTAGGCTCGAGAATGTCTTCATGTTTTTCTATAGCGAACATGAGAGACAAAGAGGGAGAATGCAAAGAAAGTAACACAGACAAGTGGAGAATGAGTGAGCAGGAGAGCAAATTACACAACTGTGACAAAATTGCGTGCTCATCTCTAGCTGGACTGACACTTGTCATTAAAGTGGAATAAGGCTATCTGTGTGAAGATGGTCCCAAAGAGGCTGGATGTGGTGAACTAAGTAAACATAAATTAGTGTAATTGCCATACACCCACAGTCTTTCGGAAGAACAAAAATGTGAAACAATGTATTAATACATTCCTCACTTGAATAATCACTGTTACGATAAATACACATGTAGCTCATAATATTCATTGCAACTGTACCATAAATGTGCATTCTCACATTTATTTCTATAGTGCAAATTCCATGTTAATTTTACAATCTGGAGAATATTACATGAGAATTTGTGTTATTGGGTCGCATTTATTTGCACTGGCATGGAATAGGCCATATATGAGGATGAGTGGAGTGTAATCTGCTATTTATTACCAGTGTTGTGGGAGGGGAGAGCCATCATGACACAATCAAGGCTTCACCTTTTGCGAGCCACAGCCCCTCCCTACAGTTAACAATGGTAATTAATAGCAGACTACACTCTGTGCAGCTGCATATATACTATCAATGACATGCAAATGAAAATAAACGTGGCTCAGTAACACATTATTTATACTTCAGTACGATGTCCTAAGTGCTACAGGTATGCCCAGATGTGGGTCCTGTGCTCACTGTGCAACTGGAGCCAAGCTGCACCCAACTGAGAAACATCAATCAGGGAGAAACTGGTCTTTGGTTGCTTGTGTTCTGGCTCAGGGAGGACCTGGCCTGGCAGTTAGAATTGGACTGTTCCAATTGGAACAGGCTCAAGACTGATTTGCCTATGGCTGAGTCCAAACTGAGGTGGCATGGTGTGCAAGATAACAATGGACTGGGATGCGGTCTGAGTAAATACCAGCAGCTGTGATTAATTCAAGCATTCCATCTATCACTTTTTTGTCTACTACAAGTATATGATTTGATTGTAAACGTTGGTTTACTTGCCATACTATAAGTTAACTGTGCTGTTGTGGTACAGTTTGATTAAGAGATTGCCAGAGGCTGTGATCAAATCAAGCATTCCATCCATCACCTTGTTGTTGCAGCTTTATTGGTAGGACAAAGAGAAATTTTACTTTGACGTTCTGCTTATAAATGAAAGCAAAATTCTGATTTGTATAGTAAGCAAGAGATTAACAGCATCAGAACATGTATCTGAAAATGAACTCTGGCACAGCTCCCTAACTATAATGCGACCTTCAATAAGCACTCAGTCGCGTGGACAGAGTGGATAGCACAAACACTGCATGCATTGTCATGATTTGTGTACTCACAAATATGCACCTGCCATACTTTATGGTTTGTATTCATGCTTCAAAGAGCACACCGTTTTGCAAGAAGCACTGAAATAATTATCCATAACACAGCTGTAGTTGTACCCAGAAGCATATAACAGATCATTTGGTTTATGTCACATACGTCATTTGTAGGTAGAGCTTTGCAGTTAATGGGATGTAAACCATGGGTTAATCATCAAATAAATCATTGCCAGTGTCTTCGGGAGTGGCACCAGTGGTCCAAGAACATCCACATTCTCAGCGAATGGTTTGCAACCGAGCAGGTGTAGCTTGTAGTTCTCCTTGAAATCAGTGAGGCCACATAGCCTGAGGTAAAGTGGGAGAGAGCTCCAGTGTAATAGTGCTAGCAAGGAGAATGAATGCAATCATCAAAATATGCAGAGTGGATAAACAAAGCTTTTTTTTTTTAAGAATATGATAGTGGGCGTGGTTGTATGATGGACATATATTAACATTATTAACATTACGCTAAAAATGTATTTCAGAGTTTGGGAATTTCAACAATTCTTTGGAGATGTTTAAAGAAAAATGTGTTCATGGAAAGCTTACACAATACTAGTTTGTGGCCATCCCAGCGTGCTGTGCAACGTGTAGCTACTTTCAAACTGTCTAATGAAATTGCACTACTCTGCATACCGGCGGAGGGAGTAGATGAATGCGGTGTGAACTGCTTCAGTGCAACTTTCCTATTGCCGGAAGACTCATTATTACCAAAATCAGGACAATATGTCTCAGCAGACAGTATGGGAGTCTGTAGCATGCTTACATCCGGTAGGGTACGTGAGGATAAATCACAGAGGTGGTTTCCTTGCTACTGCCACTAAGCAGAATGGGACTGGATTTCACGCTTCACACATCACAGACCGCCTCATTATTTTTAAAAGGAGTGACAAGGGAGCAATAAAGCTAGAATACCTAGCGTGATTGATTCTGCCCTCATTTTGAAAGTGACTGATGGCATACTTGTGTTATTGTAGATACTGAAGACTTTATAAGACAGCGTTAACATACACACCAGGAGTAGCTATGAAAAGCTCCAGACGTTTATGTATCTATTCTTCGCACCATAGAGTTTACCAAGCTTCCCTGCTGACTCTCAGACCAGCTGAACCTCCATCCTCTCAGTTTTCTATATATGTAGATTGGGGATTTCCAAAAAATGGCTTAAGAACAATAAGGAACTAGAGCATTACTGCCTTTACATTACCTCACAGACGATACATGGGATATTTAAGATGTGCCTCAATCTGGACATATTTGTCTTCTAATAGATCACACGTAGTAATAATAACCACTTTTGATTGAATTATTGCAAGGCAATGAATGAATGTACGGGAGTCAAAGAGAGAGATAACATAGGCTCCAGACAATGCACAATGAAACAGCCATGCCCTCCTGAATATAAAGAGGCATTTTCATTGTACTTATTCATTGCTTTATTTATGCATATTTATAGAGCGCAGGTGTGCAAAACGAGTATCATCGCAATCTACACTAAAAGAAACTGGAGAGAGGATTAATCTCTTTTCAGAGAATTCACGTTAACAAAAGATAACTGAAACAAGAAAGAACATAAGTGAGCAGATGCCTGAGTTAGTTCACAAAGGAAATCTGGGAGAGAGGAAATTGTGGAAAGGAGGTGAAGATTAGGGTGGATAGTGTGGAGAGAGAGTGTGGCCAGGAAAGAGTGAGAGAGTGGGAGGGTGAGAGTTGAAAGCAATACAGGAATTAACTTGAGTGATGGATTTAAGGAAGCAGATAGCAATTGACCAGTATGGGTGTAGGATTCAACAAATTGGGAGGATGGCTTAAAGGGGAAGGTAATGGAGTTGTCAAATGAGTAATGAAAGAATAAAGGTCTTAGTTGAAGTAGAGTTCAGAAAGATAGGTGTTGGATCGTGGCTGGGTACAATATGGCGGATTGTGGCTGAGGCTGTACGAGCCAGCTCTCCTGGAATGCATCCTGTAACGGCCTGAGCTCTTCATGACCACCAAACCCACAGCGGAAACTGCTATCTACACTTACTCCCCTTCTCGATCCGTGCGCTGGGTGACGTTGAGGCAGAGCGGGTGCAGAGTGGGTACAGGAGCGGGACATCAGACCGGTAGCAGTGGCAGGGCCCCTTATCAGATTTGTTTGATTACGGGTGGCATTTCTTTCTCCACTGCCTCGCTTCTTTCAGCCTTGATGGCGGATCACTGGTTTGTCCAGGAAGAGGCTGTGGAGGCATAGGTGAGCTAGGCATGATACCATGGTGACAACGGAATTACCTGTAGTTTCCCCAGGTTGGATCTACCTATGTTGTTTTCCAGCAAAACCACTTCGGGCAGCCACGGGTGCTGTCAAACAGGTAATTTTTCCTGGGGAACATGGAGGAAATCACCTGCCCTTAGATAGTGTTACTTTGTTGCAGGCTCTCGCTTCAAAGTAGCCTGTGACCTGGCTAACCATAGAGCATCTGCTTTAATACTCTGCAGCATTTATCTCAGACAGCAGTGGACAAAGCCAGAAGCTATCCAGGCTGTCAAGTGGACTTTGCTGCTTCTCCGTAGTGTTGATGTTCTCCAAAATCAGGATGCCAGTCAGGGGAGGCACTAAGAGGCGGGACGTTTGGACAAAACTGACATTAATACCTGTCTCTCCCCAAAAGGGGAGAAGAAGAGACCATTGCCTGGCAAACAGGGTAACAGCAACTATGGCAACCGTACCAGTGCCGGGGGGCAAATGCATCACACAGCCTCCTGCTGCTGGCCCACATATCCTAGAAAAGGCAGAGAAGTCGGGGGTTACCCCTGGTGGGGGGCCCAGATCCAGATCTGGAGCCCGCAGTAAAGCTCTCTGAGGAAGTTACCCCATGTGGTGGCTACCTCTAGTGGAGCAGCGCAGGCATGTGTATTACCCTGCTCACAGCGGACACTGAACTCTTAAAACATTGCTTCCTTGTTCTGTTACAGCTGCCTCTGCTCCCATGCTGGACCTGGGCTCAGGTAAAGAGATGAGTGAAGTTAAGCTTCCAGCCTTGGCCCCCCTGCCCTCCTCTCTTGTTGACCCTTCAACAGGCTGTAAGGAACCTACGACCGCATCTGATAAGCTCTCAGTTCAGCAGTGTTTGAGTTTGGTGCATAAGTCCGATAGAAGGATCTCTCAACGAGAAGTGGGGTCCTGGCTTTCCCATCAGGCATGTCATAAGTCTCAACCTTCACAGCTCTCTATGCTTGCCTGCTCAGGTAACTTGGAACCAGCTATCCTTGGGAGTGATGGACAGGAGGCATTTTTTTCCTTCTCTGACTTATCCGACAGTGAGTGGGAGGAGGATGTTGATCAGCTGCCCAATCAGTTTTGACAGACAAGGCCCACATGAACTTAGAACCCCTGGATAAGGCAGTTGCATGCTCTGGTCTCTCTGCTTTTACACAATCCCAGTTTGCCACCAAACTGTTGTGAGGCTGTGGCTGATCTGGGATCATATCCCAGCTCTCCAGAACCTCAGTGCAGTACTCTCCTTGTTGGAGCCAATGACTCTGCGGATCCGAATGGAGGGCCAGACCTTTTATTGTTCTGATGGTTAAAAAGATCAGGAGCTGATAACTAAATGGCAACCTGGGGGCTGAGACTGGCTGCTTTGGGTACTTTAGATATTTATTATTTCTCCTTCTTTTGATGTGTAATGGTTTTGTAAGGGTTTTCCAACTATCTTGGGCTCCACTGGATAAGGGTATGTTCTGTCAGACGGTAGGGGGTGTGGTGTGTCTGATCTCTCTTTCTGGTATCCTGGATTTTTTCAGACTTATTAGGTTTTTCGTCTTTGTATCTTTTTGGGTCTCTTCGAATAAAAGGGGCTCAGTACTATATAGGTTTGATGATGGTTATTAAAGTTGATGCATTTCGGGATGGGTCGTCCCGAGAGGTGATTTCAGCCAGCAGCCCTAATAAATGGTTACTCCAAGTGTGGGGATAAAGGGCCTTCCTTTTCTAGGGCATAGTTTGGGGGTGGGGTTGTTTGCCCTTCTGGGAACCTGGGGTGTTGGGGGGGAGAGGATGGAGGGTGGGAGGGTAGCCCACTCAGTTGGGTTGTTTTTCATACAGAGCACAGGGGTGGTATCAGTAAATCTGACTATGAGCAAGGCCGTTAGAAAGAGATTAGTGTAGTTTGCCAGCTTTTGGCAATACAGTTTTGGATCTTGTTTGCATCAGTCTGTACTGTGGAGTGATTGCACGTGGTTTTGGAAACACTGTGGTTATGACTGGTAACAGTGGCAGTCGTCGTCAAAAGCTGCATATTGTATCTTGGAACATTAACGGTGTAAAAAACAAACATAATGGTACGGGAGGAACTCAATACCTTAAGCTACAACTTATTTGTCTCCAGGGGACGCATCTATTTCAGTCAGAGATTCCACTCCTTAAGGAGATTGGTTATAATGTGTTGCCTATTTCATGTTTTACCTCAGCTGAAAGGGGTGTTGCATTATTGGCATGGGATAGTAAATGGAAGGTTTTATGTAAGAGGATGGACTCTGCTGGCTACTATCCAGAAGGATAATATTCGTTTTACTATTTGTGTGGTTTTTCGGGCTGAATACTGATGACTCGAGGGTCTTGGATTTTCTTTTGGCCGAGCTCCATCTCTGGATAACACCCTTTGTGGTCTGTGGTGATTTAAACATGACTCAGCATCTCTGCTCATGACCCCCGACCAGCTGCCAAGGGGTCGACACACGGGGGTAAGCATCATCTTAGGGAGGCTCTACGTCAGAGGATTTCCTCATACGCTCTGGTTGACCTCTGGCATTTTGGGAGACTCAGTGTACCAGCTTTACTCTGCCCCCCATAAAGCAATGTCGCAGCTGGATATGTTTTTGGTTAGTAGCACGCTGGTTTCATCCTCCAAGCTGGTAGCTGGTACTCAATACAAAGGGTTCTCTCTGACCATAACTCCTTATTTATGTTTACCCAACTCAGCAAGCCCATTCAAACACCGGGGCCTCGAGATGGACATTTGAAAGCAAATTACTACTTGATGAAGGATATATTAGCTCCATGAAATCCCATTTACGGGAGTTTCTAGTGAGCAATATTGGCTCAGCACCATACGGTAGTATGGGAGGCACTAAAAGCTTCTTGTCAAGTGCAAATCCTTCAATTTGCCTCTCATCAAAAGAGGAAGTTAATGGCAGAGGATACGGATGAAGAGCGGATCCTTAGTTCCCTAGAACTCAGCTTGGGATATAGTATCAACACGAAGGACAGACTCCGGGCTGAGAGTCTTCTTGAGCAGTCTATCGCCCTTAGTGCCTCTTTCTGAAAACTGATTTAGGATCGGGCTGTTAAAAATGGTTGAGTCAGGCACATGTTCTGATTTTGAGACAGTGAGGAAATTGGGCGAATCCTTTCCTTTAGAGTAAGGGATAGCTCCAGCTTGAACACTATTCAACTGATTAGAGGCGGGAATGGGGAGCTTCAGGCTGATCCAGGACCCATTAGAGATGTCTTTCGTGTTGACTGTTCACCCTCCGCCGAAAATATCATTCGATATCTGGGGCTGTATTTTCATCATAAGTTGAGTCAGACCCAGTGCTTAAAATGAGAAGAACATATTAGCCTTTTGGAAGTGGAAGATGCTGTCAGTTCTCTAGCCAAAGGAAAGGCTGTAGGCCCTGATCAGATTCCACTGGAATTCTATGCCACCTTTTCGCAGATTCTGGCCCGATGCTCTGTAAGCTATTTAACTCCCTTGATGTATCAGACCAGGTCCGCGAGTCTTGGGGGTGGACCAACATTGTTATCTTTTCAAAAATGGGAAGTATCCTACGCTTTGTGGGTCATATCGCCTAATCTCCCTAATCAATGCAGATTCTAAAATCTATACACGCCTTCTTGCGAACTGATAATCTGTAATTATCTCAGAACTGGTTGATCCAAATCAGGTTTATCACAAGCTGCGATACAACTTCCCTTGTAAATACGGCAATCATGGCATTGGAGACGGCTTCCTTTGGTGAGGAAATGGTAGGTATGATTCTTTTAGACACAGAGAATGCCTTTGACCACGTCTCCTGCCTTTTCCTATGGGGGTTATGGAGACTTGGGGTCTAAGTTCAGTCTTTATTTCTAGAATCTGCAGCCTCTACTCCAGCCTCAAAGCAAGGATCCGTTGCTCTGGTTCACTCTCAGATCCAATTTCCATCTCTCAGGGCACCTGGAGGGGTGTCCTCTCTCCCCCAGTTATTTTCCCTATACACAAAGCCCTTCATTCAATCCCTCGAATGGTCTGAAGAGATCCTGTCCTTGAGACTTCATAATTTTGAAGCCAAAGTATTGGCTTATGTGGACGATGTCGCAGTGCTAATGCCCAACCCGATCAATGGCTTACAAGCAGTTGTTGCAAGGCCCAGGCATTTGGAGAATTTTCAGGCTACAAGCTGAACTCAGCCAAGATAAAGGTCTTGTCTAATGTATCTTCTCCTGGTTCGGAAGACAAATGGATACAGTCTGTGGTATATTTGGGGGTAACTCAATCTGTTTACATTGCTGATGTAATCGAGGATAATTACGGGAAGCTATATTTTGGATACTGCCAATGCATTTGCTAAATGTAACCGCCTACATATGGGCTTGATCGGCCATTGTAATCTTATTAAAATAATTATTCTCTTGCGGTATCTTTATCTCTTTCGTTGCATGCCTTTTTTCTCCCTGTGACCTTTTTCTCTAAAATCGAGGCTTTATGGCAGTGGTTCATATGGGGCTAGAGGAATCCCTGTTGTAAGATCCAGTTCTTACAACAGCCCAAGGAGGTGGGCGGGGTCTCGCTCCCTGTTCTTCGATTCTATTATTTGGTTTAATTATTTTCATGACTTCACTTAATTTTTGGGTGTGGGCCATGGGAGTTCAAGGGCGCATGTTTACAGATTATTTGCCGCAGGGCAAATTAATTGTTCCGGGGACTGGCATCCTGGAGACGCAGTACCATGAGGACTCATTTCAAGACCCTCACGGTTTTCCATCTGATCTGGGGCTCTTTTTGGTGTATCTTTCCTAGTACTTCTATGGTTAACCAGGTTAACCAGGCCCCCCGCCCCCACCCTCAGCAGGCATATTTTTCACCCCAATCTCTCTGGCCAGACTGGTTCTGGCACACTTCTGACTCTCTAGCGAACATCCAGATCCATGGATCTGGTCAAAAGAATTTCTTATGTTAGCCTGTTGGAAACGGCATTAAGAGAGAATGATCCACAGAAGTGGAGAATGAGTCAGATTTGGGATCCATTTAGGCTCTGGGTATCGAATGTGGCTGCTGGCCAAGACACAAGGGCTTAATTACATTTTTTTTCCACCACGCTGCTGCGCCTGCATACTTATGTAAAACAATTTTTTTCTTTTTTTTGTTTTGTCTGTGCCATATACAAGGAATTCCTATTCTGACTGCGGAGCAGTTGAGCTGCAGCTTTGGGTGTATTCTTAACTTTAGCCTTGCTCTAATTGTTTCCATTGGACATGTAATGTATGTTTTTCCTGTCCCTGCTTGTTGATTTGATGGTTGTCAAAAATCTTTAATCAAAAATCATAAAAAAAAAAAAAGGATAGGTGGTGTGGCTTGAGCAGCCAGCATGGCGGACGCAGCTTGAGCGAGCTCCGTGCGCCCACTGGTAAAATCCAACAATAATCCTTCTACACCCGAGCTTAGAGCAGCTCAATCATACCTCCTGTAACGCGGATCCCAGCTGGTGTGCCGCTGTGGAATCCGTAACGGATTTCGCCGCGGGATTGCTGCCCGACACCTGTTTGAAACAAGCGAGTTGCAGACGTGGAGCGGCGCCTTTCTGCCTGCGGACTGATCGGACGATCGCGGCCGGAGCAGTGCCTGGACCGGATTGGGCACCCGGAACGAGGTGAGCGTGGGCATCTGGGGGGGTCGGGCGGGGCGGCTGGTGTCGTACGGCCTCGCCTGAGTGGTTCTAGGTGGGAGTCTTGGCCTTGGGTTTGCGCCTGGGCTGCGGGGGAGCCCAGCGGCCCAACTCGACATAGGGTGTGGGCGCAGGGCTCGCCTAGGCCTGAGTGCTGCCCGGTGTTGAGGCCTCGCCGCTGGGGCCCTGGGGCGGGGGGACCGTGGAGCGCCTTGCCGTGCCTGTGGGACCCACCCGGCGCCATCTGCTGCCGTGCGCTCCCGGGGACTACCTGCGTACCGGAGCTAGAGTGGGGCCGGCCGCAATGAGGAAGACTCTCTCCCAACAAGGCCAGAACACATGAGGCGCAGGATACCTGGGCCGGCTTGAGACCGTGGGGCGGGCCTGGGACCGGAGCCCTAGTGTATGAACCCTGCCCTGCATTCTTCACCTGCCATATCGAGGGAACACCTCATTGCCCACAGCCGGGGCGTGTGGAGTGCAGGACGCCCAGACCCGTCTGTCGCCTTGGGGCGGGCCCGGCGCCTGGGCCTGGAGTCTGGCCACCAGTGTGTAACTTCTGCCCTGCCATCGATAGCCTGTTGAGTTGGGGGGCCACTGCATCTGCTGCACCCCGTACACGTGGGGTGCAGGACGCCCGGGCCTATCTGGAGAATGCGGTGAGCCTTGGCTCCGGGGCCTTGGACCGGGGCCTTGCTGCGCGGCTCCTGCCTAGCATCCATTGCCCTCCCCCGGCGCCTGGTGCCCCTGATCTGGTTTGTTGCCACTCTGCAGCTCTAGTGCACATCCTGAGACGGGCCCTGTGGAGAGACGAGCTCCTATGAGAGGCCTGGCGGCCATTGAGATGGCGTAGTGACCTAGACCCCGTACCGTCGGAGGAGTGGCTGCCTTGGAGCGCGAAGGGGTCGGGGTTCTGCCGTGTGCTGGTGGTCCGGCGAGTTCGGTTCCTCTAGGGGGCCTGCTTGGCTGCCCACTGACGGTTGCGGAAGCGGGCGGATTAGTCCCGGTGCGGCTTGCGGCCTAGGTGGGTGGATTCCATGAGGGCCAGCAGCGGTGTGTCCCCTGTTCCCCTACAGCGGGTACCCGGTGGCGGTGTGTCACTTTGCTGGGCCGAGTTCTGCCCCGGGGTCACACGGCACAAGACCCCAACAACACCACGATGGGCAAGGATAAACCTGGTGCCACAGGCCCGGAGCAGATTACCCTAGATCAATTTGCTGCATCTTCCGGAGGGAGTGCTCCACCGGGCACAGTACCTGACAACGCGGCACTATTGGCAGCCATTACAAACGCGAGGGACACATTGGAGCCCAAGATCGGGGCGGTGGGTCCCGAGGTCTCGTTCCTGCGACAGTACCTGAGAAAGGCGGTGGACCGCATCACCGAGGCGGAGACTCGGGTAACATCAGTGGAAGATACCGTGCAGACCCTCCAACATCAGGTCAATAAATTGACGGTGATTACTAAGGAACTTGCCGCTCGCGCTGAAGATGCAGAGGGCCGCGCGAGACGCAACAACCTCCGCTTCGTGGGGTTCCCAGAGGGCTGCGAGGGAGGCTCCATGAACCACTTTCTCACCTCCTGGCTCACAGACCTACTACCCGCAGATAAACTTTCATCCTGTTTTGTGGTTGAACGGCCCACCGGGCAATCACCAGGAAACCACCACCCGGAGAAAACCTGCGACCTGTCATCGCCAAACTGCTAAATTATGCGGACAGGGATGCGGTGCTGCAATACGCCAGATTGAACAAAGATAAGTTAATATATGACTCCAGGCCCATCATGATTTTCCCTGATTACACCCGTCTGGTGCAACAGCAAAGGCAGTCCTTCACAGCCGCGAAGAGGCGGCTGCGTGACCTCAATCTCTCCTACATGCTTTATATTCTGCTTGACTCCGAGTGGTCTTTAACTCCAAAACATTCTTTTTTGATACGCCTGAAGCAGTCTTTGCCTGGGCGGACGAGAGGGTCCACTTGAAGCCGCACTCCCCGCCGCCGCTAGAATCGGACTCCTCTAGGGGCTCGCAGCGGAATAGACCTCGCAGGACTAAGTCCAAAAGATGTCACCGCTCTGGTTCGGACCGTCGATCTTCCAGCCCCGAACTAGCAACCTGATCCAGTTGTAATCAATGATGCTTCTGTGTTATGATTATATATGCTTACAGGCTGGGCACTTCCTGAACATTTGCTCTAGGTAGGGGTAGCCGCACTACACCGTGGCTGATCTGCATGGTCACTAGCCCCCACGGTTTATGTTATACAGGGAGGGTGGGATCCATTGGAGGGGGGTCTCTGGGATCCGGGGTTAGGGTCCTGGGGTACTCCTCACCGCGACAGATGCTCCTTGTTTTTGGCAGTATCGGGTGGTGGGTGGGGGGATATTGGGAGGGGGTGGTTTTGGGGTAATATTGTTCAGTTTTTAGTTGTTTACATACGCAGAAGCTTTCCTCATTCCCCATTAGGCATGCCGCCTCGTTTAGACCTAGACTAGATCCATGCCTTCTCAAGTACAGGTCTCCCATCTGGGCAAACTGACGGTGGTAACGTGGAACGTACGGGGACGCCTTAATAATGTCAAGCGATGGGCCGTTTTACGGCAAGCTAAACGGTACGGAGCCGACATTCTGTTCCTGCAAGAGACGCACCTCCTTGGCAATAAGGCCCCTTGTCTGGAGCGATTCGGGTTCCGCCAGGTATATCATGCAGGCTTCACCAGGGGCTCCAGTTGGACTGCCATCCTTGTCCATGGTCGTGTTCCCTTCCTTCATAAGACACATTGGCTGGATCCTGGGGGCAGGTATGTCTTCCTGACGGGCACGCTATATGGTGAGCCGATCACACTCGGTAGCGTGTATGCTTCTCCGCTTCTTGGGGCCACGTTCGTAGAAACCCTGACTAGACTGTGGGGTGACCTACCTGATGGTCTGTCCCTCATGGGTGGGGACTGGAATGATACTATGACACCACTGGACAGGAGGCGGAACCCAGGTGCTACTGCCCCTCTTAGCCCTTCCAAATTGTCGTCGCTGGCGGGAACCTTGGGTTGGGCTGATATTTGGCGGGAATATCATCCGGCCGAGTTAGGTTTTACGTTTCTTTCAGCGGTACATGGCTCAGTATCTCGCCTAGACTACTTGTTCACTCCCCGGAGTGAAGTCCACAGATTTGCCCAGGCAGCGCATCTCCCGAGAGGGTTGTCGGATCACTCTCCAGTTTCAGTGATGCTCCTCTCGGGAGCTCAACGGCCCCCAATTATATGGAGGATGTCTCCGTGGCACCTGCGTGTCCCAGAATATCAAGAACGCCTCCATGCAGCGATCCAAGAGTATCTTACGCTTAACACTGACTCCGCTCCCTCCAAAGCGACCCTATGGGAAGCTCTGAAACCCACTATTAGAGGGGTGGACATCAGTTATAGGACCCATGAGAAACGCAAGCGTTCCAAACAAAGAACGGACCTAGAGACCCAGTGCGCCTCCCTGGAGGCACGATACACGGACGAGCCCACCCAGAATATTCGAAGAAACGTATCCCTTGCACAACAACAGCTAAATCACCACCTGACCGACGAAGCGAAATAAATATGGCTGGCGTCCCAATATCGAATTTATCAGTGGGGGGATAAATCCTGCAAAATGCTGCATAGACTCTGCCAGGCACGGCAAGCCCCGGCCACGGTCCCAGCTATTAGGAGTAGGGAAGGTGTCCTGTATACTTCTCCCGAGGCAGAGGTAAAGGAATTCGCTCGCCACTTCTCTACACTGTACGTCCAGCAGGAGCTGATCTCGGGCGACCTCATCGCTGAGTTCCTGTGGGATATTTCCCCCCAGCGACTCTCTGATCAGATACGAGATCAATTGGATGTCCCCATTACGGTCGACGAGCTGTCGGCTGCGTCGCATGCGTTGCGCCCAGGCCGGGCCCCAGGACCCAATGGGTTCCCCATGGAATTTCTTCGCTCCCATGCAACCACGCTGGGCCCACATCAGTTGGGCACGATTCACGAGGCCCTAGAGCAACAGATACTACCTCGTGACTGGCGCCAAGCCAAAATAGTCCTCTTTTTGAAAGCCGGCCGCCCACCAGAAGACCCGTCCTCATATCACCCTATCTCTCTTATCAACTTCGAATCCAAAGTGCTGGGGAAAGTTCTAGCAGACCGTTTGCGGTCCTACATTCAGGACCTGGTCCACTTGGACCAGTCGGGTTTTATGCCACACCGGGCCACCCGGCATAACATTCGTCGCGTTCACAATGCTATGGCCAAGGCCCCTGAATTGGGCCGCCCCGCGGCCTTATTATTGGCCGATATAGACAAGGCCTTTGACTCCCTCAGTTGGGAATACCTATTTCAACTCCTAGGGGCGATCAATTTTGGGCCACGCTTTCTAGCATACGTACACTTGCTCTATACCGATCCACTGGCCTCAGTCCGTATTGCTGGTCATCGCTATCCCTTCTTTTCCATTGGTAGAGGTACGCGGCAGGGTTGCCCCCGTCCCCTCTCCTCTTTGCCCCTGCAGTTGAGCCTCTCGCGGCATGGGTCCGCAGCAACCCGGTGCTCAGAGGCTTCGATTGGCCAGGGCTGCAGCCGGACCGCATTGCTTTATATGCGGACGATGTATTGTTTATCCTGGATATCCTGGATATCGGGTCCACGTATTTTGCAAATTCTCCGGGTCTTCGGTCAAAATACCGGGCTACATACTAACCCTGCTAAATCTGTGTGATTCCCAGTGTGTGGACACCAAGGCAGGACTACGTGGGCCTCTCAACTGAAACATGCCACGGAGGGCTTTCAATATCTGGGTGTGTTTGTATCCCCTTGCCCGCAGACTTCATGGGCCCGCAATATCAACCTGCTCCTTGCCAACCTCAATCAATCAATCAATCAATCAGGGAATTGTAAGCGCGCTACTCACCTGTGATGGTCTCAAGGTGCTGGGGGGGGTCCGCAGATCTGTTTAGCCGAAGAGCCAGGTCTTGAGGTTCTTCCTGAAGGTGTTCAGGGAGGGGGTGCGTCTGATGTCTGCCGGTAGCTCGTTCCAGGTCTCGGCTGCAATGTGAGAGAAGGATCTTCCGCCTGCTCTGGCTTTGTGGATGCGCGGGGTTTCGGCCAGTGCGAGGTTGGAAGATCGGAGGTTTCTTTTGGGTACGTGGAAGTTGATTCTGTCGTTGAGGTATTTGGGTCCGTTGTTGTGTAGGCATTTGTAGGCGTGAGTGAGGATTTTGAAAGTGACTCTTTTCTCCACGGGGAGCCAGTGGAGACTTTGTAGGTGTTGGCTGATGTGTTCATGTCGGGGGATGCCGAGGACGAGTCTGGCGGCGGTGTTCTGTATTGTTTGGAGTTTGCGGAGTCGGGACCTGTTGATGCCGGCGTAGAGTGCGTTTCCATAGTCCAGTCTGCTGGTGATGAGTGCGTGGGTGACTGTCTTCCTTGACTCAGGGGGGATGCACTTGAAGGTCTTGCAGAGGATGCAGAGGATGTTGAAGCAGCTGGAGGTGACGGCGTTGACCTGTCGTTCATGGTGAGTGATGAGTCGAGTACGATGCCGAGGTTCTTGGCGTGGTCTAAGGGGGGTAGTGGGCTTCCAAGGGCGGTCAGCCACCAGGTGCTCTCCCATGCAGAAGGGGTGGTACCGAGGATGAGGACTTCTGTCTTCTCAGCATTGAGCTTCAGGCAGCTGTTGGTCATCCAGACTGCGACGTCTTGCATTCCTTTCTGGAAGTTGAGTTTGGCAGTGGTGGGGTCTTCGGTGAGGGAGCCGTCTGTGGCACCTGGTGGATGGTTGATGAAGTTGTCATAGAGGTTTTTGATCTTGAGGTGGAAATAGGTTCCAAGCTTGTCGCAGAGGTCTTGGGATGGTGTGATGTCTGTGGCTTCCCTGCGTGCATTGGTGAATTCCTGAATGACACTGAAAAGTTCCTTGGAGTTGGTGGAGTTGGCCAGGATTTTGTTGTGGATGAAGTTCCTCTTGGTTGCTCTGATCTGGTTATGGTAGTCCGTCAAGGCGTCCTTGTAGGTGGTGTGGTTTTCGGTTGTCTTGGTGTTTCTCCAGTTCTTCTCCAGTCGTCTGCAGGTGCGTCTGGCTTCTTGGAGAGTGGTGGTGAACCAGGTGGCTTTCCTGGGGCGTTGTCTGTCAGGGTTGCGTAGCGGGCGAGCTCGTCTGCGCAGTTGAAGATCCAGGTGTGGAGTTCTCTGGCTGCGTTGTTTGCGTCATTTGTGTCGGGTGCCCAGGTGTGGTTGTCTCGGGTGAGGGTGGAGTTAAGTTGCTCATCGGTAACCTTGCTCCAGTTCCTTCGAGGTGGGCGTGGGGCTGTTTAGGGTGCCTTGGGTTTGTTGATGGCGAAGTGTACGCAGTGGTGGTCGGTCCATGGTGGCTGCGTTGTGTGGCTGAATTGGACGCTGTTTCCTGCCGTGAAGATGGGGTCGAGGGTGTGTCCTGCTCTGTGGGTCGGTGTGTTGACGAGTTGTTTAAGTCCGATGCTGGCGAGGTTGTCACGAAGGATAGTGGAGTTGGGGTCGCTGGGGTTGTCGAGGTGGAAGTTCAGGTCTCCAATGAGTATGTAGTTTGCTGAGGCGATGGCGTGGAGTGCGATGAAGTCGGTGATGGTGGTGGCAAAGAGTGTTCGGGGCCGGGGAGTCTGTAGATGAGGGTTCCTCGGAGTGTGGCTTTGGGGGTGGTCTGGATCTGGAAGTGCAGGTGTTCGGCGGAGGGGAAGGTTTCGCTGGAGGTGGTGAGGCGGAGGGTGCTCTTGTGGGCAATGGCGAGGCCCCCTCCTGGGTGGTTGGGGCAGTCTTTCCTCTGGATCTTGTATCCGTCTGGGATGGCGGTGCTGATGTCGGGGGCGGAGGATGCGTTGGTCCAGGTCTCTGTGAAGAAGGCGATGTCAGGCAAGAGACAGTCGAGTAGGTTCCAGATTTCCATGGCGTGTTTGTGTACAGAGCTTACGTTGAAGAGGATGCATTTTAGGGTGTCCCCCTTTGCTGGCGTCGGCGGTGTTGGAGGCCGGGGTGGCAGTGAGGGTCTGGCGGCAGTGGAGGCAGGAGAACTGGCCGTGGGTCGTGTTCGGCGAGGCCTGTTGACATTCTCTAAGTCTTCCAGGGTTGAGTGCGAGGAGGGTGGTGGTGTCGTAGCGATGGGTAGTGGGAGGTCCAGAGTTCCTGGTGCTGGCCGCGGTCGGGTCACGGACGGGCGCAGACGGGCTTGCGTTTGGCGTGTCTTAGGCGCGCCGGCGGCGCAACCGCGCACTGGCCGCCATTAAGTAGTAGGGGAGGTGGGAGGGAGGAGAGGCTGGGAGGCGGGAGTGGGGGAATTCCGGAGGGGAATTCCGGGGGAGGGGAGGAAGGGCCGCAGGGGCAGCAGCGGCAAAAGGCGAAAGGAACAGGCAGGCACGAGAAAATAAAAACAGTGGTGGAATTAGAGCAAGACACAGATGGGCACAATAACAGTGGCACAACAGGGAAAAATTAAGAAATAAACAGCTGAAAAATGTTACGGTGGTTGCAGGCAGTCTGGTCCCAGTTGGAGCGGGCAGCAGGCGCAGGAGAGGGCAGCAGCCTCGAACCTCCCAAGGAGGAGGTCGGGGTCTGATGGCAAGAGACGGCACAGTGGAGCTGCGGGGAGAGAGTGGACCTAGACCGAGGGTCGGAGGTCTCCGCGAGGAGACCTCTATTTGGTTCTCCCTCCCTCTCTCACTTTATGGCCGGTCGGCCATCTTCAAAATGGTCTCACTCCCCAGGATGCTTTATCGTCTGCAGAACTTTCCATATCATATCCCATGGGCGTGGTTTGCACAAATCAACGCCATTCATAATAAATTTTTATGGGGGGGTGGGGCGGTTCGGGTGGCACTACAGACATGTACACAATCTACTTATTGCAGGGAATTGCAGCCGCCGACGTCTACTCCTATTATGTGGCGGTCCACCTCCTAATCATAAACGACTGGTGGTACAACTCACCTGCGGACCCGGCATTCACGGTGGAACATGCGGCCATGGATAGGACCCCCCTCCTGTGACTACTCTATGGCACACAGAAACTTGACTTCTTGCCACACGCATGTCAAACAACGATCAGGTTATGGCGGTACACTGTCCGACGCATGGGATGGAACGGGCGGTTGACGCAGGCAACACCCTTATGGCATGGTAATTATTTACGCCAAGTGTCCGCATTGACGGGGTTCCACCAATGGGATTTGATTGGTATTTCCACGCTAGGTGACATCATGCGGGGCACTGTTCTAAAATCCTTCTAGCAATTGCAGGAGTAGTTTCACCTCCATAAAACCCAGTTCTATAAATACCTTCAACTGCGCCACGCTTTGACCCCTGCACTTGTAAATCTTTCTGACCTCCCTGACTTCCATCCACTCAAGGGCCGCCTTCTCATGGGCGATCTTGATGCACACAAAATACGACAAATATATCAGACTTTGACGACACATTCCGCCACGACACTACACAAAACGAGGAAGGCATGGCAAGACGATATTCCTGACTTGACAGATGATGACTGGGCGGAGGTGATTGCTAGCCCGCGGGGAGCTGCGGTAGCCACTAGAAACCGTCTCATTCAGTTTAAATATGTCCACCGTGTGTACTATACCCATCTCTAGCTCTGGAGGATGGGAGTTGTACCATCTCCCATATGCTTGTGCTGCGAGAGAGAGGAGGGGACGTTCCTCCACACTGTGTGGAACTGCTCAGCATTACAGCCTTTTTGGCGCAGGGTGTCGTCATGCCTTAGAGAGGTGCTGTCCTGGGACTTGCCACACGATCCCCGGTTATTCTTACTCCATGGTACGGAGGACATCGGAGGGAACCGATACAAGCAACACCTGTTATTCTTGGCCCTTACGATCGCCAAATGGGACATAGCCCAGCTATGGAAGAATACCTCGCCACCAACGATTGGGAAATGGCGACAGGAGCTCGAGAAGTGTATGGGTGCGGAGATGGCTGTGTTCCAAGCGAGGGGTTGTCCCTTAAAACATAGAAAGATTTGGTCTCGGTGGGCCGCATACCGCGGCATTGATCTCCCCCCTCTTCCTTCACAATCCCCATAGAAACAATCTTATGAGAAGCTTGTGGGTCCAAATGTATGATATACCATTTCTTTTTCTTAGCCTAATGTGGGTATTGATTTTTGCTCGTCATTGCCGGGGGTGTGGGGCAGTCTGCGTACAGTTCTCAGTTAGTTTTGTTCTGTTTGTAGATAAACTGTACCCGTTGATATCTCCTATACTCCTTTCCCCTTCAACATTTTGTTATCAAGTGGATTATGTGGGCTTTTGCCCAAGTGGTACTGTGAAAATTTCAATAAAATATGTTATCAAAAAAAAAAGAGATATGTGTTTAGTTTTTTGGGGAGCAATGCCATGCCAGGATGTTAATGTGTCTCAACTCTTTTATATCACTGCAGACCTAAAAGAGCTCCCAGTGGAGCAGCTATTCAAGTGGCAAATATATAAACTTTCTAGAGAGCCCTACGGATTGTTATCAGGGTACAAGTAGTACCTTGTCTTCTAATACAGCAGCGACCATAACCTATGATTGGCAATGCTAAAATAGTAAACAAGTCAACATTCACCAGCAAAAAAAAATCAACATCCTAGTATCAATAACTCTGCAACAATTTGGCCCTGAGAAAACTGCCCATCCTGATATCTTTCAAGAGACGCCTGATGACATATATATAAAGTAATGTAAATAGTCTCCAATCAACCTCGGAGCAGGCGGGCTAATTTAGTCTTATTACTTTTGACAGACTAATGGTCTGGTTGTGTAAAGAATGTGGACTACAGGCAGTCACGAGCGCAACCCTCAATAAAGTAAGTGGCACTCATTAAGATTGCCATTGTTCCTGTCAGCCAAAATTGTAAGTTTTTCGGCACCAAACATAGACTAGTATGGTCTAGTAAAGCACTAAAATATAGACATAGAATAGTTGTGTTTATACCTAGTGTCCTGGTTTTCGCAGGTACATCAAAAACCAGTGAGAACAAGAGAAAAGCACAACAAGTGCAGAAGTATCTTTAAAGGTAAATAAACATGACCGCAGTGATAAACGCCTTATATATGAGAAAGGGACTGTTTAACTTTAGGTAATTTTTATTATCATTAAATCTAATTATGCAGGTTACACCGTGCCCTAGCCCTGACGAAAATCCCGTGACAAACTGCCGGGATTGGAAACGCGTCGGCATCTTCCATCTCTTCTAGCCACAAATGGGCATCCAAAGAAACCTTTTGCACCTCTGTTGAGGGTAGCTGAAAGTAAAATATACCCCACAGAGCATTACTCATTCCCAGGTGGCATTTGTTACATATAGACCGTGAAATTAAAAGGTCCCATGTAACTGCGTTGTAATAATTGTTTCCAAAAAAAACTGCTGGTGTAATTTTTTGTTTGGTTTGAAAATCATTTGTGTTTTTTAGGTTGCACATTAGCGGTGTTTGTATATATTTTTGTTTTAATTTCTGAATAATGAATACATTGTAAACGTATTATATTTGTTGTGTGCTAGAAATGTATCTCACTCAGACATTATCATGAAGTCTTTTGAAATGTGTTAAATAACTTTGAATAAAATGTGATTTTTACACGTAATGCTATTGAACTTACAAGTCTTAGCTTTAGTCCGCCCAAAATAAAATAGCGGTACTAAAAATTGACAGCCAGGTTCCCCCTTTTTTCTTTATATATATAAAGGGGGCATTTGATGTCTATGAAACTATCTTCGGTATTACTTCCTTTTGTAAAAGGTACCATGTCACACCAACTGTGCAGATAAAATCGTAAAATCTTCATTGTCCAAAGACAGATATGATAGAGTTTCAAAAGAACCTGCATTACTTCCTCTACACCAAAGTTTAACTATCTAATTTGCACTTAAGCTTAAGTGCTGAGCTGTGTCCATAAGGTAACATGTGTGCCCATTACAAAAATACTAAATGCAAAAATAATTTCTTCTGAGAAAACATCATTGTATGAAATTGGAGTATTAGTTGAAGGTGGTGAGAGCCCACTTAAAATAACAATTGAACAGAAAAAAGCCAAAAATTCAATCAGTAGAACTGGATAAATGAATTTTTAAAGTTTTAATTAAAATTAGTTTACTATAAAAATTGTGCCAAAAAGCACAAAGCGCCAAACACGGGTATCTGATTGCACTTGATCGGGCTAAAGTAAAAAATCGAGGAAGTATTTGACAACGACTGGGAGCTGCTCTGAATTGTCTGGGAGTTGCTCAGTGTCAGGAATGGCAAAGCTGTCAGAATCATTAAAATGCTGCTTGGAGTAGAGTCTGGGGAGGCCATTGATTGGGTATTGCTTGGCATTGTGTCCGATGAAGCTGTTGGCGAGTTTGTCAGCATTTATGCTTGGCGTGGAGTTCTCTGAAGCTATCGGTTAGGCAGAGAGGAGTATGCTCTGACAAAAGCCAAGTGTCCAGGAACTTGGGGACAGTACTTGGGGATCAAACTCACTCCCACAAATGTCAGCAGAGGGGACCAGGATAGGTCCAATTGGTACTGGTCAGATGCAAAGCAGGAAAAAGGCATCTTGAAGCTTGTTCTGTCACCAGGAGTATTCTAAAAAGAGGACTCTGGGGTCCACTTTTATGACCAGTATCACTGCGGGGTAGAGGGCAAGCCTTTGTCCACTCCTTAAACCAGTTCCGGTCAGCTCCTCTCTTCCTATGGGGGCTGAAGCCAGATTAACAAGTGAGACAAAAGGGATGCAGTCTTAGGTGTGAGCTTCATCTGCCAGTGACAAGGTAGGCACCCTTTGAAACTCAGGAAGGGGCTGGCACAGTCCCCAGGCAATCCTGTCAAGGGAGGTGTCCCCTCCCCACAACCAAAGCTCTTTGTTCACTGTCTCGGAGAAATATACATCTCATCACAGAGGAGAGTTTAGGTGGCAGCTAGAGACTAGTAGGAAAGCCTTTTGGTTTTAGGATAGCAAATGACAACTTTCTAAAAATATAATTTCCAAAATAGTAATATAAAATCAGACTTGATCATTAAGTTGAGTTTTATATTATGATTAAAATAAGTCCTTGACTATTTTTCTAGCTATTGCCAAACTGAATTTAGCAGGTATTAAAGATAACAGGGTAAACCACTGATTACCTGTAGGAGAGCCTGCCTTGCCACAGTGAAAAAGGACTCTGGAGGTTTTTCAGTGCTGGGGAATGTTAAACCGTAATAAACATGTCCTACTTTTTAAATAACATGCACCCTACCCCATGGACTTTTAAGGCCCACCTTAGGGGTGTCTAAAAAGTATTAAAAAGGAAGGTTTAGGCCTGGCAAAACATGTATTTTGTCAGGTCGAAGTGGAAGTTTAAAATTTCACACCCAGATTGCAGTGGCAGGCTTGGAAACATCTGATATAGCGCTACTGTTGTGGGTGGCACAATTAGTGCTGCAGCCCACAGGTAGCATTTAACAGGGAGTGCTAAGGATTTACCATTGGTTAGCAGGGGTAAAGTGCACAGAGTTTGACAACTAACAAAAATTGGGTTCAACAAAAAGGCAAAAGATCCCCGGTGTCCTTGCTGGAAGGCACTGTTAAAATGAAAGATTGTCTCGTAGACAGGTCACGTAGAAACAAGTTGTAGGTTTATTCATAAAGTAACAGCTTCAGATAAAGCTAATTGGAAGGTGGTAAAGTCCATGTAATGCCCCACCAGGAGCAGCTTCCTTGCTGCTCAGCCCATCTCTTCCAACTGACATCTCCTCAAGTCCCACACACTCAACATTCCAAATGACATCACTATTGGCTGAGCAGCAAGGGTCAGAACAAGAATAAGGAAGATGCACCAACTAACAACAATTAGGTTATAGCACATCTCCCTTCCTTAGGGAAACTAAACACAAATAATGCCAGAAAATAGCAAAGAGATATAAATGCATTAAGGCACAAAAATTACATTGCTTACGTAAACAAAAATAAACATCTTGAAAGAATTAGTAAGAAAATACATTAAGCAATTGAATGTACATAAGGCAATCAGAAAATACTCGAATCCAGAAAATACATTAAATAAATTAATGCATGAAAATACCATAAGCAAATGCATGAAAATAGAGTAAGCAAATGAATGCAAGAAAAATATCTTAAGCAAATGAATGAATGCCCCATCCCCTCCCTTAGGGAAACTCATTAGTTGGGTACACACCACCCACGAACTCACAGTAATAGGGGAAAAACACCTCCCTATGGCGGAATACACCTCCCAATGACACACTGAACATTGTAATAGGGGAAACACACCTCCCTATGAAACTCAAAACACGTAATAGGGGAAAAACACCTCCCTATAGGGGAAACACCTCCCTGAAGAAACACCGTAATAGGGAACACAACTCCCTGTGAACTGAACAAACACACTGTAATAGGGGAAAACACCTCCCTATAGGGGAAACACCTCCCTAAAAAAACACCGTAATAGGGAACACAACTCCCTGTGAACTGAACAAACACACTGTAATAGGGGAAAACACCTCCCTATAGGGGAAACACCTCCCTGAAGAAACACCGTAATAGGGAACACAACTCCCTGTGAACTGAACAAGCACACTGTAATAGGGGAAAACACCTCCCTATAGGGGAAACACCTCCCTAAAGAAACACCGTAATAGGGAACACAACTCCCTGTGAACTGAAGAAACATACTGTAATAGGGGAAAACACCTCCCTATAGGGGAAACACCTCCCTGAAGAAACACCGTAATAGGGGAAAAACACCTCCCTATAGGGGAATACACCTCCCAATGACACACTGAACATTGTAATGGGGGAAAATACCTCCCTATTGGGGAACACACCTCCCTAAGAAATTAAGCAAGACTAAAATAGGGGAACTCTGGTCCAGGACTGGGGCACTCCCTACGCCAGAAAACAATAAGAATACACTGTTTGTGGATATAGGACTAAAATAGAGATACTAATACTATAACTGTAAACATATAAACTGTGCACCCACCGGTGAGCGACCTCTCACCCGAGTAGTATATCCTCGATGGTTAAGTGGAACTCCATACGTCAGAAGATAAAGTCTCCAGGATGCATAACCATGTAAACAAGTCCACTGCAAAGTTTTGAGTGTTCCAATGCAATATGCGGTAAAGAAACTCCCCAACTGTGCACTGTATACTTCCATGCACAAAGATTAGAAATGAGAAAGTACCTGAAATAATGTGCTGCTCCATAAGACGATTCACCTACCAATGGTAAGACAAAAATGAAGCAGATGTCCTACCAGCAACGTTTCAGTCAGCGTAAACTTCTAATTAACTCCAATTCCTCAACTTGTTCTACTTTCCTAAAGATTCTTTTCTCGATGCGTAGAACGGAGGAAAAGGGATCACACAACGTGACAAGTCCTTAACATGGTGTCCATGTTACCAATACTGGCCTCTGGCTTCAAATGCTTGTGTGTGAAGATCGGAGCATTTGACAGGAAAACGAAACATGCGCTTTATAAATGCAATACCTACTCATAGCTGCGTGCCAACCACAAGATGGCGGCACGCACTGGTGACGCTGCGCCGGGTGGCTACCGGCATCACCGTGCACCAAGTCATCCATAACAGCAATGGACCTTGAGAAAGGAATCAACGTCACGTGCTCCCCTGACAAGACAGCGCAACGTTGTGGAACAGCTCGCGCTTCATGAGGTCTTCGCGTGAGCTTCATGGTATTCTCTGGGCTCGCGGCTCAACAGCAACAGACGTTATGGATGCCTCGAGACGAATTCAAACATCGCACAAACTCCACAACCAAACGGTAAGGAAGCACGCACTGGAAAGCTATGCACTCGCAACCGTTATCTCTAATGGTTTGCGCTGCGTGTGGCTCACAGTGAATTTAAATAAACACAGTCACAGTTCAAATGATTTGCGCTGAATGCGGCTCTTAGTAAATTTGAATAAGCAGAGTCACAGTTGTAATGCTTTGTGTTGCACGTGGCTCCCTGTAAATTCAAACCAATACAGACACAGTTCCAATGGTTTGCGCTGCGTGCAGCTCTCAGAAAATCCAAACAAACAGTAACAGTTTGTTGGGCGCATACATGGACAGCACACTGTATATGTGCAAAACCATACATCGCCAAGAACTCACCACAATGCCGATGTGTTAGACAATCTGCGTGTTGCCTCAAAATTCCCATAACAGTTGGCTGCAGCTCTTTGCTTATGTACCAAGACTAAGTCGATCCTATGTGGCTCAAAGTAATCCCTTCATACGTCGTGTACACTCACTCACAACAGAGCATTGAACATCTTGATGCTGTGCACATACACCACAAAACTTCCAGAGAGTCCAACTGCCACAATCTGTAGTCATTCCTTGTACATGTCGTGACAATCACAGTAGTCCACTGCGCAAACAAGTCATCAAGATTGGGAACAGCTCACAGCAGGAACAGGCAGGTAGCAAGGCAGGCAAACAGGAGGAACTGGAACTTACTTGGTAGGGCGACCGATGGAGTGGTCACTGGTGTGGCAAAGGGGTGCCAGTTTCCTCAAATACAGGCTTGTAAGTTCTCTTGAAGTTCTCTTGAAGTTCCTTTTTCTTGAAAATTCTTTAAGCTTCATAAACCATTAACCATTGAAGTAGCACACACGTAGGTTCTTTCAAATTGTCTCCAGTGTTAAAATAAAAGATTGTCTCGTAGACAGGTCACGTAGAAACAAGTTGTAGGTTTATTCATAAAGTAACAGCTTCAGATAAAGCTAACTGGAAGGTGGTAAAGTCCATGTAATGCCCCTCCAGGAGCAGCTTCCTTGCTGCTCAGCCCATCTCTTCCAACTGACATCTCCTCAAGTCCCACACACTCAACATTCCAAATGACATCACTATTGGCTGAGCAGCAAGGGACAGAACAAGAATAAGGAAGATGCACCAACTAACAACAATTAGGTTATAGCAGGCACGTTTCTAACAAACATCTTTTGCATGTGCCAAGTGACTGTGACTGTACAATGTTTTCACCTGACACTCTAAACTACAAAAGTTGGAAGGTGACAATTCATGACATAGGAGAGGATCTTGGGCGCCTTCATTGAATGATTCCATTCTTTATGGGGAACAGAATAGTCCTTTACAGCAATTGCCTTAATGTTCACCCTAGACTGACAACCCTCGATATTTAGTTTGTCCTCAGAACCGAACAATCAAATTTTCTTTAGAAAATCAAAAGGATGTCTTTTTGCACCATACCTCCTTTTTACTCAGTGAAGTGCAAGCCATCACTTGCTGTTGCCTTCCACCAAGTACAATGCAGTCACACTCTGTGCACACGTTTTCAGATGATTTAACTTTTTCCAAACACCATCCTTTGATTATTAGTGTCGCTTGCATGCATATGGTCCTGATCCATCACTTCACTGTAAATTTGTGCGCATTCCTTCATGCCTTCAGATCTGCTTTCAGCGTGGGGTTTTGAAAGACTGTTTGAAGCTCGGATTCTCTCCTGCTGATAAAGATGTATCCTCCTAGAGCATGAACTGGCAGATGCATCATAGCTTCAGTTCATCTCACCAATTTTACAAACCATTAAGCACAGATCGTGATCTTTGCTCCAACCAGTTATCTACTATTCTTCAGTCAACTTTACAATGGGAAGAAAAGATCCACCAGCTGCTGTAAAATATGAACATCGAGGATTTTTAACAGCTATTAAACATTACTTATTGACTTCATGACATTTCCATAAAGGCTGAGTTAATAAACAACATATTCAACAGATGTAGGTACACTTAATTTGAAGTCCAGAATTCTATGTGCATGTCTTCATTAGCAAATAGAGCGTTCAGTGCTAAACTCGCTTATAAACAGGATTGCTACACTTATCTGTGCCTTGGGACATTAACAAAAATATCAGGAGACTCCCAGCACCATTTCCTGATGTGTAGTGCTCTTTGAATGACTTGTAGGTGAAGAAGCACACAGACGTCTGCATTAGCTAATTGAACTCTGCACTTTGTCATTTCCCATGCTGTGCAGAATTTCGGAATTTATCATGTATTTGTCATGAATAACAATTTCGGCATAACAAAATAAAACCAGTTGTTAAATTTCACTCCAGCCTATATACTAAAGTGAACAAACGTAAGGTTATTGAACGACTTTGGAATTTGGTATTCAAGGGCATAGGGTAAGGATATTCGATACGCTTAAAATACAAATTCAAAACTGAAATTCTGAATGAAGTAAGTAAAGTAATAAAAATCAAAAACAGTACTTTTGTTGTAAAAATGTAGTATGAGTTCAAGAGAGGCAAAGGCTAAAGTACCAAAAGCATTATAATAAACAGGCATTGAGATTGACATAGACAGTGGCACTCATCCGTCAAACCTATTGGCTTAGTCAATGTTTTGTGCTAGATGGCCACTGCAAATTCAGGCACATCTGGAGCAGTGATCTTTAAATGGGGTTTCCTAAAATATAATGAAGCATTCAAAGCTTACCATCGCAGATTCATTGGTACCAATAGCATTCATCGTTGAATGCTAATAAGAAACTCTATTCAAAGATGGCTCTCCCTAGATGCACACACATCAACCGTGCAAGTCTTTGAATGAAGTTTCTTACACTTTAAAAAACAACATTTAAACTAACGCCTGTGGATGTGTGGTTCTCTGCAGAAACCCTATTTGAATCTATTTTGTGGTAGATTGCAGATAAGCACAGGCCTGCAGTGGCTCTTTGAATGAGTTTCGTTAAGCATAACAAAATGCAATCAATGCTGCCTGCTGTGTATACGTGTGGATGCACATGCATGGGTGGTGTTAGACCCAGCGATTTCTGGCCGGCTGGGCCACATCGAAGCGAGACAGAATCCTCGATAGGATGAGTATGATACACTTGTCCGATAACCTGTGCTCACCCTTAGGTAGCTTGGGACAGAGCAGTCAGGCTTATCCTCAGCGTTAATGTGTAAAGTATTTGCACAACCCCACCCTCGGAACACTATCGTAACCTTGGCCTTCTCACTTTCCCACTTACGTTTAGCCAGCTCCCACTTGTGCTTCCTTTCCTCCCACCTGTCCTTCAGCTCTTCTGGGGAAATACCCCTAGAAGAACCACTACTACCTGACCAGGAGGGTACTAGGCTACCCTCCTACAGCTCCTGCTCCTCAGTATCCACTACATCGCCCTCCCCGGAATTCTCAGCTATACCTCTGGGCGCCAACCAGCCCCTCAATGCTTTTAGCAGCTCCTCCTTTCTACTGAAGCCTTTAAAAGAACATTTCAGAATCCTTTGAGTTGGGCTACTGTATAGGTTTCCAACTTATCCTGCTCAAACTCCACTACTGCAGGTACGTCCATTGGCTCTAAAGACTTAGACATGACTGTTGTGAACACAGACAGGTTTCCAAACTAGAATAGCAAACCACAGAAAAAAAAAACAAGGCATCAAAGCCAGACAGAATCCACCGTCCTTAATAGCATGAGCACAATACACTTGTCTGATAACCTGTGCTCACCCTTGGATAGCTTGGCACAGAGCAGTCAGGTTTATCCTTAGGGTCAAAGTGTGAAGTATTGGCACAACCCCACCCTTGCAACATGCTGAGTATACTACAAAAACACTTCCCCACCGTAAATATAAAACACTGGTCTTTGTATTACACACACACTGAAATCAAAACAGCATACGCATTGGATATAGGCTTTACAGGTATACGCAATTGTGGAACTCTCCCATTAGCAGCAGAACAGCAATGAGTAATATTGCATACAATAGACATTGGCATCAAAGTTATATTCATTTCTAAACAAAAGAACAAGTGAATTTTGTTAAAAGTCTTTGTAAACCTTGTGAGCATTTACATTTATATAAGAATTGAGTTTTTCCGAATTGAGGATAGGAGCATTGTCTGCTACCTCTGATGCATGCAGGGGCTTCTAACATAATGGCAGCTGTCCGAAGGGGCATTATCTACTGCACGAATGGGTACTGGCAGTCTGTAACTTTTCAGTGTTTTCGAATCTCGGTGTTGTCTCAAGTCGTTGATATATTTCTCTGTGTATCAAAAAGGAAGAGGGACAACTTTACACTATGGGGCATATTTACGAGCCCGTTGCGTTGCTCTTGCACCACGCAACATGGTGCAAGAGTGATGCAACTCAAAAATAGGATTTATGGAACCATGCAAGGCCAGCCTGTGTGGCCCTGAGTGACTTCATAAATCTCAAGTTAAGCAACACAGAGATTTGCGCTGCGTTGCCTTACTCTGCGCCAGGAAGGCATTCCATTTATTTATTTTGTTTATTTAACCATTTCTAAAGCGCATGGTTACGCCAACCGGCGTGTCCCCGCATTGCGTGGGTGTCCCCAGGCAACTTCCATGGTTTTTCATGCATTTCCAGATTTACCAGAACTGCTAAACCTAGGAATGCACCAAAAAGATATGTTTCCCCAGGTGAGGCGTAACAAAGAGGAATATCTCTATTTCTCCTCTTTGCTTCCTCTTTCTATGTGTGCTGCATTCTGCAACACACATAGAAAGAGGAATTTGCCTCTCAGGATTGTTTTTGTGCAGGAAGGTGCTCCTTCTTGCACAGAAACAATCCTACATGCAACACAGGCACCCTTGCACCGTAGTGCAAGGGTGCATGCGTTGGCGCTAGGCAGCCAAAATGGCACCAGCGCAGGGACAAGGACAGGAATGCATTGTATTCTTTTATATATGGTGCATCCCTGCCCTTTCCCTGAGACGCAGCGCAGCAAGCTAACTTGTTGTGCTGCCCCACATTCTCATAAATATGCCCCTGTTTCCTTTGCCTTCAGACTTTCAGGGAGTTTCAATTTTGACTCTGCAAGCTGCCAATGTCTCTTTAGTACATTATGACTTGGGTTATTGCACTCACAATCGCTGTCAGTATTCGAAGTGCAGACCTTGTAAATGCAAAAAGCCTTCATGGCCCCACTGTTTTTAATGATTATTAGCAGGGGGGGGGGGATGGGTGCAGAAATCCCAAAGTACAAAGAGGCATTGGACCAGCCTGTGGTAAAACAAAATGTATTCCCTCATGCAATGAAATGAGAGTCTGCAATTGATTTGATTCCTAAACCAAGGTGACGATCACAACTAAAGCAGGGAAGAATTGTCGAACAGCCAACCTTAAGTGGATGTCTACAGCATGCAAACGCTCTCACTGATGATAAATTCAGGAGCATCGATGGACACACTAGAGCTGATGGCTTCTGTCCTTTTGCTGTGTTTTCCAAATTATATAGCTATTTAATTTCCAGGCCTCCACAGGGAGATTGTGAAGTGAATTTTTCTTATATTTGCATAGCCGTTCCTGCAATTTTGATCACTGTCGGTGTTAATGACAAGCTATCAATCACCACCAGGCTCCTTGAGATTACACATTCCTCATCCCGAGATCAGAAAGCACTCAGGACTGGCCTGTTTAATAAGGTTTTATATGGTGAGATGGATTGTTCGCTATGCCTTGTCCCTTGATGTTTTTTCCCACAAACAAGTCATGCCACGAAAATATTGCAAAATGAACATGCTTCATTTACTTACTGGGGTTCGTAATACACCTAACACCGTTATGAAAGTGCATGTATGTGAAGGTTCAGAAAATCAGGCAATGTAATGTTCTTGAAGGAAGGAAAAAAAGATATGTGCCTGCATATCCAAGAAAATCTTGTAGCATAGTTGATTCGAAACAATGTGAGTGGGAGTAGATGGTAGGAATTAAAAGAGATTTATTTACATGAATCTCTGAGCAGGCGATGTTCAATGATTTCATGTTTATCAGAGTCATATATGCGACTAGGTAAACAGGGCAATATTCACTTTTCAACGTCTTCACAAGAGTAGTGTTTAACTGGGTACTAATGCCTATATGTGCAAATTTGTTAAAAATGTAATGTTCAGTCTGCAACTTGGCTAACAAAATTGTGTTCACCCGACACATGTTTGGCTCAGGCTAACTGGCAGATGCACTTTTAAAGGCCATTGTGGAGAAACAACTGCTGTACTAAATGCATTCTGCACAAAATGTGCGTGTGGAGAATGTAAGAGAAGTGTTTCGATCACCTCAGCCGAAATTGTGAGTTCGTGCATGGAAAACAGTTTTTGTGTATGGAAAAAAAACTTGTGGGAAGGTATTCAAAAGAGTGCAGCAGATATTGACTTTAAAATGTCAAATTAATAAAAGTTAATAATTTTGTGCAAAACACAAGTAAAAAAAAACGGGGAATTATGGATTTTTTGTTTACACACAACCACAGAATCGATGTCAAAGTGACATCAATGTCATTGGAGACATGTATAACAGGGAGGATAAAAGTACATCATGGAGAATTAACAGAATTGATAAAGGAGAATAAAGAATGGTCAAGGAAAAATACTCGATATTTCAGTAATATCGTGAAGCGAAATAGAAAGATTAATTTTAGTCTCTGTGACATTATTGTCTGTTTCTGAAGCACTCGTGAATGAGGTGGACATGCTAGAGGTGGGAGACTCACTGAAAGCTCGAGGCAGATACCTGGCTATGGCTCTGGTCGAAGAAACTCGCGCCTAAAACAAGCCGAGCTTTCATGTGGCTTCTGCCTGCCACCTGTGCTCCATCCTATGGCTCAAAGAATAAAAAAAATAGAGGCCCATGTAGTGACTGAATGAAAACCTAGGAATTTTCAGGACTTAACCAAATTGTGCGATCCTGGCAAATATTTTATTTCAAAGTGCTTCCTTTTCCTCGTTGCATTTAAGAGCACTTTGAAATACATGAGTTAAGGGTGTGTGCTATTTGAGTTCCTTCCTTGTTTCTGATTTAAATAGAATATACTGTTCCTCCATGTAAGAATCTAGACCACATATATTGTCCACATGAGTATTCATTTGCCTCTGAATTTTTAATGGCATGGTTGTCATGGTGGGAGATGCGTGGGACATCTAGATTTTTAAGTTCATGTTAGAACTGGGATTCCTGGTTGGCTGAGGGATGCACCCACGCCAGGCAGGAACCACTACTCTAGTCAGGGTAAGCTTGATACACAATAAGATAACCTGTGTTCACCCTGTGGTAACTTGGCACAGAGCTGTCAGGTTATCTACAAAGGCAATGTGTAAAGTATTTGTGCAAAACATACACACACACACACACAAACAGTAACACAAATGAATACACCACAAAAAGACTCAACACAGGTTTAGGAAAATAGGGATTATTTATCTGAGCAAAAATAAGACCAAAACATCAAAAGCCCAATCAGTAGAAGTCGAGATATGAATGTTTAAAGATTAAATCAAAAATAGTGCTTAGAAGTCACTAGTGGTCAAAAGGTTCCTTGAGGTCGCAAAGAACAGGTGCAAATCCAAAGTTCAGGTGATCAACAGCAGGCCGGCTACAGGACTCAGACAGGTCCCGCTGAAGAAATACTTCGGATAGAGCTTTTGTTGCCGTTGAGAGTTTACTGCGTTGTTGTCGAGCCACACAAAGCAAGTCTCACATCCTTGTCAAACCCCGTTGAAGTGAATGTGATACGTCATCGTCACCAAGCATCATCATCGAGCCGGCGCTGGCTGTGGAATCGCTGTTATCGGTCACCATCTGCGTCGGCATCAAAGGGCTATGTAGCGGAACTTCTCATACAGTCCATGCAATGCATCAGTTTTTGATGAAACCCGCTGCAGAACCCAGAGCTTGAAGGGGGCACCTCAGGCAAGGGTAGGACTTGCAGAAGGCAGAGACCAGCAGCACGAGCAGAATTGTAGTAAGTCTTTCGTGTTTCTGAGACTTCAGAAAGCAGGAGGCAAGCCCTTGGAGATCACTTAGAGGGAAGGCAGAGTCCTTCCAGCAGAGTCAGGGAGCAGCTGGCAGCAGGTCAACAAGCAGAAAGGCAGTCCTTCCAGAAAAGCAGTCCAGTTGAGTCCTTTAAGCATCACAGCAGTCCTTCTGACAGAGTTTCCATTCAAGATCCAGAAGTGTATGATTTTAAGGGGTCAGAGAACCAGTACTTATACCCAAAAGTGCCTTTGATATAGGGGGTGACTTCAAATGAACTCCCTGAAGTGTACAAGGATCCCTTTCAACCCAGTCCTGTCTGCCAGGCTAACACTGGGCGTACAGCAGTGCTTTGTGTGTGGAAAGGACACTACCTATTGAAGTGTAAGGGTCAGCCCATTGAAAGGAAAAATTCCTAGGCAACTCAAGGTCTATATAGATTAACAGACTATCAAAATCACAGACATGATATAAGACTCAGATCATTAAAGAGTCAATCAGTAAAGATCATTTAAAAATTCATTTCTTTAATACAAATTTCATTTAAAAACATTCTGGAGCACATTTAATCCTTCTGTTGGTTATATATATAAGTCGATATTTCAACATCATTTCTCAAAAATATACAGTGAAATAAACAAACAGACAATCAATGAGATGCAATAACAGACAATATATATATAAAGACAAAAAAATACATCAAAATATGTGCGCGGGTAGCTTGAGTGGCTATTCGGTTGATCTTCTATGCGCGTTTCGGCGTGCAATACGCCTTCATCAGGAAAGCCACAAAACGTCCTAAATAAAGAATTAAAAATAAAGTACACTGAGTCCAGCGATAAACAATAAAAATAGGCTGTGACTATCACTACCTCTTAAAGACCGCCATCCTCCAAGTGTGAAGAGAGTAAACAAGAATAATAGGTGAGCCAGGAGGAGAGACCATCATCTAAAGTATTAAGATATTCATGCGAAATAAGAACATAGAGTATGTCCTGAGAGGGAAATACACTGAGAGTGCGTAATTAACATTCTATTTTTTGTAGAAATAAAGTTTTTTGTTCTCATAACAAATAGTTGGATATATCCCCCTTAACCCTTTTTAAATGGTGATAGAGACTATCTAAGTTTCTGTAATTAGGGGCTTACCAGACACAATGGTCAAGTCCGGTCACGGATAGAGTAATTTAATAAAAACGAATGCAGCCTACTGAGCCACCAGACTCAGCTGCACTTGACAAGACTGAGACATACTTTCCATTTTGGGATGTACGTTGTGCTTTCATTGTTCAAGGGCTGTAACAATAATCCTAATGCCATTTACGGTATTGTATTGACGTCTATATTGTATTGAAATCCATATCTACAAGACCACAATTCCCAGCGAAGAGTGTATTACTTTGCCTGCGTACTGTCAACTCAGCATTTCCCATTCTTACACTTAGCCCTTAGGCCATTTGGTTGCATTATAATGCAATGTGTTTAAATTAGATGCATTTAAATACAGTGCCATTGGAAACAGCAGCAACAAATAGCATGGAGTGTGTATGTAAACTACCAACTTTGTTGTGTTGTGTGTATTTTTTAAACACACTATCATCCACAAAGTTTTCCTTGCGCTGAGCAGGTGTGTATGCCTAGCCCTGCCTGTGGCTAATTGAAGCGAGTATCACGTTTGCTGAGTAAAATCTATCCTTCATTTGTGAACTTATGCTTACTACTTAGATTTTTGAAAAAGTCAGTGAAAAAAACAAAGTCAAACAAGTGGAAGCACATAGTACCTCTGTTGGAAAATTGCCCTCTCTGCAGGGTTACCCCCAAACCTGCAGGGCCACCCCCAAACTGTTTGCCTTCCTCCTCCACTTTTGCTGATCTCATTTTTGCTGGCCTTAGCAGCTCACCATTGCTAAAGTGCATGTGCTCTATCCTTTAAACATGGTAATATTGGCTCATATCCAACTGACATATGTAAATTAATTATAAGTCCTAGTACAGTACACTACATGTGCCCAGGGCCTGCAAATTAAATGCTACTAGTGGGCCTGCAGCACTGATTGTGCCACCCAGTTAAGACGCCCCTTGACCATGTCTCATGCCTGCCACTGCAGAGCCTGTGTGTGCAGTTTACACTGTAATGTCCACCTGGCAAAATAAACCTTTTGTCAGGCTCAAGCTTTCCCTTTTAATACAAATATGTCATCCCTAAGATAGGCCCTGGACAACCCAGAGGGGAGGGTGCAATGCATTTAAACAGCAGGACATACACTTTTACTTTTTACATGTCCTGGTATTGAAAAACTCCCAGTCGTTTTTCACAACTACTAGGCCTACCTCTCTTAGGATAACAGCGGGATTACCTTATTACATTTGATTCCTGTAATTTCCAATTGGGAAGAGATAAGGCCCCAAAATCTGGTGTCCCTGGAATGCTAATTTAAAATACTAACTTGTGAAGTCGGATTTTAGATTACAATTCTGAAAATGCCCCTTTTTCTTACTTTAGTCATTTGGTGCTTGCTGCCTGTCTCTGATCATATGTCTGGGGTGGGTGACAGTTGGGCTTTGTGTATTCTCCTTAAACAGCCACACAAAGTGGGAGCTTAGGTGTGACTTGATGGGCCATCCTGGCAGGATGAGAGGGAGGAGCTGGACCGAGCCTCAGTTACACCTGAATAGGCTGTGTCCTGTCCCCACACAAAGGGCTGCATATCCCTCTGAAGTAAGTCTGGAGCCAGGGCAGGAAGGGAGGACCTCTGTACACTTCGTGGGAATGTCTTTGAAGTCTCCCCCACTTCACAGACACAACTGTGTATAAGTACTGGACAACTGACACCAACACTTCAGTACACCTCTGGACCTGTTCGTACTCTGCAAGGAAGAAGGACTGTCACTCTGCTAGACTGTCACTCTGAAGGAGCTGATGCTTTGCTGGCCTGCTGCCTTATGACCTCTTGTATGGAGAGGAAGAACTGGACCTGAAACCCATCTTGGACCTAGAACCCCAGAGGAAGTCAAATGGCCAGTCTGCTGCCTCATGAACTGAGCCTCAGTGACATAACAGGCTCCCCACAGTTCCTGGGCCCATCTTCAATGAGTTCCTGACCTCCAGGAGGCACCTTTAAGGTCCCTGGGCCCTTGGTGTTAAACTCAAGCTCTTAAAGTCAAGCTTTTGGGCTCTTCACAAATGTGAACAGGCCCGTTCGCTCCGTTACTGCGCTGCTCACACAAAGAATCAGCACGAGCTGCCGCAAGTTTGTTTCTTCGCAACACAAGCTTCGTTCACTGGAGTGGATTGCCACCACGATGCCCCACCCTGTCTGTCCATGATGCCCGGCCTACTCTTCAAGCCCACCGACCATCTCCAGCGACGCTCTCCTTGATCATGGCTAACTTCTTCCTCACGAAAGGGACTCGTGGCACAAAACTTGAGAAGGTAAAACTTCAGCTGGACTAATCTGGGACTGTATCCGGCCCGCACTCCATCACGGTTGGTCTGAAGTTTAGAATTTCACGCAATTCAGTGCAACCAGCTATTCTCGGTTGGAGCTTTATGCTTATAAGTGCTATTTTACAGTGTATTCTTTAAAAAATCATAACTGTGCTTCTACTTAATGGATTTTTGACTTTTGGTCTTGTTTGGTTTTTTTTAAAATAAAAGTTAAGCTCTATTTTTCTAGCCTGGTTTGGAATCTTTTTGTTTGGTGTTTTCACTGTTTTACTGTTTGAAGTGCTGTACAAATTACTTGATACATTGCCTCTAAAGTTAAGCTTGACTGCTCTGTGCCAAGCTACCATAGTGTGAGCACAGGTTTATTCAGGGTGTGTGTGTGTGTGCCTTAATCTGACTAGGATTGTGGTCACTGCTTGACCAGGGCTTATACCCCAATCAACCAGGAACCCGATTTCTAACAACTTCCAACATTAACCTAGCTGAATTAATAAAACAACCTTCTACAAAGCTGTGCGCACTTCTTTGCAGCGCTCATCATTATTTAAAATGAATTCATGTCTCCCCACAAAGGGGAGGAGTTATTCTGAGTGTAGGGGTAATTGAATATTTCCTGCTGTCTGCAGCTATTCCTAACAGATCAGTCCACCCTATCTCCTGGTAGTCCTGAAGAGACTACCTAATTTCACCAGAGCAGAACCCAAAACCCCAGACCCTAGATCATGAATGTCTTTCAGGGTGCTAGTTTCAATGTTTTTCTAGGTATGCTACTTGCTTGGAAATTGACCGACTGAAAAAAGTGCCTGCATACACAGGAATGCAATTACAATATGGTATTTTGACTGGATTTTTACTCCACCTCTAATTTCTTCCTAACTGTAATACGGTATTATAACTGTCACTCCAACGTCCAAAGTTAGTAGTGAATACATCGACTAGGCACTTCTTTCCTACTACTGAACATGCTTTGGCATTTCCCCCATTCTCCAAATTTCTCATGGCGTGTGTGAAAGGAATGTTAGTTATTTAAACACTAAATAATGCTATTAGTCTCATGATAATTAGTAGATAAAATTCAGTGAAAATAAAATATGAACAGTTAACAAATTTGCATTGTCAGGACAGCAAAAACCAAATACACATGCCCTCCCGATTGAACAATGAACTCCCTGAGCATACCAAGTTAAACATAAATATTGGCAGAAAATTCCCTTGTTAAACTCTACTTTGTATTTTATGGAACACAATTCGGAAATACAGAGAAAATCAGTACTGAGACAGATTGCTTCAATCACAAACAAAATAACTTGCCTCTGAATCTAAAAATAGAGTTGCAACAGCAAGAACCACTGCACTACAGGTTGTGATGTTATCGTTTTTTCACAAAATGTATACATTTTATTGGAAAATATTTTGCTCACCAGTTTTCCACCTTATTTAGTAGTGGCAAATGTGTATAGAAGTCCAAAGTGCGTCAAACAACTGCAGTCGTTCATTACTTGCACCTGTTACACACGTCAATGATTGGTTTTGCAATTTAGCAGTCATCATCTATGGACCTTTATGTTTACATTCCATCTATATACATCACAGTCTCTTGTCGCGATGAAAGATCAGTGCAGCAGATTTACATATGACAGGCTGAAATACGTCAGCTGTGTTAGTAGATTTATTGTAATGAAAATGGTAGCATACATTGTGGGTGATTTATCTGGTATTCTGTGCACAGGAATGATAGGATATAAAGTATGGGTGAGCACTTCTAGCTTGATAACGTTTTATTGAAATCATTCGTTGCATTACATCGGACCCACAAAAATACAGGCGGATAACCCTGAAGAACTATAACAGACGCTGTAGGGAAGCTGATTCGGAGCCGTGAAACCACCCTTTCCTTTCACTTTTGGACTCCTGGGTTTTGGACCTCTGCTGTGAGTGAGTTTCCCTAATAAAGTCTCACCCATTCTAAGCTTCTTTAAAATGTTTTTAGTTGACTACCTTTTAAAATATAGCCAGCCACTGTAAACAGCTGAGGTAAAAAAAAAAAAAAAAACCCTGGGGAAGGTTGCACGTGAAAGGTATACACATCCGTGAGAGAGATGAGAAACTGCCTGTCTTATCCAGGGTGACATCTATGCTCAGGTAGCACTTCAGCAACAGGACTCAGATGAAATTGGTTACATTAGATATCCAAAAGAACTGTTACTATACACTTTCAGCAAAGTGGTTGCAGAATATAACTTTTCATTGCGGCAAGTTAGAAAATTATTTGACATGTCTATTCCTATACATTTCTAGCACACAGGTACATACATATCCAATGTCTAGACTTAAGAGGGCGCAACATCACTCAGAAAGAGTGGTATGTCCCAGTTTTCCTTCAAGCTGCCATCTTTGTTCTTCTCCAAATGTTTTGCAGAGAGGTGTTGGAGCGGCACAAGGCTGATTGCGAGAAGGGCTTGTTAGGAGTGGAAGAATGATCTGGCATCTAGGAAGGGTATAGGGTCTTCCACCTTCAATAACTCTCCATTTCCACTTTTAAACCCCCCTGCACAGGGAAGAACAGTTCAGAAGTAGCATAGCAGCCGAAGGAGGAAGATCTACATCATGGATTAACCTCTGTCTGGAGTGTGCCTCACTGGCACTGTACTCCTTTGACTTTTTGTTGGACTCTGTCTCCAAACCTAATGGTAATGATTTTAGTGATGTGCTAAATTCGCATACTTGGCTTTTGCGTACTTATGCAAATGTTTGGGGAAATTATATGGAAGTAGGCGAAAGTACACAAAAAGCAAATCCATCTTTTAACACTATGTTTTAGTGCGAAAATCACAAGCCAAGTGGTGCAAGCAGCAGCTGCTCAAGTTCTAGCCATTTGCAATTTTCTAATGCATAAGGTTTTGTAATGAACATCACATAATTACATGATGTGGTTGAAAGGCTTCATTTTTTAGCTTTCGAGTAGCACGCAAAATGTAAAATTCCCAAAATGATATGAACTACGCCAGCCTAATTTTAATTTCGCCTGGGACCACATAGGTTTCTGTCTTCATCTCTGGCCAGTATAGGGTTAACTTATTGTGGACCATGAAGGAACCACCTTGGACTCCTGTGGACTGGTCCCATATGTGGGTAGCCTAAGAATGCATACCACAGGCTTATGCTGGATGCAAAGGCATCCTACAAGAGGCTGAAGAATCTTGGGTGCTTGGGTCTGTAGGCAGAGAGTGCTCGGTATTCAGGACTGTGGGGTTTTACTTCAAGAAAAATCCTAAACAAGAACTGGCAAATGAGGCCATGTAATGTCTCTAACAGCCCACTGCTGCTAAGAAAGAGGAAGCAGCATTGCCAAGGTGCTGTGGGAAAGCATCAAGCAATTCAGAAAAAAGAATTGAGGGTCAGGCAGTCCACAAGATCACTTGTGGTGGCAGGAATGCACCACCAGGATCAAAATGTGTAACACCCATTCTCATTTGGCCCTTCTAGGTTGGAGATTAATAACATATATATGGAGAGAGAAGCCCAAATCTCCATGCTGTAGCAGTTGCCCTGCAGATCAGGGACACCTGTTCTGAAGAGTTAACCCCAAACGGGATTAGATTTTATCCCAGCAGAGCAAAGGTACCACAGCTGGAAATCCCCAGTGGGTATATCAAAGTATTTCAAGGGAAAAATAAAAAGCAAAATGAAACTCTTCTGTGGCATATGTCTGCTTAAAGGAAATCACCTGGGGCTGCATTATCCTTCAAAATGTGCACATTTACAGCGGTGGTATCGCACAGGGGTCAGGGGACCATCAAAATTGTTGTGGTTGTTCTGGTAGGACTCACTGAAGCTGCAATGCCTCCCCTCATAAAAGTGGTGCCATCGCAGGGAGAAGTGGTACCCTAAGTCTTTCAAAGTAGGGAATCAGTGACCTCAGTAGACATTTTTGTCTTGTGCACGTGCTTCCAGGGCTGACATTGTGGTGTGCACTGAGAATGCAAGGGTCCAATTGAGTTTGGGGTCCTGAAACAATGTTAGGAAAACTTGTACAACAGTAGCAAAACAGCCATTCATTAAAATGCGCAGGAGTAATCTTTAGGCACTCTATAATGCCTTTATGAAATGGGCCCAAGCATCCAGCTTCCGATTAGTAAAAGTGCAAAATTGGCACAATCCTTTCTCTTTGAGCTAATTGTATATGAACATATTCCAATTGTAGGCGGATTTCAGAATTTCGGGGGTAATTCACAAAGACATGTAAGACTACATAAATAAGTGCTATCAGAGTACTTCTTTATGTCCTCTTACATGCCTTTATGAATTGGCCCTTATGTGTGTTATTAATGATTAGATGGTGGCTGGGAGGGAAGCAGGAAATCTTCTGGAAATAACCTATTCACCTGAGATCAGATACTTCTGAGGCTGACAAGCATAAGTAGTGGCCATATTATCCTCTAATGAGCTCTCTGAAAATTAACACTCACTAATTACAAAATATGTTTCAGGAAATGCCTAGAAGCCCTACTTGTGCAGTGAATGCAATACTGAAGGAAAAGAGAATTATATCTCATGTGTCAAATAATATGCCAGAGCAAATGAGTTGTGGTAGAGTCTAAATTGATGTGTAAGATGAAAGTAGTGAAGAGGGAAATATGCATTAAGGAAGCTGCAGGGATATAAAAAAAAAACAAGGCTCACAGCGCCCGCATTACTCTTTGTAGTTTCCAGTGCTTGGCTTGTAGTTAGGCTAGCAAGTCACCAGAAACAGGAAAATATGGCGATGAAAAGGAAGGGACAATAAATCACCCCATATCGTCTTCTGAGGGAAAAGGTTTTGTGATGTCCTTAACGCTATTTCCAGAACTGCACAATGTTCTGTCTTAAGTTCTTTAAAGTTTGCAGATAGGATGAAGTTTTTATTTTTTAATGCCATTTTATAGCAAGATATGTGCCAAACGATATATAATTAAGGGAAATAAGGGGCCTATTACGATTGCGGGCGGACTTGAGTCCGCCCGCCCGCCATCGTAGCGGGATCGGGACCGCCCGCCTGTACTGCGGCGGTCCTGCACCCCTAATTACGATGCAACCGCCACCGCGGCGGTCGCATCCAGCAATTTAACATTGCGGCGGGTGCTGCTGGCTGCAGCACCCGCCACAATGTTAAATGGCCATGTTGTGCATTCCCATGCACAACGTGGCAGGCACCGCGCAGTGCCTGCCACCTTGTGCATGGAAATGTGCACAACTGGCCCCCCCACAACAGAGGGGGCCCGTAACAGGCCCCCCGAAGCCAGCCTTTCCATGGCGGTTCCACCACCATAGAAAGGCTGGCTGACGCCAGCATTGTGATCGGGCGGGCGCTGCCTGCTAGGCACCGCCACCATATCCCCGGTCAGAACCGCTCCACCAGGCAATTGCAACAATTGCCTGTGGCGGAAGCATGGCGGGCGCTCTTTGCGCCCGCCACGCTTGCGGAACGATTCCCCCCGCCATCCTAATGTGGCGGGGGAAATGGGAGCCAGATGGCGGAGGGACCGCCACCGCCGGCCCGGTGGTGGTGGTCCCTCCGCCATCGTAATGAGCCCCTAAATTCTTATAAATATTCACCACAGGAATTCCACATTCATTCTGTTGCGTTAAAATATGTGCTTTTCTTAGCTGTGTTATGTGTGTGAGAAAGTGGATTATTATTTGGGGTGGATTGGAGCACACCACAAGCAATAATGTCACTATCTTGCTAGGTCTAGTAAAGGTTTCTTTAATTTAGACCTGAGCTTTACCTTTTGTAACTATGGCACAGAGCAAACAGGCTTAACTAAAGAAAATGTGTAAAACATTTAGAAGTAACAAAACAGTTAAAAAGTATAAAACACAGCACAACAGAACACAATTGAATCCCACTCCAAATTATAAAAATATAAACAACAGAGAGTTATTTAATTAACAAAATAGCACTTAAATAACAAAAAAACAATAAGGGGAGATATGAATTTGTAAAGTTTTAAATAAAACTAGAACCAAAAAGTGTTAAGTGCCAATGCGGGTGAACTGGTCATGGCAGAGCGGGACCAACGTGCGATTTAAAGCCGACCGCAATGGAGTGTCAATCAATCAATAAATCAATCAATCAATTAATTAATCAGGGATATATAAAGCGCACTAATCAACTGTGAGGGTCTCAAGGCACTGGGGGAGGGGGTTCGGGCAGCTCTGAGGTCATCCGAAGAGCCAGGTCTTGAGATCCTTTCTGAAGGCTTGCAGTGTCGGGCTTCGCCTGATGCTGAGGGGGAGTTCGTTCCAGGTCTTGGTCGCTATGTAGGAGAAGGGTCTGCCTCCCATTCTGGCTCTGTGGATGGGTGGGATTTTGACCAGGGCTAGGTCGGCGGAACGGAGGTTTATCTTGGGGGCGTGGAAGGAGATTCTTTTGTTGAGGTATTGGGGTCCGGTGTTGTGGAGGACTTTGTAGACATATGTGAGCAGCTTGAAAGTGACTCTTTTTCCAACGGGGAGCCAGTGGATGTCTCGGAGGTGCTGGGTGATGTGGTCATGTCATGGGATGCTGAGGACGAGTCTGGCTGTGGCGTTCTGGGTGGTCTGGAGTTTCTGAAGGAGAGATTTGTTGATTCCAGCATAGAGGGCGTTCCTGTAGTCCAGCCTGCTGGTGATGAGTGCGTGGGTGACGGTCTTCCTGGATTCGGGGGGGGGGTCCATTTGAAGGTCTTGTGGAGTATGCCGAGGGTGTTGAAACATGTGGAGGATACAGCTTTGATCTGTCGGTTCATGGTGAGGAGTTGAGTATGATGACGAGGTTGCGGGCATGGTCCGTGGGGGTAGGTGGGTTTCCAAGGGCTGAGGGCCACCAGGTGTCGTCCCATGTGACGGGGTGGAAGCGAGGACAAGGACTTCTGTTTTCTCTGAGTTGAGCTTCAGGCAGCTGCTGCTCATCCAGGATGCGACGTCCCTCATTCCTTCCTGGAAACTGAGCCTGGTGGTGTTGGGTTCCTTGGTGAGGGAGAGGATGAGCTGGGTGTCGTCGGCGTACGATACTATGCTGCGTCCATGATTTCTGACGATGGTTGCAAGGGGGGCCATGTAGCTATTGAAGAGCGTGAAAGGAGGGAGGATCCTTGGGGTACTCAGCATCTGATCTCTGTGGGTTCGGAGAGGAAGGTAGGGGAGTCTTATTCTTTGTGTTCTGCCGGCGAGGAAGGAGCAGATCCAGTCAAAGGCGGATCCCTTTATGCCAATGTCGTGGAGTCTGGTGGCTAGTGTGCGGTGGGAGACGGTGTCGAAAGCTGCTGAGAGGTCTAGTAGGATGAGAGCTGCAGTGTGGCCTTGATCGAGGAGAGCGCGGATGTCATCTGTGGCAGCTAGGAGGGTGGTCTCGGTGCTGTGGTTGCTGCTGAATCCGTATTGGGATGAGTCGAGGGTGTTGTTGGATTCAATGAAATACATTAGCTGGGTGTTGACGATTTTCTCTGTGACTTTGGCGGTGAAGGGGAGGAGAGAGATGGGCCTGTAGTTCTTTAGGTCCGTCGGGTCTGTGGAGGGCTTCTTGAGGAGGAGTTTGACATCTGCGCATTTCCAGTCATCGGGGAACATGCCTGTTTTGAGGGTGCAGTTGATTGTCCGTCGTAGTTCCGGGTCGATGGCAGAGGCGCCTCTGTGAAAGATATGCGGCGGGCAGGGTCAGTGGGTGCTCCGGAGTGGATGCTCTTCATAGTCTTTGCAGTGTATTCTGTGGAGACAGGGGTCCATGTGAGGAGGGTCGGCTGGGTGGCGTCGCTGGTTGATGGTGTTGGGTTGGTACTTTGATCTTGGTCTTCGAAGTTGTCGTAGAGTGTCCTTATCTTGTGGTGGAAGAAGGAGCTGAGTTTGTTGCAGAGGTCCTAGGAGGGAGGGATGTCAGAGGTTTCGCTGTGGGGTCTGGTAAATTCTTGTATGATGTTCAAGAGTTCCTTGGAGTAGTGGGAGTTGGAGAGGATTCTAGCCTGAATTAAGTTTCTCTTCATAGATCGGATGAGTAGGTGGTGTGCCATCATGGCGGCCCTGTAGGCGATGCATGCTTCTGGGGTTTTGCTATTCCTCCATGCTTTTTCCAGTGCAGTGACACGAGTGCCTGGATTCTTGTAGGTCCGCAGTGAACCAGGTGGCTTTCGTGTTGTGTTGTCTGTCGGAGTTCTGGAGTGGGGCGAGCATGTTTGCGCAGTCAGTGATCCATTGGTGGAGGTCGTTAGCTGCGGAGTTGGTGTCGGTCGTAGTGGGGGGAGGAGTGCGGCTGAGAGCGGAGGTGAGGTGTTCTTTGGTGATCTTGCTCCAGTTACTGCACAGGGGCGTGGCATTGGCTTGTGTGCGGTGGGTTTAGAGAAGGGGAAGTGGACGCAGTGGTGGTCCGTCCAGAGAAGTTGCGTGGTGTGACTAAAGTGCATGTTGTTTCCTTCGGCGAAGATGGGGTTGAGGGTGTGTCCCGCCATGTGGGTCGGGGTGTTTCAGGAAATTCAACCAGGCTCGACCCAATTGAATGTTTTACCTTGGAACGTAGTCTTTTCTCTGGAAGTCAACATCCTTCAGCAGGACAAGGCAACAGGATGCATCAGAGAAGCGCTCCATGACATTGGATAAATGTTGCCTGAGGTACTGCTGAAGCAGTTGGTTTAAGGGGGAAAAGCTTTGAGCTGGAAAATTCAAATTTGTGACCAGGGAAGTACTCCAGCTAACCAGATATTTTTGGCGCCTTCACCCAGGATGCTGGAAGGAGTGCACTTTGAAACAGCCAAGGGTTCCATGACTTCAGGCACAACACTTGGGGGGGTCAAGATTTACTCTAGCAGAAGCCACAAGCAGGGTCCACAACAGAGCCAGTTGGAACTAGTCAAATGAGGACTCCAGGAAATGGCTTCTTGCAGCTTGTTGTGGCCCCATAGCTTAAAAGGAGGTCAGCCAACTGACCCTTGGAGTACACTTATTTATCCTGGATACTAGTGGAAACAGGTCCAGCCCTTTAGTTGTATTCACTGTTCTCAATCAGCAGGTACAGTTGAATTGAATTGGCATTTGTATATCGCATGGCTACCCGGAAGCATCCCAGCGCTGAAACCGTAACTAGAGGACAAATACCCTTGGGGAAAAGCCAGGTCTTTAGTTGTTTCCGGAACTTCAGGTGATTTGGCTCCCTACGGAGGTTCAGCGGAAGGGCATTCCAGAGTCTGGAGGCATTGAATGAAAAAAGCCATCCGCCACTTCTGGCTTTCTTAATCCTAGGGACCACAGCAAGGTGAAGATCATCTGAGCGAAGTTTCCTGTTTGCCCTGTAGAGGCGAATCATGGCTTTGTTAATGGGGGGTCCACGCCCGTCCAGAGACTTATGGGCTATGCAAAGAGCCTTAAAGTTGATTCTCTCCTGCACCGGGAGCCAGTGGAGAGAGGGTAATGCGGGCCTTGCTGAGCAACGATAGGGGGTCTCGGTAAGTAGCCTCGCTGCACAATTTTGTACGACCTGCAGTTTTGCGGTCACTGAATTCGGGGCGCCCAAATAAAGGGCATTTCCGTAATCTATCCTCGACAAAATTAGAGCCTGGATCAGTAATTTTTTTGCTTGGGAAGGTGGGAGAGGGAGGATTTTGCGAATCCTTCTCAGCAGGCCATAGCATGTAGCATTAGTCTTCCTGGCCTGAACTATAAAGGTACGGTCCTGGTCTAGCCAAATTCCCAGACTTTTAATCTCTGTCTTGGGAACCGGCACAGGACCCATAGAGGGAGGCCATATGGTGCTTGGAGGCAGACTTCGAGAATTACCGAGGATCATGAGCTCGGTCTTTTCCCCATTGAGTTTCAAGTCCTTCTTCTATTCTTGCACAAATTCAGAGTGTTCTGATTAAGGTTCCCCAGGATGCCACATTTATGCCAGGCACTAGCTTGTGGGTGGGAGTGACTCCTAGCACCCCCTAACCATTAGAGGAAAAGCTGCCAGGTTAACCCTACCCACTTTTGCAGCAGTTCCACTGGGCCCTACTGCAAACAATCCAACAGTGTTCCTTTCTGCCTAAATCCAAGATGGTGAACCCTTCTACTTTTGTGCAGAGCCTGTGTGCCCACCCAAGAGGTGTAGCCAGGGAAATGAGAAAAACCTCTTCTGACCATTGGAATATACGTTTTTATCCTGGGTAGAAGTGGAAACAGGTCCAGGCCTTCAGGTTTCCTCACAGGTTTCCTCACAGGTTTCAATCAGCAGGTGCAGTCCTTCTTCTATTCTTCAATGGATTCAGAATGTTCTGAAGAAGGTGCCCAGTGGTGCCACATTTTTTTAATTTTAAGGCACTAGCTTGTGGGTAGGGGTGATTCCTAGCACCTCTCTCACCTCTCACCTCTCTGCCTAAATCCAAGATGGTGAAACCCTTCTCTCTTTGTGAAGAGCCTGTGTGCCCACCCAGGAGTTGTAGCTAGAAAATGAGTAACCCCTCCTCTGTGGTCAAACCAGCTCTTGGAGCAGCTCTCTCCACTCTAGGATTGGACCCTGTCTCATTTGGGAAACATAGAAAGGGGTATGCCCAGCTATTAAGCAACATTTGCCTGTGACAGGGAAGGCCTTTTTGAAGTTCATCAAATATCTAAGCACCCCTAAAAGGGTAATTTTGTCAGAGAAACAGAAACACCTCCCCACACCCAGGCCCTTGTCTTTGCTCTAGGAGCAGTTTTCACACCTCATTTAGAGCTTCAGCACTCAGAGGGCTGCAAGTGGAGGTGAATGCAAATTAGCCCTAGAGGCTATATGCAGAGAAAAAGTAACTTTCTAAAAGTACCCTTTCCTTAATATTTATTAAAAATATGACTTCACCAGTGAATTTGGCTTTCAATAAGTATTACCAAGTCCAAGAATTAAATGTGTTGGTGCTTGCTACCCAAAGATAGCATTATTAAATGTATTAGTGCATCTCAGTGCAATAGATATTAAGGCTTAATTTGTACATGGTATTGCCTCGTCTTTGTAGAATCTTTGAAGCTGCTGTCCTGAACCGTAGTCAGCAATTGACGTTTGTCTATGTCAACCTCCTTTGAGGAGCATTTAACAGTATGAGCTCTAAAGATGAAAACAAGGAAATAATTATTCAGTGCTGTTTCAAAAGCAGTCAGAAAACTATTTTGGTACAAACTTGCGTACTAACTGGACCACATCATCCAAGACCACTATAGCTGTCCTAGTAACCAAATCTATAATTCGTGGGAAAGCAACACTTGCTCACATATCATGACATCATCTCTGACCCACAGTGTGCAGTAAATCGGGCTTGGCAAATATTGTGAGCAAGACCAACACTGTTGGCATATTAGAAACAAAGCCCAGAACATGATGTTAACATTTTACATGGAAATACCCTAAAGTGCATAGAAACGTGCAACTGAAGGCACAGCTGCTCTCATATTTGCATTTCACTTCCCACAACAACATAGTCCAGGTCAGTTCGGTGACAATCCAAAGTAACCTATAATGCTGGATGGCTTGCCTTACAAATCATCAATATATTCATAAGTAAAGCAATGGTAGATAGAGCACTGTCAAAACAAAGAAAAAGCTCTAATCACCTAATAGTCATTTCAATACACTTTTAACTAAAAAAGTCCATAAACCATTAAACAAACACAGCATTCTAGTGACCAATCAGACACAACAAAATACTTGCTATCCTTTCTAACGTTGCACTCTCTTGATAACACCTAATCATTCATCTAAATATGCACTATTAATCATCCCATCTAAAGGTCTACATTACAGTCCATAATAAATAAATATTGTATCCTGAGAGATAGCTACACTTACATGGCCTCCTTTGCAATCACATTCCAAACCATGTCTTTTCTACAGCATCTATATGTTTTCCTGGTAAACCTCTGCCACCTAGTTTAGCCTTCAAAGGCCTCAATTACAAGTGGCACATGCATTCAGATTTGCCAGGTAGCAAGAGTCATTGGGCCCATCTTAATTAAAAGTTTTTGTTGATCACTTGGCAATTTCAGAAGCTGAAAACAGTTGAAACCTCCATAGAAAGACAAGGGGAAAGAAACACAATTTCCCACATTTATTCCTCAAACACTTATCATTCTTGTTATTGCCCTACCCCTGGGAAAAACAACATATCGCCGTAAACAGAGAATGCTATTCCATATGGCAACTACCTTTGGTTCGGTAGTTTCAAATGCATAGAGTAGGAATTGACTTGATTCCAAATTGTCAGTCTGTGCTTTCACATCACACTATTTAATTTGAAGTTATTCAAACCTTTATCATTCTGAGAGGACTGTCAAATGGCAGACTTTTGTGACAGAAAACTGTAGGATATGATGTAATTTTCGACATGGAAATGTATAGGCCCGATGAAGCTGATTGTGTGTGACCATGTAAAAATATGTGATCGTTATGAACATGCCTTGCAGCAAATTACCAGGCAGCATTTTTTATTGTTTACTGGTCCGGATAACGATGTGATAATGCATATAACAGCCACATTAGCTATGAATGGTTTTATAATACTGATTCCACCTATTATTAATGGGGCATAAACATTTTCAATAAGGGATCACACAAACTCTCTTTCTTGGATCTAACTTTCCAAATAATCCTTCATTTTATATTAGCGAATGACTAGAGTATGTAACAGTAGTAAACTCAAATTACAAACCAAAATTAAACATATCTCTTTTGTGATATTTATAGTGTGTACTCTAATTACACAACAAAAGAATTACTGATCTTAAAGATTCATAATTACAAAAGTCTTTAAACAGTAGAAAAACAGGTAACTAGTTCATACATGTTAATTGGCAATGAAACTAAGGGTTTTCTCACTTACGATTTTGACTCATCCCAGAGCACACAATATGGATTCATGGTTCCCTATAAAATAAAGTAAAGTAATATTAATTATCTCCTTACAATTCGCACTCATTATGAAAATCATCTTGAAGTGCCAAAAAATATAAAGACTGTCTTTTTTTTATGTTTCACATGCAAATGTTTTAGGGGTATCAACTTTAGGCAAATCGAAACGCAGGGTCTAAGTCTACTGAAATATTGGGTTTTTATATACAGAAGACATTTTAGAATAACAAAGAGGAAATGGTGTGATGAGGGTGAACAGAATAACAATGAATTAGAGTCCATCTGTACCTTGGGGTACACAGTCAACCTACTCTAAGATAGATAGACACTTTCATTATTATGATATATCACATTTACTCTATTTGCCGCGCAGAATGCTGCACTTTCAAGAAGTGCTAAATTACGGGGCCAGGCTTTACAAGCCATGTGAGGATGAATGCCTGTCAAACTAATATTTCTAAAAAATACAACGACTTATGCCATAACTAGTCTGGTTCTTCTGAGAGGGAAATGTGCCTTAGTTGGGCTTCAGTTAAAAAATCAAAATAATTTATACACATTGGGAAAACAAACCACAGTGATTGCTACAATTCATAGCACACTTTGAATTGGTAAGGTATGATTAGCAATGCGGTTTATATTCCCATAGGCATAGGGTTTTAGTTTTTTTAATGGCAGTGTCAAGTCAGTGTACTACATTCCGTAGCAGCTCAATCCTTAGGTGCTCATGTCATAAAAACACATATATATGTCAGGTAAACAAATTTAGGGGCATATTAGCAAGAACCTCGTTAAAATTATCGCCGTTTTAGCGGCAGGAAATTGCCGCTAAAGCGGCGATAATGGGCTTGCTAATATGCGTTATGGAATTCCAATAGAAGCCCAGGTTAGATGTCCTGCACATCTAACCTGGGCTTCTATTGGAATTCTATAACGCATATTAGCAAGCCCATTATCGCCGTTTTAGCGGCAGTTTCCTGCCGCTAAACGGCGATAATTTTAACGAGGTTCTTGCTAATATGCCCTCAATTCGCTATTATTCTTTGTTTAAAAGGTTACCTTGGGTGAGGTCTCGCCACCTCACCTGTGTAAGACAGGCTAGTTTGTCTGGATCTCCATTCAGATGTATACCGTATCTGAATGCTATTTACATAAAACAATATAATCCACATTATGCAAAACCCACATGTGTGTACTGTTTTAAATGCTTTTATTAGACATTCATAGGGATAGCAAACTTGCAGAATTTTGTAATTATTTTACTTACATTGGTTCTTCCTAAAAAGTAGTTTTTTATGTTCATGTTTGTCGTGTAGTTTCCACCCAATGGTTGGAACTATGCGTTTGTGGATAGCATAACCGATGGAATGGTGCCAGACTGATTCCATGCACCCCTTCAGGATATGTCCTCCTATAGGCCAGCTAGCTCACAGTGCCATCATAAGCACCCGTAAAACTAGACAGGTAGCAAATGATTCTGGCAACCACTAAACATGACAACCCTGATCCGCCAGGAATCGTGGTAACAGATCTAGAATCTGTTTTGCTCAGTCACTCGTGCTCTCTTTGTCTCAGAAAAATGTATAAGGAATACACAGTGGGACGTTTTCAATATTTATTGAACCAATGTGATGGGGGGCATGGCCGAACGCGGCAAGATTGCGGATGTGAGCTGAGAGAGCTCCGTGTCCTGACCCACGATCCGGAGCCAGCCATCCTGCTGTTGTCGCACAATTTCCTCTACTATGGGCCAAGAGTGAAGCGGGGCACCCGCAGGAATTTGGGTAGCCATTTTGATGGCCCCAAACTCCGCCTGGGTTCGCTGGGTGCTCCTTGGTAGACAGGAGGCCTCGTTGTGTTCTGGACCAGGGCCTTTATTGGGAGGGCCGCTTGGGCACAGATGGACCACCACGGTGGTGCGGGGGCATGATGGCACTCCTCCTTCCCTGCTATAGCCCTCCCCATGAAGACGTGGTGACGGGGGTCGTGAGTTTGGCCTTGCTGTGCTGAGATCGGCGGCAGCCTACAGCACCAAGCGGCAGGCCCAGAGGGGGCCAGAGCCAGACAAGCAGTGCACCGGAGGCAAGGCTCTAGGCCCACGGAGACACTGGGTGCCCTGCTCACATACCGAGGGTGCAAGAGTAACCCTGCCAGCTGAGACTGAGTGCCGATGGCTGGTGGAGGAGTTGCTGCACAGAGCTTGGGCCTGTAGGTGGCGATGAGTGCAGCTGACTGACGAGTACTTCCTCAGGAGACTGCTGGTGCTATTAGGCCCCACAGGATCATAAACTGCCTGGAATTGCTGGGGCCTGCCTATAGGCAAAGGCTCAGACAGAGGCAGACCAAGCAAGGCCCAACGAGAAGCGGGCGCTGAGAGTTGAGGCAGTGGTGGTGTGGTGGCAGGGGTGACTGGGGCTGCTTGTGCCCATTCCCCCTATTACCCCTGTGACATTGCTGAAGAGGAGGAGAGGTGAGGTGGGTCCCTCAACGGTGTGCCCCCCGGCAGGTGCAACATCCCCACAGGACCGTGGAGGAATTATACTGTTGATAACAACCTGTGACCCCCACCCCCCGGTGTGGATTTAAGAGGACATGTTTTATACCGCGGGAGTGGCAGCAGTGGACCATGCCTCTTTACATTTGTTCTTCCTCAGTGCTACTGTGAAGCGTGACTGGCCCCTGCACTGGAATATGGCTGTGGGCACACTGCTGTTGGGATGTTCTGGGTTGCTGCCGGTGTGAGGATTGAGGTGTGGGGGTGCTGGCTCCTCTCCTTCTCCCCCCTTTGTTTACGATGCTGCCTTGTGAATGCTGCCTTGCAGTGGGAGTGTAGTGTAGCTCCTATTTCCCTAATAGGCTCTGCGCATTGGAATAATATATCCTATAGGTTTGACATAGGACTAAGGTCAGTATGTCCCTATCGAGTATATTAAACTTAATTACTTGTGCCAGCTAGCTCAGAGGCCACTAGAAACTCCTTGACAACAAGAAGGGAGTAGTTTCTGGCAGCCGCAAAACATGACCACTGTGTTTCCCTTTAGAATCAGAACATGTCCCAGAGTCGTGGAAACAATAGATAACTATTTCACTCAGCTCAGTCGTGCATGCTTAGTTTTCTCCAAGTTACACAGAAAGAAATAGACGGGCGTTTCAATAAAAGATTTATTGAACAGTCTTGTTTCTGGTGTAAGTAAAATGTGCTGTTACGATCACAAGACAGTATGCGAGATAAATAATGTACAGTGTGAGCAGTAGAAATAAATAATACTGCGAGAGCATTATCTTTTAGTATATATGCATTTACATAAATAACACAGACTACAAATGTGAGTACTCATACGATGCGTTTCTAATCTAGTTCTACCCCAATGTACCTAACCTAACCTAGGTATAGGACGAGGTATGAAGTAGGTGAAGTATTCCTGACTATGGTATACTTAGAGTATGTTATGCCTAGTATGCCTAGTATGCCAAGAGTCCCTCTAGGTTCTAGTCTGCTCCATACCTGAAGAATGAGAGAGGTAGGAATCTCTTTGCCAGACTCGAACTCCAACACCACGCAAGGGAAGTCAGATCACTGGAAGCTGGACTCTCTGCGTGCAGGGATGACAGCGTCTTCTCAGTGCGTCAGGCCGGGAAACGGGCTCCTCTGAAGTCGAGGTCTCCTCTGATTTACAGGGGCTAGGGAAGGTATATTTATACCTGAGAATTACCTCAGAATGTTAGCATTGACGTGAGTCGGACAGCGGAAGACGTCATGAATGAACCCCTAAGGAATAATGGTTCATGCATAATATATGAGTCCTTGAAGAAATCAATCGTCCTGGACTAGGGAAACTCCCGCAGCCTAAGGGTCTGTTCTTCAAGAACTCGTTGTGACGTTAGGGTGGACGGATGTCAAAAACCATGCCTGTATTTGGAGTGCACGGTTTAATGCCTAAATAAGGGCTGGGTTTTTATGCCTATATAAGGGCAGGGCGAATTGTGCCTATATAAGGACATGATACTGGAAAGCCCGTTTATGGACACCCTAAGAGGAATACAACACCCACTCCACTTTCGTGTGTACGATAATACTAAAATGCTAAACATTTAAAATGCTAAACATTAAATGGAGTACCGCATATTTAAAAATATTTCTTAAAAGCATTAAAAAACATAATAAAAAATGCAAAAGGTACTGTACATTTGAAGCATTGCTTTTCATTTCATGCATAAAGTTCGAAAATAAATGCAATTGGAATGAAATAAGCAGTAATATTTACATGTGACAGAAAATGATCGATAAGTTGTTCAAAAATCAAAGTCATTTCATGTCATGAAAATTAATGAACTGTTTTAGACACGCAAGCTGACTAAGTGTCCGTGGAAGTACCTGGAAGTCTGTATTATACGGCCAGTTCTACTTTAAGCAGATTGAAGTGCCATTTTCGTTCGAAAAATGGGAAAAGTTCAATTTTGGTAGAGTTCCAAGTTGTTTTGAAAAATGAAGGCCAAATTGTTACTGCATCTCTGGAACACCGTATGCTGAATCAGAGTCAGTTAACGGGTCTGGTGTAAACATGAGATCATCCACTTCTATAGACAAAACATCGTCCACTGTAGTTGGTGTCAGTTGGAACACCTCGTGTAGCAGATTAATTGCACAGAGATGTGAAGCTTCGCTTCCAGCATAGGGTGCCGCAGCAAAGTTCACGTCCGTTGTTACCTGTGTGCCTGTAGATCTTTCTCGTACCTCAGCAGCAGCCGGAAGCGTCTGTGAGATCTCAATGAATGCTGACATCAGGATTGGTAGCCTCTGGGGACAACACAGATTATCGGGACCAGCAGAGTATCGACATCCGTTGGCGTAGCTGATGGAAATGTTAGACAGGTGTCCAACACGCATTCTTCACCGCATAGCAGGCATCGTAGAACAGGTAAGATGCAATCTTGCCAGATTGGTCTGAATGACAGGAACCACGTTGTATTAAGGTCCCGTAGACGAGTCATGCCCAATAGCTGTACTATTCGCTCACGGCACTTTCGTTCAAGGAGAGCTTTCTCCATTTCGCTCGGAGTGATGTCTGCGAATAGGCTGGCCATAGCGCAATAGCAGGAAGAGAAATAGAATTCCGGCAACAAGTGCTAGAATTAATGGTATGCCACCAAACACCGGGATGATTCCGAGTATTGCCTGGAAAGGTGCTAACAGACCGGTACAGATGCTCTTAAATACATGTATAATTCCACTTGTATCAGACATGTTGAAGATACGTGATATCATTTCTACGAAATGTATAGGGCAGTTTGTACGTATTAAAGTCTGTATCTCAGCTGAAGTCCTTGCCACTTGTAGATCATAGGTTTCTTTGGCCGAGGTCAAAGGCACTGTTTGCTGTAAAAGCATGGCTTTCATTCTGCTCAAAGTATCAAATCTTATAAAAGAGACGTTCAGCGAAGGCCATAGAGGCGACTCCCTGACTGTGTCTATTGGGGCAAACAATACTTGCATACAGCAAGTGACCCTGGAGTTGACCGTTACTAGATATGGGATGCCTGGCAGCATGCCGCAGCAACTCTGATCATTCAACATGAGGTAACTCCCATTAGAAAGTTGTCCAAACATTGGATTAATCACAGCAGCTGGTGTACCCTGCTGATGGCAAGACAAATTTGCCACAGAACCATTACAAGCCCCGTGTAAAGAAATGTCCTGACATATAAGCGAACCGCTTAGTGCAAGTTTACAGTGTGTACCGCTTAAAAACACTTCACGATCCCCACTCCAACATCTATATGTATACGGTAAATTCCAAGATGTCTTAATGTATTCCTTACCCAACCTTTCATATTTGCCTGCTTGCATTTGTCTGAGGCAATACTGAAACTGAAAAGTACTCACAGGTAATGTTATTTTGCCATGAATTAGCCATTCTGTAGCTGGTTTTTCTGCCACTGTGAATGGTAACTTTTCCAGTTTTTCAATGCTCAGCACTGTATACCTTGCTCCTCTTTGTGCCATTTCGATCTGTTTATCAGTTAGATTGTATTCTGCAAACAGAGCCGACGTGTTGATGAAACGCCAAGGCACATAGCCCGCTCGCAAAGATTGCAGCGTCCAGCTTAATAACATAATAGAACGTAATTGAGACTGGCCTTGCTGTAACATCGCCAAATCTTGTTCTAGTATGTCGATAGCAGAGGATACAATGCCATCCAATGAATATATTCTGGAGGACAAAGTTGTTAACCCATTGTCGACCACAGAGAGTGTTTTCTCTAAATTAATACGATCAAGTTCACGTATTCGTTCTGCAGCCTCCATCTGTGACACTTTCCATGCTTCATTATAGGCAGCATAAATGCCGGCATATATGAAACGTTTTTGACGCGGTTTTCTTGGTCCAAGCAAGAATTCCCTAAGGTCTGCGTCCTTTTTAAGTAAGGATAAGTGTTGTTTCACATCCTGTAGTGTAGACTTATGCAGCCAATCGAGGCATAATTTTCCTACACTGTATGTTGTTACTACCCCCGGATGTTGTCTTTGGACATATCTTGGGTCTGGCCTATTAATAGAAAAGCCCTGAGTTTTATTCAGGAATCTTTCATGACAGTTATTCGTGTCTGTGGGCCAGATCAACCATTTTTTCCAATCAGGATTAGATCTGTTGAGTTGTAGTATATTGTCAACTGTCACCACTGCCTGTGTATCGTTGTCTCTGGCAGGTGTTGGTACAGAAGGTGTGTTCATTTCTTTGATCTTGGCTAATCCAAGACAAGACGTTTGTTGGATGGTTTCATTCAAAAACATTATTTGTTCAGGGATGATGCAGGCTCTAAATAAAGCTTCTATCCCCTGCACTTGCCATTCTTTAGTACCCCAGACAGTTTTTGTGTCTATTGTGTCTTTCCAAAAGTCGAAACCCTGTCTAGACAGTTGGGCATTAAATAATTCAGAGTAAATCTGTTTTGTATTTGTTAACATAATTTTCAGCCCTGTCTTGTTTACATTTTTATAGTAAAACATTTCTGGTTCAGATGTATTGTATCCTGAAAAATATGGAAACTTACTAGCAAATGTTTTTGAACTACCTTTAGGTGGTGTAGGACAATGTTCCCATTGGTTAAACATAAACACATTTCTTGGATATGCAGATTTATGCAAATAATGATGATTATAGTGGTTATAACAATACATTTGTTCATAGTCTGATGAACCCTCTAAATATTCATGTTTAGAAAATGCAGCAGATTTTTCTAGGTCAAACATTATGTCATTCACAGTCTCAAAGTCCCAATCATCTGAATAGGTACTGGACGTAATTAGATCACTTAGTGAAATTTTAAATAAATGTGGAATGTTCAATTGTTCCGTCGGACCGAAGATTTCAAAATCTGTTTTGTCCCATACTATACCATCCTGTATAGGAACAGCTGTGATGTTCACTGATGACAAGTCTCTTGCTTCACGATGGGAAGATTTATGAGGTTTCAAAAGTACGTTCACGCCTTTTCCTTCATTATTCACATGGATGTATCTGCCACTTATAAGCACGCTCACAGTTGTTACCAAAGCTAGCCAGAGCAGGAAAACAAAAAGTCCAGATGTAATCCAGAGTTCAATCCATGGAGAAACCAAAAAAGTTGTTTTCAGAAAGTGAAGAAAGTCTTGCACTTGCTGCTTGAAATTTAATGATGCTGGCGTTGTTTCAGGTTCACTCGGATCTTCTGAGAACGTATCAAAGTTAATGAAATAGCCAGAAGCAGTTCTATCAATTGTTGGAATTGCATCAGGATTTGTAGAAATCACTGGAACCAGTTCATCACTTGCCACGTTGGTGTAGACAGGTGTATTTGGACGAACTGTTACTTGGTTGTCAAGAGGGATGAGTTCCATAGCGTTGTTGCTTAGTCCTCCATCAGTTACAGCTGAATTCTCGATTGTTATCAGTCTTTCAGTCTGAACCTCTTGGATAGTAGCGAGAGGAGTGCGTCTGCTACTAGGTCGGAGTCCACGAGGCCTACTATTTAGTATTGGCCACATACTGTGATTTGATGAGGTCGATGGACACAAATCTTTTCTCCTTTCTTCCAGCAAGGGGCGGCAGAAGTACTGTTCTCGTTCCTTGAACTGCTAGGACAGGTACTGGTTGTCTGTAAGAAGGTCCAAATTCCTTCTTGTCCGCAATCTTTTCTCTGACTAGATCCCCAACTTTTGGAATCCAGACAGGCCTTGCTGGGACAGCCGATATTTCCCCAGTGGTGGTTGGCTGTAGGAATATGTTGCTTTGTTGCGTTCTTAATTTATTGAGTTCCTGTAAATCAGCCAAACGATCTTTGATATCAAACGGTTTATTGTCCACCACTGTGCCTACGTGTTCAAGGTCTGGTACCCACATTCTTGTTCCAAATAGGACCTCATACGGAGAGACCCCCCTAGAGAACTTCTTGGCAGATTATTCAAAGAGCGTTGAACCCCACTAAGGTGTTTGACCCACCCATCACCCGAACCTAATACCCTAGCTGTTATAGACTGCTTTATGTCCCGGTTTTTCCTTTCCACAACAGAATTTCCCTCAGGATGGAATGGAGAGGAGTACCGCAATGCAACGCCCAGACTGGCCATGGCTTCTTTGTAAGCCCGAGAGCTAAACGCAGGACCCTGGTCAGAATGTAGCGTGCCTATTGCGTATATGCCGATAAAGACTCGCAAATCTTTTATAACAGTTCGAGCGTCAGCCGAGCGCTGAGGCCATGACCATAGGAACCTTGATTCAGTATTTGTGGGATCGCACTTGTCCAGTAGGACGCAGGCGTGTAGATAGTCTAATGCTGTCTAACAGTGGTGTCTGTACTGTGTTGCCGCATTCGCAGCATGGTGTCTGGTGGCTCTCTCGCTGTAATTTACAGTCTAAGCAGTTATTGATGAATATGTGTATTTCTGTATTCATTCCAGGCCACCAGTACATCTCTTTTAACGTTAAAATTGTTTTAGAGATCCCTTGATGTGACAGACCCTCCCCCAAATGTGTTTCATAAATCAAGGCTGCTCTACGTTCCATGTTTGGAATTACCCTATCCCCCACTCCAGGGATTCGAGCGAAAGGAACGTTGTTCGCATCAATTACATAAGAGTACTTGAGTGGAAACTTTTTTGGTAACGCTGCACTGCTGCCTTTGCTTGAAGCATTGACAGCCAACATTATCTCACCGTCTATTTTTGTTTTTGAACGAGTGATCGCAGCTACGGAAGCCGTCTGAACAGCCCCTTTGCGGCTTCGTCAGCCAATGAATTCCCTGCAACGTGAATGCCATCACGTTGATGACTCAGTGTGTGGATCACGTGAGCCTTTGGTAGTTCGTTTTTCTACTGAACTACTTGTTCCCAAAGCATTTTGTGCTTTATTGTGCCACCTTTCGCATCTTTGAAACCATTTTCAAGCCAGTTTCGTATGTAGTCATTATACGACTGAACACAGTAAAAGGAATCGCACACTATTAGTGTGGGAATTCTCGATCTGTACTTTCAAGTGCCAGTTTGAATGCTTGTAGTTCAGCTCGCTGAGCTGTACAATCTCCTAGAGACTGAGTTTTTGTGACCATAGGTCTGAAGATGCCATTTCGCATGCAACCTTTAACGATTGCACACGCTGCACTGTAAGCTTGCTTACTCCCTGTTGCGGGTTGTGCGGATCCGTCAGTGTAAATTATGAATTCGTACTGATCGAGAGGCAGAATTTCAGTAGGCAGAGGACATTCATGTTCATATTGCAGGAATGCTTGTGTTATTAAATCTGGATCAAAAACATATTCAACATCTGTTGCAGCAAGAGAATTAACCCATTGTATCCATCTTGGATGTAATGCTTTAGCATTTGGAATGCTTGCTTTTGTGACCGCTTCTAAAGCCGTTACTGGGGTTACGACAATAATGCGTTTCCCTTGGGCTAAGGCTCTTTCTTTTGCTACAGCGGTTTGAACTGCTGTTAGAATTTTTTCAGTTGAACTGAAGCGCATTTCCACTTGTGTGTACAAATGTGATTTGTATGCAATTGGTATTTTCTCACCCTCATTGAATGTTAAGTAGGTGAATCCACATTGACCCGAAATTATTCGGATCACCAAATTGCGTTGACTTACGCGTGTTTGTAAGTGATTTGTTGCTAACATGTTAGCCTGGAGTGAACGCAAGATTTCTGTGTGTTCCTGTGTCCAGTTTCTGATAGAAAAATCAGGTTTGATTAATGCGTAGAGAGGTTTAACCCTTTCTGCGTAATTTAGAATGTATGTTCTTCCAAAATTTAGGAAACCCAGGATGGATTGTAAGTTTTTTGCGTTTTTGGAGGTTGGAGCAGCGCACACTTTTCTAAAAAGTTAGCTGCCAAGCTCTTGCCTTCACTTGAAAGCTCATATCCCAGAAATAGGACATTGAGATGGGCAATTTGGGACTTTTTAAAGTTGAATTTATAGCCCTCAGAGGCGAAACCCAGTATAATGGTGCTTACCCTGTTCAAGTGTTTGTCCAGGTCATCGTCTGTCAGATAAATGTCATCGACATAGGACAATGCCTCATTGTCATAAATTTGTAGTAACTCCGTTACCCTCGCTGAGAATAAACCTGGGCTGTTCTTGAACCCTTGTGGGAGTCGACAAAAGTGACGCTGTGTCCCCATTATGGAGAATGCTGTTAAGTACCTGCTTTCAGGTGCTATGTTTTGACAAAAGAAACCATTTGAGATGTCTAATGTTGTTTTATATTTTTTACGCACAATGTTATTCATTAATGCTGTGCTATGTGCATTTTGTACTGCAAAAGTTTTAGAACAAGTGTTTAAGTGTCTGTAGTCCAAAACTAGACAATATGTATTGTCTGGTTTGGAGACAGGAAACAAAGGATTGTTCATTGAGGAGGTGCATGTTTCAATCACCCCTTGGTATTCAAGTTGATCTAAAATCTCCCTGACCTGTTTTTTAGCTTCTTGCTTAATTGGGTACTGCCGTTGTGCAGTTGGTTCATGTTTCAGATGTATTTTATGGTGAGGTGAATCCTCATCCCATCCTACATGATTTTTATATAATGCTGGGGCCTGGGCCACTGCCCATTTCCTGGCTTATGTATATCTTAGATGCATTGGTATATGGTTGGAGAAAGCAGGCATAATAATGTCCTCGCCATGTGGGCACTCCCTGACAAATTGTGGTGGCCAGTCCCTTTCTGCTAGAAGTATGCCATAGCCCTTTGATAGTCTTTCCCAAAAAAGTGCTTTCACCTGTCTAGGTTTGTCTCCCTCCATCCGGAGTGTTATGTCATATAACTTTTGTGGAGTACTAACCCTGGTGTCTACAGTCTCAACCGTGATGTACTCATTCAAGTCCACTATCTCCAGAAGTTCCTTCAGGTTCTGGCGAGCTATTGTGACTTCTGCTGCACTGTCCAGCATTGTCTGAGCCCATTCTCCGTTCTTGAGTTGTGTTCTCAGTATTCTCGGCATGTCTGATCTTTAGACCTGCTACTTTCTTTTTGGAGAATTGAGGTTTTACTTTGGTTTTTGGAGCGTGTTTGTCGTCTTTCGATTTCACGCGTTCTTCTCTATGTTCCGATCGTCCTCTTCTTTCCGAAGTCTGTGATGAGATCTGAAAGGGACGAGAGGAACGTGTATCAGTATCTTGATACCTATCAGGTTTTCTCAAATTATCCCTATTCCTGAGGTTATACCTCCTTTCAGAGGGCTCCTTTTGAGGAGACCTACCTTGGGATTGAGAACGTTTCTCGTTTGATTTTTGTTTAGTAGACTCCCACTTCTTTTTAGAAGATGTAGGAGTTTGTTTAATTGAGTCCTTCTCAGGACTTTCAGATAGCTTCGGCTTCACTGGTCTTCCACCCAAACTATCTCTGCCTAATTCTGCATAAGATTGTTCTATAATTCTGGGTAGCTCAGTTTGATGTTCTGTAACATCAAATTCCCTTAATTTTTGTCGGATCGCCACTGCTGCTGCCTCCCCTTTAATATTAGATAATATTATTGTTGAGACCTGGTCGAAATTTTTCAGTAGTTTCATACCTAAATTTAGAGCAGGCTCTGCCCCGTATTCGTTTTGAATTTGTTAGAGGACATCAGGTATTACCGCAATTGACGGAATGCCATGTGTTTTGGTATAGATGGCAGCAAAGACTGAGCCCCAAGTGGTGCAGTCTTCTAGTTGTGGTGTGATCCCCATTGGTAAACTGATTGTCAGTATTCTGTGTTTCTCATACGGGCTAGTATTTGGAAATACTGCTTCGATTTGAGTAATTTTTTGAGCTATCCAGAATGGAATTTGCTCACGTTTTGTGGGCATTTTACCCATGACTGCGTATAGAGTCTGTGGTGTAATTTTTAGTGTGTTCCCCTGTTGGGGAGTTGGATTTGGAAGTGTTAATGGTTGCTGGACTGTAAAAGTCTGCATGACATATTGGACCAATTGTCTGTAGATTTTTATTAATTCTTGTATTTGAACAAGTAAGTCCTCATCTGACATTATATCCAGTTCAGGATGAGGTGTGTAGCCGGCTAGAATCGGCCATGTTGCTCCTGGTCTACCTAGTGGACCGAGCCTGGTAATGTTTCTGTGATGTTTTAGGGCGCCTTTAAACCAGAGCTGATGCTCCTGGTATGTTAATGGAATTTCTATATCCTCGAAAGGAATGTATTCCTCTGGTGGTTCATCTTCTTTGTAGAAGTGAAACATGTGTGTTACTGAATTGGATTCAGGAAATATTACCCATGAATAGAATACCTCTGTCTGAAAAGATTCATGTGCCTCTATCACGAAAACTGCTCTACCGCCTCTTGGTGGTAGGCCATGTTTTATGAGTTTTAGAGTGATGGCTCTTCTTAAGTTTGGAGCGATGTCTATAACATCCTCCTCGGTTTCATTTAAACCTGTAATGTTAAAAGCTGCTGCTTGGGCTGGATCAGCCGCAGCTCCACCGTTTCCGGTCTCAGTGTCGGAGCCAGGCATTTTGTTGTTTGAAAAATGTAGAACAAGTTTCAAGGAAACAAAGATTAGGTGCACAATATTTTGGAACACTGTATCCTTCAACGTTGAGCAAACCAAACAGCTAATATATAGGGTACTGCCCTATGTAGCCGTGGCGGATACTAAACCCTGCCCACTCCAGACGTCTTTTGGAGTATATGGGTAGGGGTCTCTTGAGAGAAAAAGCACGGCTGAGTTACTCAGTATCTAGCGTTAAATTACCGCCTTACCAAACGTTGGGTGCCATGTAGTGTAGCTCCTATTTCCCTAATAGGCTCTGCGCATTGGAATAATATCCCCTATAGGTTTGACATAGGACTAAGGTCAGTATGTCCCTATCGAGTATATTAAACTTAATTACTTGTGCCAGCTAGCTCAGAGGCCACTAGAAACTCCTTGACAACAAGAAGGGAGTAGTTTCTGGCAGCCGCAAAACATGACCACTGTGTTTCCCTTTAGAATCAGAACGTGTCCCAGAGTCGTGGAAACAATAGATAACGATTTCACTCAGCTCAGTCGTGCATGCTTAGTTTTCTCCAAGTTACACAGAAAGAAATAGACGGGCGTTTCAATAAAAGATTTATTGAACAGTCTTGTTTCTGGTGTAAGTAAAATGTGCTGTTACGATCACAAGACAGTATGCGAGATAAATAATGTACAGTGTGAGCAGTAGAAATAAATAATACTGCGAGAGCATTATCTTTTAGTATATATGCATTTACATAAATAACACAGACTAAAAATGCGAGTACTCATACGATGCGTTTCTAATCTAGTTCTACCCCAATGGACCTAACCTAACCTAGGTATAGGACGAGGTATGAAGTAGGTGAAGTATTCCTGACTATGGTATACTAAGAGTATGTTAAGCCTAGTATGCCTAGTATGCCAAGAGTCCCTCTAGGTTCTAGTCTGCTCCATACCTGAAGAATGAGAGAGGTAGGAATCTATTTGCCAGACTCGAACTCCAACACCCCGCAAGGGAAGTCAGATCACTGGAAGCTGGACTCTCTGCGTGCAGGGATGACAGCGTCTTCTCAGTGCGTCAGGCCGGGAAACGGGCTACTCTGAAGTCGAGGTCTCCTCTGATTTACAGGGGCTAGGGAAGGTATATTTATACCTGAGAATTACCTCAGAATGTTAGCATTGACGTGAGTCGGACAGCGGAAGATGTCATGAATGAACCCCTAAGGAATAATGGTTCATGCATAATATATGAGTCCTTGAAGAAATCAATAGTCCTGGACTAGGGAAACTCCCGCAGCCTAAGGGTCTGTTCTTCAAGAACTCGTTGTGACGTTAGGGTGGACGGATGTCAAAGACCATGCCTGTATTTGGAGTGCACGGTTTAATGCCTAAATAAGGGCTGGGTTTTTATGCCTATATAAGGGCAGGGCGAATTGTGCCTATATAAGGACATGATACTGGAAAGCCCGTTTATGGACACCCTAAGAGAAATACAACAGGAGGCCCTGTGCGGCTGCACTGCTATACTGAACTGGTCACCTGATACTCTTACGCGGGTTGAGGGTGGTCTAGCCACCCCTTCTTACATGCCACCGCCATCCTAGGTCATCTAACCTGGCTAAAGTACCTGCAGTGAGATGTGGGAAGGCATGGGGGTTATTGTACCCATTCGTTGGGCCGCCAAGTGGCGAATTCCCCTGTTAAATACAGAGCCGTGATATTGGGGAACCCTCTTCAGGTGACAAATTTTACCAGATTCTGGCAGCCTTTGCAGAAACATGCCAAGATCTGCACAACCGGATCGATGCTGTGGTAATTGACCTAAACCTGCTGAGTTACTCAGATATAGGGCACCCTGTGGGGCTTGCAGCCCAAGTAAGAGATCTCGAAGGCCAAGTTTGCACGCTGGTGGCTAAGGTGCAGGAGCTGGAGGACAGGGCAGAAAATTCTGAGGGCCATTCCCGCCGCAGTAACCTCCGGGTTCTGGGATTCCCTGAGATAGCGAAGGGCCGAGACCCAGTTTCCTTCTTGGAGAAATGGCTTGCCCAGGTGTTGGCCCCAGTGGCTCTCTCCCCACTGTACCAGGTGGAGCGAGCCCATAGGGTCCCATGGAGATGCCAGCTGCCGGGATCCCTCCCCAGACCAGTGGTGCTTCGTCTACTGAGCTTTAAAGACAGGGAACTTTTCTAAGGGCGGTCCGAGGTGCAGGCTCCCTGCAGTATGAAAATGCCCGCATCTTTGTTTTTCCAGATTATACCTTGATGGTGTAGCATCAGAGAGCATCCTTCTTGGGTGCTTAGAAACATCTGAGGGAGGCGGGTCTCAAGTACTCACTGTATACCCCCAGCGAAGCTTAAAGTAATAGCCAGCCAGACCAGCTATCTTGTCACTGAGCTGCGGATGCATGGGACTGGGTAGAACAACAGCACCACGAATCATCCGTCCTGGCCACGCCGAATAAGCTGCCTGGGATAGAGAAGAAACAGCGCATCAGGAGATGGCAAGACCAGGGGAAGTCGAGGTCGCAGCTGGAGGGTGGTCCCTCTCCGGCACAATTGCGAGTCCAGCAGCAGTGCACATTGAGGATGTGACTCTCTTGGCAACAGAGTGCTGCTCCCCTCCCCTCGCCTCACCGACTCACCGATGACCCACAATCAGACTCTGGATCGATTGCCTCGCTGAGTAGTCATGCCTCACTTGCACTGCCAAATGTCACCCCACAAACTGCAGACTTATTGATCTTAACCACTCACTATCATCTCACTGGTATCTATGTTGTCAATGTGTTCATGGTTCCCCCTAATTGAGTCAGACAGAGCTAGAAGTGTAGTTGGCTCAGGTGAGGTGCCCTGGTTTTACTTTTCATGTGTTATTGGAGCTAGAGTGCCGACTTCAGCAGCTGGTCGCCTCCCCCGTCCTTTCTTGGGTCTATTCACTTCCTCCAAGCAAGGGACCTTGTATGAGGTTCTAATAGGAGAGTTGCCACAAATTGGGTCTGTTGGTTCAATGTTTGGGGGACCCTGGTTGGCGCTAACCCCAGGAGGGGAGTTGGGATTCCAATAGTTTATGCAGGCCACATGTCATACTGTTCATAGACACAGGGCTATCCGCCAACCCTATCTCTTCACTGCACCATGATGAACCTACGTGTACTTACTTGGAATGTACAGGGAATGGGGACAGCACGTAAGCGGCATTTAACTCATCAATATTTGCGCAGAGGCGTGGCTCACATTGCATTTCTACAGCAGATACATGTGGTGGGAGGGGAGGATGTCTGACTACAAAAGAAATGACAGGGGCAATGCTTTAGCACCACATACTCCAGGTTTGCTGTGGGGCACTAATATGGGTCCACCCAGCAGTCCCCTTCAAATCAATGGTGGAAGAAATTGACCCCAAGGGGCACTATGTATTTGTGGAGTGGCAACTTGACGGTCATCCAATATTGCTGGGGAGTATTTACGTGCCGAATTTAGCACAACAGGCCTTTCTAGCCCACCTTATGGTCCTCCTTGCGAAGTGGGAGCATATCCCATGGTTTATTAGAGGAGATTTTTACAGAGTTTTAGACTCTGGGCTAGATCGTTCCCACCCCCGCTACCGACCTCCCCTGTGGTGATGACTGCGATGGGACTGACGCAGTGGACGGCACACTGGTCTCTCTTAGATTCCTTGCATACATTACACCCTGACACGAGGGAATATTCCTACTATTTCCCACCTCATGACTTGCATGTCAGGCGAGACTGGATTCTCTGTCACCCAGTTATTCATGCGCAGGTAACGGCTGGAGAATACTTAGGCTGGACCTTCTCCGACCACAATCCTCTGCTATTGCATCTAGCTTGGGGTAATCCTCGCCCGCCTGTCCCCACCAGGCAGCTGCAACCGGCCATGTTAGAGTGCAGTGTATTTCGTGACACAACACGGGAGATGCTAATGTGCTAAACTGAAGAAAATTGGGGCACTGCGACATACAGAAAGACTGAGTGGGAGGCACTGAAAGTGGTCCAACGGGGGCACTGTATTAATACTGTGGCAGGAGTATGGACAGACTTTTACAAGGATTTAACCAAGTAAGAGGTGTCTCCGTGTGCCCTGGAGGAGAAAGCTCAGGGGACCCCAGTGGGTCACCGGGCCCTTGTGGATGCTAGGGAACGGCATGCTCAGTTGGTGGCTGAGCAACAACTATTTGATTTTAGGGCCTAACAGGCTATGATGCATGCTGAGGGAGACAGGGCTGGTCATCTTTTAGCCTGGCTCCTGCGCAGTGCGAATTCACCAGGGCCGATCACAGCGATCCAACAGAGTCCGACAAACATGGTCACTAACCACATGGACATACACAACACATTTACATCATAATATGATGCATTATACAACCCCCCCATTGCCCCAGAGATGCACATATGCACCTTCTGTGAGGCCCTCCAACTGCCCTCCATTGATTGAGCGGCCCTAGAGGAAATGCACCAGCCCATAACAGAGCAGGAGGTCCGAGGGCTAGCCACCTGTAAAACCCCTGGCCTGGATGGTCTCTTGGCTGAACTTTATAAGGCCTATGATTGCATCCTGGTCCCTAAATTGTTAGAGATCTCTCAGATGGACTTAGAGGAGGGGATCCTGCGACAGACTCTTCGTGAGTCACTTATAATATCTCTACCGAAACCAGACAAGAACCCGCTTGAAGTGACGTTATACCACCCTCTGTTAATGTTATCCAAAGACTATAAGATACTCAGCTAAGTTATAGCTGGCCACTTGGTAGAGTATATGCTTCTTCTGGTGTATGCAGACCAGAATGATTTTATTCCTAGTCACTCGACTACCCTTAACATATGTAGGCTTCACAGAGTACCGGAGCTGGCCCCATCCCACTGGCCCTTCGCCGGGCTGTCTGGTGATAGACCTAGAATGTGCATTCGATACAGTTGATTAGGAACACATGTTTGCGGCGCTCTCACGGTTTGAGCTTCCAGGGAGATTGCTTCACCTCATTCGCCTATTTCATACAGCCCCCACAGCAAGGGTCAAGATGGATCAGTTTATCTCGGCCTCCTTTGAGATCAGTCTGGGTACACATCAGGGATGCCCGCTGTCCCCATTTTTATTTGCATTGGCAGTGGAGCTGTTAGCCCAACAGCTGCGGTGCAGATGGCCTTATAGAGTAAATTGCCACTTATGGTTCAGGGGCGACTCTCGCTTTCTAAGATGGTGATGCTCCTCTGACTCCTTTACTACTTCAACAATTTACCGGTTGACGTACCAATCTCTGCCTTCCACACCATACACGATATGCTGTTGTCCTTTAACTGGAACAAGGGGCGTAGACGGATCGCACTGCAGAAGCTTCAGCTGCCCATTGCCATGGGGGCTTAGGAGCCCCTAATTTTTAATACTATTACCTAGCGACACAGTTGCAGTGGACGTTGCGCTCGCTGGCAGGTCGACATCTGGTCGAACTGGGCTCACCAACACTAGACCGAGCCACTCAAGAGATACATGAGTTATTGCTCCCGTCCGGTAAACTACACCCACACCCTAATAAGTTACTGGCATAGCACACACCAGCTATAACAGGAGCCTCCGTTTAACTCCGACCCTGACACCATGCACGCCGGAGATCCGCTTCGACTCTCTACGACCTTTAAGGGACCTGATTGGGAGGGAGGTGGTGGAGCGCTGGGAAACGGAGGGGGTAGATACAATGGTCACCCTGTTCCAAAACGGTTCCCCCGTGACCTTTGAACAATTATGCGAGAACCGTGGCATTCCTCCAGGCCATTTCCTGGTGCATTGAACACTGCTGGGTGAATTGCAGCGGGATTGGCAAAATACGGACACGGAACCAGACACTCATCCACTGATAAATGCGCTCCATGTGATGGGCGATGGTCGCCACCTTATCACGTGGTACGCATGTGTGATGGCATCGACCCCACAGGACTTGATGCAGTACACAAGAATACACTAGGAGCGGGACACTGGCCATGAGCTGACACCAAAAAAGTGAGACAGAGCACTCATCTACCCACGTAAACGTTCATACAATGCGAAATCCCAATACATTCAACACATTTTACACAGAGCCTATCTCATTCTAGCGCGCTTGCAAAGAATATACGGGAGTGAGTCCACGTGCCCTAGATGTGGTTCCAGAACTGCAGACATGGCACACAGGTTTTGGAATTGTCCAGAGGGGCAGCTATTATGGGAGGCGGTCCTAGACGCCTTGGCGGTGGTCACAGGAAGGGAGGATCTGCGCACTATGGAGGCGGGGTTGCTGGGGCTGTATCGGCATAAGAGACGGGGAGGTGTCACAAATTGATTTATAGACTTGGCCCTAATTATAACTAAACGAGACATTGCCATGAAATGGAAGGAAGCACGTCTCCCTGATATGCCATATTGGTTTGTGACAATTCTGAAGTGGAGTAGGGCCGAATCTGTGGCATTGTGTAGGGAGGAGGAGGTCAGAGGCTTGCACAGGAATCCCATTGCACTGGAATGGGATGTCCTTGTGCATGAGTTAAAGGTCCTCTCTGAGGAGTCCAGTAAGGGGAGACCCAAGAGGGAGGTATGATTGTGTGTCATCTCTCTCCTTGAGCCATGCTTGGAGTTCTTTCTCTGCCCCCTTACCCCTTTCCTTTCCCCTTTGGGCATTGTCTGGCCTGGTGCTGAAATACTATGTTTACATCCGCTGTCTGCAAGTGTAGTGTCACTATTATGGTGTACCAACCTATGCCACACATATCTTCCATTCAGGATACATGGTTCTTGATGAATAGAAATGTTAGTGCTCCGCTAGTTCCGCTTGTTACTTGTGTTACTTGTTGATGATGTAAAAAAAAGGAATCAATGTCTCCTGTCAACATTTTCATTACTGTCTATGATACAATGGCTCAATGGAAAACTGTTCACTGATTGACTATCTCATCAAAATGTAATGATTGCAATGCGTATACTGTACTTTTATAATCAATAAAATTGGTTAAAAAAAATGTAACCAACGTGATTCTTGTATAAAATATATGTGCTGCAATGATCAATAGATAGACGCAAATGAAAGTTATTAGAAGTATTAAGACAGTGAACAGAATGAAAAGTTCCACCATAATGCTAAAACAATGTATATATGCAAGCATATAAAACAATATAGAAATCTGGCATACTCCTACTATGCATCCCCTAACCTAAGTGTGTAGGGCGTGTGTATGTGTCCTGCCACGAATCCCCGTACCGGATGATCCAACCCCTGTTACCTGAAGGGAAAGAATGACATTCTTTCTAGGCCTAACTGGGACACATGACATGTTCCCCCTAAATATATTCTGAAAAATGCAATAAGTTACACCAGATGCCATTTGCTGTAAGTTAATTACTCCTATCAGTACTAGAAGTGCAATACAAAATCATGCTAATGCGTCAAACAAATGAAACGTTCTGAGTAGTTAATACAGTTGCATTGCATACCAGAGCTACTCCTCTTAAACTGCTGTGGCCATACCACTTACTACAATCTCAGTCCAAATACACAGGTGTAATGTACGCTTCCATTACATATATTGCTCACATGTAATTACTCCTGCAAATAGGACATCCATTACCTTTTTTAATCATGTGTACTTCATGTCTACATATGGGCCAGCATTTCCAGCACACGTCTTAACACAGGAAAAACATCTATTAATAGGGTGCTTTCGATTTTGCTTTCATGGCATTATCTAAGGTACACCTTTTAAATTAATTTGAAAAAAACAATATAAGTGCATTCCTTAGCCATTCGCAATTGGCTAATTGTGTGCACACACATAGACACAGGTACACCAAGCTCACCATCATATATGGATGATAAAGAGTGAACAGAAGATAAAATACACATTATATGTATTACAAATGGTCTAACAAAGTCATTTCTTAGGGGCCTACTCACAAACTGCATTTTGTGGTAAGTTTAGTAGTACAACAGTAGTACTACTTGTGTACTACAAAATGTTACTCCCTAATGCGGTGGTTTCTGCCAATGCCTTTGCCTCCATTTTCACTTTTGTGCAGAGATCTCCACCCCGACTGAGGAGATTTCCACACATGAACGTCTACTTTTTAGTAGTAAATGTGGTAGGGACGAGGTAGTGGCTGTGTTAGACCTGGCATCCTTGGTGTGGTTCTCCCCAAACTTTTTTGCCTTCAACACTCCTGTTTGGCTGACTTCTTTTGTGTTGGCTTTAGGACACTTTAAACTCTTGGAAAACTTTTATTCAAGCACTCATTGTCAGTCGCTTGGATTATGGAAATGCCATTTTGGTAGCTAATGAGTCGCTACTCTCTAATCTGCAAGTGGTTCAGAACACCACTGCATGCCTGGTCTGCAAACTCCCTTCTGGCTCTCCTTCAGAGCCCACACTGAAACTCCACCATTGTCTTCCTGTGAAAAAAAATCCTGCTTAAATTTATGTGGCTTGTTCACAAATCTTTGGCTGGTAAAGGCCCACTTTATCTTCAAGAAAAAAGTCTTCCCTACTTACCTAGTCAGAATCTTAGATCTAAAGGCAAATTTCTGCTATCTCCCCACTGTATCCATATTTCTAATTACGGTGGTCGGTCATTTTCCTATCTTGCTCATCATCACTGGAACAAACTTCCTTTTCACATCCGGTCCTGCTCAAATTCCAGATGTTTTAAAAAACTTCTAATGACCTGGTTATGCTGATTCATTTTACTGTCTAGTACTTAGCTGAGTACCGAGATACTTCCCTTTGGAACTGACTCACCTGTTCTATATCAAATCCCACTGCAAACACAAGGAGATGATGGATGGAGCGCTGAAACTTATCAGACACTCACCCCCAGTCACAGATCTGGGTTGAATCCATCATCGTTCTTTAGCTCACTTCGCCACCTCAGTTCAGGCCCAGCTATATGCAAATCAGTCTTGACCCTGTGCCTCATGGGAACAGTCCAGCCCGGAATGCCAAGCCAGGTCTTCCCTGAACCGGAAACAAGCATCCTGGGACCGGTTTCGGGGTAACACCCCTCATCAGCCAGGCTAGCTTGAATCCAGTGGCAAAGTGAGCAAGGGACCCACATCTGGGCATACCCTGCCAACTTAGGGCAAACAAAGCAAACACAAGGAGATGATGGACAGAGCGCTGAAACTTTTCAGACACTCATCCCCAGTCACAGATCTGGGTTGAATCCATCATCGTTCTTTAGCTCACTTCGCCACCTCAGTTCAGACCCAGCTATATGCAAATCAGTCTTGCCCCTGTGCCTCATGGGAACTGTCCATCCCGGAATGCCAAGCCAGGTCTTCCCTAAACCAGAAACAAGCATCCTGGGACCGGTTTTGGGGTAACACCCCTCATCAGCCAGGCTAGCTTGAATCCAGTGGCAAAAATCCCAGTAGCATAACATAACCACTTCTAACCAGTGCTGAAGGTTTTGTGCTCTCTCCTTAAAACATGGTAGAATTGACTTGCACCCCATTGCCACATTAAATTTACTTATAAGCCCCTAGTAAAGTGGCAATACATGTACCCAGGGTTTGAAAATTAAATGCTGCTAGTGGGCCACCCACTTAAGAAGCCCTTCAAACATGTCTCAGGCCTGCCATTGCAGCCTGTATGTACCGTTTTTAAACTGCCATTTCGACCTTCAAAATAAAACCTTTTTCCAGGGCTAAACCTTCCTTTTAAATACATATAAGTCACCCCTAGGGTAGTCCCTCAACAGCTCAGCTAGCAGGGTGCAGTGCATTTAAAAAGCAGGACATGTACTTTTAAGTTTTACATGTATTGGTAGTGAAAACTCTTAGAGTTGTTTTTCACTACTGCAAGGCCTATCTCTCCCATAGCATAACATTCGAGTTACCTTGTTAAATGTAATAATGTGTAACTTCCAATTGGGCACAGGTGGACATGTTGAGTTTGGTGTCTAAAGAATTGTATTTATAAGCCCTCTTTAATGGTAAATCGGAATTTTAATCACAATTCTGAAAAATCAATTTTTATAAAGTTGGCTTGCAGTTGTCCTAACCATTTGGTGCCTGCAGGAATTTCCTGAGTCACATGACTAGTTGTTGCTGGCAGCTGGTCTCTGTGTATTGTTACTAGACAGTGAGACAAAGGGAAGATAGGTATTGACCGAATGAGCCAATCTGAGTTAACAAGGGGGAAGAGCTGTTATCTCCCACACTTGCACATCACAAAGGCACTACCTAAGCACTCTCACAAAGGAATTCTCACTAGTCTATTGTGGCCCCAGACAGGCTAGGGCCAGGACAGGAAGGAAGAAGATACCTGACACTACGGGGGGTATGTAAACCTTGGATTTCAGACCCCAACTCTTCAGTACACTTCTGGACCTGTGGACTCTACCAGGACGAATGACTGCTGTGCTGCTGAAAGGACAGCCACTCTGCTGGACTGCTGCTCTGAAGGACTGCTGTCCTGCTGTGCTGACTTGCTACCCTGCTGCCTCCTTGCCTAGTGAGAAGAACTCTACCTGCATCTCTAAACCCAGGAAACCAGAGTGACTCCAAGGGCTAGTTGGCTTGTCTCATGATCAGAAGCCTCAGGTACAAAATAGGCTTCCAACAACCTTGAACCCAGCACAAGAACTTTGCATTGCAGCCCGCAGCCCCATCAGAACCACCATTTCGCAAAGCATCCCCGACACAGGCCCTCACATCACAAGCCACTCATCGCCGGCAGCCGCAACAAAGATGCAGTACTCTGCGTAGCATGCCTTGCTGCTTCGTCGGAACCAGCTGGTGGGTGGCACATCCTCGACACATGACTTTGTCTAGCAAGCCCCCTTGTCCACAAACTCCTCAACAACATTGCAGGACCTCGCGTTGCAGCCTTGCAGTTCTAATAAACTGAGGCTGCTCGAACTAGGACCTCTCATTGCCCTGGCTGCACAACGCATACATGACGCGGGCCCCCCAAATCTTCGCAATGTGGATTTAAAGTACTCTTATTTAGTGGGCCTAGCTGGGTCCCTGTAGCCAGCCCTCTCTCCATCGTGGTTGGCCTGAACTGACTTTGTGCTGGTCTAGCACGACCAAATATCCATAGTTGGCGATTTGTGCCTTTTGGCGATCTATTCACTGAAATCTTTAAACTTGCATATCTCCGGTTCTACTGTTTTTGATCTTTTGTCATTTTGGTCTTGATTTATTTATTACAATTTACTCTATTTTTCTAAATTGGTGTGGGCATTTTTTTGTGTTGTGTTTTCACTTTATTACTGTTTTAAATGCTGCACAAATACTTTATATATTACCTCTAAGTTAAGCCTAACTGTTCTGTGCCAAGCTCCCAAAGAATTAAGCACATGTTAATTTAAGGTTTGCCTGTGCCTTCGCCCAGATAAAGATTGTGGTACTTGCTTGAGCAGGGTTTCACCCCCTCTCAACCAGGAACCTAATTAGTTATAGGCTGTAGAAGAGGGAATACGTACTACTAAAGGGGAGGGGTTTCAGGAAGAGGAAGACTGAATTAAGGGAGGGTTAATGAGTGGTTTAGGAAGCAGCAGACATCTATCTGCAAAAGAGAAAGCCGAATGCTATTCACAAACTACTCTTCTAATGATACTACAGACCTGGACTAAGTCCATTACCACACATGGCTTAAAATAGAACCTCATATGAAAAAATATTCAAGTAAATTGATTTATTGAGACTTTTTAAACATATATAAAAATGTGATTACATTTTATATATGCCTAAAGATACTACAGCCAAAAAGATCCCAATAACTGTGCTTCAGCTGAGACCTGGACTAAGTCCACCACACATGACTTAAAATAGATCCTCATATGAAAAAAAATACTAACGTAAATTGATATATTGAGACTTCTTAAACATATATATAAATTTGATTACGTTTATATATAGGTAGATAGGGTGCCCTATACAGGAGCTGCTTTCCACCTAAACTCGAGAACTACCCAGAGTTCTCTGCTTCTTTTTTGCATAATTTATCTGTCACTCTAAGCCTGAAAGGGTATTGTTTTGACTTATACTGGGTGCTCCCTTGTGTCTGGACAAAGCTATACCTCTCTGAAGAACTATAATGAGAGCGAAACATGTGTCAGGGGTTTCTTTTATTCATTCCAGGTTGGCTTGGTTGGTATTTTACCAATTCAAAGCTGTAATACTGTGCCTGGAGTGGTAAAAGGCTTTTGTCATTTTACAGCTCAGCATGGATAGCACTGTGCTAGTCCTATGCTTAAAAACGTTGCTGTAGAAATAGCAAAAGACTTTGTCCCTTTCTATCTCGGTGTGGATTGCATTGTGCTAATCCTACGCTAAAATACTTTGATAGAAAAGCAGACATTTGAGGGGAGCAAATTTAGAGTGTTGCTGGTGTTGAGGGTGCTCTATACAGGAGCTGCTTTCCACCTAAACTTGATACCTACCCAGAGTTCTCTGCTTCTTTTGCATATATATATATATATATATATAATATACATATATATATATATATACATACATATACATATATATATATATACATACATATACATATATATATATATATATTCACTGAAAAAACCATAGGTTTCAGGGCGTTATAGTTAGTTGGACATTTCACTCGTACAAAACCATAGAAATTCCATTATAGTTAGTTCAGCTAACTATAACTCGCGCGCCCGCAATGCACTGCTGATGACGTCACATATTACATCACTCATGACATGGTCAGTGACATCACTCATGACATCACTGATGACATCTCAAATGACATCACTGATGACATCACTGATGACATCATCCTTGTGATAGAGTGGCAGACCTCCTCTCACCCTAATATAACCTTTGATACACACACTCAAAAATACAAACTAACATTTTCAAAACAATGGACATACCAATACTAGTTACAACACACCTATTCAGTAATTCCAAGATCTACACACACATCCACTCATTCACCAACAGTCCCTATACAGCCACTCATACATGTACTCACTCATCATATGTACTCATACACCTATACATCCTGTTACACACCGCCACTCATCCATAGAGTTACTCACACACATCGTCACACATGCAAACAAAGTATCAAACATCCATTTACTTGCATATACAGTTATACACACACTACCACACTTACTTCTACAGAAACTTACACATACTTACTCTCTTAAACAATCACTTATAGAAACACCTACTTATTTGTACAGGAACTCTTCCAATCTCTCACTCTCACATATACTCACTTATATACACCAATACTCACATATACTAGTTTAAAACATATGTAGTTACTCATAAAGACACTATTGAGACAGTCATTCACTCACTAACACACCCATACACATACTCATCCACCTATACAGTCCTGCACACATGCTGTCTTCAACACATACAAACAGTGAGTCACTCATTCATGCATCTATGCACTAAGTAATACCCCCAGCGAACCATACAGACACTCAGACACTCATACTGATACTCAAAAAACCAACTAATAACACATATAGACACTCATGTAGCTACTCACCAACACATGCAGCCACTTATACACAAAGTGAGAGACTGATACAGATATTTTCATATTTAAACATTACTCACTAACCCATGTATTCACTAAGATACACTTAGTCAGTTATGCAATCAATTTTACAAAAAGAAATCATCCATTTAGACACTTATATACCCATTTATTCTTCCATCGACCTTGAGATATACATATATAAAACATATTTAATTTTCAGAAAAACACACATTCACTGGATGATGTCATCAGTGATGTCATCAGTGATGTCATTTGAGATGTCATCAGTGATGTCATGAGTGATGTCACTGACCATGTCATGAGTGATGTAATATGTGACGTCATCAGCAGTGCATTGCGGGTGCGCGAGTTATAGTTAGCTGAACTAACTATAACGGGGGAATTTCTATGGTTTTGTACGAGTGAAATGTCCAACTAACTATAACGTCCCTGAAACCTATGGTTTTTTCAGTGAATTTCTAAGGTTTTTAAATGCTAATTTCTAACTATAACGTGCCTGAAACCTATGGTTTTTCAGTGAATTTCTAAGGTTTTTAAGTGCTAATTTCTAACTATAACGTGCCTGAAACCTATGGTTTTTCAGTGAATATATATATATTTATTATACTATGTATACATGTGAAAATGTCTTGGTCCCCTGTTTGCCTCGGTGGCACGGAAAAAATAGGTGGAACTGACGTCAGCACGCCGACGAGGTCCTCTTATGGCTCCGATGATGTCATATGGTGTCGCGAGTGGAGCCGTGCTCGTTGACGTGGGAGAGCTAGGAAAGAATTTCCGTGGAATGCTGGTGCAGGGGATATTCACCTAAGTGTTCAGGCTAGTCCTTTGGGAGCAACTGTTTATGTTGCCACTCCAGAAACCGAAACCAGTGATCCGAGGGCAGAGGCCCTGCAGATGGCACACGAGGTGGGGTGCCCAGTCGTGTGCACCGGCAGGGCAGCGAAGTGACAAGCACCACAACCCACAAAAAAGGTAACAAGGGCACTGAATAACACAGGATCTTCTCTTTGTATCTGGCAGGAACAACGAAGTTAAAATGCCCTAGTACCAAAATGTAGAATTAGTGCTACAATGGTCTTCAAGAGGACCTGCGATGCCGCTTCTGCCTCCCGTACCCTGGAGGCGGCACATGGGTCACGCGGTGCGGTCATACTGCGGTGGGACGCACACTGGTTGACCTCTCATGGCACTGCTCCACACTTCAGGGAGGACGCTTTCCATTAGCTATGTTTTCTGATGACATGTCGCGCCGGCCCCGTCCAACAACAGAACTCCTTTAGATCCAAACAGACTCTTCCACTCTCTCACCGGAAGTGAAACCAGGCCACGCGGACACTTTCACAATACAACAGCCAGGAATGCACTTTTCGGTAAAAAACCACATTCCTTCCTCCTAATTAATCAAATAAACGTCTCACTGAAGAACAGGGGCCAGCTTCGATCAGTAAACAGCCGTTACAATGACTTTTTACTTTGCGATACCATTACAACGCATGCATTACCACGCATGCGTTGTACATCACGAAGTCATTACTACGCATTTTTAGAACGCATGGTCATTTACCACGCATGCCTTTACAACGAATTTTGTTGTAAAGGTATGTATGGTAAATGACCATGCGTTCTAAAACATGTAGACGATCCATGTCGTTGTAAGGAAACAGAGGCTGTTCCGTTTCCTCACAACGACGTGCACCGCCCCTCAGAGATGACGTGAAGCAGGAACCACGAGGAGAGAGGAACCATGAGGAGTGAGAGGTAAGGGGGATTGGGAATGGGGTGGGGGTTTCTTTCTAGGGTTTAGGGTAGTGCAGTGGTGTTTGGGTGGTGTAGGGGGTCGTGCTGGGGGTAGTGTTTTAGGGTTTAGGGTAGTGCAGTGGTGTTTGGGTAGTGTAGGGGGTCGTGCTGGGGGTAGTGTTTTAGGGTTTAGGGTAGTGCAGTAGTGTAGGGGGTCATGCTGGGGGTAGTGGTTTAGGGCTTAGGGTAGTGCAGTGGTGTATGGGTAGTGTAGGGGGTCGTGCTGGGGTAGTGTTTTAGGGTTTAGGGTAGTGGAGTGGTGTTTGAGTAGTGTAGGGGGTCATGCTTGTGGTAGTGTTTTAGGGTTTAGGGTAGTGCAGTGGTGTTTGTGTAGTGTAGGGGGTCATGCTGGGGGTAGTGTTTTATGGTTTAGGGTAGTGCAGTGGTGTTTGGGTAGTGTAGGGGGTCGTGCTGGGGGTAGATTTAGGGTGTAGGGTAGTGCAGCGGTGTTTGGGTAGTGTAGGGAGTCGTGCTGGGGGTAGTGTTTTAGGGTTTAGGGTAGTGCAGTGGTGTTTGTGTAGTGTGGGGGTTGTGCTGGGGGTAGTATTTTAGGGTTTATGTTAGTGCAGTGGTGTTTGGTTAGTGTAGGGGGTAGTGCTGGGGTAGTGTTTTAGGGTTTAGGGCAGTGCAGTGGTGTTTGTGTAGTGAAGGGGGTCATGCTGTGGGTAGTGTTTTAGGGTTTAGGGTAGTGCAGTCGTGTTTGTGTAGTGTAGGGGGTCGTGTTTTAGGGTATAGGGTAGTGCAGTTGTGTTTGGGTAGTGTAGGGGGTCATGCTGGGGTTGGTGTTTTAGGGTTTAGGGTAGTGCAGTGGTGTTTGGGTAGTGTAGGGGGTCGTGCTGGAGGTAGTGTTTTAGGGTTTAGGGTAGTGCAGTGGTGTTTGTGTAGTGTGGGAGGTCATGCTGGGGGTATATTTAGGGTTTAGTGTAGTGCAGTGGTGTTTGGGTAGTGTAGGGAGTCGTGCTGGGGGTAGTGTTTTAGGGTTTAGGGTAGTGCAGTGGTGTTTGGGTAGTGTAGGGAGTCGTGCTGGTGGTAGTGTTTTAGGGTTTAGGGTAGTGCAGTTATGTTTGGGTAGTGTGAGGTGTCGTGCTGGGGGTAGTGTTTTAGGGTTTAGGGTAGTGCGCCCAACCAGCCACAATATCCGTGGACAAAGGGATCCTGACTCTTTGGAACGCTCCGTCAATTGAATAATTTGGGTCAAGGGCCCTACCACGTCCAAGACCTATCAATTCCTTTCTTGGGATCCCTCATATACTTGGAGAAAAAGGTACATAGTTTCTCATCAATTTCAGGCGTGTGTGCCACCTTCCCCTTCAGTGAGGGCCTGGGGCATTCTCCCTCATCCTATTCCTGACCTCCCTTTCAAGGGGTTGATGGATTTTCCCCACCACATACTCTGCCACTTTGGCGTCAGGTGTCCACTCTGCCGACCTAGGATGGTAAATTTGGCTAGGCTCGAACATGTCCGAGTGGACCCCGTCCCCAACCGGGGACTGAGAGGAGTGGGACTCTGGACGCCAGGGACGCCCGAGTCCTTATCCTCATCGGAGGAGAAATCGTCCTCCGATACACCCTCTCCCTCTAAGGGAAACCCGCCGTCGGGGTCTACAATAATGGTGACAGTGTTGCAATTTTCTCCGGGCCCCTTCTCCTCCCGGCCGGGTGCATGTTTTAGCATTCACGCACTCTTGAGGAAGGTCTCCGTAAGTTTATCAAATCCTTCCAAGTGCCCTGCGTTATGCTTAACGGCCCTTTTATTCCCCATCTGGGAGCTACTTGGACCCGCCACCACCAGATCTGGGTCACTGAACACCCCAGGGATGCTTTTCGCCAGCTTATCAACCTGATCCCTAAGAGGAGCCAGCACCCTAGAAATAGCCAGAGAGAGGGCTTGGTCCACTGCTGGAGGGAGAAGTTGGGGGCCATTCCTCCTCCACTTCCTGGTAGGAGGAGTAAAATGGTCTTCTGGAGAAGACATGATAGCAGAGGGTGTGAGCACAGAACAAATGCCCTTAAAATCCTTAAGACAGCCCCCTCGCCGGTGCTCCAACAGCTGGGCTTTCAACGAAGCTGTTATAAGAATAGACTGAGGCGCAATACCAATTACCACCACCAGGTGGCGCTGGTCACTAACGTGGCCGTGTGGGGAAATCACCACGTAGCGGTGTCAAAATTAGGCGAGGGTTGGTCGGGAATCAAGTGGACACTAAAGGAGTGACTGGATTCCCAAACGCGCGTAAAGACCAGCGGGAGCGCTTGACGGAGCTGCCTCGCTCGGACCAGACGCGCCTGACAGGATCTCACCGCGCGCAGAGCACACAGCGGGAGAAACTGCGAGGGGAGAACGCGCTCAGGCAAGAGCCTGCTGCGCAGGGAATATGAAACAATACCAAGGCAATAATGCTAATAACGTGCACAAGAAACCGCTATACAAACAGCAACAACGTCAGATTAAGCCAAGAATGTAAGGAATGCACTTAACTGACGAGCAGTGAAAGAAAGAGGAAGCGGAAGGAACGTCACGATGTTATATACGATGGACTGTGATATGATTGGACTATAGTTGCCTTGGAGACTACCCCCTAATGGTTCATGGGTTGTGTAGTCTTTTGTTTAATGATTGTTGTGTTACGTTTTCTTTGAACTGCTATGCAAATAAAGTGAGGAAAGATATGCATAATCCTCGCCTCCGTCCTGCCATAGAATTCATTAAACTATATTTGATCTGATTTAGAAACATAGATCATAAAAGTGTACATAAAAACAGTAAATCCTCTTTCCTAATACAATACAGTGAGAATTAATTAAAACCAGTAGGTAAAACGGGTGTTACAAAGCCCAGTTCAGAGCAACTTCAGGTTAACAGAATCGTAAAGTTCAATGTTTCGCAAGATCAATCTCATGTACTTCGTGCAAAATACGCAATAAGGGGTCCAAGTAAGATGTAACGCTCCAATACCTGACCAGTTTGCACTATATAAAACTGCAGAAAAACTAAAAATAAAAAGTGTTTTGCACACTTCTGTCATTGGGCTATATGTGGGCTACATCTGGGTGATATTTGTGCTACATTTGGGCTCTTTTTTCTCTGGTGGCCATCTTGGGAGACTTATTTGTTATGAAGTTTCCTAATTTCGTCATTTACTGCAGTCTCCTCAGTAGGAAATGCTTTCAGTTTTTACTTTGATTCCATCAAGAAGGCATTCAGATGTGTCACACATTTGCCATAAATTCAGAATGTTAGCACTCTAGTTGTTCATTAGATCACTGTAGTAAAGCTACTGCTCACCAGGGAGTTAACTGGAAGTCTACTGCTGGTATTGAAAGTGATTGTGTCAGTCTGCATGTCAGAATTTTCTAATGAAATAGAAGAGGATTTGAGATCTCACTTAAAACATGCCCTAAATTTTCTTTCTGCAGCACTAACCATAATTTCTATGGCAAAATGAACCCCCTCATTTTGTTCCTTTTTAAATTAAATGTTTTAAGTGTTACCAGTTTATTCCAATTAAGATGGCTTCAGGTGTGCCATACTTTTGTCATAAGTAAGACTGTTAGCGCTCTAGTTGTTCTTTAGAACACTCTGGGAAGCTGCAGTAGAACACAAAGGCATCAACTGACAGGCTGCTCCTGTTGAAATATACCAGGAAGATATTTGAGATCTCACTTAAAACATGTCCTAATTTTTCTTTCTACAGCACTAACCATAATTTCTATGACAAATGAACCCCCTCATTTTGTTCGTTTTTAAATTAAATGTTTTAAGAGTTACCAGTTTATTCCAATCAAGATGGCTTCAGGTGTGCCATAATTTTGCCATAAGTAAGACTGTTAGTGCTCTAGTTGTTCTTTAGAACACTCTGGGAAGCTGCAGTAGAACACAAAGGCATCAACTGACAGGCTGCTCCTGTTGAAATATAACAGGAAGATATTTGAGATCACACTTGAAACATGTCCTAATTTTTCTTTCTACAGCACTAACCATAATTTCTATGACAAAATGAACCCCATCATGTTGTTCCTTTTTAAATTAAATGTTTTAAGTGTTACCAGTTTATTCCAATCAAGATGGCTTCAGGTGTGCCATACTTTTGTCATAAGTAAGGCTGTTAGCACTCTAGTTGTTCTTTAGAACACTCTGGGAAGCTGCAGTAGAACACAAAGGCATCAACTGACAGGCTGCTCCTGTTGAAATATAACAGGAAGATATTTGAGATCTCACTTAAAACATGTCCTAATTTTTCTTTCTACAGCACTAACCATAATTTCTATGGCAAAATGAACCCCCTCATTTTGTTCGTTTTTAAATTAAATGTTTTAAGTGTTACCAGTTTATTCCAATCAAGATGGCTTCAGGTGTGCCATACTTTTGTCATAAGTAAGACTGTTAGCTCTCTAGTTGTTCTTTAGAACACTCTGGGAAGCTGCAGTAGAACACAAAGGCATAATCTGACAGGCTGCTCCTGTTGAAATATAACAGGAAGATATTTGAGATCTCACTTAAAACATGTCCTAATTTTTCTTTCTACAGCACTAACCATAATTTCTATGGCAAAATGAACCCCCTCATTTTGTTCGTTTTTAAATTAAATGTTTTAAGTGTTACCAGTTTATTCCAATCAAGATGGCTTCAGGTGTGCCATACTTTTGTCATAAGTAAGACTGTTAGCTCTCTAGTTGTTCTTTAGAACACGCTGGGAAGCTGAAGTAGAACACAAAGGAATCAACTGACAGTCTCTGCCCTTGTTGGATGTACATGTTTTACTGAGCCTGTCAGACTTCATTCTCACATGACTGAGAAAGATAATGTGAATTTACAGAAAATATGCTCTCATTTTAGCTTCTGGAGCACCTTCCAAAACTGTATGGGACAAGCATGTGAAAATAGTTTTCTCTCAAACATGATTCATGATATCCCAGCAGAAGGTTTTTCACAGGGTAAAATCACCTTAGAACACACCACAATTCCTGAAATTAGTATGGTACCATCAACAAATGAATTCTAATGTAACTAAAGTCTGTTATCACCCTTTATAGTTCTCCTTTTGGTAACCCTCAAAATCTTCGATTCACTACAATGCATTTCAATGGGGTACTATCATTTATATTGGTCCCAAGATGGCTGCCAGCAATTCCAGGATGAAGTGCTGACAGCCAATCAGATCTCACGATGACATGTGTGGTTAGGCTCCGCCCAGATATATATGTGTTTTCTTTTTCAAATTTCTTAGGAGCTACTGAACAGATTTACACCATTTAACCAAAAGGCACAACTCTGAACCAAGGGCTACCTTTTTGCCAAATTTGGAAATTCCGTTCAGCAGTTCGGGCTGTAGCTGCGACTAAAGGTTCCTATGGAAAATTGCAGGGGAAAACACGTTTTGGGACCCCCTTTTCTCAGCCCCACTTGACGAATCACCCGAAACTTTCAGGATAGGAGCAGACCGGAGCGGGCCATAAGTTTTGAGAACTTCGCGAAGATTTGTCAACCGGCGCCAAAGGTATTGGAAATAGAATGTTGCAAATTTCCTATGGAAAATAGGTCCTACCTATAACTATCTACTGGCGACCACCAGTAGATAATATATACATACATATATATACATATATATATAGACATACATATATATTATCTACTGGCGGTCGCCAGTAGATAGTTATAGTTACAACCTATTATCCATAGGAAATCCACGACATTCTATTTGAAATAACTCTCTTGCCGGTTGACGTATCTTCGCAAAATTTTCAAACTTTGTGGCCCGCTCGGTCCGCTCCTACCCTGAAAGTCTCGGGGATTGTCAGCGAGGGCCGAGAAAAGGGGGTCCCAAAACGCGTTTTCCCCATGCAATTTTCCATAGGAAACTTTAGACACGGCTACAGCCCGAACTGCTGAACGGAATTACACCAAATTTGGCAAAGAGGTAGTTCTTGGTTCAGAAAGAACCCTTTTGTTAAATGGTGTAAATCCGTTCAGTAGTTGCTGAGAAAATCAAAAGTAAAAAGATAGGGATATCTATGGCCGAGTAGGGTCCGCGTACCCTCCCGATCACGAGCTGCATGTTAATTGGCTGTCAGCTGGCTGTCAACATTCCGATTCAGGAAATGTTGGCAGCCATTTTGTCCTCGGTAGAACCGAGGGACAGAAACAAAGTGCGCAAAGTGCACAAAGGGGGCAGAGTAGAAACACCCTGACCCCTAGGTTTGCTCAGGGGGTCCCACAAGGACCCCTGGGCAAAAAATAATATTTTTTTTTTTTAAATCGGCAGGATGCGCTCAGGGTGCGCGAATCCTGCCGGAAAAAAATCGAAGCGCGGTCTCCCGCGCTTCGATTGTATTTGCCCCGGGTGGCCCAAGTCCCGGGGGCATGGTGGGGGGTTAATTTTATGTGTGGGGGCCTCAAAGGGCCCCCAAGCCCGAGGACCACCACCCCCGGGGCTTTTTTTTAAAATGGTGCGGGAGGGCTCTGAGCCCTCCCGGGGACCACCACCTACCCGGGGCTTTTTTATAATTCAAAAACCTGTGTGGGGGCTCCAGCCCCCACATGCCCCGAGGACCGCCACCTCCCGGGGCACTAAACATTTAAATATGGGGGTCCGTTACAGACCTCCAGAGCCCCGAGGACCACCACCTCCCGGGGCTGTGACCTGAATGGGAGGGGGCCGCGCGGCCCCCTCCTGGAGCCCTTGATGGCCCTGGGGACCACCACCCCCCAGGGCCGGCTCCTGCAGTGTCCCGGGGTGCCTACCCCGGGACACTGTAGTTTGCTATGGCAGGGACGGGAGCCTCGCGGCTCCGTCCTGCTCATAGCAAGCTGCTTTGGATATTGGAAGAGAGAGCAGGAAACCTGCTCTCTCTTCCAATATCCAAAGCACATTGCTTTCCACATGGGGAGCTGCATCTTAGCAGCTCCCCATGTTGAACAGCAATGCCGGCTCCCAAGGGACGCGGGGAGCCGGCGGGACTGTGGGGGATTGGGGACCCCCACAGTCCCCAACGGAGAGGGCCAGCCCCGGGGGATGGGGTCCCCGGGGCAAGTAGTGGCCCGGGAGGGGGCCATGCGGCCCCCCTCCCAAAGTTTAAAAAAAAAAAAAAAAAGGGAGTATGGCCGGCCCCGGGGATGGGGTCCCCGGGGCCTTAAATGGCCCAGAGGAGGGGGCCACGCAGCCCCCTCCAAAGAATAAAAATAAAAATAGAGGCCAGGCCCCGGGGATGGGGTCCCGGGCCAATACAGGCCCAGGGAAGGGGGCCACGCGGCCCCTTCCCGTTTTTTATTTTTAATTAAAAAGGGGTAAGGCCCTGGGGGATGGGGTCCCCAGGGCCCATAAACAGGAAAAAGGAAGGGGGCCACACAGCCCCCTTCAGAGACAAAAAAATAAAATTAAAAAAACGATCGGGCCCGCAGGCCCCGCCCCCTTCCTTCACCACTCTGCAAGCGCGCCCCTGGCGCGTTTGCAGAGGGGAACAATTCCCCTTGAATACTGGGGCTCCTGGAGGCCAACTAGCCCACCAGGAACCTCCAGTATGCGCCAGGAGGCTGCCTTGCAGAGAGGTGTACAGAGGCCACGCCCCTTTTACACCTCTCTGCAACGCAGCTCTGTGGCGCTTTTGGAGGTATATGGTGGGCTAGTTGGACTCCGGGGACCCTCAGGATTCAAGGGGACTTAATCCCCAACTTAAAACGCGCCACGGGCGCGTTTGCACAGTGGTGAAGGGAGGGCGGGGCTTCAGGTGACATGTGTGCAAACAGGCCCGTGGCGCGTTTTAAGATGGGGAATTAAATCCCCTTCAATCCTGAGGGTCCCTGGGGCCAACTAGCCCAACAGGTACATCCAGAAAGCGCCACAGAGCTGCGTTGCAGAGAGGTGTAAAAGGGTGTGGCCTCTCTACACGTCTCTGCAACGCAGCCCCTGGCGCATATTGGAGGTTCCTGGTGGGCTAGTTGGCCCCTAGGGACCCTCAGGATTCAAGGGGACTTAATCCCTCAACTTAAAACGCGCCACGGGCGCGTTTGCACAGATGTCACCTCAGGCCCCGCCCCCTCCCTTCACCATTGTGCAAATATTCTTCTAAAATCATCCAAAATACGAATTCCGATTTACTCACCTGTTATAAGGAGAGACCTCAGTGCTGCATCTTTCAGCCCAGTACTGGTCCGGAAAAGTAATTTTAACCGTACTTACCAGTAACTTGAATTTCCTTCCATAGGATATCATTGCCTGCTTTTTGCTGAAAAAGTTTCTAAGTGTTGATTTTTGAAACATACAAATATTCCTCTAAAATCAGCCGAAATACGAATTCCGATTTACTCACCTGTTATAAGGAGAGACCTCAGTGCTGCATCTTTCAGCCCTGTACTGGTCCTGAAAAGTAATTTTAACCGTACTTACCAGTAACTTGAATTTCCTTCCATAGGCTAACATTGACTGGTTTCACTTGGAAATTCTTCTAAGTGTGGAGTTTTGGAACTTTAAAATATTCCTCTAAAATCAGCCGAAATACGAATTCCGATTTACTCACCTGTTATCAGGAGAGACCTCAGTGCTGCATCTTTCAGCCCAATATTGATCCTCAAAAGTAATTTTAACCGTACTTACCAGTAACTTGAATTTCCTTCCATAGGATATCATTGCCTGCTTTTTGCTGAAAAAGTTTCTAAGTGTTGATTTTTGAAACATACAAATATTCCTCTAAAATCAGCCGAAATCCGAATTCTGATTTACTCACCTGTTATCAGGAGAGACCTCAGTGCTGCATCTTTCAGCCCAGTACTGGTCCTGAAAAGTAATTTTAACCGTACTTACCGGTAACTTGAATTTCCTTCATAGGCTAACATTGACTGGTTTCACTTGGAAATTCTTCTAAGTGTGGAGTTTTGGAACTTTATAATATTCCTCTAAAATCAACCAAAGTACGAATTCCAATTTACTCACCTGTTATCAGGAGAGACCTCAGTGCTGCATCTTTCAGCCCAGTACTGATCCTGAAAAGTAATTTTAACCGTACTTACCAGTAACTTGAATTTCCTTCCATAGGATATCATTGCCTGCTTTTTGCTGAAAAAGTTTCTAAGTGTTGATTTTTGAAACATACAAATATTCCTCTAAAATCAGCCGAAATCCGAATTCTGATTTACTCACCTGTTATCAGGAGAGACCTCAGTGCTGCATCTTTCAGCCCAGTACTGGTCCTGAAAAGTAATTTTAACCGTACTTACCGGTAACTTGAATTTCCTTCATAGGCTAACATTGACTAGTTTCACTTGGAAATTCTTCTAAGTGTGGAGTTTTGGAACTTTATAATATTCCTCTAAAATCAACCAAAGTACGAATTCCAATTTACTCACCTGTTATCAGGAGAGAACCCAGTGCTGCATCTTTTAGCCCAGCACTGACCCTGAAAAGTAATTTTAACCGTACTTACCAGTAACTTATATTTTCTTCCATAGGAATCCATTGTCTGGTTTTCAGCAGAAAAGTTTCAAAGTGTCGATTTTCACAAACTACAAATATTCCTAAAAAATCGCCTGTATGACTTAAACGCATTCTTTCAACTGTTTACAGGAGATGCACCAGTGCTGGATCCAGGATCCAACACTGAGTAAGAAAAAGTAACTGATAACAGTTTTTACCTTCTAAGTGAATTTCCTTCCATAGGATAACATTGGTGATTCTATGAGAAAAAGTTTCTAAGTGTCAACTTTTAAAGTACAATAATATTCCTTAAAAATCACGACTGTAACCAAAACGCTTTTACTCAACTGTTTACAGGAGATGTCCCAGGACTGAATCTAGGATCCAGTCCTGTGGTTAGAAAAGTAATCCATAAAGTAAGTAATTGCATTTAACTAGAAATTCACATTGAGCTGAATGTTGCATTGTGTTTGAAAATGTGTTGCCCATTGCAACAACTGTAACTACTGTACTTAAAAGTCTATTGCCTATGTGCAAAGTATTTAAACTAAAGTAATTCATTCTGAGAAAGTATTTTTGTAATGTAATGTATAATGTAATTACAATGTAATTTAAAAAATAAAATATGTAAAAAAAAATTGTTTCTAAAAATGTAGTAAATCAGTATGAAAAAAATTTATATAACAATTAATACATTTAAAAATTGTCATTTACAAAACCTTTGAAATTCACTGAAAAAACCGTAGGTTTCAGACATGTTATAGTTACAAATTAGCATTTAAAAAACCTTTGAAATTCACTGAAAAAACCATAGGTTTCAGGGACGTTATAGTTACAAATTAGCATTTAAAAAACCTTTGAAATTCACTGAAAAAACCATAGGTTTTAGGGACAGTTATAGTTAGTTGGACATTGCACTGCATACAAAACCCGTGAAATTCCCCCGTTATAGTTAGTCCAGCTAACTATAACTCGCGCCCACAATGCACTGCTGATGACGTCACATATTACATCACTCATGACATGGTCAGTGACATCACTGAGGACATCACTGATGACATCTCAAATGACATCACTGATGACATCATCCACGTGATAATCTGATGCAGCTCCTCACACCCTAATATAACCTTTGATACACCCAATCTAAATTACAGACTGCCATTCGCAAAACTATAGACACTCCAACACCAATAACTACATACCCACTCACTGATTCTTAGGTCTACACACACACATCCACTCAATCACCCGTACAGTCACTCATACTTATGGTCACTCAGTACAGGACTATCATATGCACTCTTACTCCTATATAGACACTCAAACACCGCCACTCATCCATAGAGGTACTCACACACCTAGTCAGTCATGCAAATAATTAAACACACTGCCATTTACTCACCTATACAGTTATACACACACCAGCTCACTTAATCATACAAATACTAGCACATTGTTACGCTCTTATACAATCACTGATACAAGCACACACTCATCCATACAGCCACTATCACAATCACTCACTCTCAGCTATAGCTATTTATATACTCCAACACACATATATACTGGCTTTCACATATGTAGTTACTCACACATGTACCACTGGGACATACATTCACTCACTAACACACTCTTACACACACTTACCCACCCATACAGTCTATCACAGATGCACTCTTGAAACCATCCACCCAGTGAATCACCCACTCACACATCTATGCACAGAGTCGCACACACCCCACCCACACAAACACTCAGGCACCCATACAGATACTCAGACAACCAATCAATAACTCATATAGACACTCATGTAGCTATTCACAAACCCATGCAGCCACTTACACAGCAACAGACAGACGGATACAGACATTCACCCAGTTTAGTCACTAACCCATGCATTCAGTAAGATACGTTAAATCACTCACTTATAGAGTCAGTCACGCACCTACTAAATCATCCATACAGACACTTACACACCCACTCATTCTTCAATACGTCTTTTCCTATATATATTAAAAATATTTCAACTTTACAGAAACACACAGTCACTGGATGATGTCATCAGTGATGTCATTTGAGATGTCATCAGTGATGTCATCAGTGATGTCACTGACCATGTCATGAGTGATGTAATATGTGACGTCATCAGCAGTGCATTGCGGGGCGCGAGTTATAGTTAGCTGGACTAACTATAACGGGGAAATTTCACGGGTTTTGTACTGAGTGCAATGTCCAACTAACTATAACTGTCCCTAAAACCTATGGTTTTTTCAGTGAATTTCAAAGGTTTTTAAATGCTAATTTGTAACTATAACGTCCCTGAAACCTATGGTTTTTTCAGTGAATACATATATATATAGACATACATATATATACATATATATATATACATATTTATATTTATACATATACATGAACATATATACATGAACAAAAGTCCTGTGCACACGCTGCAATTATTTGGTAAAAGTTCATCTTGTCTAATGCGTTCCAAATGAAATGTCAATAAAGTTCAAGTGATATTGTTCTCAGTCTTTATTTCTTTGGTATGGCAAAACGCAACCAGCCAACACGTGTTTCGTCGCAACGGGAAAGTGTCCCGCGACTTCTTCAGGGCTGGGAATGATACAATAGGTAGTGTCAAAAACGGAAGTGCTACATTATATATAGAAAGGGGAGAGATTAAGCTCCTCATCACAATGGGAGAGAAAACATCACCTTAAGTATGGAGACCCTAAACGTGATAAAAAACACACACCGTACATGACAAGATGGTCACTTAATTGACCGCAAGTGCAGTAAAAACAAGTAGCGACAATTGTTGACATCGAAAGGATATTATTCAATATCGTGAGGACCATATAACCCGTATTCATAGTGTGGTGGGAAAAGATTATAAAGTGTATAAAAAGCAGCGCTGCGCGGTATTGTATGGAATTATTTATGTTACAATGCGTAATGATGTATGGAAAGGATACCTGTACTTCGTGTAAGTAGATTCTTTAAAGATCTAAAGTAACAAGGTAGTCCGAGAAAATCCTGGTTAGGGGAACTTGAAAAGGAGTATGGTATTGCGGCAAGTTATCAAAGTATGCTCGAAGGAAGTGTGAGAAGAACTCTTACCACTCAGCCGGTGATAATTCCGACCCGGCTGGCCAATCGCGAAACTTATTCGTCGATCAGAGAGATTCACATTGGTGAGTGTAGATAACAATCACCTGAATAGATAATAGGGTGAATCAGTGAAGCATGGAAAGGTAGAGTCCGACATAAAATTATGGAATGTAATTTAACGATAGTACATAGGGAAAGTAGCTAACGCATAGATCTTACCTAAGGATGTGGTGATCAGGTGATTTTTCGGATCTAAAGTGAAAACGGCAATGCTAGGGAACATTAATAGGGGCAACCTATATGAGGGTGAAGTTAAAGTGCAAGGTATCTCTAAGGCGGGAAAATTGAGAACTGTGGCTAGAGCCCTTAACACTTAGCCGGTTGTAATTCCGACCCGGCTGGCCAAAATTAGAAGTTAAGTCGTGGATCCGTAGTTTGAAGTTTGTAAGGAGGTTAAAAGGTCACCTAAATGGGTTAATGAGGTGAGAAAGTGAGTAGCAGCGGCGGCGTAAAGATGGATACACGTAGGTGTGGTACAATAAAGAAAATGATTCGCATAGAGCCTGGATCTTACCAGTGTAATGGTGAGATTATATTGAGCTGTGCCGCAAGGATCGGGGACGGTAGGATAAGCGTTCCGAGTGAAAAACGATCTGTAAGACAGATCAATTACATCTCAGGTGCGCTTACGTGTAATAGATATGGTCGGTACTGCAATATTGGTGAAAAACAGTTACATTACAATCCAAGTTTAATTACCTGTAGCGTGTGTGCTATACTGCGAGAAAAATTCTTAACGCTTGAGAGACTGAAAAAAACAGAAAACTCCAAATGGTGGGATGGGGTCACCTTAAAACATTACCTGAGACTTAATAGGGTCCCTAGAGGTCTCAGGTCTCAGATCTTCCCCACATATGACGATCTAGATGAGGACCTTTTGATTAAATGGGAAGAGGCACTTACTGCCAGTTCCTACACTCTTCTGAACTTACTAATAGAAAATGCAGAACGAAAAGTAGCTAAACTTCAGACAGAGATCACTACCCTAGAAAAAGAGATTAAAGAACTAGACATCAAAGAGGCAACCGAAAAGAATTATGTAATTCTCAATGACATTCAACAGAAGCACCAGAATGAGATCAAGGATAGAAAAGCGAGACAACTTAAAAGAGATGAGACTGATTACAAGGCGGGAAGGGTTTTCACTTCTGCTAAGAAATACGACCTACTAGTCCAAACTGTCCCGCAAGATGATAGGTCTGCCAGATTAGAAACAATCTCGATCTCCTCCAGCTCCACCTCCCTCAGTGCCCCCCACACCAGTGACAGCGAGGCCGAGAACTCCACAGACACCAGAAGCGAGGCCAGAGAGACGAATTTCTATTTTTTAAGGGAGGTCCAAAGAATACGCAAAGGGAACAGAATACAGGCCTCACAGGTAGACCAAGACACAAGACCCACAGAGGTAAAAGGGCAGGACAAAGAAGAGTACAGAAGAAAGTTGAGATCAGGGAATGGGAAGAACAAATAGATACCTCAGGAAGAGAGGTACAGGTGGTCAACCTCTCCTCCAAAACACTAACTGATGACATGATCTCATTACTTGGTAAAGGTCTAAGTTTCAATCCACATGAACAAGGGGATATTTGTAAACTTAAAATAGACCTATTCAAGTTCATTAGGAATCTCAAACTAAAGAAACATTTCAGTAATGACGAATAAAAGCATTAAAAACATTCCAAGTGGCAATGTGTCCAACTTACAAAGTATACGTGATGTCCAGGCTACACATTTACTTTTGTCACTAACAGACCTAGAACAGTCACCATACAATATGGAGAGACTTCTTGAGGAACTAGACATTGACCCAGACTACACTATAGCCAGTGGTCTAAAGATTAAATCCAAATGGACACCCACTCTTCCAGGTGGCAACTCCATAGACACCTTTTATAGACTAGTACTAGAAGACATTGACAAATATGACAACAAAAGGACAAGAAAAAGATACAAACACAGAGACAATCTAATTAAGGGAGAACGCATAGCCCTTAAAACATTGAGCTCTGATGAAGACATTCTCATCAGAGAGGCAGACAAAGGGGAAACGTCATGGTGATGAACCGAGACGATTACAACCAAGAAATTTTTTAACACAATTGAGTGATGACACCTGCTACGAATTACTATCTCACAATCTGACAGGGCCCTTGACACTTAAGATCAACAAACATCTAGCTGAGTGGCTGGCGGCAGGACTTATAGACAATGACGAGTACATGTATATGAAGGTTTTTAGACCAACCTTCCCATAGCTATATACTTTACCGAAGATACACAAACACCTGCCTTTCCCACCTGGAAGACCTATTGTCTCAGGCATAGGTGGTCCCACCGAAAAACTAGCAGAATATGTAGATCTATTCCTAGGACCTCTTGTACAAAATTTACCCTCGTATATCCAGGATACCAAACATATCTTGAGTATACTAGCAGATCTACCATGGCAGCCAGACATGATCCTAGCCACTCTAGATGTAGTGTCTCTTTACACCAACATTAAACCTGATTTGGGCCTACGAGCAATAACACAACTCCTGCACACAAGCCAACTACACAGTGGCAACACACCACCATGCTAGTCACCATGATGGACCTAATCCTACACAACAACTTTTTCATCTTTGAAAAACGGTGGTATAGACAAACTAGGGGCGTAGCCATGGGTTCTAAATTTTCGCCGTCCTTTGCAAATTTATTTATGGGTAGTCTGGAAGCAGAATGGATATGGGGCAAGAAGGGTGCTCCATGGATTGACTCTATCATCTTTTGGGGTCGATACATAGACGACTGCCTTTTACTTTGGTCTGGCACACTTGACAAATTGAAACAATTCTGCACGTACTTAAATACCAATGACTTTGACATGAGATTCACCAAGGAGTATAGCAAATCCAATATCACATTCTTGGACGTGGAACTATACATCAAGGAAGACAAATTACACAGTCGACTTTTCCGCAAAGAGACATCATGTAACTCTATCCTACATGCAGACAGCTCACACCCTACTCACCAGATTCAAGCAATCCCCTATGGAGAATTCGTAAGGGCCAGGAGAAATTGCAGTGAGGAAACTGAGTTTAAAAAATGCCTCACAGACATGAAGTCAAGATTTAGAAAGAGAGGTTACGCAACACAAACCATCAAGAAAGCTGAGAACAGAATCAACCGTGTACAAAGAGAAGACACATTACGAGATAAGGCTCGAACACAGATGCACAATCAACCAGTAAGAATGGTTACTGACTATAATGATATGAGCTACACAATCAGAAAAAGTCTCACTAAACATTGGGGGATCCTACGCACAGACACATCTTTGGATCAACACATCACTGCTCGACCCCAGATCACATTCAGACGTAGTGGAACACTCAGAAACAGACTTAGTCCTACTGTTCCACGGGCCCGCAGGGACTCCTCATGGCTAACCCCGCGGACAATAGGTTTTTACAAATGTGGATCATGTGGCACATGCAGACATGACACTAAAGAATTCACCGGTTTTGACAAAAAGATACACAGCATAAGACACAACATCAATTGCAACACCAAATTCGTGGTGTACGTTATCGAATGCACTTGTAAGGGGCAATATGTAGGCAGCACCATCAGACCCCTTAAAGACAGGATTGCGGAACATGTGAGAGCACTACACCAACAAGATGCCAGATACACCATGGCACTTCATGCCGCCTCGTGCCCGTCTCAAGGCCTGCATAAATGGTTTTCTTTCTATGGCATTGACGTGGTTAAACCTAATCCATGTGGTGGAAACAGAGAACTTAAACTCAGACGCACGGAGGCCACATGGATTATGCGCCTTCGAACTGTGGAACACGGACTGAACAGCGATCACGAAATGCAGTATTTTCTGGGTGACTAACCGAACGAATCACACACCATAAACTGTAATGGATTTTGTTAAGATGAATATGCTGAACACACTTTACAGGGAACAACCGGTGCGCTTTGGCTCGCTGACAATATATGCCACAATTGTCAATTCTTCTGTAACGATTGTGTCTACTTTTTAAATTCTCTTTTGTGACCAAACATTAATCTCTCACCACTTGTATGAACCGACTATACCGTACAGAACCTTCCTACATGTATCGGTTTGTGTTTGTTTCGCTCATGACATATGCCATTTCTCTTATCATATCTCTTTACATTGCCATTACTATAATCTCATCACTCAACAATAACGTATTATTGTTTGCCTTTTGAATACTACTATATCTCATGCATACTATTGATACAATTATCATGCTTCCTAAACCTTATACGCTTCTACATAATAATCTTTATGATTGGGAGCAATTATTTTCACTGTTTCAATATATAATGATACACACTCTCATTATAGGTTCCATTTCCCACACACTGTTTCCAGATCAATTTATCCTTTTCCGAATCCTCCATCAAACACACCAGGGCTTTAATTTCATGTACTCTACATTCTAGTAAAAAAAAAAATCCAAACCAATATTACATTTACATTACTCTCATATGCTTTTTAATACCCACACTTTAACGGATACGAGCTGGTGAGGTTCAATACGCACACACACCACCCACAACAAGACTTAATTACCACTGCCTTTGAAAAAGATTTTGTCATAGTTAATTACAGCACCCATAACCCCGTTTTTTATTATCCACGCAACACGGCCGGTTTTGGGACTCTGCTTTTCTATCTCATAGTACCCACTATGTCACAGTTCCTTCCACGTAAGGTTGCTTTATACCACTACAATTGCAACAGTAATTGAGCTACGCGCTCCAACTGTTCTGTGGTTCCGTATCACTCACAACTCATTATTCTGTTCGTTATCAATAAAGCTCTTTTTTAATACCAGACACTTTGGGCTTCGCGGTCTAGTGTTTTTTTTGCATGAAGTGATGTTATAAATAGTCACTTCCGGGTTCTTTCTGTGTCCACATCCGGAACAGAGAACCCCCGCCTTTGCCGCCTCGCAGTATAGCACACACGCTACAGGTAATTAAACTTGGATCGTAATGTAACTGTTTTTCACCAATATTGCAGGACCGACCATATCTATTACACGTAAGGGCACCTGAAATGTAATTGATCTGTCTTACAGATCGTTTTTCACTCGGAGCGCTTATCCTACCGTCCCCGATCCTTGCGGCACTGCTCAATATAATCTCACCATTACACTGGTAAGATCCAGGCTCTATGCGAGTCATTTTCTTTATTGTACCACACCTACGTGTATCCATCTTTACGCCGCCGCTGCTACTCACTTTCTCACCTCATTAACCCATTTAGGTGACCTTTTAACCTCCTTACAAACTTCAAACTACGGATCCACGACTTAACTTCTAATTTTGGCCAGCCGGGTCGGAATTACAACCGGCTAAGTGGTAAGGGCTCTAGCCACAGTTCTCAATTTTCCCGCCTTAGAGATACCTTGCACTTTAACTTCATCCTCATATAGGTTGCCCCTATTACTGTTCCCTTGCATTGCCGTTTTCACTTTAGATCCGAAAAAATCGCCTGATCACCACATCCTTAGGTAAGATCTATGCGTTAGCTACTTTCCCTATGTACTATCGTTAAATTACATTCTATAGTTTTATATTGGACTCTACCTTTCCATGCTTCACTGATTCACCCTATTATCTATTCAGGTGATTGTTATCTACACTCACCAATGTGAATCTCTCTGATCGACGAATAAGTTTTGCGATTGGCCAGCCGGGTTGGAATTATCACCGGCTGAGTGATAAGAGTTCTTCTCACACTTCCTTCGACCATACTTTGATAACTTGCTGCAATACCATACTCCTTTTCAAGTTCCCCTAACCAGGGTTTTCTCGAACTACCTTGTTACTTTAGATCTTTAAAGAATCTACTTACACGAAGTACAGGTATCCTTTCCATACATCATTACGCATTGTAACATAAATAATTCCTTACAATACCGTGCAGCGCTGCTTTTTATACACTTTACAATCTTTTCCCACCACACTACGAATACGGGTTACATGGTCCTCACGATATTGAATAATATCCTTTCGATGTCAACAATTGTCGCTACTTGTTTTTACTTCACTTGCGGTCAATTAAGTGACCATCTTGTCACGTACGGTGTGTGTTTTTTATCACAATTAAGGTGATGTTTTCTCTCCCATTGTGATGAGGAGCTTAATCTCTCCCCTTTCTATATATAATGTAGCACTTCCGTTTTTGACACTACCTATTGTATCATTCCCAGCCCTGAAGAAGTCGCTGGACACTTTCCCGTTGCGGCGAAACACGTGTTGGCTGGTTGCGTTTTGCCATACCAAAGAAATAAAGACTAAGAACAATATCACTTGAACTTTATTGACATTTCATTTGGAACGCATTAGACAAGATGAACTTTCACCAAATATTCGCAACGTGTGCACAGGACTTTTGTTCATAACTTTGTGAAGGATCCTTTCCGACACACATTCAGGGGTTAGAGGGTATTCCCCCGAACCTGTTTGCACTGTTTACACTAGACACTCCACATACTTCACGCATTATCAGCAGAGCGCCCATACTTCCTAGCTCACCAAAACCCCACTATCAAATATCATATATAGACCAAGATATCGTTATCAAACCATCAGATAAGGGTGGGAATGTGGTTCTCATGACTAGGGCCATGTATACCAGAGAAGCATATCGCCAACTTAAAGATGCAACATGCTATGGAAAGGTCGATAGACAATACCTTTTAGATCTAAAAAACAGGCATACAGACAAACTTCAAACTTGGCAAGACAAGGGCCTACTCACATGGGATGAAGTACGTTTCCTCAAAAACGATACACCCACCACACCAACTTTATACCTTTTGCCCAAGGTTCACAAAAATAACAGCAATCCACCAGGCAGACCCATTGTATCTTCTAAAAATAGTCTCCTGGAAAACACCAGCAGATATGTGGATCACTTTCTTTTTCCCTATGTAAAACTCTTGTCATCTTATCTCAGGGACACCACTCATTTTTTACAAAAAATCAAGGATGTCAATATAGAAAGTGACCAATGGCTAGTGAGTCTTGATGTTGAGTCATTGTATATGAGCATTAGGCATGATGACGGCATCAAAGCTTGTCAGTTCTTTCTTAAACAACGTAGAGCGGAATTCCTGGAGCATACGATCATGCTCTTAGACATGCTGGGAATATGTCTGAAGGAAAATGTTTTCATGTTTGAAAGAGAGCACTACAAACAGTTACAAGGGACTTCGATGGGCACTTGCTTCGCTCCTAGCTATGCTAACCTTATGGTGGGCTGGTGGGAGAAGCAAGTGCTCTGGAATGACTACACTGAACATTGGATATTTAATGTATCCATGTGGCTCAGATATATAGATGACATTTTCTTTGTTTGGAAGGGGTCTGAAATAGAACTTAATCAGTTCATAGACTGCTTGAACACAAATACTGTTAACCTCAGATTCACAAGACACTACAGTCAGGAAGCAATTGATTTTCTAGATCTTAAGCTGAGTGTAGACAAGGGAAAGATTGTCACCAATCTATTCAGAAAGAAAACAGCAGGGAATTCCATTCTCCATGCCGCCAGCTCTCACCCTCCTAGCTTCAGATGGGGGATTCCATACAGTGAATTCCTTAGGGCCAAACGGAATTGTAGCACCCCTGTTGCATATATAAACACCAAACAAGATATGAAGTCTAGGTTTAAAGAGAGAGGATACCCGAAAAAAGCCATTGCACAAGCCGAAAAAAGAGTTGAAAGTCAATCTAGAGATGAGGTTGTCAACAGAACCACAGAACAAGGAGCACCTAGATCTGTCAAAAAAAGTGGAGTGAGATTTATCACCAAATACTGTAATCAATCACATCAGATAAGGAACATTCTCAGAAACAGATGGGACATCCTAAGGAGGGATCCCATTCTAAGAAATGAAATCAACCCAACTCCCTCGGTGACATACATGAGAAGTCCATCCCTAAGAGATATGCTAGTCCACAGCCACCTTCACCCTAAAGAAGGTGGCTGGCTGAAACAAACTAAGGGCTTCCACAAATGTGGAAAATGTAAAGCGTGTAAAAACAGCAGCAACATATCACAGGTGATACTTGAAAGAACAAAAACAAAATGGAAAATACCCAAGTTCATCTCAACTGAGTATGTAGTGTATGCAATAGTTTGTCCGTGCAATCTCTGGTACATTGGCTCCACCACATTTGCGGTAAAAAAACGTATTTTAGAACATTGGCGGGCGATCACGAATCAAGATCGAACCTACAGTACTGCTAGGCATTTCACCAGGGAACATGAGTCAGATTGGACCAAAGCGAGATATTTCGGATTAGATACAATTGCACCCAACCCTAGAGGAGGTAACCGTAATGCAGCCCTCCGCAAACTGGAGTCTCGTCTGATACTTCTAGCAGGAACTAAGTACCCGAATGGCCTTAATCAGGATGAGGAATTATATTCCCATTTATGAAATATACACTGTTCTACTGTACTATAGCCCTGAGTGTATACTCACGCCCTATTTTCTCCTCCCTTTTTTAAATCTTTTTATAATTTATTGTTTAGTTGCACTCACTGTTTTCGTTATGTACATGTCTCTATGATGGATGAAACGGATTTACAATTGACCTGTGAGTTGAATGTCCAATGTGTTAAGTTGCCCGACAACCCTTATGTAAACAGTTTGTAACATGATATTTCATGAGTATGTGACATGGTGATACTAATTGTTGATCCCTTTTCATTTTTTCAGAATATTAGCTGTGAACTACCGCGACACACTGGTGAATATATAAGAGCACTTGAGTTGGGATGACCATCCACCCAACTCCTAGTCACTGCACGTACTTATCTGGGTACTAGATCTATTTTACGACGAACTGTCCAATATTGAAATGTAACCATGGAGTAGGCCTATAGTCACCATAAACTGGTAAACAGGGCACTAGTCCCTTTACTATATAATGAATAACAAATATAGTCTGCTAAATATTCAACTACTATAAAATATGGTTGTGGTATATATGCTTTACTAATGTTTGTAACGAACTGTTTTGATTTTGAAACACAGCCATGAAGTATTTCCACAGCTACTACAAATTGGCAAATACGGCAATTATCCCTTGACTGTATAAAGGAATAACATTTAATATTTTGCCATGACTGATAAAGTGGTTGTCGTAAAAATGTTTTTTCAAATGGTAGTAACACGTTGTACAAATTAATGAGATTTTGCAATGTTATTTCATTTCAAACAGCTGCGTCTGTTTTTCAACTTTGGATTTCCTTCACGCTGTATTGTGACATGTACTACCAACATTTCTTCTATGTTTATGATATCACGTGCACTTACCTTTAAAATGCAATTCACGGGAGGCGAGGGTCATGTGACCAAGACCACGGACGTGGTCGAAACGCGTCGTCCTTGTCTGTCCTAAATAAACTGCCTTGACCGACCGAGTGGGCTCGCCTGGATTCTGTTCATTCTAGATCCTTTCTGTGGATATATATATATATATATATATATATATATATATATATATATATATAAAACCTATTGGCGGTCGCCAGTAGGTAGTTATAGTTAGGACCTAGTTTCCATAGCAAAAGCATTTTTTGATTTGCTATTGTCTTTGGCGTCGTTTTATGAATCTTCGCGAAATTTTCAAAACTAATGGGGGGATCAGGTCAGCTGCTGTGTTGAAAGTTTCGGGGTAATTCGTCAAGCGGGGGCCGAGAAAAACAGGGGACCCCAAAACGCATTTTCTCCATCCTAATTTCCATAGGAAACTTTAGACACGGCTACAGCCCGAACTGCTGAACAGAATTACACCAAATTTGGCAAACAGGTAGCTTTTGGTTCAGACAGCGCTCTTTCTTGTTAAATGGTGTAAATCCATTCAGTAGTTCCTGAGAAATTTAAATATTTCTCAGATATCCAAGTGGGGACGAGGAGGATCCGCAAACCCTCCCGATCTCTACCTGCAATCTGATTGGCTGCCAACACTTCAAACCAGGCAGTGTTGGCAGCCATCTTGTGACTCGGTTGAACCGAGTCACAAGAAAAAAGGTTAGAAAACAAGAAAAAGGGGCAGGCTAGATACACCATGACCCTTAGGCCTGCTCAGGGGCTCCCACTGGGAACCCCAAGACCAAAAAATGAATTTTTAAAAAACATTTCAGCAGGATTCGTATTTGATCCGCGAATCCGGCCGAAATGTTTTAAAAAAAATGAAGCGCGGCCTCCCGCGCTTTTTTTCTTTAAGCCTCCAGGTGGGCCAGTTCCAGGGGGCAATCAGAAATAATGATGCGGGGGACCGCCACCTCCCTGGGGCTACATTTTGGAAATGAGGGGGGCACGCAGCCTCTCCGGGGCTATTGTGCCAAAAATATGCGTGAAGGGGCTCCTGCCCCCCACGCAGCCCCGGGGGCCACCACCTCCCCAGGGCTATGTATGTTAAATGTGGGGGACCACGCGCCCCCCTGCAGCCCTGGGGACTTCCACCTCCCTGGGCTATTTAGACAATTATGCATGGGGGCACCTTCTGGCACATCGGCTATGTACTCAAATACTCAAACAAAGAATACTAGAGATTGAGGGGTCAAAGAACAGCAGGGTGTACCAGGATGTGCATATTGCTCAAGAATTTGAACACTTCTACTCTACACTGTTTGCGGTGGAGGCACTTGAGCTAGAGGGCACTGAAACCTACTTAGCACAGGTCCCCACAGACCGCAACCCTGAAGACAATGCTTTACAATTAGACAGGGTTATTCATCCCAATGAGGTGCTCATGGCCATAACTCGCCTGCAGCCAGGTACAGAGCCTGCCAAGACGGCTACACCTCTGACTTTTATAAAGTGTTTGTGGCTTCCCTGACCCCCCTCCTGGCCCAACTCTGTAATTCTTTTAGTGCTTCTGGTTCCCTCACAGACACTATGAGAGCAGCTAATATTACGGTGCTCTCCAAACTTGGAAAGGGCACCGCGCTCTGTTCTTCATACCGCCCCATCTCATTGTTAAATGTTGATGCTAAGATCTTCACCAGTATTTTAGTGGCCTGCCTTGGCCCCTATATGCAGGACCAGGTAGAACCTGATCAGGCCATGTTTATTCCCGAAAGGGGCTGCTGCGACAATACCAAACACCTCTGCCATCCCATAGATAAAATTCAGCGCTCTCACTCCTACTCTCTTTGACCACGTGTATTGGCCGAATCTACAGTTGATCCTGGCCAAGACTGGTCTCCGTGCCCGATTACGGCACGGGATATGGTGCAGTTGCACTAACCCTACAGCCTGAGTCAATGCGCTAATGTCGCAACCCTTCAGTGTAGCCCAAGGCACTAGACAAAGATGTCCCTTGTCACCACTCCTTTTTGCCCTCTATATGAAGCTGTTCGCTAAAAGAGTACGCAGACACCCACACATAGCAGGCATCACCATGGGAGGCAAGGAACATAAACTCACTTTATACTCGGACGATGTCATGATAGATGTTATACAACCCTTTACATCCCTTCCTCCACTGATGCAGAAGTTAAAGGCATTTGGAAACGCCTCAGGCTTTAAGGTAAACCTCCAAAATCCCAGGCTCCTACACTTACCATCCCATGAGCTGACCAACCCCAACTCGAGCGCCTCTTCCCCTTTCCCTAAGCCACCAACGGGGTCACATACCTAGGCCTGCAAATATACCCCACACCACAGCGTACAGCAGAGTGCAGTTATGCCAATTTGCTTTCCATTGCCCCATCAGATTTACACACTTGCAAGTGAAGCACCCTCTCTTGGCTGGGAAGGCTTGTGGCAGTTAAAATGACCTTACTACCCAAGATACTCTATGTTATTCGGACAATACTACTGCATCCCTCCCACAAGTCATTGGTAAGCTGCAACATCTAATTGAAGACTACATATGCAATGGTAGAAAGGCACGCATGGCAAAGAAACAGGTATAGCTTGTTCCGGTAGAGGGTGGCTTAGGCATTCCCCCCTTGGTGCGGTACTATCAGGCGGCACAAATCAGATACATTGTGGAGTGGTCTAAGCCTCACACTGAGAAGCACTGGCATTTTATAGACCAGGCAGTAGCTAGGGTCCACATTTGGAAAGTGCTGTGGCTTCCCAAGCCACATTGGCCACTGGGGGTTTATATCTCTCCCATAGTTAGGGTGATGGTAGGAACCTAGGACAAGGTGCAGTTGGCACAGAAGTTCTCCACCCGCATCTCATCACAGACACCAATCATAGAAAATCCGGACGTCCCTCTGGTTCTCCAGGGGACTGCATTTTCACAGTGGCAAAAAGCCAATTGTAAGAGGGTGGGGGACCTATTTGACCAAGGTGGTCTTATGGACTTTGCACAGGTCCAGTCTAATTATAGTGTCCCTCCCAGCGCTCAATGGCAGTACGTTGCCATTTGTTACTAGGGTACGCGGCCACACATACGTCCGCATGCCAGTTGACCCCTTACACGTTTTGAGAAATAGCTCCTTACCCGTTGCACAGACAAAAGCCTCCTCTCTGATGACTCGATAGCATCTACCAAAACTCCAGCACAGCAGTGATGGGAATTAGAATGTGAGTTCCCCTTTACACCTAAGGAGTGTCCTGACATCTTACAATGAGCCAGCACGTTTGCCTGTAGCACCTCTGGTAAGGAGACTTTACTTAAAATTACACAGTATTTTTATTATAGTCTGGTTAGAACAGCTAACTGGAAACAGGGTGGGGATGATAGCTGTTGGAGGAAATGCGGACATCTAGGCACATTGACACACATTCACTGGCATTGCCCCAAATTACAACAATACTGGATGGATGTCCTGGCAGACATTAATGAAATGCATGCCACTGACCTACCTCAGTCCCCAGTTACATTTTGTTGGGCCTTCCCAACAAACTTACCTACCCCCTTCAGTCCGACCTCTTTGCAGCCAAGCAAGTCATACTGTCCAGGTGGAGCACGGATAAGACACTGGCACGGCTGGATTGGCAGGATAAACTATGGGAACTCCTTGGCATGGAAAAGCTCACAGCGATAGTGGACCACAAATTGCTGCAATTTGATCAAATCTGGGGCCCTGTATACAGTTCCTATCTCACGAATTCAGGGAATTATCTTGTCCAGCTTGTCTACGGGTACTTCGCCTCACACACACGGACCACGGCACTGCCTGAGGTGTAGAGGTAACAACTTATCCTGTACTCTCCACCCCATAGACAGAACACCCTGCATGTCCTACTAATGGGAGTAGTTAAATGGATCCCTACCCTCCTTCCCTTGACATCCCTTTCTACGTCACCCTCTCTCCCTTCCTGTCACCCTACCCACCTGGTTTTTCACTTTCCACTGGTTAACCTACCTCTTTATTGCACCTCACCGCCCAGTGGATGTAGGTGAGGAGATTGTTTGTATTGTTTATCTTTTGAAATTCAAAAAACAGTTTTAAACCTAAACTATGATAACTAAGTATGGCAGTTAATGTGTCTCTGCTGTAACATATGGAGCGTCATTTGGGGTACCACAAATATTACATCTGCCAAGAAGAATTAGAATTAGGGTATTTGGAAGACAAGATTCAGGTTGCCCTAATCCTGTTATGGATTATAATTTGGATTTATCCTGTGGCTGGCCTTAATCCGGAGATCATTATGTATTATCTGAACCTGGATGCAAGTCATAAGATAATATGGTTAACCTACATCAAAAATAATTGTGATGAACTAGGCAACCCAGAGCTGTTTGATCTCCCGCAAAATATCTGCACATCAGATAGGAAAGGGGTCAAAAAAGAGTATCTAAAAATTTACTGTTAGGGAGACGTCTGAGTTAGACTAATCAACTGTTTGTTTGTGACTTCTAAAAATGCCATGCATCCAAAACCTATCTAGAATTTGTTCCCTCAGTGTATGTACATACTATGTTGACCTGATTTAGAGTGGGCATTGCACGCTATTTATTGTGTTTTCCAAAGAGACAGGTCCATGTTGGTATAATGTGTCTATTTGATATTTTATCATCCTAAACTATGATGCATTTTTTACTTTTTTTACAGTTGTTACAACCCAACACAAACAACGTACCTAAGGCCAGATGTACTATCAAAGTTGTCAGAAAGAGCGGTCACAAATTGTGCACTGACTTTTTAAAAACGTTATTTTACTTTACATAATATGTTAGTTAATAAAATAAAACTCGCAGGGTAATGCAGAATGACATGCCTAAATGATATGCATTAATCATGTCACAATGTGCAACCGCCTGTGAATGGTTACAATCACAGGTATGGTGGCCTGCAAGGGACAACAGACCACCATATCTGTGATTGTATTTCAAAATGTAAAACCTTTTATTTTTAAAGCTAAATGTGTTCCTTGAAGGGACCAGGGCTGCTTTAAATTTTTCAATTTTGGAAAACTGCAGTGAGAGCAGGCAGTGGACTCGTGGACCGCTCCCTACTCCCCCTGAAGCAGCTGCTCCGATCCCCAAAGAGAAAGGGGTCGAAAGAAGACTCCTACGGTTTACCACCCTACCTAGGAAGTCAATAAGTGATCAATGGGTTGCAACTGGATTCATGCTTGCAAACCATTGACACATAGGTTACCAAATCCACCATCTGGAAGGCACATCTCTAGCTATCTAGATATTATGGAATTATTTGTAAAACCCATTTGCTCTTCCGAAAAACTTTACTGAATCACAAAATGTGGTTAGTACACATTTAAAAGGGTTTATGGGCTAATCCCCTGTATATTACCAAATTAGAGAGTTTGCAACTGGAAAAACTCACTCTATATCCGGCCACTAGTCCATTTATTATTTTGTAACAAATGTATAAATTGCAGTGTTGTATATATATCTTTGCAGATGTTGTACCCTTTGATTTATCATGGTCTGGGCTGATTTTTACTTATGCCCATCAAGTAAATTGAGATCAAGGATACATAATTAATCTATCTTTTAAATGAATTTGCCAGTGCTTAAACTGAGCTGGTGGTTGTAGGTGAGGCCCACCGGTACTCATTTTGGGGACTGTGACTTTCTTTTCCTCTTCAGACTTTGCCCCAGAGCAAGAGAGACGACAACACAAAATTAGGGCAGGGAAGGAAGAGAAAGAGGAAGACTGAGAAACAGTGGCAAACGGCAAAATAGGGTTGAAAAAAGCCCGCAAGGGTAAAATAAAGTGGCAGGAGAGTATTGGGGTGGAAAGAATGACATGGGGTGGAATCAGGAGAACGGTGTTGCTATTCGTTAATCACAACATTTGTCAGCATTGCCCCAGGCTTCTGAGAAAACCTTTGGGCAAGGGAGATACTATTTCACAAATTAAGCATTGAAATTTGCACTTGGCATAAAACTGAGTATTCAATCGAATTGCATTGCATTGAGTTCACATCTTTCTGCACTGAGTTTTTTTTAAAGAATGGCCTGGAATCAGCACCCACTGGCTCATTGCCTTTGCCTGGTATTTTGCAGGAGTCCCTAAGCATGCACAGTCATCTAGGTTCTCCCTAGAAGAGGCTCATCCTGGCCCAGGGCCCATTACCACAGAAAGGCAGTATAGTCCATGAACTATGAAATTCTCCCTTTACTCGCCCAGAAGGTAAGTGGCGACCTCTGAGGGCCGACTGTTGCCCATTCTCAAGAATCTGCAAGTATAACTTTCCAACCCACTCTACTGGTGGACACAGAGATGCTGTAGTGGCAGAATCAGATACTAGTGGGCAATTAGAAGTCCTTATTCATGGACTTTTGGTGTCATGGGAGCAAACTGAGGATACTCCAAAATTAGGACACCCCAAAATTTACCTCCACTGGGCGTCCCACAGTTTACTGGATCGAAGATGGTGTTTAACCTCAATTTCATGAGGCAATGTGTTAAGGCACCTCCCTTCATTAAATATTTCCAATTTAAGAATATTTTGAGCCCACTCAATAACTGAACTTATTTTACAGTGTTGTGCCATATTTTAAATTCTACCAATATTTTCATGCACTGAAGTGGTATGACTGTTGGATTCCTTGGACCAGCACAGGCACGTCATTGGAATATATTTTTACATATTTGGTATTTCCATATATCATCAATTTTGTAAAGCGTCATTCGTTCATCAAAGGGAGTGTAGTGCTACCATTTGTAGTGGTTGGCACAGACATGTTCTAGCTACAGGGACGGATTGGCTACCGGGCGTTTTGGTGTGCTGCCAGGCTGGGGGCTGATTTCACTGCGGTGGGGGCTGATTTCGTTGATGGGGACCTGCGTGTGCTTCTAAATAAACAAAGCAAAACGAATGGTTTTAAGCACACGCAGGTCCCCATCAACGAAATCAGCCCCCAGCTTGGCAGCACACCAAAACGCCCGGTAGCCAGTCCGGCCCTGTCTAGCTACAACAGGCAAAGCTCCCAATGAATATACCTAGGTAAGTTATAGTCTGGACTTCTCAAAACCGACTGACAATGTGTCGAAATTCTACAGTTCCCTGACGAGGAACTTCAAAAAGTAATAACTAACAATTTTTAAATTACGCACTAATAAGCAACAGCTTCAACTCATGATGCTCCTTCTGTGTCAACATAAAAAGAATCAGCTGGTAGTGGGCAGTCGCGGTGCGTGTAGGTGTGCCGGCCGGGCGGTGACGTGGGGCGGGGGAGGGGCTGGGTGGGGGGTAGCAAAGTACAGATTACGGACCAATACAGGTAAGTAAACATTTAAATCAATGAAACGAATTTCGTTGCGCGCACTGCATCGCATTTGGCGATGTAGCGCACACAACGAAATTCGTTTTATTGATTTAAATGTTTACTTACCTGTATTGGTCCGTAATCCGTACTTTGCTGCCCCCCACCCTGCCCCTCCCCCGCCCCACATCACCGCCCGGCCAGCACTCCTACACGGACCGCGACTGGTAGTGGGACTAGCACCAAACCCTCAACAATGAGCATTCACCTGCAAGGGCCAGCAGAGTATTTCAGTGTCTCTAGTTTGAGGTCTACATCCTATTCAAGGATTTATGTACCATGCCTAGGATCCCCTACAGTAGAGCCCGGGTACTTGCCCCATATGTTTCCAACCATGGGGCATATTATCAAGAACGGCGTTAAAATTATCGCCGGTTTAGCGGCAGAAAACTGCCGCTAAAGCGGCGATAATGGGCTTGATAATATGCCCTTGAGAATTCCAAAAGAAGCCCATGTTCTGGTGTGAACATGGACTCCTATTGGAATTCTCAAGGGCATATTATCAAGCCCATTATCGCCGCATGATTTTCTGCCGCTAAACCGGCGATAATTTTAACGCTGTTCTTGATAATATGGCCCCATGAGCTTTGTTTCTATTCACTATTGTAGTACGTGTTTTGAGAGAACACACCCAGTGGAGGCCCACCATTCTCTAAGGCTGGTCCAACGATATGGAATAATCTTTGATTTTTACATAACGCACATCATGACATGGAGATTCAGATGAATACTATGTGACAATTTCATTAAACATGTTACCACAGAGATTTAATAAAAACATAGTAAACAACAGTACCTTAACAAATCATACAATAAAACCAATACACAGCAAATAAATTAGCTTGTAGGATAAAAACGTAGCAAGAAAGTGAATTAACTGCATGGAAACAAAATTAAAAGAGTGAGTAAGTGAAACACGGCAAAAACAAAATGTAGGGTAGAACTATGTCAGGCTACAACGAGTGTATTATGCATGCAAAAGAAGTAGTTAACAGCATACGGATGGTGACTCAGACTGGAGGAGGGGGATATAATTAAAGACTGAAGAGAGAGTCATAATTACGGTTCCCTTTTCTTAGCTTTTTTGTAACATTTCACTCTGTAATGATCTATATTTATTATTTGCTAAAGTAATCTTTGTTATCCGCATTTATTTTGAGGTTTATTAAATTAAACAGCAGCTATTATATTTCTGCATATTTAAGACCAATAAATGTACATTAACACTTAAATTCTAGAAGGGTATTAATACTGTCAATAACCATATATAAAACATGTGTGCAGGTGTGCACATTTGTGTAGTACAATATAAATATTTTCATATGCGTCTACTGATGTTTTATATATACTTCTTGACACCACTTTTCATGACATCTGACCAAAACACCTGCTAAAACAACAGCTTGAACTTTCCATAAACTCAGTTAGGTAAATCTATGAAGGACCTTTCTCTTCTACGTAGTACGTATCACCTACCAATGCTTGAACCTGCCTCCTATGAGTTTCACTTAGTGTGTGCCATATACAGTACCACGGGGAAAAAGCACCTGAAAAGTTTCAGGCAGTGGGGGCCGTAATATGAAGGATTATAATTTGCAGTATTATTTTAGCAATATTTTGGAAGGTAACTTTGCAGCAGTAAAGCAGAGAGAACGTGACCTAGAATTAAGATTGCTGGTGAAAGTCTTATCTTCAAATCCAATTCTCATAAAACAGGAAATTGAAAAAAATGTACACAGCCCACTCGTTTAAAAGGAATTTCACACAGGTACTGGTGCAAAGAAGAAATAGGACATGTTACAGATGAATTAACAGATGTCACCATATGCTAAGGAAATTATTGGAGGCGCAACAGTGGATACTGAAAAATCAAATAAAGATGTTCCGCAGTGCCCCGGCAGTTGCCTGAAGTCATTCTTTTACTTGCCCTTGAAGATGCAGCGTTCAGTGACTAGTCAAAATTCATAATGCCGCTCACAGTTTAAATTTGGTGCCTTATACAGAGGGTTTTATTGCGGGTTCAAAAGTATTTTATTTGACCTGCTCACATCATGTACCAATGTATTTGTCTTCACTGTTCTCAGCAGGAAAGATCTCACTCGAAATATGTGATCTAGATAAAAATGATTTACGATTACAGAAATATTCCCTTGAAAACAGCAGACCATCGTTTCCATGTGATGTGGTCAATACGACTCATCTTGATCGAACATAACCTAGACAGAGTGGTGCCTCGTAAAGTCACAGCAGTTTGTGAATAAAAACACCTCCCTTTGCTAAAATACTAAAATTTCACAGTGTATGACCATTGCTGGATTTCTGAAAGAAAATGATGCCTCAAACCATAAATACGTCCAATTTCTCACATTGTAAAAATGTTGAGACTGTCCCAAAAATAGTAGAACTTTATTCATTTTTAAAGTAGTTGGTGCTTACATTTAGCCCATCAAAATATTTTGAATTAGTCAGAAACTGTGGGTTATCTGATCCACTTTCAACAAGATTATTTTAACTCAGCGGTTACGTCACAGCTTCAAAACTACTTTTAGGTTTCAGCTAAATCTGAAAAGCTTTATCTGTTGGTAGAACTATTGTTTCAAATGCATAACATATCAGTAGTGTGGGCTTCGTGTCAGCCCCTTGTTCATTATTGATTGGCTTTGTTGTCTATTCCACTTGTCTACCGTGGAATTTTTTACCGTCCTCCCTATTCCTATGTTTGTCCTGCCCAGGAGCATCACACTGGATAAGTTATATGCTTCCATGGCATACTTGAGGGAACTCTCTTTTTTATATTGAGTAACGCCCACGACCACTCTTTTTCACTCACCACTGCTACCTAATGCTCTATGTTCCCTGTCCCATTCCCCAGGCCACTAGCCATGTTAATTTGTATTTCATTGATTCATTTTTCTTTTCTAGGGCTCAGCAGCTTAAAAAAGCTTCCAGGTCACTTTCTTAGTCTTTCACACTTCACACGCACACCTTATTTTACTTTTGTTGCATTTGACCTTTCTAACAGAGCCATTTGCCATGTTTGAACAGTACACACACTCTTCAAGATGCATCCATCATTATTCATGATTGTGCATCAACAGCCATCTTGGAATGGATTTTCTTCAATACAAAGCACATTTCAAGGCTGCCAACCATGCATGCACATGCACCTTGATGCATGTGTTTGCAGCCAGTGCATTGGGAAACATTGGTAAAGCCAATAGCTTGACCGTTGAAAGCTGAAACCTATTGGCTTTGTCAATGTTTATTATAACAAAATGGCTTCAATAAGAGGGAGCATTAGTACTACTAATTTCAAAAAGCTATCATCAAGTACTTCAAGAATGCCCAGATGTTTTCTTTCTTTAGTACTATTATGTTATCACAGTTTAGAAAAATCTTCAGTGGATCAATTCTGATTCATCAGAACATCCTTACTCAGTTTCCTTCTACAGTTGCTTTCTCCCCAGACATCTGGAGGTTATAATTATATTACTCTCCTAATGGATTATTCCTCTTGTTTTGAAGTGGGAGGTGATGCCACCTTTCAGGTATAAGCTCTCTTTGATCTACAACTAATTGGAACTACAGAGGGAAAAGCACCAAGGACGCCCTGCACTCAAATCAATTAACTATAACGAAACCCTTTGTAAAAGAAACACATTCAATTCTTAATTTAAGGGATCACCCACTCATTCATTCAGGGAGGAATTGGTTCTAGTGTCCATCTAGAAATACCCCCTGTGGGTGTTCTACATTTAAAAACAGGCCTGTGCCCAGAAGGAATCACAGTGAAATAATATGTAAAAATATATGTGGTAAAATGTAGGAAGTGCCTCACATAAACAATCAACCTGGAGCTAATTGGCAGGTTCTCACCATTGTGCTCACTGTGTCATCATTGGCAACTTTCCTATGCATGCGGAGGAACCAACACCCGAACAAGCTCAGAAGAATCTTGTGTGTGTGTGTATCTATGTGCTCTATCATGAATGGCACACATCTCACAAGCCTCCCTGGGTCCTCATATGGGGGATAGAGAATTCTTCCTCTATAGAAAAGAGTTTAAAAATGAGTTGTGTGTGGCATTAAGCATCCGTCTGTAATTTTTTACGCCCACATTCATGGTTAAAAACAGACTGCCACGTTTAGACCATTTTAAAACGAACATCCGACATGTTTCATTGCCACCCTTACTTACTGGCATTTTCATCAGGGCTAGAAAACCATTTATCACCCATGTGTAAACCAGATCTGTATGTCAAAAGGGAATAATTATTCCCCTAAATTAAGAATTGAATGTGTTTCTTTTACCAAGGGTTTTGTTATAGTTAATAAGCTCACTTTGACCCTGATGATTTGGCAAGCTACCAATCAACTTGTCTCTTAATAGCTCCTGCAGGTGTGTTCCAAAACTCTGGAAATTAAAACATATGCTACTTTGCAGGATGAGTTGACATCTTGCAGGTATAATGCAGGCCCTGTTTAGGGACACAGTCTTTCACTATTACAATGATGGTTGCTTTAAGAATGACTGTGTATGGTGATGGTACTTATGTCCTGACATTGCTTGCAGCGGCGGCTCCTCCGCTAAAGCGGAAGAGCGTTGCCCGACAAGAAAAATAAAATGATTATAAGTCTACTTTATTATCATTTTATTTTTCAGAAGGCTGCGGGGCTGCCCACAGAGCAGGGGGGGGAGTAGTGAGCTCTTTCTAAGTGCGCATGACCGTTTGGCTGGCCGTCTTGGGCCGACCATGCAGTCATGCGCACTTAGCATGTTCTCCACAAGGCTGTAATGCACAGCTTAGGTGGAGAACATGCACAGGCTCCCACTGCCTGTCTAAGCGCCGAACCACGGCGCTCAGACCAATCACGATGCTGCTGTTATAGTGACATCAGGGTTGTGATTGGCTTGGGGAGTCTGCTTCATGCTGGATTGAAGAGGATGGCCGAGAAATGATGGCCGGCAGCGCAGGTAAGTTTATTTTTATTTTTTCCTTAACACCCCATGCCTCCCCCCTACCTCCCCCTGCCTCCCCTCCAATCCCCCGCACCCCCCACCACTACTGCCCCGTAGCAGCCGCTACTGGCTTGAGTTGTCACCTGCTTTTGACCTATGTCAAACATACAATAGGGCATGGTCAGTTTGAGAAGATGGGACTGGCAGTAAGTGCTCTTGCAAGGACTGAGTGGTATATGTTTGAACACATGTATGGACAACCACTCCAAAACGATGTTGGAGTTAAAGGTGAGATCAAGGTCCCTTGGATCTACCAAAGTACCCTGATACCACTGTGTGCCAGAACTAGTAACATAGAAAGCTCACTGTGTCTGTGGATCATAAGGGAAGCCTCAGGTTCGCAGAGGTGGTAAACAATACTGAGAACACAAAATATTGTAAACAGATTTGTTAACCATACATACAATGATGTACAAAGTACTGCCCTTTTTCTCGTAAGCAATCTGAGACTGAACATCTCAAACAGTAAGATACCTGAGATATGTTCAAACATTTACCGAAAATGCAACCAAACAGATGCGTACAAAAGATACTACTCAGATACCTAACTCAAACCAAAGCATAGAACTAAATGGTGAAGAGATACAATCTTGAAAGGAGGCCAGACCCCTGGTAGACAAAACACAAGCATGAAACTCACTAAATTAGCTCTGTTGGACCTTCAAGAGAGAGCTGCAGGACAAAGGCCGGCAAGACCTCTCCAGAAGCTTTCTGGAGTTATGAACCAACCTGGAAGCCAAACTAGAGAATCTAAAGAAAGACAATGGTTTAACTTGGTCAGAGATAATAGAGGTGAAGAACTGGATGGACCAACAGAGGATCTCGTCCTTGCAACAATTGAGAATCTGACCATCCTGAAATCCCAGATTTTGGAGAGCCATCCAAAAAGAGAAAACATTTGCATGACCACACATAAACAGAGGTTTTCATGTGGATCAACATTCTGAGTTGCGTGAGAATTATCAACCCTACCACTGTCTCCCCTAAAAAATGTTGGCAGTTCAAACCTGCTAAACGTTAACAGGGGAAGAGACCAAGAAAATGACAAAAGATCAGGAATTCAGTGTGTTAGTAACTGATTCTGTATGTTATGTCTTATTTCCTAGGAGAAAAAATGCAGAGGAAAGAAACATTGAAGCCAGACTAAAGCATTCACAGAACAGACCTACGCCCCTCACTGAATTCCTTTTTTAGGATTATGGAGAGGAAGAATAAAGGGGGTATAGATAATACACACCAAGCTGTTGTGGAAACACGTTCACAAAGCCAAGAGGACAGATGTGAGGGGCTAAGTAGCAATATATCTGAAATTGCAGTATTTGCCATGGAGGACATAGAAGTCCGAAACCCAGCTGACCCCGTATTACAAGCCGTGTCAACCTCTAATATCCTTCTTGTGAACAGATATAAATTCTTGTCTGACCCGATTATCACCGACCCTGTGGCAGACTCCATTCCAGTATCTGGAGGGGAAGGCACCTTGCGGCTGCTGCTTGAGCAGTTTATCGACTCTAATGGGAAAGGATGCCCCCCCCCCAAAAGCCCACATCTAAATCAGCTGAGGATGGTCGGACACATTAATATGAGAGTTTGTCTGTTACCGAACATCTCTTTACTCTTAAAACTGAGATTATGCAGACATTTGAGACCTCAGAGTAAATCAAAAAGAGATAAGTGGCATATGTCAAGCCTTGAGGTGTAAGATGGATCATTTGGCACAGTGTACAAATCTTTCAGAAGAAAGGATGGGACAGTTGAGTGAGGGATAGTAAGAACACACAGGTGATTGAGACTCTGCATGAGTAGAACAGACAACTCAGGGGAGATGTCAAACTGTTTGAAATACACTCAAGGAGGAACAATCTGAGGCTCATGAATATCCCAGACAGGACCAAAGTATCTGACAATAAGTCATTTGTAATAAAGCTTTTGAAGAAAGGATTTTTTTAAGGACAGATCAGATGTAAGTTTAGAGGCTTATATTCAGAGAGTCCACAGAAACCCATTTGGGATGAATCCAAATGATAGGGCATCGAGGAAGATCCTAGTGGACTTTCAAATTTACATCTTAAAAGAACTGATTGTCTCAGCAGCCATGAAGTGCAAAGCTTTATCATATGAAAGCTATACATACCAGATCAGATCAGATGTGGGTAGGCTTACAGTGCATTGACAATGGGAACTTTGAGGGAAACTGGGAGAGCTAACAGAGCTGGGTGCCACAGTTCAGCTTAATTTCCCAGTCTTAAAGTAATGTGGAGAAACAAGATGCATCTTAAGAGAGGAGAGGAAGCAGAGGACCTAATCAGGAAAATAAGAATATCGGATGGCTTCAAAACCTAAGCATGCCAAATATGCTAAAATATGTAAAGGCTGGTAAAACAGCAGACAAATTAGGGCAAAGAACAAGTTATAGGTTATGGTCTAGATATGGAGGGCTGTCAGGGGCAAGGCAATTGAAATATAGATAAACAGTGAGTGGGTCTTCACTTCACAAATAAGTTTAGTTAGACACATGGATGGCCGGGGTGTGTGGATGCTAGTTTTAGACTGAGGGGCCCCTTAAGGCATAAAGCTGGCATCAAGTATAGTTGGGGGAGTTCCTCTGGGGGGTGCACTTGGGTGGGGAGCATATGGGAGAAAATAAAAATACAAAATAAAAAGTTCTCAGGCCACTTAGAGAAACACCAGAAAATGTTTGCATGTGAGGAGAATTGAATTCCAGGGGTGATAATCAACGGTAGTGATGGGGGTTCAAGTAGAGATAATAACTTGGAATGTGAATGGTTTAAAAGCCAGGAATAGAGCCAGAAATAGACAAAAGTTGGTGCAGGAGCTGCTAAAGGAAGTAAAATCCTAAGTTATTGTACTCCAGGAGGTGTATTTGGAGAAATTGGAGTGTGTACAGTGTTTCCTAAGGTGCCCCTGGGTGCAGGACGTAATATGTTCAAAGCTGAGAGGCAGCACGAAGGAGGTGGCCTTACTGGTCAAAAAAGAATCAAGGGATCAAAGTACCAGGACACAAAATGGACGGGTCAGGTAGATGGATAACAGCTACTTTAGGGATGATAAGATTTGAGTGGACTTGTGTACGGTATTATGGCCCTAATTGCAATGACCCTTGTCACTGAAATATCCTAGAACAACATTTGATTGAAACCACTCTTCCCTGTCTGGTAGGAGGGGACTTTAATGCGGTCTTCAATAAAGAGATAGATAGATCCTTCAAAGTGAATTGGAACAGTATGGCAAAGGTGAGAGTTAGAATAAAGGATATATCGAATGATAAGGATTTTATTGATATATGGTGAAGGAAATTGGGAAACCAGAGGGGATACACATTTTATAGTACAAAACATGAGCATTACTCCTGAATACATTATTTTCTCTTAGACAGATGGCTGACCCAAATGGTTACATCGGCTACCCATTTCCCTGTAACCATCTCAGACCATGCAAATGTGAAGCTTTACTTTGTACCTATAGTTAAGCCTAGAAAACTGTGGTAGTTGAATAGAACTCTACTCCTGGATGAACATATAGTTTATGGTCTAAGTCAGGATACTAATGTATTTTTTCAAACCAATATTGGCTGTGCTGGAAGTCAGATAGTATGGGATGCCTGAAAGGCATATTTGAGGGGGCCCATTATAAATATATCTTGTATAAAGCATTCAGAGACAAAAAAAGGGAAGAGGATCTGACTGCCAAAATCACCTAGAAATAAAAATAGATGCAAAGGGCAACTCATGATGTGTCAGATCGAAATCTTTATTTAAGGAGAGAGCTAGAGGAGATGTAAGGCAAATATAAAGGCATTTTAGAGCAAAGGCTACAGGACAAGTGGAAAGCCAGAAAGCAACAGCATTTCAAATATGGAGAGAAAATCAGTATGCTGTTGGCCTAGAAGACCAATACAAATATAGCTAGGAACCATATTGATTCATTACTTGAAACAGGTACGGGAAAGGTTTTGAAGGGAGAGAAATAAAAGCAGAAATATTAAACACTTGAGTGCACTGTATCAAGAAAACATTGATCCTGATCCTCAGAAAATCATAAGCTGGCTAGCATACAAAGGTTTATCCACACTGTCTGAGGCACATGTAGTTTTTTTCTAGTCCAAGATCATGGAGGAGGAAATAAGAATCCAGGTAACCGGCTTGAAGAACAGGAAAGCGGCAGGCCATGACAGGATCACTGTTGAATTACATAAGCAGATAATCATGAAGGAAGCGCTTATTTGCCTCCCGTTCCTGTTATGAAGCCACAGTTGACAGGATCTTGAAACCGGGAAAGGATGCTAAGAAAGCAAAATCAAATAGACCCATTTATTTATTGAGCTGTGATTACAAAATCTTAAAAGGGAACATAGCTAAGAGATTATCATGGGTCATCCATACAATTGTCCATCCTGACCAAAAGGGTTTTATCCTGAGTAGGCATCTACATGAGCAAACTCACCTCCTGATTGGTGCAATAGATCTGGCTGAATCAGTGGCAACTGTTGATGCAACTAAGGCTTTTGACGGAGCCAATTGGATATACCTTTGGAAGTATTGAAGATATTTGGTCTCAGTGCTAATGTGGTGAAGACTATACAAAAGCTGTATAAGGCACCCACAGCGAAGATACTAGTGAATGGAGACCTCATGCAAGCATTTACCAGGATTCAAGAGGTGTAATCTGGTGGGAGAGGTTAATAAACATATGTTTGTGGAATGCCCCAATATTGTGCCCTATTAGAATGAAGTAAATGGCCTATTGAAAGAAATTTCCCAAGTTGAAGTCAGGATAAGCCACTCTCTAATATTGTTTGGGATTGATACAACATCGAATAAGTGGACTAAGACCCAAAGGAGGCTATTGTTCTTCCTGATTTTGATAGCAAGGAGAGAAATATCTCTCAGGGTTAGAGTGGCTGACCTCAGTAAGACCTGGTAATAAATTAGATCTGGTGCATAATACAAGGGATGCTGAAAGACTCTGGTACCTGTTTACAACCTGGCAAGAGAAAATCAGTATAGTCCAATGATTAACCGACACCTTTGCTGAAACATGGTTGGCAAGGATTGAGTAATGCCTGTTCAGCAAGACATGCAGCCAGAACTCCGGGAAGGAGGAATTGAACCCAAACCTCAAAATTGGACATAGAAACTGGCAGTGGAATTAGGGCAAAAAAAGTAAATGCTCTGAGTAATGATATTTACACTGTGTAGTGAACAAATCACCACTTAACCATAACTTGTATTTAAGGCCTCATGAGCATCTTTCTGTCTTTGAAGGGAGATGTCCACGCTCAAGCAAAACTTGATAGGCTGCATAGTGTAGGCCCATTGTGACCTATATACAAAGGGTGTAAGATATCCTTGCTAAATGGCACTACTTCATAAAAAAAGAAAAGATCCTGAAGATGGAAAGAGTATGTAGCCTACATGTGCAAATTCTTCTAAGAAAAATACACTACTATGCTCCAGAGAAGACTTTCATTCAAAGAGAGAATCAATAAGCTAAATAAAGATAAAGTTCACAATGGATGGACTTTTAGTTTAGTTTTGAGATAGCATTTAAGAGAGACAGCAAAATATACCTCTTTACAGACAGATCTGAGGGACCAACGTTTCTGAAGGCTCCAGTATAGGGGAATGGAAATGAATAAGAAGCTGATAAAGGAACAGCAGCAGTAGGATTAATGATACGATACCTTAAGTGAATGGTCTTCGGGGAGAGGCCATACACACAGAGATAGAGAGAACTGAAACTAAGGTGAGAAGAGAAGTTAGATACAGAAGAACTGAGACAGATGTTGGGCTCACATATTCTTATGGAGAAGAAGAAACAATATTTGGGGGTTTGAATGCTACCCAAGTATTTGACAATCTTGTGATGTTAGCTGTTGTCCATGGGGAGGAAATAGAAAAGAGTTGTTATCCTCTGACATGAATAACTGAATATAGGATAAGCATGGGGTACATGGGATCAATAAACCCTATCATTCACCCACAGTGGCATAGGTCACCCATTTTGATTTACCTTCACGTTGAGAGGTTTTTCTCCCACACTGTAAGTATATCTCATTAGGCTGTTGGGGATTTTCTGGGGAAGGGAGTGGGTGTTCTTGTGCAACTTCAATTTGCCTTAAAGGATGTTTACTGTTTCCTATACCTAGCAGAGGTTACAGGAAGGAAGTTGGAGCAACAACCACTGCCATGTCTGGGATTAGGTCAAATTCGAACCATTAAGCTGTATTTACTGTCTAAATTGAAAATTTATCAGACAAAGATATGGTGTTCTGTCCTAGTTATGAGCCTTCATGCTCCCATCCCCCAATTTGGCTACAAATTTAGTTTATTGTTAAATCAAAGTAGACTTGTGCTAAGCGGAATATGATGTTTGGAAACAGGCAATTTTTCCAAGGATCTTTTGTGGAGCTTCTTAAAAGTGATGAAATATTCCCCCATTTAATATTTGTGATCAAAGGATAATTTTTAGAGCTGATTGAAAGAGATTAAATGTACCCCAATTTATTATTTCTATAATAGCCCTCGGCAGTAATGGATAGTCTAAGTGAAGGTTCTCCAATGAGTAGCTTAGGAGCTACACGCAGCTCTCTGGCTACTTGTGAGTTGCTCCTCTAGTGTCTGGGATTGAGTCATTGTGCAGAGGTCCAGAAAGAGGAGGATTCATCTTCCATCTATATGTAAATTCTTTTTCCATATTGCTGCCTGTGAGTAGGTGGTTCTGACGATCTTATCCACCTGGATTTTTTGCTTTTTGATCACCTGATTTTTGACCTTTTACTGTGGGAGAGCCTGGTAACCTGAGACTCATCCACGGTAAACTCATGGTAAAATGGACTGCCCATGTTTACTATCAGTGCCTGCCTTGTGAGATAAGGCCACTGCGATGCAGCCAGGGTAAGGGACACTGGACTGGTTACATGTGAACACTTGAGCACATGCATGTGCACACATGTGAGGGCTGCTCGTGGGAGACTCTTGTCATGTGCAGCCCAGGAACTGCGCACAGGTAGCCTGGCGCAGAAGGGACTATGCAGTGTTGGGTAGTGACCTGGAATAGGCCTTATAATAGGGGGTACACATGTAGGGAGGTCAGTATGCTTTACTGTCTTAAATTTAGCAACACTGGAAAAAGAGAAAGGCAGCCTTACGGTGCAGCTTCAGTTCCCTTGGGTCCACAAACTCCAGAGTCGCACCAATGTACACTGTAACCTGCTTGGAAAGATCAATTCTGTAAAGTCAAAAGCATATCTGTACAGCTTATGGGTCATCCAGAAATTTAATGTAATGTTTCTCTGGCTCAGCTCAGAAGCAGAGCCCAGGCCTTTTGGGAGCCTGCTGGGCTGGGTTGATTACTTTTCTCCCAGCTGCAGGAACAAAGGCCTCACCCCTACAAGAAAACAATTAAACATGCTTAGGTCAGCTCTCAAGGAGGAAGGGAATGGGTGAAATTGCTCTGCATCAATCAGCCCGCTTTCATCCTGTGCCAGGGAGAGGGCCTGTCCAGGCCACTCCACAAAGGAGGGAGTCCAGACGTCTGGAGCAAGACCACCGGGGGGGGCTCCGCTGAAGATTTGCTGGAGGAAGGCAATGTCAGCGCTGTCAGTGAGGAGTGGAGCAGAGACCCCCAGAGCACATGTGGCAAGTGACTCCTGGGTGAAGACATCTTGAAGTATCCCAGAAGCTTGTGCAGGAAGGTTGATACAGGGGTGGAGAGGTGAAGTGGCACCTCAGTATAGGCCAGAGTTGCATTCCTGCTGGCACCTCACACGCCCCCTCAAAAGTTCTTGCACAGGAGGAGAGCTCTCTCTTGGATGTGTTTTTTCTAGGAACACTGAGACTGGAGGCTGACGCCATGGACAATTGGAAGGAGGAACCCCCTGACTGTCCTCTGGACTAAAGACTCTGCCTCTGATTGACCCCAGGACCAGTGGGGCACTCCCCAGGTTCAGGGAAGCTGGTCCTCATACACACCCTGAGGACCAGTTGGGGGAAAGACTGGGCTCTGAGCAAGGAGAAAGAGGCTTTGACAGAACAAATCAAAAGGCTGTCACAGGGAGCCAGTGAAACCAGCTACCCCCAAGAAGAAAACCTGCTGGGGAGTGCCGTCGTTCGTGCCCTGGTGAAGAAGAGAAGACGAGGAGCGCTGTCTCGCCTCCCACGAAGCTGCACGGGGGCCCAGGACCTCATCCATAGGACCCGGCAAAGAGATGGAGGCGGGGATCGCCGTTGCCCCCCCGTGAGACTGCAAGGGGGCCTAGGACCCCATCCCTGGGCCCGGGCGACACCCATGAGGGGGGAGCACCACAGCACTTCCTCATGTGGCCCGCTTACCTGACCGTAAAGCGTTAGTCTGTCCGTCGGAGTGGGCAGACGCGAGGAAAGGGTCAGCTCCTGTGTCAGTACACGAGTGTGCCAGTCGTGCAGGGAGCCGACAACAGCAGCCGGGTATGGGCTCCCCAAGCTGCTCCCCACTGCTGCGAATGCACATGGGGTGCCCAGGTGGGATCAGACACCCCAAGATGAAGGAGTGGCATGAAGCCACCGAAGAAAACAGGACCCTGGCTCTCCCCAGCGCATCGGGAGAGCCTCTGTTTAAAAATTCTCTTTCCTCATGAGGAGCATCCCATAATGCCCTGCAGGGCTCGTCGATTGCACCACATTTAGGAAAAGAAAGCCACTTGTTTGTAGCTTGTGGTGACCTCAGAAGACCAGGGTCACCACCAAACTGTTGCCAAAGGGTGGGGGGAGCTTCCGGAACAATGCAGTCTCCCCCCAAAAAGGAATTCACCAGCCCCCACCCTAAGTTTAGGGTGACTACAAAAAGATAACCCCTCAAGGGTTTTGATGGATTATCAGCACTACCTGCCCTGGGGACTTTTGTTCTATAGCGTTGGAGTAATATGCCCTCTAGGGGCAAGGACGATGGTTACCGTGCTTGTGGCCTGAAATTATGCAATATGAGTATTCATTTTGAAAGACAACCTCTAGGGCTGAGAGCTGTGATTGGACATGGGTGTATTTACAGGAATGCTGTTCTTTAGGGACTATGGTTAAAATGCAGTATTGTATGTTGAAAGTTTTCAAAGTATATGCTGCAAGTACTTTCTAGGTGACTGTTTATGATTGCACAGTATTGTAATTCTAAATGTGATTGTATTGCGTTATGCATGTTGACAGTACATCACACTCCCAGTCATGCTTAGACATTGATTCTTGCTAATGCTTTATTTGAATAATGAAACATGATAGCCATTCATGATTAAAGTTTGCGTGTGTTTTTGCCTGTATTAGGTGCCCTTAGACATGGTTATATGCACTTATTGCATTTATTCCTGTAGTGAAATGCTTGTTGAACTAATGAGGTGGACAGACACTCACTTTGGTGCCAGTAATAAGTGCTCTTACTCCAAGTTATGTTCAACCCATGACATTTAGGGGCAAGATAATGTTTAGACATTGAGACTAAACATTGGTACTATACCCCCCTCTTTAGAGAAGGGTAAGAATGTTTGGGCAGTATCAACCAAACTTAATTACATCAGCTTGTGTATATTTGTAAATTGCTGCATATTATTGAGTAGTGTGTTTGTAATAAATGTACCATTCCTTTTTCTAAAGAAAAGCTCAGAAGGTACAATCATTTATTTAGTGTTATTATTGTGTGTCTGTGAATAATGATCACTAGCCCACACCACTTCTCTTGATTAGGCCTGGGACTGTTCTGCAATGCTTCCCTATGAGAGTCAAGCGCTACAATAGGGTGTTTGGTTCCAGTACAGGATAAATGTAGACCCATTACTTGTGCAGGCCACAAAACTAATTACTCATTTCCCAACACTGTCATTCACAGAGAAGAGCCTTACGCATCTCGGGTAATGAAAGACTAAGGGCCATATGTATGAAGCTGTTTTGCAATCGCAAACACTGCGATTCGCAAAAAAACGGTGTTTGCGATCGCAAAACACAGCTTCGCTATGTACGAGTCAAATTCCGTTCGCTAATCTGCGAATCGCTAAAATAGCGATTAGCAAATTAGCGAATCGTACTTATTAGCGAACTTTTTGCGAATTCGCAAATTGTGACACACCAATAGCGAAACTCGCAATTGTAGAGCTCGCAATTAGCGAATTCGCTAAACGGAATGCATGAACAATTCGCAAATTGCGAATTCACGAAATTCGCAAATTAGAGAATCGCAATTACCACCAAGTCTGAACAGGTGGTAACCAGGTGCAAGCTATATAAAGAGGCCCACAATGCAACTGATGTTTGCCACAATGTCTGGGCTGTACGTGATAGCCAGGAGGCTGCGACTCAGAGCTGCTGCACAGAGAAGGCGACGCCAGGAAAGGATCTTTAGAGCGCGCATAACCCTGTTCCAGCGGACTGAGGAGGAGATCCATACAAACTACAGGCTGGACGAAGAGAGCATCCTGGAATTAATAGCAGAGCTCAAACCTATACTTGAACACTCCACACGCAGGACACACACCATCCCCACCCATATACAGGTCCTGTGCTCACTGCACCTCTTGGCGTCAGGGAGCTTTCAGGGGTGATAGCCACAGCAGGAGGGGTCTCACAGAGTGCATTGTCGCGCTTCTTCCACGCGTTCCTTGATGCCATGGTACAGAGGCTGCACAACCACATCCACTTCCCCAGCACACCACAGGCACTAGACCAGACCAAGCAGGAGTTCTATCAAATTGCACAATTTCCCCACGTCATTGGATGCATAGATGGGACACATGTCGCCATATCCCCCCCTCCCAGAACGAGTATGTGTTCAGGAATCGCAAGTCCTACCATTCCCTGAACATACAGGTGCTGTGTGATGCCAAGCACATCATCACCGACATCGTCGCTAAATACCCAGGCAGCACCCACGACTCATTCATCTTCCGCCACAGTGGGATACACCGTCGACTCACAAGTGGGGAGTTTGGTGAGGGATACCTACTAGGTAATTGCATGTGAAAGAAGGACACACTAGTAATGCACAGCAGTGGCAGGGCAGTGTTCAACCATATTCCTCTCGCCCCACAGGTGACAGTGCGTATGCGGTCCGAGACTACATCCTTACTCCTTACTTGAATCCTGCCAACGCTGGGGAGCGGAGGTACAACAGTGCCCACATTGCAACCAGATGTACCATTGAGCGGACCTTCGGAATACTCAAGAGCCGTTTCCACTGCCTACATAAGAGTGGAGGGGCACTTCAGTACAGCCCCCAGACCTGTTGCAAGATAGTGGTAGTGTGTGCCATGCTGCACAACATCGCCACCAGGAAAGGCACACCAGTGGAGCTCACCGAATCGGAATCATCAGATGAGGAGGGGCTAGCTCCAGGACGCATGCCAGCCGGTGTAATTGGTGCAGCTGCTGGGCGCCAGAGGCGAGATGAGATCACACACAACTATTTCTAGGTAAGAAAAGATGACACAATGCTATATATCTATTATGAGACTGTGTTTAATTTCCTTTAGTACAGGATATATATCGGCACACAGCCTGTGTGGCACACAATGTATTGTTCAATGTCCCGCACATGTGTGATTCACAGTGCAAAATAACTATCTTGACCAAGTGTCTGTGTGCACTGGGTTGATGCACCCATATCCATGCCTAAGTCTGACCACCTCAACTGTGGCGCTGACAGCCTGTAGCCCCTCGCTGTGGGTGCACAGTGCCCTCTTCACTTGCCTCAGCAGCCCTGCCGTGACGCACACTACGGCGCCTGTCCGGTGGGGGCGGTGGTGTAATGCTGCTCCTGCTAGATTGGGCGTCCTCGTCTGTTGGAGTGAGGACTCCTGGGCCAGCAGTGGCAGCTGCCACGCAGCTGATCCACAGCACATGTCACCTGTACCAGACCCCTGGCCACGTCCTGGCTGCAGTGTGCCACCTCGTGCTGCATACTGATGCTGCGCCTTGACAGCACAGAGGTCGCTGAGGAAAGGCGGTTGACCGCCCTGGTGTAGAGGTCCAGGCGGGTGTGTAGGCGCTGCCTCTCCCTGCGCCTAGCAGCACGGTCCGCCCTTAGTTCAGCACAGAGTGCCTCCAGGGCACCCGTCAGGCCCATGAAGCCAACCCTGATTTGCCTCTGGATTGACCGTATGTTTCTTGCCTGCAGGCGCTGGACTTCTAACATGTGGCCCTCCAGCCCTTGGAAGACTGTGTCGTCTCCTGTGACTGCTGCACTGGTGGATGCACGTGGTGCCCTGCGCCTGGATGGGATTGGTGGTATTGGATCGGCACGTGCTCGAGCACGGGGTTGTGGCTCCGACTGTCCCTGGACTGGTTGGACATCGACATCGGTGTCCTGGCCTTCATCCTCCAGCGGGGGCAATGGTGGCACTGCAATCCGCCTGCGGCGTATTGGAAGGATAACTGGGCTGCCCTCATCTTCCTCTTCCTCCACCTCCTCTTGCCCTGTTGCCTCTGGGCTGGGGGATTCATCCTCCCCTCCACTGATTGTTCCCTGTGTTTCTGCTGGTGCTGTGGACATAAATGCACACATTGATTTACTGTCCTGCCTTGCATTTGTGAAGCATTACATTTCACTGTTTGGAGTTACATGAGTCCTGTCTGTCTGTATTTTGCCTTTCATGATGCACACATACTGTTTGAGCCTGGCTGGGTGTCAATGCTCCACTGTTAGGTGCATGTAACTACATCTCCCATAATGCATTGCTGTGTGTGCTTGTGTACCTGCACTGGACTTATAGTTTTGTTGTGCCCCTGGGTCTCTCCTGGGTGTGTGGGGAAGTAGGGAGGTATCAGGGGTGTGATGGCATGCTTCTTACCTTGTCTTGGTTGTGGGTGGTCGGAGCTGTCCAGGTCTGCCACGCCCATTACACTCTCCGGAAGCAGGGTCCCCTCAACCATTTCCTCGAGTGGTGTTGAAACGGTGGCAGTGGAGGTCCCACCACCGGTCTTGTTAGCCTCCTCCAACCTGGCAGCAACCTTCTCCTTTGAGCGCGCGCGCATATCATACCAGCGCTTCTGTAGGTCTTTGACGCTTCGATGTGTGACGCCAATTGCGTTGACTTTGCGCTGGATGTCTGCCCATATCCTTCTCTTGCGTGTCTCTGGCACACGCAGGGACTTCTTTCCAAAGAGGAGCTCATGGCTCACAACCATCTCCTGTATCAGGACCTCCTGCTCACTTTCTGTGAACTTTTGTTTTCTTTTTCTGCTGGTCTCCCCCTGCTGCTGGTCCTTGCTGGCCCTGTCTCCAATCTCTGAAATTCAGTGGAGCACTGCAGTGATGCCTCACCTCAACTCCTATTCTCTCACTCTGATTCTGAGACTCAGGTGCAGCATGGGTAGTCACACTTCCTGGTTATGATGTCATCAAGCTGCACCTGAGTCCCCGATTTGCTATTTGCGAATTCGCTAATTTGCGGATTCGCTATTTTGCGATTTCGCTAATTTGCGGATTCGCTAATGAGGAATCGCTATTTGGCTACTCGCTATGAAAATAGCGATTTTTAACGATTCGCAAATATTTTGCGATTTTTTGGTTACATACCGTTTAGCGAATCTCTAATTGCGATTCGCTATGACTCGCAATTTGCGATTCGCAAAAGGGGAGTTTGATACATAATGCCCTAAATGATAGTACACTCTCTGTCATCTCGCGAGGGACCTTTCCTCCAGTAGAATAGTCTCCATGTAATTCTCACAAACATGCACAGTCATGACCCCTTGGGGCTCAATGCTCCATGAATAGCGCCTCAACAGCTTCTGCCATCAAGGTATCAGGAGTAATTGTCAGAAAGTCTAACCCTCTAGCTGCACGTGTAATATTCTCCTGAAATCTTCTGTCCAGGAACAGTAACGACAAATTAATCCATCAAATTCAGCCTGCCCCTTCAGGTCCTTCTCCACTTTTTTCATTCTTTCCCTTATCTGCTACATTCTCAAAATCACCTCTTTGATTGAAGTTTCCTTCCCAGCACAATTTGTTCCACTAGGCTGTAGCAAATGTTTTTTTCCACCTTGTCTAATTTCTTCAAAATAAAACAAGCACCTTTAAAATGTCCCTCCAGTATACCTCCAATTGTACCAACAGCATTGTAAAATTTCACTCACATTCTTATTTCTCCTCATTTGAGGTTTAAACAAGTTCTTTCTGTCTTTCTTAGGATATTTCTCTCCCATAATATGCACCATCATCACTGGAAGGCTGGCCCCTCAGGCATTGGAACCTTGCTGCCCCTCAAGGACAGCACCTACTTTCTTATTCCAGCTTCAGACTCAGAGCCTACAGATGTTCATGTTGGCCATGGTGCAGCAAGGGACGCTTTTGCTTTTAGTAATGTCTTAAAACCTCCAGGCATCAATATCAACATGACAATGATAAAGGGTTTCACCCACCGCCCCTCTCATGGGCAAGTTCATGGTCTCCAGCACTTCTGCACACTGCTGGCACCACCTTGTTTTCCGTAACGTGAATAAGGAGGCCAGCTCTCGCCGCCATCTACTTAAAATCTGTCTGCTCACATTCTATATGCCTTGCCACTCTGTGCCACTCTATTGGTTCCCTCTATAAACGTGACAGCTGACTGGCAAAATGAGTCCAACAGTTTTCAAAGAGCTCAAAGAGCTGTAGCTTAAACTATGGAATTTTAGGGTGACTATCATTATTCCCTATAGAGTCTTATTGATGTCTGGATAGTTCTGGCTACATTTCTAGATACTTGTGTTACAATTGTAATTATATCATTTGTTGTATATATCGAAATGCTTATGATGCTGTGACCAAATTTGTTTCAGAGTTTCCGGTAACTGAAAATGCCAGAGATATTGGTAATTTCTACAAGCAATTTTATATAAATATACAGGTCTGTTTCACAAATCATTTTCTAGGCGTAGGTGTGTCCTACTCCAGACCTAAGTGTCACTTAACTCTATGTTAATTAGAAGCTTAATGTGTAAAGGAGGGGGCTTATTTACAAGCCCATTGTGCTGCTGATGCGTCACTTTTTTTGATGCTCTGGCGGCGCAGTGTACCAGCCTATATTTATAAGGCCATGTAAAGCAACCCTGCATGGCTTTTCATGGCCTTGTAAATATGGCCCTTTTCACGCATTACTCTACATGAAAGAGGTGTTCCATTGGGTATTACTGTGTGTAATACAATGCAACATCCATGGAACCTGACGCATTCTAAGATTTACAAGGTTTTGTAAACCTGGGAATGCGTCAGATTTCTACGCCTCCCCATGGGAGGTATAAGGGAGGCGCAATGAGGCGAAATACCTTTATTTCTCCTTGTTTTCCCTTTTTCTATGCAGCACACATAGAATGAGGAATGAGGAAAACACCTCTCGTGGTTGTTTTTGTGCAGGATGTTGTCCCTTCCTGCATAGAAACAATCACCCCTACAATGCACACACCCCCTGCACCATGGCGCAAGGATGCCTGCGTTGGTAAACAGACAGAATATTGAGTTGTAAGTGTCGACTTGCACTAATATCGAGTGCAAAATATCGTATTACAAAAATATCGACTGTCAGAATATTGTTGTCAAGAATATCGAGTTTAAGGTAAGTAATATCGTTTTTTTTAAATATCGAAGTCATTAATATCGTTTGCAAAAATATTGTTAAAAATATCGTTGTTTTAGTTAGTGTTATGTATTTTAGTGTGTATTTTAAATGTATGTGTTCTATTTTTTTGTGTAAGTATTGCATTTGTTTTTAATATATGTGTTAAATTTTTAGAAGTTATTTTTTAAAGTAAATTTTGCGTTTTAATTCCGTATCGGGTTGTTAATATTTATGTATTTAATATTTTATATTGTTAATTGTGGAAATTAATTTATTATTAATTAGTTATTAACTGGCTGTTAATTATTAATAATTAATTGTTAATTATGTTAATTGTGTCGTTTTATTGGGAGCGGGTTGTGGGTTTATAGGGGAGTGGGTTGGGAAGTAATTTAATTATAATTAATTAATTAATATTTGTATTAATTAATATTTATGTATTTATTTTTGATATTGTTAATTGTGGAAATTAATTTATTATTAATTGTTTTTAATTTGCTTGTTAATTGTTATTAATTGAGTAATTAATTGTTAATTAATTATGTTAATTGTGTCATGCTTTACAACATTGGTTGTGTCATTTATAGGGGAATATGGTGGGAGGTAAATTATTTTTAATTAATTAATTGTTTGTTAATTAATGCTAATTAATTTGCTGTAGTGGGAATAGTAAATTATTCCCCTCCGCTATCCAACACTTTCCCTACTGTTGCACTTACTGGAGTGGGAATAGTAAATTATTCCCCTCCGCTATCCAACACTTTCCCTACTGTTGCGCTCCCTGGAGTGGGAATAGTAAATGTATCCCCTCTGCTATCCAACACTTTCCCTACTGTTGCACTCGCTGGAGTGGGAATAGTAATTTTATCCACTCCGCTATCCAACACTTTCCCTACTGTTGCACTCTCTGGAGTGGGAATAGTAAATTTTATTCCCTATGCTATCCAACATTTTCCCTACTGTTACAATTGCTGGAGTGGGAATAGTAAATTATTTCCCTCCTCTATCCAACACTTTCCCTACTGTTGCACTCCCTGGAGTGGGAATAGTAATTTTTACCCTTACGCTATCCAACACGTTCCCTACTGTTGCTATCCCTGGAGTGGGAATAGTAAATTATTCCCCTCCGCTATCCAAAAATTTCCCTACTGTTGCACTTGCTGGAGTGGGAATGGTAAATTATTCTCCTTCGCGATCCAACACTTTACCTACTGTTGCACTTGCTGGAGTGGGAATAGTAATTGTTACCCCTACGCTATCCAACACTTTCCCTACTGTTGCACTCGCTGGAGTGGGAATAGTAATTTTATCACCTCCGCTATCCAACACTTTCCCTACTGTTGCACTCCTTGGAGTGGGAATAGTAAATTATTCCCCTCTGCTATCCAACACTTTCCCTGCTGTTGCACTCTCTGGAGTGGGAATAGTAACTTTTACCCCTACGCTATCCCTACAGTTGCTATCCCTGGAGTGGGAATAGTAATTTTTACCCCTACGCTATCCAACACTTTCCCTACTGTTGCACTCCCTGGAGTGGGAATAGTAAATTATTCCCCTCCGCTATCCAACACTTTCCCTACTGTTCTAATTTCTGGAGTGGGAATAGTAAATTATTCCCCTCCGCTATCCAACACTTTCACTACTGTTGCACTCGTTGGAATGGGAATAGTAAATTATTCCCCTCCGCTATCCTACATTTTCCCTACTGTTGCACTCCTTGGAGTGGGAATAGTAATTTTATCCCCTTCGCTATCCAACATTTTTGCTACTGTTGCAGTTAATGTAGTGTAAAATGTGGTTTTAAAAAATACAAATAGTTTAAAATTTTAATTTATTATATATATTTTATTTTTATTTTACAAGTGTATGTATATATATATATATGTATTTATAATTTTTAATGTTTCTAACATTTTATAATTTATTAAAATATTTATTTATTAATATGATTAAGTAAATATATATCTTATATGTTATATATATGTATGTTTAATTAATTTTTACTACTTATAATTTGAAGAAAAAAATTAATAATTCTAACTACGTTTTTTTAATGATATGTATTATTTAATTTATTTTACATTATTTTTTAAACATTTTTTAAAAAACTATATTTTTAACAACGATATTTTTAACAACGATAATTTTTTTTCGCTATTTTTGTACTTACCATTATGTAGATAGGAGGTCGATAATTTTGAAAACGATATTTTTGTCATGATATTTTGGGGAAAATAACAGAAATCTTCTGTATCTTATAGTTAAAGTGCGTTCCTGCAATTTTCTTTTGACACATGGCAGCGCAACAGGAAGACTTGCTGTGCTGTCGTGTGTCAAAATATTGTATATGAGGCCGGAGGTATTTTGGGGCAACACATATTTTAAATGTCTGCTTCTTAACTGCAACCACGCAACTTTATATTGAACACCTTTCTCCAGCATGTTCGGTCTGGAAAGGCTATCTGTGATTCTGAAGGATTGCTTAGTCTCATTAAGATAATTGTCCTTAAGAAGTAGTCAATTCACAGTAGTTTGAAAATAAAAACAAATTCCAAGTTTAAATCCTGCTTTCTGCTATTCTTGATATTGATTGTCCGCACTGTAGGTAGTTGGTGTTACTGGAAAATGGTATTTGCTATGATTTATGCCACATATTAAATTCTAACCTTTTTAAGACGGGGGACCTCCAATTTTGAACAAAGAATTCAAAACTAGCACTTAAGCATGAATATGGACAAGCCGCACGGGGATGCTAGACAATAGGAATGTTGTAACAGAAATGTGCACCAATGGATGAGTAAGAAACTTTAGTAAGCTAAGTTGCTGGCCACATATCTACAACCACTATTTCACTTCCCAACCTCTACTTGATGGTCCTTTTACCCAGAATTTTTTGCAAGATTGGGAAAGGCAGGCTGCATTGTTGGAGTCACTAAATATATGTATGGAAGTATCTCGGTTCCAGGATAATGTTAAATCCAACATTAGGGTGGAAGCATGGCCCCTTTTAGAACCTAGCACTTTTAACAGTCTCTTGGCTAGCATTAAATCCGGCTCCCCTAGAGATCTTCTTCCTATTTCCGTGTTGAAACAGCTTGAGGTACCTTCGCTCCGGCTGATCATAGATCTTCTTAATGCCTCTTTAGAGGAAGGTTTTGTTCCTCCTGACTGGAAGCATGCCGTGTTGCTTCCTCTCTTAAAGAAGCCTACTGCTGATCCCTCTATGCCATCTAACTTTCGTCCTATTTCTCTGCTTCCGGTTTTTTCTAAACTTCTTGAAAAGCATGTCAACTTTCAGCTGACCTCTTTGGTTGAGTCTCTGAGTTTCCTTCATCCTTCTCAGTCCGGTTTTAGAGCAGGTTTCTCCACGGAATCTACGTTACTTGGGGTTACCGAAATGTTGAGACGGCACTTAGACCATGGTGATACAGTGGCTCTCATCTTACTTGATCTCAGTGCCGCCTTCGACACGGTGTCTCATACTGTCTTGTTGAAAGCCTTGCAGTCTTTAGGCCTTGGAGGCACTGCCTTACAATGGTTTCGTTCGTTCCTGTCTGATCGAACTTTTCAGGTTTTTTCGACCTCGGCAAGCTCTAATATCCATCGATCTCCTTATGGAGTCCCCCAGGGTTCTGTGTTGAGTCCATTGCTGTTTAATATCTATGTGCGCCCGTTGGCATATATTTCAGATGAGACTGGTCTGTCCCTCTTTTCCTATGTGGACGACACGCAGCTAATTTTTTCCCTTACTTCATCTAGGGGATCTGATTCATCTGCTCTCCAGGTTGGTCTGAGTAAAATTGCATCTTGGATGCAGAATAACTTGCTCAGACTAAATGGAGAAAAACTGAGGTTATGATTTTAGGAAAAGATCAAGATCTCTGGGGACCGAAACATTGGCCCACTGAAATGGGCTTGTTACCCCAGCCAGTACGTCAAGTTCGTAACCTGGGTATCATTATTGACGACCATCTGTCAATGAAGCAACAAATTACTAAGGTGGCTGCAACATGCTTTACCATTTTGAGATGGTTGAGAAAAATTCTGTGGATGTTACCCCTCTCTGTTCAAAGTACTGTGGTTCACGCCCTGATTACGTCTAGGCTTGACTACGGTAACGTCCTATACTTAGGCGCTAATAAAACTATAATACGTAGGCTGCAAGTGGTGCAAAATGCAGCTGTGAGGCTGCTGTGTCAGGTTCCCAGGATGGTGTCTGCCACCGATTCTCTTCGCACATTACACTGGCTGAAAGTGGAGAACCGTATCAAATTTAAAGCCTTGAGCTTCATGTTTAAAATTAAATCCGGAACAGCCCCGCAATATTTGCAATCTTTAATCCAGTTGTACACTCCTTCTCGCCATTTGCGCTCTGCGGGACAGTCTAATTTTGTTATCCCTAGAATTAGACTGACCAGGATGGGCGGTAGGTCCTTCGCTTTCTTGGGCACCTCCCTGTGGAACTCTCTTCCTATCTTTATACGGAGGAAACTGTCTTTAGTAGCTTCCGTAGACAAGTAAAGACCTAGTTGTTCAATCAGTAATTTTACTCTCACTGACTTTTTCACCTTACCTGCCGGCGCCGGGAAAACCCTTGGGGTAGCTGTGCGCCTTATAAATTTAAAATAACATAACATAACTAAATGTAGTCATACATTTCTCTCCTAGCCCAAGCATAGTTGGATTCTGCTCTAAAGGAGGTTTCATTGATATATTTCAAGTAAGCCCAAATGTCATAAAACTGCCATACTGTGGTGTTTCTTTCATATTAATAAATGTCTCTTTATTAATGAATCGGTATCATCATATTCATAAAGAACAGTGTCCAAACAGTCTGATATCTAACACCAGCCAACACGTGTTTAGCGGTAAGGACGACAAAAAGGTTATTATTAGTTGAAATTTGCAATATATGCTTAGCTCAATTTGATAAACACTGTGATTGTGAGTCATAAATGGGGAGTTCAAGACTAGACTGCTATACCACATAGAATCTAAAGAGTAGCATCCTAAAACAAATATTTTAATTACTTCACATTTTAAAACAATTTGAGGGAATATGAATAGAATTGAGCCTAGGAATAAGAACATATCTTTGCTTACAAAGAAGAGGCTGCAATGGTTTGCGAATAGAAATACATGTATAGACCAAATTGATAATCGCTGAGGCTAGAAATTCAAAGAGAGATGTTCAAGACCAGGTCGATACACTAGGAAATAATGAACCAATATATTTGTACAACGACTTTTTTATCAGATACAATACAAAAGTAATACTGTGTTAATTCTTTTCTTTTTCATATTGCTCATTCTTCCTATACTTTAAAATGAAAAGAATTAGAGGGATTGTGAAGAAATTTAGACAAAGGAAGATATCATATCTTTAATTTCTATTCTAGATCTGCTTCCGAGTTACCCCACGTGGCTTTGAAAGTTTGGTGGGCTAATGAATAGGGTATAAGTAGTGGTGGCAAAATGGTGTGTGGTTTACTAACTGCGACCATGTAGGCCAGAACATGAAATTTAGATTACATGTTCTCCTGGTGAGTTAATGAGCGTTAGTGATGCTCATTTCATTTTTAAGAAAGAGACTATGATGCCTCAGTACCTGACAAATGGTACCTATTCCGCTTTATTCTTATAACTGATACCAATGGGGGGAGGGGATGATAATTATGCAAGGATACATTTGATAATAGTAAGAAGGACAGAGTCTTAAAGTACTGGCATGCACTGGTGAGTGTTTGTGAATAAAAACATTTATAGAGGAATGATAATGATGTGAGGAGAGAATTCATAATATTAGAAAGGCTAGAGCCTCAAAATATCGCCATGCATTGGCGAGTGTTTGGAAACAAGAACTCTGTGATCAACATTTATGATAATTACTGGAATGGTCATTTGTAGTGAGTCATAAGTCCCCATTATTCTAGATCCCAGGAAGGAAAATTGTAGGCAGAGTTCATACTTCACTGTTGTGGGTATGTCGATTGTCGAGATCTAAAGAAAAATCCAAGGTTTACAATAGAATATTTTTGACAAAACATCTGTGAAATATCTTTTGAGATGTATAGTTTGGATGTGATTGCATACAATTTGATCAATTTTTTATGGATAATGTCATTTACACTCAGTGTAGATCATCTCCAGGGAATATTAAATCTTTCAGAAACGTATTGATTGTGAATACATTCACACATGAGGTTTATATAATACCGCTTTACTGAGAAATTTGAAAAATAATTGATTTGATGGAGAAATGTCATTATTGAAACACTTAAATCTAACTTTTTTGTCGTGTCATCCCCAGAGACATTCCCCAATAAAGACATTGAGGATTTACAATTTTTTCAGAAATATGATGCCTATTTAATATCATTTCAGGATCAAATTAAACACTGACTCTTTAATAAATATAATGAAGTTTGCAAATATATGTACTGTATCTTTAATATATATTGAAAATGTGTTTATTTGCAGATAAAATGTAATAAAATGAAATAAAAAAGATATTGGATATAAAAACTCTGAAAGAAATCGTGTTTATTCTATAATCAAGTAATTTCGGGAGAACTTTATATTTTTTATTCAAACAAGTTGATAACGGGACATTCAAAGATTATAAATTTGAAACACTATGGCCCCATTTAATTCCAATTTGAATTTAAATAAACTTGAGATCTATCATTTGAGAAACTTTTTCTCTCACTTGCATAACTATTTTGAAATATATCATGTAAAAATGATGTATTTTTGTGTTTGACAAGTTTGGATCCCTTTTTATTTTAATTGTAATTAAATATTTGACAAACGATTTGATAAAAATGTGTTCACTTTTTACTGAAGTGAATTTATAAGAACAGGGTGTATGAATCAAGCGATGTTAGTTTTCAGAGATTAATACTTTACTCCACTTAGGGGCCGATTCCGATTTCGGCAGGAAACCCCTCCGGACGACTCTGCTCCGGAGGGCTTTCCGACCGACTCGGCTCCGTCGACTCCGAGCGAGCAAGTATGATGTCTCCGTACGACTCGGAACATGGCTCGCTCGGAGTCCCATTGCAGTCAATGGGAGCTTGTGTTCAGAATGCAAACACGGGCCCCCATTGCAAAAAGGGGAGGGTGTGGACAAGCGTGCACCCTGTGGCGGGCACCCCATGGTGCCCGCCACACTGCACATGCCCGGACAGGGGGAACCATGGGAACCCCCTGTGACCAATTCTGAAGGCCCCGGTTGAAGGGGGCCCGCTAAGGCCCCACAAAGTACGTCTCCGACAGCCGCTTCATGTCGGAGTTGATGACTCCAGACAGCTGTCAGAGTCGTGCATCGGAATCGACCATCAGGAAACCAATGCCATTGGGCTGTACGAGTTAGATCCGGATGACGTCGTTTTTCCGAACGATGTCTGGAAACGAGTCGGACAGCCCGAGAGCTTTGGGGGCATCGTACTTGCACATTCGGGACCTCGTCCGAATCGATCGGAAACATGGCTTCCGACTTCGATTCGGAGGGTCCAGATGCCGTTAGGAGGCCGTCCGGCCGAGATCGGAATCGGCTCCTTAGTTGAAATAGTAAATTCAGTAGAACTGTTGATGATTAGAGTACCATTTCCATTATACGTGAAAGATATATTGTTTATCTTAGGATGTTGAAAGATTAATATCAAAAAGGTTGATACTAGTATTCATGGTTGATACAGTGTGTTCATTTATATGTCTTTATATTGGTGAATAACAAATTATTTAAGAACTCTAAGAGATGTTTTTATGATGTTTACTGTCTTGACAAAGAGAGTTACCTCGAAATATGTTTTGTCTGGTGTAGAAAATTGGCTTACTGGTTGAGGGAGTGAAGACCTACTCAAGCAGCATCCATAATTCCTGTCAAGGTGAAGTCACAAGCAGCCCTATATTGACCCATGCTTAACCCTCTAGTAGCTTGGCACAAGCAGTCAGGCTTAACTTAGAGTAAAACATTTATGCATCACACAAACAGTAATAAAGGGAAAAAAACAACACAAGAAAAATTCCACAGTGTAGGATCTTGACCTTTTTGCAGAGTCACCCACAAACTTTTTGCCTTCTTCCTCCTATTTTTGCTGAATTCATTGTGTTGCCCTCAGGATTCTATGCACTTTACCACTGGTAACCAGTTCTAAAGTGCTTGTGCTCTCTGCTCTACACATGGTAGAATAGGCTTGTACCCAATTGGCCCATTTAATTTACTTAAAAGTGCTTAGTAAAGTGGCACTACATGTGCCTAGGGCCTGTTAATTAAACACTACTAAAGGGTCTGTAGCATTGATTGTGCCACCCACTCAAGTAGCCCTTTAAGTATGTCTCTGACCTGCCGCTGCAGAGCCTGTGTGTGCAGTTTAAACTGCCATTTGGACTGGCAAAAAAACATTTTGCTATGCCCAAACCTTCATTTTGAATACATATAAGTCACCTATAGGGTTGGCCCTGGACAGCTGAGAGTGCAGAGTGCAATGCATTTAAAAAGTAGGACATGCACTTTTATGTTTTACATGTCCTGGTAGTGAAAGACTCTTAAATTTGTTTTTTCACTAACGCAAAGCCTGTTCCCCCACAGGATGACAATGGAGTTGCCTTATTACATTTTATAAGTGAAATTTCCAAATGGTGAAGTCAGATTTTCAATTGCAATTCTAAAAATGTCAATTTTAGAAAGTTGGCATTTTCTTGCCTTAGCCATTTGGTGCCTGTAGCCTGTCTCTGGTCACATGGCTGGGTGTAGCTTACAGTCTTTGTGATTTCCTCCCAGACACAATAGGGAGATTAGGTGTGATTGAATGGGCCATCTGCTGGCAGGATGGGGGCCAGAGCTGAGCACCGCCCACTTGCAACTGAAAAGCCTGAGCTCTGCCTTCACACAAAAGGCCTAACACCCTCAAATTGTCACTACAACTAACTTGGAGCCAGGGCAGGAATGGCAGGGAAGTCCCTACACTTAAAAACCACTGTCTACAAGCTTCTCCTTCAGTACACATCTGGACCTGTAGATACTCTGCCAGGAAGAGGGACTGCTGTGCTGCTACCAGGACTGCTGCTCTAAAGGAACTGCTGCCCTGCTGTGATGACCTGCTGTCCTCAAAGGGATAGTCTGCTGGCATCTTCATCTGACCGGAAGGACAAAGAAGGCACCTCAACAGCCCCTGGACTCATCTTCAGTGTGTTTCTGACCCTAAGTGGTGCCTCTCAGCTCCTGGACCCTTGGTGTGGCTCACAAGCTCTTGAAATCAAGCCTTTGGCCTCTTCACAGCTGTGGACAGGCCTGTTCACACTGGAGCCATGCCATTTGCACTGAAGTTCAGTGTGAGCCGCCGCTAGCTCATCTTGTCACGAAACAAGCATCAATGCCTTTGGAGGACAACCACTGTGAAGCTCCAGCCCTACCTTTGGCGATGCCAGACCTACTACTTGCATCAGGCTGACCACTGCCTGTGATCTGCTACCTGTGACCCTCTCCAACCCAAACAGGACTTTGGGGACAAGCACGACCACATAGGCATGGTTATCACTTTACGCTTTTGCGCGCTATATTGCAGTTTATTCTTAACTCTGGTTCTACTGATTGGATTTTTTGTCATTTTGGTCTTGTTTCATTTATTAAATTAAGCTCTATTTTTCTACCCCGTTGAGAGATCTTTTTGCATGATGTTTTCACTGTTTTAAGTGTTGCAAAAACAATTTATACACTGCCTCTAAGTTAAGCCTGACAGCTCTGTGCCAAGGTACCAGGTTGTGCGCACTGGTTAATTTGGGGTTTGCTTGTGCCTTATTCTGACTAGGATTGTGGATACTGCTTGAGCCGGGCTCACACCACAGTCAACCAGGAACCTGATTTCTAACACACACAATTTAGAAAAATATAGCAAAATTGAATAAATTACTAGAGGATAAAGCAACAAAAATCCAATCAGTTGAACCGGAGAAATGCAATTTTAAAGATTTAAGTAGAAATAGCTCTTAAAAACACAAAAAGGCAACTGTGGTTGTCTGGTCTTGCTAGACTGGGACAAAGCCACAAGTTAAGGCAGAGTACAATGGTGAGTGGGCGGGATGCAAAGGCCAAGTTAGGCCGGTTGAACATAGTGCCTTAAATCCTGGATTGCGGAGCATTGCAAGATCTCGCATCCAGGATGAGTTGTGCAGCAGTGGTTTTGAGGCGTTATGGGGCTACAATGGAGATTCCTGCCTCATTGTCAAGGATGCCGCTAATGAGGGGTGTTAGACCTGTCATCCTTAGGTTGGTCTTACCCCAACTTTTTGCTGTATCTTTATGCTATCCTTAGGACTCTGAGCATTTTACCACTGCTAACCAGTGCTAAAGTGCCAATGCTTCTCCCTCAAACATGGTGACATTAATCTATACCTGCTTGGCATATTTAGTTTACTTATAAGTCCCTTGTAAAGTGGTATACCATATACCCAGGGCCTGTAATCTAAATTGCTAAATCTAAAATGCTGCTAGTGGGCCTGCAGCACTAATTGTGCCAACCCACACAAGTAGCCTTTCAAACCTGTCTCAGGCCTGCCATTGCAAGGCCTGGTGTACAGTTTACTGCCACTTCGACTTTTAAAACCATGTGCCAAGCCTTAAACTCCCCTTTTATTACACACATAGGTCATCCCTAAGGTAGGCCCTAGGTAGCATTATAGGCAGGGTGCTTTGTAACTAAAAAGTAGATCATTTACGTTTAAGTTGTACATGTCCTGGTAGAGACAAACTTCTAAATTTGTTTTTCACTACTGTGAGGCCTACTCTTCTCATAGGCTAGCATTGGGAATTCCTTAAAATACTTTTAAGCTGAAATTCCTGATTAATATGAGTAGCTAAATCATGTTTCATATCTTTGGAAAGTAATGAGACATCTTCTTAAGTGGTAAAGTTGGATTTGACATTTCTATTTTAGAAATGCCACTTTTAGAAAGTGGACATTTCTCTGCTCTTAACTTTGCTCTGTGTGCCTGCAGCCTGTCTCCAATACACGTTTGGGCTGAGTGACAGCTACACTTTTTGCACTCCCTCTAGACAGCCACAAACACAGGAAGATTAGGCTCATCTGCATTCTGAGAACTCATCTGCATTCATCTGAATTCTGATAGGTCTTACTGGATAGGGAAGAATGGGAAGGGCTAACACTTACACTTCAATAGGTAATGTTCTGTCCACACACAGAGCACTGCTTTACTGCCTACAGATAGCCTGCCAGACAGGACTGGGTTGGAAGGCCACCGTTCCACGCATCTGCAAGACTAGAATGGGAGGAAAGTCCTTCTCCTACCTCTCAGCCAAAGCCTAGAACACACTCCCACTCTACATCTGGCAATCCCCCACACTGGCCCAGTTCAGGAAGGATCTCAAGACCTGGCTTTTTGGATGACCCCAGCACTCAAGGATTCGTCCCCCTTACCCACCTGCACCTTGAGTTCCTCAATGGTAAGTAGTTGCGCTTTACCTACGCCTGATTGATTGATTTATTGATTGTTGAAGGGATCTTTGTGCACTTTAGAGAGTTCCTTTGTAGTCATGCCCTACATCAAAAAGCACTTTTGGGTATAAGTACTGGGGCTCTGACCCTATCAAATCAGTACACTACTGGACCTGGGAAGAACTCTGCTGGAATAAAGACTGCTGTGCTATAAGGATTATCACTTTGCCTTCGGTGACTGTTCTGAGAAATTGCTTCTCTGCTTTACTGAGCTGCCTACTGCTTGTTTATCTCTGCCTTGCTGAGGACAAGGACTGGACCTATGTTACTTAAACCCAGAGTGACTCCATGGGCTTGCTGACTTGCCTCCTTTTTCTGAAGTCTCAGGGACACAAAAGACTTCCTGCAATCCTGCTGGTGCTTTTGGACTCTGCCATGTGTGAGTCCTACCCTTACGTGAGTTGCCGCCTCCAGTCCTGGGCCTCAAAAGTGGGTTCTGCAGCTGTCTTGCTACAAAACAGATGCATTGTCACCACTCCACTGGTCGTAACCGACGCATCACGCTTCAACATCGACACAGTTGCTGTTCAGCAACAGCGGTTTCACAGCCTGCATGGCCCGACGATGACGCTCTGCATGGCTCAACGACGACGCAGTGCCTTTATCTCTAGGGAGCTCGATGACAACGCAGGAACCCACTGCATGAATCTGAACCAATGCATCATACTCTCAACTTCGGCGCTTGCTCCATTCAAGGCCCTTTTTCAGCGGGACCTGCGCGAGCCTCGTAGTTGACCTGCCCTCCATCTTAGTCGGCCTGAACTTTGGATTTGTACCAGTCCCTGGAGACCTCAAGTAGCCTTTTACCGCTTGTGACTTGTAAGCACTATTTTGCATTTATTCTTTAAAAAATCATATCTTGACTTCTACTAATTGGATTTTTGTCTTTTTGGTCTTGTTTTACTCAGATAAATATGTTGTATTTTTCTAAACCTGTGTGGAGTCTTTTTGTTGTGTTTTCATTGTGTTAGTGTGTGTGTGACACTAATACTTTACACATTGCCTCTTAAGTTAAGCCTAACTGCTCTATGCCAGAGTACCAGAGGGTGAGCACAGGTTAATTTAAAGTGTGTATCTAGCTTTCTCTGACTAGGATTGTGGTCCCTACTTGGACAGGGTACAAACCTCTGCCAACTAGAGACCCAATTTCTAACAAGATGCTTGCAATGTGAAGTACGGCGTTGAGGATTCATCGCGCAGTGACAGTTCCAAAGAAGCCCCAGAACTGTGATGCTTAGTCCTGCGTCATTGTCAAGGATACAATAGATGAGGAACTTGTGATGTGAATGCTTGCTTTGAGAATTTGTCACGCAGAGGTCATTCCAAGGAAGTTGTGGTCTGTAATGCAAAGTCCTGCCTCAGGGATGCATTATGCAGCGGTGGTTCTGAAGTGTCTGAGAGCAGGTGCATTGCACTGCATCAATTCTGCTCACTGGATCACAGCTGGGCTGGCCTACTTCCAAGAGGCCAGGACTGGGGTGGCACCACTTGAGGGGTAAGACTCACAGCAAACTGAGTCAAGGCACTGGGTTCAAGTTGGTTGGATACATTTCTGTCCCTGAGGCTCTTATCAGGAGGCCAGCCAACTAGCCCCTGGGCTAAAGATGCAGGTCCAGTCCTTTTCACTCAGCCAGTAGGCTAGCAGGGTACCAAAGTAGCAGTCCTTCTTGCAGAGCAGCACAGCAGTACTTCTGATTCTTCCACAGTGCCAGAGGTGTACTGAAGAGTTGGGTCAGAGGGTCCCTTATTTATACCTGATGCCCTTTTTTAAGTAGGAGAAGGTTCTGGAGATTTCCACCCCCAGAGGTGCTTGACATTTCTTGCCCCCCTGCCTTAGCCCCAGCTTGTTTGGGGTCACAAAAGACTAGTGTCAAACCCTTTGTGAGTGTGCTGAGGCAGAGGCTTTGTAATGTGCAAATGTGCTAGGTGACTGCTCCTCTCCCTCATCAAGTCGGACATGGCCCATCCTGCCAACACTTTTTCCCCTTTGTCTCACTTTCCGGGAGTAATACAAAAAGATAAACTGCCAGCTACACCAATCTTGTGACCCAGAAAACAGGCTGCAGGCACCAAATGGTTAGGACAAGAAAATGGCAACTTTCTAATAGTGGCATTTTCAGAATTGTGACCCCAAATCTGACAGTATTATTAAAAAGGGTTTTAAATTACAGTTCTTTAGACACCAAACTCAACACTCCTACCTCCTCTAATTGAAAGTTATCACATATTGAATGTAATACGTTAACCCAATATTATCCTATGGGAGAGGCAGATCTTGCAGTAATAAAAAACAAATGTGTTTTTCACTACTAGGACACGTAAAAATTAAAAGTGCTTGTTCAACTTTTTAAATACACTGCACCCTGCCTAATGTCCATTTAGGGCCTCTTTTAGGAGTGCCTTATATGCATTAAAAAGGGAGGTCTAAGCCTGGCAAAAGGAATATTTTGCCAGGTTGGAATGGCAGTTTAACCTGCACCCACAGGCTGCAAAGGCAGGCCTGAGACACATTTAAAAGGCAACGTAAGTAGGTTGCACTATCAGTGCTGCAGGCCCGCTAGTAGCATTTAATTCACAGGACCTGAGTAGAGGTAGTACTACTTTTTCCAAGGACTTACAAGTAAATTTAATGTGGCAATTGGGTGTAAAACATTTCTGTATTTTTAAAGGAGAGAGCAAAGGCACTTTAGCACTGGTTAGCAGTAGTACAGTGCGCAGAGTCCTAAAAGCCAACCAACACAGGTTCAGAAAACAGGAGGTTGAAGGCAAAATGTTTGCGCACGACCCTGCAGAAAGGGCTAAGTCCAAAAGCTGGAGTTGGATATAAGGCTGTTTGGATACTGTACTTTATGGATATGAAACCGATTCATTAATAAATGAAGATTTACAGATTTGAAAGAAACATTGGAGCATGGCAATTAGTGATATTTGGACTTACTTTGAATATATCAATAAGTCCTCCTTTAGGGAAAAATCGATATCACAATGCACCATTTTGGTAGGTGTTGGAGACAAGGGCCTTAAATGTGATACAGCATCTCTGAGTAAATTCAGTACCTGAAGTTCACATACTAGCAGGAGTGAAAGCAGAACTGGTTTTGCTAGTATCACAATCAAGATCATGTATTCTCTGATGCAAGGGGTAAAGCTTATTTAGTAAGTGAAGCAGAAAGCCACAAGATGTCTAGTGCAATCATGAAATATTTTTCAAAATATTATGTTTTCAATTTATGTCCAGTGACAATGCATGTAGAGACAGATTTGTTAAATGTTTTCAGGAGATTTAGGGGATTCTTTTATTTGTGAAAATTATTTATATATTGTATTGGGTTGAGGGTCATTTATTAAAGGGTAGGGTGCTGGGTGCATACCTCAGCCAATCAGGAATCCCATTTCTAACAGAATCTATCAGCTTACTAAAGGTATATATATATTATTTTTGCTATAAGATGCTCCTACCTTTTATGTGCACTCACTGGTTCTTACAAATGTATCATTTTATCATTTCCACTTTTAAGCAAACACATATATGTTTACATTGCCTTTGATGAGTAAATGATATATCCACCTCTCTTTGCCCTAAAAAGTTTTTTATTTTCCAAACCTTGTAGGACCACTGTAACCTATATTATTCTGCAATTATGAATGCAGGCCCTGCCTGTATCTTTTTGCCTGTCATGCAGTTATGTGGATGCAATAAGCCTGCTTCTTGCATAATGCTACTGTGACACTATCTTTTTTTTAAAGTTTTATATAGCACAAACTTGGTCCAAAGACATCAGATGAATTTACATGACCACCAAATTACATTACACATGGTCAGATTTTTTTTGCGGGGCAAAGAGGCCAAGTGATTTGTCTAGGAACTGCTAAATGTTGAACTGATGATAGGACTCAAACCAGGTTCCATTATTCCAAAGTCGTCATCTTCTCCTCTATCTTATGGACGGTGTCAAAATTGGGCCTGAGACGATTTTCAGTAGATGTACAAAGGAGCTATTTAATTTATGAATTGTATTTTTCAGGGTGGCAGGTTGCACTTTTGGACCCCTTGTTCAGCAAGCCAGACCCACAGAGATTTGCAGCTTTTGGATCGTTTGATTTTGGTGCCGTCTAGTTGTCAGCAGCCTTTTTGGAAATGATATGCCCGAACATGATGATTTTGGTTTTCTTTGTGTTTATATGAGGTTACTGATACTGCAATAAACATTTAGAGTATTCAAAGCATATTGTAGGCTTTCCAGTGTTTGATCAGTATAACCGTATTGTTAGCGTATTGTAAAATGTTGTCTTGCCAGTTGCAGTGGCAATCCAACTGTAGTTACCAAAGTCATATAAATATCAACTGGACATAAAATAAACAAGAGGGGGGGCTAGAATTCAACCTTGCTTTAGGCCCCTGTTGGTGAAGATTTTCTGTGGTATGGTCCCTTGCGCAGTTAACTTCACTTTAACCCAAGAGTCAGTATACAGGCTTATAAATGTTCTTAGCAGAGAGGGCTTGCTGCCCCATCATGTTAGTTTGTCCCATGGCCACCCTCTTTCAATGTTGCCAAACATGGTTGCAAAGTCAATTAAGGCTGTGTTAAGAGAGCGACTCTTTGCTGTCATTGCTTTGTCTATTAAGATTGCCAGATTTAGATGGTTATCTTCTATACTGCAACCGTTTGGAAAGCTGGGTTGAGTAAGGGAAAAGATTTTTGGTGGGTGCCCACTGTTCCAGCTCTTCACTTAAAAAATGTGTGAAGCATGTTCCCTTGATGTCCAATAATGTAATTAAGTGATAATTTTCAGGAGCATTGGATAGTCCCTTTGTAAGAATGGGTAGCAATAGAAAGGGTTTGACTTGGCTTTTTCAGCGGGTTTATCCCCTAGACATTTTTGCTTTTTGGCCTCCTGTTTTTGACCTTGTTTTTGTTGGTTTTAGGACTCCGGGCACTTTACCACTGCTAATCAGTGCTAAAGTGTATATACTCTCTGTTAGAAATGGGGGTCTCTAGTTGGCAGAGGTAGGTACCTTTGTCCAAATAGGGACCCTTGCTTCTAGTCAGGGTAAGGGGGACACACACATTAGATGAGCAGACAGGCTTATCCCCAAAGGCAATGTGTAAAGTATTTGTACCAACACACACAGTAACACAGTGAAAACACCACAAAAGGACACCACACCAGGTTAGAAAAATAAAATATCTTTATCTAAACTAAACAAGACCAAAACGACAAAAATCCAACATACACAGTTAAAAAATGACTTTCAAAAAGGTTTCAAGAACTTGTACCATAGAAAACAATGGATGTTTGACTTTTCACCAAAGTACCTGTAGATGCGTCAAAGTTCCAAAAGCCAAACAGCCGCAGAGTCGCCTCGCCTTGGGGAGGCTATGCGACAGTCCCGCTGCACGCAGAGGAAGGGTTGTGTCGAATCCGGTCTGTATTGGGAGTGATGCATCAATTCTTCGTGACGGTTCCGGTCCGCAGGTGATGCGTCGGACGAACTTGCCGCACAGGTACGATGCGTGGAAATCCGGAATGTGTCGGCGATCGGTGCGGCGGCGTCGAGCGGCACCTCGCTGGTCCTCTTCAACCGCGATCCCTCAATGCGTCGATTCTTGTAGTCCTTTGAGTTCCTTCTTTCTTCCAGCTCCCAAACAGCAGCAACAACCTCCAGAGGCCCAAAACTGGCACAGGCACCTCGTGGCAGACTAGACCTCACAGCAGCAGAGTTCAGGGGAGCTAGGGGTGAATTCTTTGTGTCCCTGAGACTTCAGAACAGGAGGCCAGCTCACTTCAGGCCCTTGGAGATCTCCTTCAAGCAGGGGACACAGCACACAGCAAAGTCCTTCTCCTTTCCTTGCCAGAAACAGCAACTGCAGGCCAACCCCAGACACACAGCAAGGGCAGTCCTTCTCCTCAGTCTCTCCAGCTCTTCTCCTTGGCAAAGGTTCCTCTTGAACTCCAGGAATGATCTAAAGTTCAGGGGTTTTAGGTCTATTACTTATACCCCAAATGTCTTTGTTCTTTTGTGCAGGGGGCTCTGAGCCCAGTTCAAACCAGTTCTGGGGGCACTCTGCAAGTGCACAACAACATCCATTGTCAGTGTGAGCCTTGGCTTCAAACACACCACAGGGGGCGGAGCCAGCATTGTGGAAGGCAGGCACAGCCCTATTCAGGTACAGGTGCTACTCCTCCCACCACTCCAAATGCAGATCAGGCCCTTTCAGCCTAGTGCTGACTCATCCAGACTCCTGGAGCCACTGCGCCTCCCCAGCCCCTGTCACGCCAAAGCCAGACAGTCAATCCACAAAACAGGCAGAGGCACACAGGATGGTTGAACAAGAAAATAGCCACTTTCTAAAAAATTTATTTTCAAACACACAATTTAAAAACCATCTTTACTAAAAGATGTGTTATTAAATCCTGAGTTCAGGGATACCAAACTCCATTTTTATATCTTATCCCTATGGGAAGATATGCTTGTAAAATGTTACAAAGCATTCCCCATTCTGTCCTATGGGGCAAGATAGCCTTTCAATAGTGAAAAACGAAATTGGTAGTATTTCACTATCAGGACATGTTACACACACCAGTACATGTCCTACCTTTCACATACAATGCACCCTGCCCAGGGGGGTACCTTGGGCCTAGCATAGGGGAGTCCAATGTTTAAGAGAAGGGAAGGGTAGGGCCTGGCAAGTGGGTGCACTTGCCAAGTCGACATGGCAGTTAACAAACTGTGCACAGGCACCGCGGTGGCAGGCCTGAGACATCTTTTCAGGGCTACTCATGTGGGTGGCACAATCAGTGCTGCAAGCCCACTAGTAGCATTTGATTTACCAGCCCTGGCACACTCAGTGCACTTTACTAGGGACCTACTGGTAAATCAAATATGCCAATCATGGATAACCAATCACAATAACAATTTACACAGAGAGCATATGCACTTTAGCACTGATCAGCAGTGGTAAAGTGCCCAGAGTCCTATAGCCAACAAACACAGGTCAGGAAAAAATAGGAGGAAGAAGCAAAAAGTTTGGGGATAACCCTGCAAAAATGGCCATTTTCAACACTCTCCATGTAAATTGTGTTTATGGATTGGTGTTTCCATGATTGGCTTATTTGATTTACTATGAAGTCGACAAGTACAGTGCACTGTATGTGTTCAGGGCCTGTACATCAAATGCTGCTAGTGGTCCTGCAGCACTGATTGTGCCACCCACACAGGCAGCCTTTCAAAGGTGTCTCAAACCTGCCACTGTAGCGTCTGCACCCAGTTTTTACTGCCATGTCGACCTGACAAGTGCCTCCACTTGCCAGGCCCTAACCCTCACTTTTCCTACATGTAAGACACACCTCAGGTAGGTCCAAGGTACCCCTATGGGCAGGGTACAGTGTGGGGGAAAGGTAGGACATGTACTTGTGTTTGTGACATGACATGATAGTGAAATACTGAGCATTTCATTTTTCACTATTGAAAGGCTATCTGTCCCATAGAGTAACATGGGAGTTGATTTGTAACATCTTACAAGTATAACTTTCCACTAGGACAAAATAGAGAAATTGAGTTTATGCTCTCTAAACTCAGAATTTAATAACACATCTTTTAGTAATGAATCTACGTTACTTGGGGTTACCGAAATGTTGAGACGGCACTTAGACCATGGTGATACAGTGGCTCTCATCTTACTTGATCTCAGTGCCGCCTTCGACACGGTGTCTCATACTGTCTTGTTGAAAGCCTTGCAGTCTTTAGGCCTTGGAGGCACTGCCTTACAATGGTTTCGTTCGTTCCTGTCTGATCGAACTTTTCAGGTTTTTTCGACCTCGGCAAGCTCTAATATCCATCGATCTCCTTATGGAGTCCCCCAGGGTTCTGTGTTGAGTCCATTGCTGTTTAATATCTATGTGCGCCCGTTGGCATATATTTCAGATGAGACTGGTCTGTCCCTCTTTTCCTATGTGGACGACACGCAGCTAATTTTTTCCCTTACTTCATCTAGGGGATCTGATTCATCTGCTCTCCAGGTTGGTCTGAGTAAAATTGCATCTTGGATGCAGAATAACTTGCTCAGACTAAATGGAGAAAAAACTGAGGTTATGATTTTAGGAAAAGATCAAGATCTCTGGGGACCGAAACATTGGCCCACTGAAATGGGCTTGTTACCCCAGCCAGTACGTCAAGTTCGTAACCTGGGTATCATTATTGACGACCATCTGTCAATGAAGCAACAAATTACTAAGGTGGCTGCAACATGCTTTACCATTTTGAGATGGTTGAGAAAAATTCTGTGGATGTTACCCCTCTCTGTTCAAAGTACTGTGGTTCACGCCCTGATTACGTCTAGGCTTGACTACGGTAACGTCCTATACTTAGGCGCTAATAAAACTATAATACGTAGGCTGCAAGTGGTGCAAAATGCAGCTGTGAGGCTGCTGTGTCAGGTTCCCAGGATGGTGTCTGCCACCGATTCTCTTCGCACATTACACTGGCTGAAAGTGGAGAACCGTATCAAATTTAAAGCCTTGAGCTTCATGTTTAAAATTAAATCCGGAACAGCCCCGCAATATTTGCAATCTTTAATCCAGTTGTACACTCCTTCTCGCCATTTGCGCTCTGCGGGACAGTCTAATTTTGTTATCCCTAGAATTAGACTGACCAGGATGGGCGGTAGGTCCTTCGCTTTCTTGGGCACCTCCCTGTGGAACTCTCTTCCTATCTTTATACGGAGGAAACTGTCTTTAGTAGCTTCCGTAGACAAGTAAAGACCTAGTTGTTCAATCAGTAATTTTACTCTCACTGACTTTTTTCACCTTACCTGCCGGCGCCGGGAAAACCCTTGGGGTAGCTGTGCGCCTTATAAATTTAAAATAACATAACATAACTAAATGTAGTCATACATTTCTCTCCTAGCCCAAGCATAGTTGGATTCTGCTCTAAAGGAGGTTTCATTGATATATTTCAAGTAAGCCCAAATGTCATAAAACTGCCATACTGTGGTGTTTCTTTCATATTAATAAATGTCTCTTTATTAATGAATCGGTATCATCATATTCATAAAGAACAGTGTCCAAACAGTCTGATATCTAACACCAGCCAACACGTGTTTAGCGGTAAGGACGACAAAAAGGTTATTATTAGTTGAAATTTGCAATATATGCTTAGCTCAATTTGATAAACACTGTGATTGTGAGTCATAAATGGGGAGTTCAAGACTAGACTGCTATACCACATAGAATCTAAAGAGTAGCATCCTAAAACAAATATTTTAATTACTTCACATTTTAAAACAATTTGAGGGAATATGAATAGAATTGAGCCTAGGAATAAGAACATATCTTTGCTTACAAAGAAGAGGCTGCAATGGTTTGCGAATAGAAATACATGTATAGACCAAATTGATAATCGCTGAGGCTAGAAATTCAAAGAGAGATGTTCAAGACCAGGTCGATACACTAGGAAATAATGAACCAATATATTTGTACAACGACTTTTTTATCAGATACAATACAAAAGTAATACTGTGTTAATTCTTTTCTTTTTCATATTGCTCATTCTTCCTATACTTTAAAATGAAAAGAATTAGAGGGATTGTGAAGAAATTTAGACAAAGGAAGATATCATATCTTTAATTTCTATTCTAGATCTGCTTCCGAGTTACCCCACGTGGCTTTGAAAGTTTGGTGGGCTAATGAATAGGGTATAAGTAGTGGTGGCAAAATGGTGTGTGGTTTACTAACTGCGACCATGTAGGCCAGAACATGAAATTTAGATTACATGTTCTCCTGGTGAGTTAATGAGCGTTAGTGATGCTCATTTCATTTTTAAGAAAGAGACTATGATGCCTCAGTACCTGACAAATGGTACCTATTCCGCTTTATTCTTATAACTGATACCAATGGGGGGAGGGGATGATAATTATGCAAGGATACATTTGATAATAGTAAGAAGGACAGAGTCTTAAAGTACTGGCATGCACTGGTGAGTGTTTGTGAATAAAAACATTTATAGAGGAATGATAATGATGTGAGGAGAGAATTCATAATATTAGAAAGGCTAGAGCCTCAAAATATCGCCATGCATTGGCGAGTGTTTGGAAACAAGAACTCTGTGATCAACATTTATGATAATTACTGGAATGGTCATTTGTAGTGAGTCATAAGTCCCCATTATTCTAGATCCCAGGAAGGAAAATTGTAGGCAGAGTTCATACTTCACTGTTGTGGGTATGTCGATTGTCGAGATCTAAAGAAAAATCCAAGGTTTACAATAGAATATTTTTGACAAAACATCTGTGAAATATCTTTTGAGATGTATAGTTTGGATGTGATTGCATACAATTTGATCAATTTTTTATGGATAATGTCATTTACACTCAGTGTAGATCATCTCCAGGGAATATTAAATCTTTCAGAAACGTATTGATTGTGAATACATTCACACATGAGGTTTATATAATACCGCTTTACTGAGAAATTTGAAAAATAATTGATTTGATGGAGAAATGTCATTATTGAAACACTTAAATCTAACTTTTTTGTCGTGTCATCCCCAGAGACATTCCCCAATAAAGACATTGAGGATTTACAATTTTTTCAGAAATATGATGCCTATTTAATATCATTTCAGGATCAAATTAAACACTGACTCTTTAATAAATATAATGAAGTTTGCAAATATATGTACTGTATCTTTAATATATATTGAAAATGTGTTTATTTGCAGATAAAATGTAATAAAATGAAATAAAAAAGATATTGGATATAAAAACTCTGAAAGAAATCGTGTTTATTCTATAATCAAGTAATTTCGGGAGAACTTTATATTTTTTATTCAAACAAGTTGATAACGGGACATTCAAAGATTATAAATTTGAAACACTATGGCCCCATTTAATTCCAATTTGAATTTAAATAAACTTGAGATCTATCATTTGAGAAACTTTTTCTCTCACTTGCATAACTATTTTGAAATATATCATGTAAAAATGATGTATTTTTGTGTTTGACAAGTTTGGATCCCTTTTTTATTTTAATTGTAATTAAATATTTGACAAACGATTTGATAAAAATGTGTTCACTTTTTACTGAAGTGAATTTATAAGAACAGGGTGTATGAATCAAGCGATGTTAGTTTTCAGAGATTAATACTTTACTCCACTTAGGGGCCGATTCCGATTTCGGCAGGAAACCCCTCCGGACGACTCTGCTCCGGAGGGCTTTCCGACCGACTCGGCTCCGTCGACTCCGAGCGAGCAAGTATGATGTCTCCGTACGACTCGGAACATGGCTCGCTCGGAGTCCCATTGCAGTCAATGGGAGCTTGTGTTCAGAATGCAAACACGGGCCCCCATTGCAAAAAGGGAGGGTGTGGACAAGCGTGCACCCTGTGGCGGGCACCCCATGGTGCCCGCCACACTGCACATGCCCGGACAGGGGGGAACCATGGGAACCCCCCTGTGACCAATTCTGAAGGCCCCGGTTGAAGGGGGGCCCGCTAAGGCCCCACAAAGTACGTCTCCGACAGCCGCTTCATGTCGGAGTTGATGACTCCAGACAGCTGTCAGAGTCGTGCATCGGAATCGACCATCAGGAAACCAATGCCATTGGGCTGTACGAGTTAGATCCGGATGACGTCGTTTTTCCGAACGATGTCTGGAAACGAGTCGGACAGCCCGAGAGCTTTGGGGGCATCGTACTTGCACATTCGGGACCTCGTCCGAATCGATCGGAAACATGGCTTCCGACTTCGATTCGGAGGGTCCAGATGCCGTTAGGAGGCCGTCCGGCCGAGATCGGAATCGGCTCCTTAGTTGAAATAGTAAATTCAGTAGAACTGTTGATGATTAGAGTACCATTTCCATTATACGTGAAAGATATATTGTTTATCTTAGGATGTTGAAAGATTAATATCAAAAAGGTTGATACTAGTATTCATGGTTGATACAGTGTGTTCATTTATATGTCTTTATATTGGTGAATAACAAATTATTTAAGAACTCTAAGAGATGTTTTTATGATGTTTACTGTCTTGACAAAGAGAGTTACCTCGAAATATGTTTTGTCTGGTGTAGAAAATTGGCTTACTGGTTGAGGGAGTGAAGACCTACTCAAGCAGCATCCATAATTCCTGTCAAGGTGAAGTCACAAGCAGCCCTATATTGACCCATGCTTAACCCTCTAGTAGCTTGGCACAAGCAGTCAGGCTTAACTTAGAGTAAAACATTTATGCATCACACAAACAGTAATAAAGGGAAAAAAACAACACAAGAAAAATTCCACAGTGTAGGATCTTGACCTTTTTGCAGAGTCACCCACAAACTTTTTGCCTTCTTCCTCCTATTTTTGCTGAATTCATTGTGTTGCCCTCAGGATTCTATGCACTTTACCACTGGTAACCAGTTCTAAAGTGCTTGTGCTCTCTGCTCTACACATGGTAGAATAGGCTTGTACCCAATTGGCCCATTTAATTTACTTAAAAGTGCTTAGTAAAGTGGCACTACATGTGCCTAGGGCCTGTTAATTAAACACTACTAAAGGGTCTGTAGCATTGATTGTGCCACCCACTCAAGTAGCCCTTTAAGTATGTCTCTGACCTGCCGCTGCAGAGCCTGTGTGTGCAGTTTAAACTGCCATTTGGACTGGCAAAAAAACATTTTGCTATGCCCAAACCTTCATTTTGAATACATATAAGTCACCTATAGGGTTGGCCCTGGACAGCTGAGAGTGCAGAGTGCAATGCATTTAAAAAGTAGGACATGCACTTTTATGTTTTACATGTCCTGGTAGTGAAAGACTCTTAAATGTGTTTTTTCACTAACGCAAAGCCTGTTCCCCCACAGGATGACAATGGAGTTGCCTTATTACATTTTATAAGTGAAATTTCCAAATGGTGAAGTCAGATTTTCAATTGCAATTCTAAAAATGTCAATTTTAGAAAGTTGGCATTTTCTTGCCTTAGCCATTTGGTGCCTGTAGCCTGTCTCTGGTCACATGGCTGGGTGTAGCTTACAGTCTTTGTGATTTCCTCCCAGACACAATAGGGAGATTAGGTGTGATTGAATGGGCCATCTGCTGGCAGGATGGGGGCCAGAGCTGAGCACCGCCCACTTGCAACTGAAAAGCCTGAGCTCTGCCTTCACACAAAAGGCCTAACACCCTCAAATTGTCACTACAACTAACTTGGAGCCAGGGCAGGAATGGCAGGGAAGTCCCTACACTTAAAAACCACTGTCTACAAGCTTCTCCTTCAGTACACATCTGGACCTGTAGATACTCTGCCAGGAAGAGGGACTGCTGTGCTGCTACCAGGACTGCTGCTCTAAAGGAACTGCTGCCCTGCTGTGATGACCTGCTGTCCTCAAAGGGATAGTCTGCTGGCATCTTCATCTGACCGGAAGGACAAAGAAGGCACCTCAACAGCCCCTGGACTCATCTTCAGTGTGTTTCTGACCCTAAGTGGTGCCTCTCAGCTCCTGGACCCTTGGTGTGGCTCACAAGCTCTTGAAATCAAGCCTTTGGCCTCTTCACAGCTGTGGACAGGCCTGTTCACACTGGAGCCATGCCATTTGCACTGAAGTTCAGTGTGAGCCGCCGCTAGCTCATCTTGTCACGAAACAAGCATCAATGCCTTTGGAGGACAACCACTGTGAAGCTCCAGCCCTACCTTTGGCGATGCCAGACCTACTACTTGCATCAGGCTGACCACTGCCTGTGATCTGCTACCTGTGACCCTCTCCAACCCAAACAGGACTTTGGGGACAAGCACGACCACATAGGCATGGTTATCACTTTACGCTTTTGCGCGCTATATTGCAGTTTATTCTTAACTCTGGTTCTACTGATTGGATTTTTTGTCATTTTGGTCTTGTTTCATTTATTAAATTAAGCTCTATTTTTCTACCCCGTTGAGAGATCTTTTTGCATGATGTTTTCACTGTTTTAAGTGTTGCAAAAACAATTTATACACTGCCTCTAAGTTAAGCCTGACAGCTCTGTGCCAAGGTACCAGGTTGTGCGCACTGGTTAATTTGGGGTTTGCTTGTGCCTTATTCTGACTAGGATTGTGGATACTGCTTGAGCCGGGCTCACACCACAGTCAACCAGGAACCTGATTTCTAACACACACAATTTAGAAAAATATAGCAAAATTGAATAAATTACTAGAGGATAAAGCAACAAAAATCCAATCAGTTGAACCGGAGAAATGCAATTTTAAAGATTTAAGTAGAAATAGCTCTTAAAAACACAAAAAGGCAACTGTGGTTGTCTGGTCTTGCTAGACTGGGACAAAGCCACAAGTTAAGGCAGAGTACAATGGTGAGTGGGCGGGATGCAAAGGCCAAGTTAGGCCGGTTGAACATAGTGCCTTAAATCCTGGATTGCGGAGCATTGCAAGATCTCGCATCCAGGATGAGTTGTGCAGCAGTGGTTTTGAGGCGTTATGGGGCTACAATGGAGATTCCTGCCTCATTGTCAAGGATGCCGCTAATGAGGGGTGTTAGACCTGTCATCCTTAGGTTGGTCTTACCCCAACTTTTTGCTGTATCTTTATGCTATCCTTAGGACTCTGAGCATTTTACCACTGCTAACCAGTGCTAAAGTGCCAATGCTTCTCCCTCAAACATGGTGACATTAATCTATACCTGCTTGGCATATTTAGTTTACTTATAAGTCCCTTGTAAAGTGGTATACCATATACCCAGGGCCTGTAATCTAAATTGCTAAATCTAAAATGCTGCTAGTGGGCCTGCAGCACTAATTGTGCCAACCCACACAAGTAGCCTTTCAAACCTGTCTCAGGCCTGCCATTGCAAGGCCTGGTGTACAGTTTACTGCCACTTCGACTTTTAAAACCATGTGCCAAGCCTTAAACTCCCTTTTATTACACACATAGGTCATCCCTAAGGTAGGCCCTAGGTAGCATTATAGGCAGGGTGCTTTGTAACTAAAAAGTAGATCATTTACGTTTAAGTTGTACATGTCCTGGTAGAGACAAACTTCTAAATTTGTTTTTCACTACTGTGAGGCCTACTCTTCTCATAGGCTAGCATTGGGAATTCCTTAAAATACTTTTAAGCTGAAATTCCTGATTAATATGAGTAGCTAAATCATGTTTCATATCTTTGGAAAGTAATGAGACATCTTCTTAAGTGGTAAAGTTGGATTTGACATTTCTATTTTAGAAATGCCACTTTTAGAAAGTGGACATTTCTCTGCTCTTAACTTTGCTCTGTGTGCCTGCAGCCTGTCTCCAATACACGTTTGGGCTGAGTGACAGCTACACTTTTTGCACTCCCTCTAGACAGCCACAAACACAGGAAGATTAGGCTCATCTGCATTCTGAGAACTCATCTGCATTCATCTGAATTCTGATAGGTCTTACTGGATAGGGAAGAATGGGAAGGGCTAACACTTACACTTCAATAGGTAATGTTCTGTCCACACACAGAGCACTGCTTTACTGCCTACAGATAGCCTGCCAGACAGGACTGGGTTGGAAGGCCACCGTTCCACGCATCTGCAAGACTAGAATGGGAGGAAAGTCCTTCTCCTACCTCTCAGCCAAAGCCTAGAACACACTCCCACTCTACATCTGGCAATCCCCCACACTGGCCCAGTTCAGGAAGGATCTCAAGACCTGGCTTTTTGGATGACCCCAGCACTCAAGGATTCGTCCCCTTACCCACCTGCACCTTGAGTTCCTCAATGGTAAGTAGTTGCGCTTTACCTACGCCTGATTGATTGATTTATTGATTGTTGAAGGGATCTTTGTGCACTTTAGAGAGTTCCTTTGTAGTCATGCCCTACATCAAAAAGCACTTTTGGGTATAAGTACTGGGGCTCTGACCCTATCAAATCAGTACACTACTGGACCTGGGAAGAACTCTGCTGGAATAAAGACTGCTGTGCTATAAGGATTATCACTTTGCCTTCGGTGACTGTTCTGAGGAATTGCTTCTCTGCTTTACTGAGCTGCCTACTGCTTGTTTATCTCTGCCTTGCTGAGGACAAGGACTGGACCTATGTTACTTAAACCCAGAGTGACTCCATGGGCTTGCTGACTTGCCTCCTTTTTCTGAAGTCTCAGGGACACAAAAGACTTCCTGCAATCCTGCTGGTGCTTTTGGACTCTGCCATGTGTGAGTCCTACCCTTACGTGAGTTGCCGCCTCCAGTCCTGGGCCTCAAAAGTGGGTTCTGCAGCTGTCTTGCTACAAAACAGATGCATTGTCACCACTCCACTGGTCGTAACCGACGCATCACGCTTCAACATCGACACAGTTGCTGTTCAGCAACAGCGGTTTCACAGCCTGCATGGCCCGACGATGACGCTCTGCATGGCTCAACGACGACGCAGTGCCTTTATCTCTAGGGAGCTCGATGACAACGCAGGAACCCACTGCATGAATCTGAACCAATGCATCATACTCTCAACTTCGGCGCTTGCTCCATTCAAGGCCCTTTTTCAGCGGGACCTGCGCGAGCCTCGTAGTTGACCTGCCCTCCATCTTAGTCGGCCTGAACTTTGGATTTGTACCAGTCCCTGGAGACCTCAAGTAGCCTTTTACCGCTTGTGACTTGTAAGCACTATTTTGCATTTATTCTTTAAAAAATCATATCTTGACTTCTACTAATTGGATTTTTGTCTTTTTGGTCTTGTTTTACTCAGATAAATATGTTGTATTTTTCTAAACCTGTGTGGAGTCTTTTTGTTGTGTTTTCATTGTGTTAGTGTGTGTGTGACACTAATACTTTACACATTGCCTCTTAAATTAAGCCTAACTGCTCTATGCCAGAGTACCAGAGGGTGAGCACAGGTTAATTTAAAGTGTGTATCTAGCTTTCTCTGACTAGGATTGTGGTCCCTACTTGGACAGGGTACAAACCTCTGCCAACTAGAGACCCAATTTCTAACAAGATGCTTGCAATGTGAAGTACGGCGTTGAGGATTCATCGCGCAGTGACAGTTCCAAAGAAGCCCCAGAACTGTGATGCTTAGTCCTGCGTCATTGTCAAGGATACAATAGATGAGGAACTTGTGATGTGAATGCTTGCTTTGAGAATTTGTCACGCAGAGGTCATTCCAAGGAAGTTGTGGTCTGTAATGCAAAGTCCTGCCTCAGGGATGCATTATGCAGCGGTGGTTCTGAAGTGTCTGAGAGCAGGTGCATTGCACTGCATCAATTCTGCTCACTGGATCACAGCTGGGCTGGCCTACTTCCAAGAGGCCAGGACTGGGGTGGCACCACTTGAGGGGTAAGACTCACAGCAAACTGAGTCAAGGCACTGGGTTCAAGTTGGTTGGATACATTTCTGTCCCTGAGGCTCTTATCAGGAGGCCAGCCAACTAGCCCCTGGGCTAAAGATGCAGGTCCAGTCCTTTTCACTCAGCCAGTAGGCTAGCAGGGTACCAAAGTAGCAGTCCTTCTTGCAGAGCAGCACAGCAGTACTTCTGATTCTTCCACAGTGCCAGAGGTGTACTGAAGAGTTGGGTCAGAGGGTCCCTTATTTATACCTGATGCCCTTTTTTAAGTAGGAGAAGGTTCTGGAGATTTCCACCCCCAGAGGTGCTTGACATTTCTTGCCCCCCTGCCCTAGCCCCAGCTTGTTTGGGGTCACAAAAGACTAGTGTCAAACCCTTTGTGAGTGTGCTGAGGCAGAGGCTTTGTAATGTGCAAATGTGCTAGGTGACTGCTCCTCTCCCTCATCAAGTCGGACATGGCCCATCCTGCCAACACTTTTTCCCCTTTGTCTCACTTTCCGGGAGTAATACAAAAAGATAAACTGCCAGCTACACCAATCTTGTGACCCAGAAAACAGGCTGCAGGCACCAAATGGTTAGGACAAGAAAATGGCAACTTTCTAATAGTGGCATTTTCAGAATTGTGACCCCAAATCTGACAGTATTATTAAAAAGGGTTTTAAATTACAGTTCTTTAGACACCAAACTCAACACTCCTACCTCCTCTAATTGAAAGTTATCACATATTGAATGTAATACGTTAACCCAATATTATCCTATGGGAGAGGCAGATCTTGCAGTAATAAAAAACAAATGTGTTTTTCACTACTAGGACACGTAAAAATTAAAAGTGCTTGTTCAACTTTTTAAATACACTGCACCCTGCCTAATGTCCATTTAGGGCCTCTTTTAGGAGTGCCTTATATGCATTAAAAAGGGAGGTCTAAGCCTGGCAAAAGGAATATTTTGCCAGGTTGGAATGGCAGTTTAACCTGCACCCACAGGCTGCAAAGGCAGGCCTGAGACACATTTAAAAGGCAACGTAAGTAGGTTGCACTATCAGTGCTGCAGGCCCGCTAGTAGCATTTAATTCACAGGACCTGAGTAGAGGTAGTACTACTTTTTCCAAGGACTTACAAGTAAATTTAATGTGGCAATTGGGTGTAAAACATTTCTGTATTTTTAAAGGAGAGAGCAAAGGCACTTTAGCACTGGTTAGCAGTAGTACAGTGCGCAGAGTCCTAAAAGCCAACCAACACAGGTTCAGAAAACAGGAGGTTGAAGGCAAAATGTTTGCGCACGACCCTGCAGAAAGGGCTAAGTCCAAAAGCTGGAGTTGGATATAAGGCTGTTTGGATACTGTACTTTATGGATATGAAACCGATTCATTAATAAATGAAGATTTACAGATTTGAAAGAAACATTGGAGCATGGCAATTAGTGATATTTGGACTTACTTTGAATATATCAATAAGTCCTCCTTTAGGGAAAAATCGATATCACAATGCACCATTTTGGTAGGTGTTGGAGACAAGGGCCTTAAATGTGATACAGCATCTCTGAGTAAATTCAGTACCTGAAGTTCACATACTAGCAGGAGTGAAAGCAGAACTGGTTTTGCTAGTATCACAATCAAGATCATGTATTCTCTGATGCAAGGGGTAAAGCTTATTTAGTAAGTGAAGCAGAAAGCCACAAGATGTCTAGTGCAATCATGAAATATTTTTCAAAATATTATGTTTTCAATTTATGTCCAGTGACAATGCATGTAGAGTCAGATTTGTTAAATGTTTTCAGGAGATTTAGGGGATTCTTTTATTTGTGAAAATTATTTATATATTGTATTGGGTTGAGGGTCATTTATTAAAGGGTAGGGTGCTGGGTGCATACCTCAGCCAATCAGGAATCCCATTTCTAACAGAATCTATCAGCTTACTAAAGGTATATATATATTATTTTTGCTATAAGATGCTCCTACCTTTTATGTGCACTCACTGGTTCTTACAAATGTATCATTTTATCATTTCCACTTTTAAGCAAACACATATATGTTTACATTGCCTTTGATGAGTAAATGATATATCCACCTCTCTTTGCCCTAAAAAAGTTTTTTATTTTCCAAACCTTGTAGGACCACTGTAACCTATATTATTCTGCAATTATGAATGCAGGCCCTGCCTGTATCTTTTTGCCTGTCATGCAGTTATGTGGATGCAATAAGCCTGCTTCTTGCATAATGCTACTGTGACACTATCTTTTTTTTAAAGTTTTATATAGCACAAACTTGGTCCAAAGACATCAGAGGAATTTACATGACCACCAAATTACATTACACATGGTCAGATTTTTTTTAGGGGCAAAGAGGCCAAGTGATTTGTCTAGGAACTGCTAAATGTTGAACTGATGATAGGACTCAAACCAGGTTCCATTATTCCAAAGTCGTCATCTTCTCCTCTATCTTATGGACGGTGTCAAAATTGGGCCTGAGACGATTTTCAGTAGATGTACAAAGGAGCTATTTAATTTATGAATTGTATTTTTCAGGGTGGCAGGTTGCACTTTTGGACCCCTTGTTCAGCAAGCCAGACCCACAGAGATTTGCAGCTTTTGGATCGTTTGATTTTGGTGCCGTCTAGTTGTCAGCAGCCTTTTTGGAAATGATATGCCCGAACATGATGATTTTGGTTTTCTTTGTGTTTATATGAGGTTACTGATACTGCAATAAACATTTAGAGTATTCAAAGCATATTGTAGGCTTTCCAGTGTTTGATCAGTATAACCGTATTGTTAGCGTATTGTAAAATGTTGTCTTGCCAGTTGCAGTGGCAATCCAACTGTAGTTACCAAAGTCATATAAATATCAACTGGACATAAAATAAACAAGAGGGGGGGCTAGAATTCAACCTTGCTTTAGGCCCCTGTTGGTGAAGATTTTCTGTGGTATGGTCCCTTGCGCAGTTAACTTCACTTTAACCCAAGAGTCAGTATACAGGCTTATAAATGTTCTTAGCAGAGAGGGCTTGCTGCCCCATCATGTTAGTTTGTCCCATGGCCACCCTCTTTCAATGTTGCCAAACATGGTTGCAAAGTCAATTAAGGCTGTGTTAAGAGAGCGACTCTTTGCTGTCATTGCTTTGTCTATTAAGATTGCCAGATTTAGATGGTTATCTTCTATACTGCAACCGTTTGGAAAGCTGGGTTGAGTAAGGGAAAAGATTTTTGGTGGGTGCCCACTGTTCCAGCTCTTCACTTAAAAAATGTGTGAAGCATGTTCCCTTGATGTCCAATAATGTAATTAAGTGATAATTTTCAGGAGCATTGGATAGTCCCTTTGTAAGAATGGGTAGCAATAGAAAGGGTTTGACTTGGCTTTTTCAGCGGGTTTATCCCCTAGACATTTTTGCTTTTTGGCCTCCTGTTTTTGACCTTGTTTTTGTTGGTTTTAGGACTCCGGGCACTTTACCACTGCTAATCAGTGCTAAAGTGTATATACTCTCTGTTAGAAATGGGGGTCTCTAGTTGGCAGAGGTAGGTACCTTTGTCCAAATAGGGACCCTTGCTTCTAGTCAGGGTAAGGGGGACACACACATTAGATGAGCAGACAGGCTTATCCCCAAAGGCAATGTGTAAAGTATTTGTACCAACACACACAGTAACACAGTGAAAACACCACAAAAGGACACCACACCAGGTTAGAAAAATAAAATATCTTTATCTAAACTAAACAAGACCAAAACGACAAAAATCCAACATACACAGTTAAAAAATGACTTTCAAAAAGGTTTCAAGAACTTGTACCATAGAAAACAATGGATGTTTGACTTTTCACCAAAGTACCTGTAGATGCGTCAAAGTTCCAAAAGCCAAACAGCCGCAGAGTCGCCTCGCCTTGGGGAGGCTATGCGACAGTCCCGCTGCACGCAGAGGAAGGGTTGTGTCGAATCCGGTCTGTATTGGGAGTGATGCATCAATTCTTCGTGACGGTTCCGGTCCGCAGGTGATGCGTCGGACGAACTTGCCGCACAGGTACGATGCGTGGAAATCCGGAATGTGTCGGCGATCGGTGCGGCGGCGTCGAGCGGCACCTCGCTGGTCCTCTTCAACCGCGATCCCTCAATGCGTCGATTCTTGTAGTCCTTTGAGTTCCTTCTTTCTTCCAGCTCCCAAACAGCAGCAACAACCTCCAGAGGCCCAAAACTGGCACAGGCACCTCGTGGCAGACTAGACCTCACAGCAGCAGAGTTCAGGGGAGCTAGGGGTGAATTCTTTGTGTCCCTGAGACTTCAGAACAGGAGGCCAGCTCACTTCAGGCCCTTGGAGATCTCCTTCAAGCAGGGGACACAGCACACAGCAAAGTCCTTCTCCTTTCCTTGCCAGAAACAGCAACTGCAGGCCAACCCCAGACACACAGCAAGGGCAGTCCTTCTCCTCAGTCTCTCCAGCTCTTCTCCTTGGCAAAGGTTCCTCTTGAACTCCAGGAATGATCTAAAGTTCAGGGGTTTTAGGTCTATTACTTATACCCCAAATGTCTTTGTTCTTTTGTGCAGGGGGCTCTGAGCCCAGTTCAAACCAGTTCTGGGGGCACTCTGCAAGTGCACAACAACATCCATTGTCAGTGTGAGCCTTGGCTTCAAACACACCACAGGGGGCGGAGCCAGCATTGTGGAAGGCAGGCACAGCCCTATTCAGGTACAGGTGCTACTCCTCCCACCACTCCAAATGCAGATCAGGCCCTTTCAGCCTAGTGCTGACTCATCCAGACTCCTGGAGCCACTGCGCCTCCCCAGCCCCTGTCACGCCAAAGCCAGACAGTCAATCCACAAAACAGGCAGAGGCACACAGGATGGTTGAACAAGAAAATAGCCACTTTCTAAAAATTTATTTTCAAACACACAATTTAAAAACCATCTTTACTAAAAGATGTGTTATTAAATCCTGAGTTCAGGGATACCAAACTCCATTTTTATATCTTATCCCTATGGGAAGATATGCTTGTAAAATGTTACAAAGCATTCCCCATTCTGTCCTATGGGGCAAGATAGCCTTTCAATAGTGAAAAACGAAATTGGTAGTATTTCACTATCAGGACATGTTACACACACCAGTACATGTCCTACCTTTCACATACAATGCACCCTGCCCAGGGGGTACCTTGGGCCTAGCATAGGGGAGTCCAATGTTTAAGAGAAGGGAAGGGTAGGGCCTGGCAAGTGGGTGCACTTGCCAAGTCGACATGGCAGTTAACAAACTGTGCACAGGCACCGCGGTGGCAGGCCTGAGACATCTTTTCAGGGCTACTCATGTGGGTGGCACAATCAGTGCTGCAAGCCCACTAGTAGCATTTGATTTACCAGCCCTGGCACACTCAGTGCACTTTACTAGGGACCTACTGGTAAATCAAATATGCCAATCATGGATAACCAATCACAATAACAATTTACACAGAGAGCATATGCACTTTAGCACTGATCAGCAGTGGTAAAGTGCCCAGAGTCCTATAGCCAACAAACACAGGTCAGGAAAAAATAGGAGGAAGAAGCAAAAAGTTTGGGGATAACCCTGCAAAAATGGCCATTTTCAACACTCTCCATGTAAATTGTGTTTATGGATTGGTGTTTCCATGATTGGCTTATTTGATTTACTATGAAGTCGACAAGTACAGTGCACTGTATGTGTTCAGGGCCTGTACATCAAATGCTGCTAGTGGTCCTGCAGCACTGATTGTGCCACCCACACAGGCAGCCTTTCAAAGGTGTCTCAAACCTGCCACTGTAGCGTCTGCACCCAGTTTTTACTGCCATGTCGACCTGACAAGTGCCTCCACTTGCCAGGCCCTAACCCTCACTTTTCCTACATGTAAGACACACCTCAGGTAGGTCCAAGGTACCCCTATGGGCAGGGTACAGTGTGGGGGAAAGGTAGGACATGTACTTGTGTTTGTGACATGACATGATAGTGAAATACTGAGCATTTCATTTTTCACTATTGAAAGGCTATCTGTCCCATAGAGTAACATGGGAGTTGATTTGTAACATCTTACAAGTATAACTTTCCACTAGGACAAAATAGAGAAATTGAGTTTATGCTCTCTAAACTCAGAATTTAATAACACATCTTTTAGTAAAGATGTTTTTTAAATTGTGTGTTTGAAAATGCCACTTTTAGAAAGTGGGTATTTTCTTGCTTAGCCATCCTATGTGCCTCTGCTGGGTTGTGTATTGACTGTCGGTTTTGGTGTGAGAGGAGCTGGGGATGTGCATTCACTGTAGACAGCCACTGGGGGGGTTGTGGTGTGTCCTGCCTTTCCTGGATGACTCAGAGCTGAGCTGAATAGACCTGGGCTGCATTTAGAGTAGTGGGAGGAGTTTTTCTTGCACCCACCTGAATAGGCCCTGTCTCCTGTGCACAATGCTGTCTCCACCTCCTGTCAAGAAACTGGACCAGAGAGGACAGAACTGGGTTGGACTGAGCTGAGAGACTTTCTGCCACAAGAGAACAAATGAAAATGTAGTATAAATATTGGGGCTCAGACCCCAGAACTTTAGAATACTTCTGGACTCAAGAGGAACCTCTGCCAAGGAGAAGAGCTGGAGAAGCTGAAAGAGGAGTACTGCCCCATTGCTGTGTGGATGTTTTGCTGAGTTGGCCTGTAGTGGCTGCTTCTGCCAAGGAGAGAACAAAGAACTGGACGTTGCTGTGTATCCTGCTTGTGAAGCTTCTCCAAGGGCTTGAGTGAGCTTGCCTCCTGTTCTGAAGTCTCAGGGACACAAAGACTTCATGTCCTCTCTACTCCTGCACCTGGGACTGCTGTTTCAGCTACTACAGAGGGAAAAAGCAACACCGACACCGGCGAGTGACACCGCAACCTGCAACGAAGTCATGGGCACCGCTCATGAAGAGCACGACGCACTGCCCCAACTTACACTGCAGCCTCGATGTCTTCCGACACCGCACCGCATCAACTCTGATGCCATCACCGAGGCTGCTGCCTGCACCGAAACCGAGGGCACTGCTCGTGACACTCACAACGCACTGCCCCGACTTGCACTCCAGCCCTAACCTCATCATCGTGGAGCCGTTATCTGACGCCTTGCCGCCATAACGACGTTACCTCCCTGACAACAGTAAGGAACCGATGCCTCACCTTCCCAGCAACAGTAAGGAACCAACACCTCACCTCCCCTGCATCTCAGTAAAGAACCAATGCCTCACCTCACCTGTGGTCGTAAGGAACCATTGCTTCACTTTACCTGTGGTTGTAAGGAACCGACAACGCCTGGCTCCAATGACACATCACCTCCCCGACACTGTGCACTGTCTTTGTTTTCATCGTTTGCCAAGGTACGGTTCTTGGGATCCATGCAACTCTGTGCCCGGCCTGCGCAAGGCACGGTCAGAGCCGTACTTTGGGATTTTCATCTGTCAGGACATCGCAATATCCCCAGGTGGAGCTATTGGTTGCTACAACCTTTTTTTGGGGAATAACCTATTTTAGATAAAATCGTGACATATGTATGGTGGATTTTTGTTGTTTGGTCATGTTTGGTTTAAATAAAGATTGCCTATTTTTCTAAACTAGTGTATTGTCCATTTGTAGTGTTTTCACTTTTTTTAATGTATGTGTGCAGAAATGCTTTACACAATGCCTCTGAGATAAGCCTGCTTGCTCGTGCCAAGCTACCAAGAGGGTGAGCAGGGGTTGTCTCAGGGCGTAGCTCCCTTACCCTGACTAGAAGCAGTGGCCCCTACAAAGGTGCAAACCATTGCGAACTCGAGACCCCTATTTCTAACAGAGAGCCTTTCCAGCTTTCCAGTATTAAAGATGAGTAAATGCAGGTTTTTGGAGAGGGAGCTAGGTGTTTACATGTAGTGGTTGATTTACTTTAAACACAGAAGCTGGAAATCTATTAGGGCCAAAGGAGCCATTGCTACAGCTGGACTTTTCCATTTATTGTTAGCGATTGCTCCAATTTGTGGGAGACCTTTGATTCGGTGGAGTTTAATTCTCTTCCAAGCATGCTCCTTAGTGTTCATTTTTTCACAAATAGCTTCTTTATGTGAAGCGATAAGGAAGAACATTTTTAGTGTCTGCGGTCTCATTTTTCACCAAAATCTGATTTACCAAATTCCAGAAATTTTTGGGTATCTTTTGATTTAGCAGTTTCATGCAGTTTAACCCACTTTTTTTTCCTCCCTGGTTCATCTATCTTCCCAGAGTTTTATCCTGTAAAGTGATTTTATCGTTTGTAGTCCCTTTTTTCCCAGCATAAGCATTTTTCAATTCCAAAGATCTTATTACTTTGTTCGTCTTGTTTTTGAGATCCCTAGCTTCTTTTGTTCGGAGATGTGATTTATTAATGTGATGAGTCATTTGGGAGATTGAAGCAAAGTTACTTCGTTTAACACTTTTGTGCGAGTTGGTGCCATGACTGTGCTTTGGCTGTAGGATAATTTCCTTCATTTGTGTCTACCTCCAAGATGAAATGCAGCAGATTACTCAAGTTCTCGACAGTGCTACGTCATGTGGATGCTCCTCTATGAGTAGAGCCTCTTAGCATCATGAATGATAGGGCACGTGCTGGAATTACCCTTAGGGCCCTATTACGAGGCTGCCGGTCTGAGGATCACCAGACTTGTGGTGGCGTGGAGGATCCAGCCACCGCTGCACCGGCGGTCTGACTGCCTGATTACGACTCGGGCAGTCAGACAGCCCAGGTACTGCCGGCTCGTTCCCTGGCATAAGAGCGCCAGTCAGAGGCTGCAATATGTGTGGCGGGACCACCACGGTCCCGCCAAGCATATTTCGAGGGTCCTCTCTGCTAGAGTTTTCATGGCGGTAGAATCGCCATGAAAACCCTCGCAGAGAGGAAACAAAGGGGGCCCTACAGGGCCCCCCTGTGCCTCAACCCCATGTGCATGCACACAGGGGGCATAACATGTGTCCCCCCCTATGTGAATGCCATGCAGGAACCTTGTAGTGTGGTCCCATTGCGGTGCCTTTTTCAATGGCACCGACGCCTTTAAAAGAGGCACCACCATCGGACCGCCATGCCGCCTGCCTGCCAGACTACTAACAAGTCGTAATCTGGCAGGTGGGCGATGCGACCTTTGGTGGAGTGATGGGGTGGTGGTTTGCACCACCGCTCCGCCAAAAACTCGTAATAGGACCCTAAGTATCTTTTGGCTACTGTAGCATTGTCGCAATGCCATTGTGACCGGGGTTACCCTGCATCCATTGGCCTTCGTTCTTTCTTGGAAACAGAATTTTGTTGAATGATATGCTGATTGTTGTTTAGGTGCTCAAGGATCGGGTCTTCTTGTCGATTCCTTGTATCTCCTGGAGAGGGTTTTTTACCTTCTTTTGTGTCCTCCATTGTGGTTTTCCTGTCTTGGGATGGTCAATTATGACTTTTTGTTTTGCCAAATATAGAGAACACTCTGAAGTTTGTGTGTAAAATCCATCCCTGGTGCCACAGTAAGTAGTTTATATTCTTGCTCAATTTCTTCAGTCGTTTTTATTTGATAACTATTCGAACTAGGGGTCCAGTAGGCAGCAATTTAAAGTCTGCTCACTATCTGCTTTTGTTGGAAGCGGAGCTTGTGGTCGCCATCTTTCAGTGGCATCTAAAGTTTGCACTAAAACTCGGTACGGCAAAAGAGTTTATCTGACACCTAGAATTTCAATGGTAAGAGATCATCGACCAACCGATAATTCTATAATAATAATAATTCCAGTAGCGGCTCGCACAGGTAAGAGCGGTGAGGCGGTGGGGTGGGGGGTGGTGGAAGTCGACAGATGATAGGATAAGTAATATCAAATAAATAAAGAAAGAAAACCACTTACCTTGCGCTCACCGCATCGCCGAGTCGACGATGCGGCGAGTGCAAGTGGTTTCCTTTTATTTATTTTATTTATTTATTTATAAGGTTTTATATAGCACGAACGTGACCCACGAGGGTATCAGAGCGCTTTACAGTATATAGTTATAAAGACATAAGAAATGAGGTAGTATACACACATTTGATATTCGTCATTACTTACAAAAGAGGCAAAAAGTATAAGATAACGTAGGTATAAGATAACATAGGTGACCAGTGGACGACACATGATGATCCCAGAGGGCAACAGCATATTACAATCTATACAGTTATTGAGCCTTAGGTCAGTATTGTGGAAATAAACAAACATATAATGTTCTCTTTCAATCCACACGAGGTAGCCTGTGATCTGAGGATCGTATCGGTGACTCGATGCCAGCATAGGATCGAGTCTTAGGATGTGAATTTGTTCATTAGGAGTATTTTTACCTCTTTTTTTAAGGCGGTTGTTGGACTTGGCCCTTTTGCAGGGTCATCCCTGAACTTTTTGCCTTCCTCCTATATTTTCTCTGACCTGTTTTTGTTGGTTTTATGATCTCTGGGCACTTTACCACTGCTGATCAGTGCTAAAGTGCATATGCTCTCCCCATGATAAATTGTGTTATGGATTAGTGACTCCATGATTGGATGATTGGTTTACTTGTCAGTCCCTAGTACAGCACTGCGTGTGCCCAGGGCTTGTAAATCCAATGCTGCTGGTGGGCTTGCAGCACTGGTTGTGCCACCCACAGAAGCAGCTTGTAAATGTGTCTCAGGCCTGCCATTGCAGAGCCTGTGTGCAGTCTGTGACTGCCATATCGACTTGGCAAGTGCACCCACTTGCCAGTCCCTAAACCTTCCCTTATCTTCATATCAGACACCCCTAAGGTAGGCCCAAGGGCAGGGTGCATTGTAGGTATAAGGTAGGACATGCCCTGGTGTGTGTGGCATGTCCTAATAGTGAATTACAGCCATTTTCGTTTTTCACTATTGCAAGGCTACCTGTTCTCCATAGGCCAGAATGGGCAGTTTTGATTATTACACCTTATAATCCTAACTGACCCAGAGAACATGGTAGAAAAACGAATTTAGTATGCCTGAACTCAGAATGATAAAATACATCTTTTAGTGAAGTTGGTTTTAACATTTTTTGTTTGAAAATACCACTTTTAGAAAGTAGGTATTTTCTTGCCTAAACCATCCAGCTGCCTCTGCTCAGGTTGTGTATTGTGTGTCTGGGTTTGTGAGTGACAGGGGCTGGGGGATTCCAGGAGGCAGGGTGAGTCAGCACTAGGCTGAATAGGTCTGCCTGAAGGAGGATGGGTGGGAGGAGTTGCACCTGGGTCTGAATAGGGCTGTGCCTGCCTTCCACAATGCTGGCTCCACCTCCTGCCGGGCGCCTGATGGCTCTGCCCTCACTCTCAAAGGAAAGAAGGAGTCAGAAAACAAAGTGCTCCAGGACTGACCAGAACTGGTTTTGGACTAGGCAGAGGCCTCTCTGCCTTCAGAGAACAAAGGGAAAAGGTGTATAAAAGGGGACCCAGACCCCTAGGAAATTAGATCACTTCTGGGAAATCAAGAAACCTGTTGCCAAGGAGAAGAACCGGAGAAGCTGAAGGAGGAGTACTGCCCCTGTGCTGTTTTGCTGATTGGGGTTGGCCTGCAGTGGTTGCTTTCTGCCAAGGACAGGAGAAAAGACTTTGCTGTGCTTTGTCATCTTGAAGAAGGGAATCTCCAAGGGCTTGAACTGAGCTTGCCTCCTGCCTGAAGTCACAGGGACACAAAGACTTCACCCCTTCTGTTTGCCTGCATCTGGAACTGCTGTTTTAGCTGCTAACAGAGGGAAATTGCAACACCGACGCCGGCGAGCGACGCCGTAACCTGCACCGGGCCGTGGGCACCGCTCGTGAAGAGCACGACGCACCGCCCGACTTGCACCGTAGGCCCGACGCCTGCCGACGCCGTGGCGACATCGACTCCGGCCGCCATCGAGGCCGCTGCCTGCACCGGAGCCGAGGACACCGCCGTGACGCTCACGACGCACCGTCCCGACTCCGCACCGCAGCCCCGACTTCACCGACGCCAGGGCTTCATCATCGCGGAGCCGATCCTCGACGTGGGTGACCCTCGAATCCATCGACGCCGCACCATCGTAAGGAACCGACGCCCGCCGCCATCCGTGACGTCACCTCCCCGACACAGTAAGGAACCGACGCTCACCTCCCTGCGCTGCAGTAAGGAACCGAGACATCACCTCCCTGGGGTCGTAAGGAACCGACGCCGCCGGCGCCAACGAAGCATCACCTCCCCGACGCCGTGCACCGTCTTTGTTTTCATCGAATTCCAGGTACTGTTCTTTGTGGGTCTGCTCGACTCCAGGCCCGACGCCGCGCACCTCGCGGTCGGCGCCGTACTTTGGGATTTCCACCGGTCACGACGTCGTGATAACTCCAAGTGGAGTTATTTGTTGCTACAAGCTTTATTTGATTGACTATCCTATTTTTGAAGATAACGTGAACTGTCTCTATCATTTTAAGTCTATTTTTGATTACAGTATTGTGGATTTTTGCTATTGGGTCTTGTGATAAGTCTATATAAAGATTACTTATTTTTACATAAACAACCTGTGTGGTGTCCATCTGTAGTGTTTTCACTGTATTACTGTATGTGGTCACAAATGCTTTACACACTGCCTCTGAGATAAGCCTGTCTGCTCGTGCCAAGCTACCAGGGGGTGAGCAGGGGTTATTTTAGGAGTGTTTCCCTTATCCTGACTAGAAGCAAGGGTCCCTATTTGGACAAAGGTGCAAACCATTGCCAACTAGAGACCCCCAGTTCTAACATTGGTGGTCAGCGGTGAGGATTTGGACTTGCATTTGTGATTCATATACAGTGATTGGTGTACACTACTAGTGAGTGCAGACCAATACGCGACCACATACATTTTGATAGGACTTTTTTTCCTTGGAACCTTTATTTTTGTTGAGAACTGCCAATTTTCACCATGAGCAAAAAGGATCCATTGCACCTGCAGATATTGAATTTGAAGAAGATAGGGTTGATACCTACACTGTGCCAGAACTCAAAGCTGTTTGCAAAAAGTTTAAAATCTCTATGAGAGGCCTCACCAGGAAGGAGGAGTTTCACAAGGCACTGAGAGCCTGGTTGGAAGCACGGAATGCCAGTGGGCAGTCCGAGGAGCCTGTGGAGGAGGCAGAGAATTTAGATGGGCAGCTTGAGGGGCCATTGGGCTTACCTGGGAGGGGAGTGCCTTCCAGGGAGGGCAGCAGTGTTTCTCAAAGGGCCTGTCTCCAGAGGAGCTGGAGGACAGGGACAAAAGCAGGATGCATGAAATGGAGATGGCCAAACTGAAACAGGGAAGCCATGATAGCCTTGAGCATAAGAAATTGGAGTTGGAAAGTAAGAGGTTGGCCATGGAAGAAAGGAAGATGCTTTTAGAGCATGAGAGAATGATGAGGGTGTTGGAGTTCAAAGCCAGGGGCTTAGGGATTCCTCCTCTGGTGGCAGCAAAATTGTATTACCTAGTGCTGAGGGAGTAGTACACACACCCAGAGATGTGGTGCCTGACTTGGAGGGGGTTAATATACACCAGGAGGTTCAAGGACATGAGGTAGTTTCAGTAGTGCGCAGTGTCCCTGAGAGGAATAGGGAAACTGACGCAGGGATTCATGGTCCTAGTAGCAGGAGGGACACTCTACTGACTCTAGATGGGAGGTGCAGGGAGAGTGGTTCCCCCATGTTTGAATTCCTGGGGTGTGAGTGTGAAGACCGCCCAGAAGAGTGTGGGTTGAGTGACAGAGACAGTCAGATACTGTCTTGCCAATCTCAGCAGAGTGGTGTGGGGTACATGTGTGAGGCACTGGATGGTGAGGTGAAGGATAACTTGGTTAACACCTGTGAGGGGTTGTGTGATCCAATTGTGGGAGAGCATATTGTAAGTCCCTGTTTTCCAGAGCTATGCCAACGCCTGTTGGAGAGTGAGTTCTCTGACCCCAGGGAGCTCACGAGGGAGGAAGACCTTTGGTGGTTTCCAGAGGGTCTGAAAAGGCATTGGGGAGTGACCCTAAGAGGAGTGGCTTCAGGTATCTTCCAGCCCAGAGTGGTGGAAGTGGTTCAGAGTAGCCCAGCTAGGTCCCGGTGTAGTGGGAGGGGTGTAGGGGCTCACGTCCTGTCTCAGTGGAGAAGGAGGGAGTGTGGGGCTGCGTGTCCCAAGGTGCCCGAAACCCAGTCTCAGAGCCTGGATGGTTCTTTAAGGGAACACCAGGTAGGGAGCCTAGGCTGTCCTGATGGGCCGCCTGTTGAGGAGGATCTCCTAGTGTCTAGAGAACCTGGAGCGTCTGTAAATGGAGCTCCAGTGTTTCTGGTATCTGGCAGTGCCGCTCCACTTGGGAGGGTGCAGAAGTCCAGAGTGAGGGGTGAGAGGGGGAGAGAGTCCCCAGTGGAAGAACCAGTGGGTCAGGGACCAGCCAGAAGGGCTGAGTCACCAGTGAATGACCATGGTGACACCACTTCTGTCCTGGGGGATCTTCGCGCTGTCAGATGGACAGGGGTCGGGAGATCTGCGCCAGGCGGACTGTCACACAACACATGAGAGCTGTGTTACCCTCTGGGGCATGCGTGCTCCCCAGGAAGTCCTGGTGCGCCAGGCAGATTATTACACAACTCTAGAGGAGTGTGTTTCCCTTGGGGGTTGGTGTACCCTCCCGGAAGTCCTGGGTTGCCAGGCACAGGTCCAGCCTAAGGGTACAGACCCTGGTTGGAGGACCAGGTTCAGGGTGTCCCCCTGACCTGGAGGAAGGGGCAGCTGCTAACAGTGCCCCTACCAGTTTGTCTTCTGGGGGCACCGCTCCAGGTGGGAGGGTGCAGGACCCCAGTAAGGGGGCGGGGAGAGGACAGCCTCACCCCTGGCCTCTGCCCAGTCTAAGGGTACAGACCCTATGCTGGGATCCCAGTTGCAGGATAGAACCCCTGAACTGGTGGGCGATCTGTGCAGGACCCCTGCCACAGGTGCCCTGACAATTCTGGAAGGGGGTACAGCTCCAGGTGGGAGGGTGCAGAGCCCCAAGGAGGAGGACCAGGTGTGGAGAGCCCACCCCAGTCTCCTGTCCAGCCGCCGGTTACAGGCCCGGGCTGGTGGGTCAGTGTCAGGATGTCATACCTGACCTGACGGTTGGGAGAGTGGACAAAGGGTGCCAGGCACCTGGGGCTACTGCCCCCGCTCTCTGACACCACAGAGGTTGGAGAGCCATGAAAGGCCTGGGGCCTGGCTCTCATCACTGACGGCTGTCAGTGGCCACTGTGGCTTGCTGTCCTGGTGGACAGAGTTGCCCCTGGGAGGGGGACAGAAGTCACACCCTGGGGTGGACTAGGCCACACATCTGTGTTGGCCATGTGGGTACTGTCTGTCGGTTGGGACACACCTGTGAGCAAGCTAAGGTTAGGTGCTGCACAGGTGGTGTCCACAGTTGAGGAGAAGGGTTCCCCATGGGTTAGCTGGGTGGGCCCTGAGAGTATGGACAGAGGGATCCAAATAGGTTCAGATTGGCGTAGAACTGGAGTATGCCCCTGCTGTTGTGGGCCAGGGTCCAGGTTCTATCGCCCAAAGCAGAGAAGCCCATCAGGGTAGTGATTGGTCTCCCTGCGTTTTGGCTGGAAGGGGGTTGTGTTGGACTTGGCCCTTTTGCAGGGTCATCCCTGAACTTTTTGCCTTCCTCCTATATTTTCTCTGACCTGTTTTTGTTGGTTTTATGATTCTGGGCACTTTACCACTGCTGATCAGTGCTAAAGTGCATATGCTCTCCCATGATAAATTGTGTTATGGATTAGTGACTCCATGATTGGATGATTGGTTTACTTGTCAGTCCCTAGTACAGCACTGCGTGTGCCCAGGGCTTGTAAATCCAATGCTGCTGGTGGGCTTGCAGCACTGGTTGTGCCACCCACAGAAGCAGCTTGTAAATGTGTCTCAGGCCTGCCATTGCAGAGCCTGTGTGCAGTCTGTGACTGCCATGTCGACTTGGCAAGTGCACCCACTTGCCAGTCCCTAAACCTTCCCTTATCTTCATATCAGACACCCCTAAGGTAGGCCCAAGGGCAGGGTGCATTGTAGGTATAAGGTAGGACATGCCCTGGTGTGTGTGGCATGTCCTAATAGTGAATTACAGCCATTTTCGTTTTTCACTATTGCAAGGCTACCTGTTCTCCATAGGCCAGAATGGGCAGTTTTGATTATTACACCTTATAATCCTAACTGACCCAGAGAACATGGTAGAAAAACGAATTTAGTATGCCTGAACTCAGAATGATAAAATACATCTTTTAGTGAAGTTGGTTTTAACATTCTTTGTTTGAAAATACCACTTTTAGAAAGTAGGTATTTTCTTGCCTAAACCATCCAGCTGCCTCTGCTCAGGTTGTGTATTGTGTGTCTGGGTTTGTGAGTGACAGGGGCTGGGGGATTCCAGGAGGCAGGGTGAGTCAGCACTAGGCTGAATAGGTCTGCCTGAAGGAGGATGGGTGGGAGGAGTTGCACCTGGGTCTGAATAGGGCTGTGCCTGCCTTCCACAATGCTGGCTCCACCTCCTGCCGGGCGCCTGATGGCTCTGCCCCTCACTCTCAAAGGAAAGAAGGAGTCAGAAAAACAAAGTGCTCCAGGACTGACCAGAACTGAGTTTTGGACTAGGCAGAGGCCTCTCTGCCTTCAGAGAACAAAGGGAAAAGGTGTATAAAAAGGGGACCCAGACCCCTAGGAAATTAGATCACTTCTGGGAAATCAAGAAACCTGTTGCCAAGGAGAAGAACCGGAGAAGCTGAAGGAGGAGTACTGCCCTGTGCTGTTTTGCTGATTGGGGTTGGCCTGCAGTGGTTGCTTTCTGCCAAGGACAGGAGAAAAGACTTTGCTGTGCTTTGTCATCTTGAAGAAGGGAATCTCCAAGGGCTTGAACTGAGCTTGCTCTCCTGCCTGAAGTCACAGGGACACAAAGACTTCACCCTTCTGTTTGCCTGCATCTGGAACTGCTGTTTTAGCTGCTAACAGAGGGAAATTGCAACACCGACGCCGGCGAGCGACGCCGTAACCTGCACCGAAGCCGTGGGCACCGCTCGTGAAGAGCACGACGCACCGCCCGACTTGCACCGTAGGCCCGACGCCTGCCGACGCCGTGCGACATCGACTCCGGGCCGCCATCGAGGCCGCTGCCTGCACCGGGAGCCGAGGACACCGCTCGTGACGCTCACGACGCACCGTCCCGACTCGCACCGCAGCCCCGACTTCACCGACGCCAGGGCTTCATCATCGCGGAGCCGATCTCGACGTGGGTGACCCTCGAATCCATCGACGCCGCACCATCGTAAGTGAACCGACGCTCGCCGCCATCCGTGACGTCACCTCCCGACACAGTAAGGAACCGACGCTCACCTCCCTGCGCTGCAGTAAGGAACCGAGACATCACCTCCCCTGGGGTCGTAAGGAACCGAGCGCCGCCGGCGCCAACGAAGCATCACCTCCCGACGCCGTGCACCGTCTTTGTTTTCATCGAATTCCAGGTACTGTTCTTTGTGGGTCTGCTCGACTCCAGGCCCGACGCCGCGCACTCGCGGTCGGCGCCGTACTTTGGGATTTCCACCGGTCACGACGTCGTGATAACTCCAAGTGGAGTTATTTGTTGCTACAAGCTTTATTTGATTGACTATCCTATTTTTGAAGATAACGTGAACTGTCTCTATCATTTTAAGTCTATTTTTGATTACAGTATTGTGGATTTTTGCTATTGGGTCTTGTGATAAGTCTATATAAAGATTACTTATTTTTACATAAACAACCTGTGTGGTGTCCATCTGTAGTGTTTTCACTGTATTACTGTATGTGGTCACAAATGCTTTACACACTGCCTCTGAGATAAGCCTGTCTGCTCGTGCCAAGCTACCAGGGGGTGAGCAGGGGTTATTTTAGGAGTGTTTCCCTTATCCTGACTAGAAGCAAGGGTCCCTATTTGGACAAAGGTGCAAACCATTGCCAACTAGAGACCCCCAGTTCTAACAGCGGTAAAGGAAGAGATTCCCCGAACCACTGGAGGTAAGGAGTTCCAAATGTTTGGAGCGATCCCTGAAAAAGCTCTGCAACCAGTTCTCTTTTTATGAAAGGATTGTGGTTTCAGAAGTAAAGAACTCACGCTTCGTAGTTGTCTGCATCCTCCGGATCGTTCTAGCTTTAGAGCTAGGTAACTGGGTGTGTTGTTATGTAGTGCTTTATGGGTCATGCAGGCAACCTTTAGTTGTATTCTTGCCTCATATGGCATCCAGTTCAGCGTTTTCAAGGTCGGAGAAATGTGGCTATTTCTTTTAGATCCTGATACCAATCTTGCTGCAGCGTTAAGTGAAGCCCTCAGCGGAGCCAGCTTGTATCTGGGGAGACCGCAGAGAGTGGTGCTTCCATAGTCTAATCTTGATAGCACTAAGGCTTGCACTGCCATTTTTAAGTCGGTCTGAGGGAGGAAGGGTTTAAGTTTCCTTAGTAAACTCATCTGGTGATTGGCTCCCTTGGTGGCATTAGTGATGTGCGACTGCATATTCAGGTGTTTGTCTATGGTGACTCCTAGGGATTTTGCGGAGTCAATGATGAGGGAGGCACAGTCAATGGCGGTTAGGTGTTTCAACCATTGCTCTATCTTTGGTGTGTGATTGGGTGGGGAGATGAGAATGAATTCAGTTTTTTTTGTATTAAGCATGAGGTGGCTGTTCGTGAGCCAACTTTGCGTGTTCTGTAGAATAGCGTTGAGGGAGATGAAGTCTTCTGGAGTGGAGATTTTCAAATACAGTTGGGTGTCGTCCGCATACAGGTGATATAGGATATTCGCTGATTTCAATGCGTTCGCCAGGGGTTCCATTAGTAGGTTGAAAAGAATAGGTGATAGGGCTGAGCCCTGGGGAACGCCTATGTCGACCACGGATGGTTGAGAGAGTGCATTCTTCATCTTGATTCTTTGTGTCCTGTTATTAAGGAAGGAGGAGAACCATTGTAACACTGTGCCCGAGAGGCCCATCCTTCCTTCCAATAGGGACAGTAGGTTGCCATGTTTAACCGTGTCAAAGGCGGAGGATAGGTCAAGCAGTATCATTAGGCAAGATTCGTTGCGGTCAAGCATTTTTAGTATGTCATCCAATATGTGTGTGAGTGCAGATTCTGTGCTGTGACCTTGACGGAAACCAGATTGGTGATTGTCTAGGAGGTTGTAGTTCTCAATATGGTTGCATAATTGTATTTGTACACATTTCTCCAGCAGTTTCGCCAAAGTGGGGATGTTAGATATAGGGCGGTAATTGTTGAGATCTGATGGGATGGCGTCGGATTTCTTTAGTATAGGCGTAACCTGCCCTATTTTAAGTCAGTCTGGTATGGAGCCTTGCCTCAGAAAGGCGTTTACAATTTTTGCCCATAATGGTAGGATGGATGTTTTTATCATTTTGAATAGGGCAGGAGGAAGGGGGTCAGAGAAGTGATTGGAGGGATTGATTGCCAGAAGAGTGTTATAGATTTTTTGTTCAGAGATTGGCGCAAAGGTGTTCCAGGAGGCATTGTTTTTTGTGACTTCCCCTGGAGAACTGAAAAGGACCTTGAGTTGTGAATAAACGTTAGCATCCTGGGCCACAGGTTGTGGGAGGGCCTTCTTAGATTGGATGTCGAGCTCGATGACCTTTATCTTTTCACGGAAGAAGTTGGCAAGCTCATCGCAAGAAGGTGTAGCCAGGTCGTTTAGATCCGTAGAGTTAGCCGTGTTGCGAGCTTGTTGCTTGACGATTTCGAAGAGTTTTTTTGGGCGGTTGATTGCTTGGTTCAGCTGGGTTCTAAAAAAGTCTGCCTTGGCCTTTAGAATCTTCCTGTTGTATGAGTTCCTCAACGTTCTAAGGTGATGTAGGTGAACGTCGGTGGGTGCTGATTTCCATTATCGTTCAGCAACTCTTAGCTTTCGTCGCTCCGAGTTCAGGGAGTCATTGAACCAAGGTTTGGAAATTTTGGCGGAAACATTTTTTTCTTGGAGGGGTGCTGTAGAATCCAAGATTTCAAGCATCGTGGAATTGTAAAAGGCTGTGAGGTCATGGACATCCTCCAAGCCCGTTGTGGGGGTCAGGGCGGAGTTGCATCGGTTTACCAGGGTGATGGGGTTGATATTCTGTAAGTTCCTTTTCCATTGTTTTGTTTTTGATGGTTGACTCCTTTTTGGAATTACTTCGATATTGATGGAGAAGAAGATGCTGTGATGGTCAGTCCAGTCGCAAGGGGTGATGGATTCTAATGAGATGATGCTTGATTTTGCTATGATGAGGTCCAGTGTCTCTCCCTTGTTGTGCGTTGGACTGTCACAGAATTGGGATAAGTCCTGGTCTGCCAGAAACGCTTTAAGACATCCTACGCCATGATAGTTTGCATTGTTCCAGTGGAGATTAAAGTCACCCAGGAAAATTTGTGGTATTTGTGAATTGATGTTTGAAGAAATGACTTCCATTAACTCGTCGATGAAAGTCGGATTATCCCTCGGGGGGTGGTAGAATAAATGAAGCTTGCTGGCGAGGCGCTTATCATCAGAGATATTGATACAGAGATATTCGCAGGAGGTTAGAGCGATGGAGTCTGCTTGCTTGACTGAGATTGTGTTACGATAAATGCAGGCTAACCCACCTCCGGGCGCCACGTTTCTGTCTAGGCGGATTAGGTCGTGACTAGGAGGAACCAATAGATCAAGGATGGGAGACGAGGAGCTATTTAACCATGTTTCGGTGAGGACGATAATGTCTAAATCATTCTCTAGGATGAGGTCGAATATGTCGGGTGCATGTTTGCTAGCTGATCTGCAATTAATGAGAGCACACTTTATCTTGTTAATAGAATGGGTTAGGGTAGTCTGCTCTATGTTGATATTTGTGAGATTATCTCTATTTAGGGATCTGTTGTTGTGGGTAGGTCCTCTGAAGGGGTTGGTTTGAATGGATTGGATAGTGCCACATTGTGACGTACTGTTATCTGTTGCTAAGGCATAAGATATGAGGAGGTTGTCTATGTCGCTGTCGGATAGTTAAACGTTTGCCCTCCTAAGCCAAGAGATATTACTTATCCCGTCATCTATCGACTTCCACCACTCCCCATCCCGCCCGCCCCACCCCGCCTCACTGCTCTGACCTGGGCGAGCCGCTACTGTATTTTATACATTGCTCAATACCACAATTCTGCCATTTCTTAACGCTGTGCTTCTGTGATCCTACTTGATGGCTTACAATTTTGTTTTTTATTCACTCAATATTGCCTTTTTCAACTAAACTTGTGTGAGCCCATCTCAGGTTGAGGTTGCGATGTTATACCGAACCACAGAAAGTTTTAGGGGGATATTCTCAAGAACGTGTGTTAACTATCGCAAAATTAGCTTAACGTAACTTCCCACATCACAGTCTATCGCGGGAAAATAACGCTGTGTTAACGTTGTATTCTCAACCCGGTGGCACCATGCGATAGTCTCACGATAACGTGCCAAATGACTGCGTTAAAATTAACGCGACGCCGAAAAAATGCGAAACACAAGCGCGAAAAAAGTTGCGATGTCCCAAATCGCGATACAAAAATCAGCAATAACCAGCAACAGGCCTGCAATTCCCACGCGTCATGCGGGAAAATGCACTATAAAAGCACCGAAAAACGCAAACAAAACAAATTTAACTGCATAGCACCATGGAGGAACCAGGAGCAAGTACAGAGGACGACCAGACCCCCACAAGCCCCCAGGAGGACCAGCCTGGGACCTTTGGATCACGGAAGGGCAAGGAGAAGCAGACGAGGAAGACGAGGTTCAGTCCGCAGGAAAACAGGATCATCATCACGGATGTGATAGAACACCACCAACAACTGTTTGTCACCCCCAGCGTGTCATTGGCAAATAAAAATGCAATATGGCAGTCCATCCTGGATAAGGTGAATGCAGTCGGAGTGAGGAGGAGGACAATTGGAGAGGTCAAGAGGCGCTGGAATGATGCGAAGCGCAAAACCAAGAAGAAACTCGCTGACAACCATCAGGCAGCAATGCAGACTGGAGGTGGCAGTCCAGCGGAACACCAGGAGCTGGATGAGATGGAGGAAATGGTGGCCACAGTCATCAGTGGGGAGACGGTGGCAGGAGTTGGGGGTCCGGACACTGCTCGACATGACCGGACACAACAGCGTCATGGTGAGTACCGAACAGGGACTGGGGGGACGGGGGAGATGGGCACAATGGCACACATGCACAATTAAGTGGAGCACACTGCACACCCACAATGACTCTGGATCATGTCCCTGATCCCCTAGGCACACTGCAGCACACATACAAAGACCAAGTAGGACCCCGTCCACTATGGGCACAAAGGGGTCCCTCCCCACACAGCACCAATTTCACAACCAACCCATGCACACGTGGCAAAACCAGCAAAGCTGCGTGTCTGTGAGCCACACTGACAATGCAAGTGACACTGCATGACGAATAGCATGGCTGCAGTACAATTATCATGACATGGTGCATGCCACGACACTGAGGTGGCTGAGTGTGGAACACATCCGGAAAGGAGCAGGTCACACTCTGACACATCCACGTGCACAAACAACCCCTGACGTCAACAACCCATCTGCGGATAAACCGTGCCCAAGAGTCCAAAATACGAACAAGAGCCAAAAGTAGCCAAGTCTGCAACATCTCAGCACTGTAGAAGCACAGAAGTCAAAGGCACACCGCCTCAAAGGGATAAGGGGCAGCAAAATCACAGCTGCAGGGGCGACTCTCCCACAATGCAGCACACACACATAGCAAACACAGCACATCAACATTGACGACAATGGTGCAACACTTTCACTACAGAACAGAGGACACAACTGGTGCCGCTTGTGCGTAGAAACTGGCCAATCACATCTGGCATAGCAGGAAACTGTTAGATGATAATGTACGTGTACAATCTCGCATCCGTCATGTAGTTCAAATGTCCACTGTCCCGCATCAAATAGTCAGCTCCTCCCAAACAGTCACAATGTACATTGTCATGCAGTCTGTATGTAAACGTGAACACTGCGTCAACATACATGTGAACACAATGTTAAAATGCATCTCCCCTTCACATTGCAGAGGGACAATCAACACCTCCTGCAGAGCAGACCAGACAACACATCAGTGATGATGAAGAGGACCTCCACACCTTCGACACCGACGCCCTACAACAGCTCATGGACAGCTACGGCAACCCACCTCCAGGAGCAGGGCAGCCCAGCTACATCCAGGAGACCCCACCCCCTGCACAGACCACACAGCAGGAAGCACCCACCACCACGGCTGGCTCCCAGCACCTCACCGAGGAACACATTGCATTCCGAGCCCAGGTGTTAGACTGCCAGAAGGAGGTGGCTGAACAGGTGCGGGTGGGGTTCGACCTCATGGCCGCCAAACTAGATGACATACGTGGGTGTTTAAGTCCCATCAGGGACCACTTACACTCCCTAACGGACACCCACAGTTCGCTCCATGATGTCCAACAATCCATGCCCAACATCGCTGGAGTCATGACTCTGAGACGAGAACAACTGTCTAGTCAGAGTGGCCTCAGCGATGTCACCCGAGAGTTGGCACAGATGCTGAGGATAATGGAGAACATGGAGCGGATGCATGCGGAAAGAATGGCTGTCACGGATGCACACCAGCGAAAACTTGTTGGGATCTTCTATGCCCTGCAGATCCTCATCATCGCATTGCTGCCACTAAGGCAGTCGCTGATGAATGCTGCTGGTACTGCTACACACACATCTCCGGCCCCTGATGTGTCAGTGGCACACAGTGCTGCAGCCATACCACCTGCGGCCCCTGATGTGTCAGTGGCACACAGTGCTGCAGACCAAACAACAGCACCCACATGTCAGCCAGATGAAACAGAGGACGAAGATGCGGGTGATTCCACCTTTGTATTAAGAAGGAGCCAGTAGCATTCATCTCCGCTATATGCCCTGTGTCAGCTTGGTTCTGCCCTCTGCATCATGCCTGTAACAACACCTCCCAGTGTCCCCCGAAACACTCTGCGACACTCACCTTGGACCTCAACATGGACTGCCATATTTTGTTTGCTTACCAATGACACAGCAATCAGACTGCGGACTGTACTCTTCCTCTTCCGATGTACTTGTCAATCCCTAAATGACTCTGGCTGGCCCTCCACTGGGCTACAATGTAATGTGGGGTTTGCATGGCCATGTACTGCTCCAGCTCCGACACTCCACCGAATGTGAATAAAACATTCCAAAACCACACAGATGTGTCATGTCCATGATCGGTCAAGTATGAAAGTATGGATGAATGTAGGGACATTGATTGCACAAAAAGGTACACCCGGGGAAATGAAAGCAATGCGCATGTTTGTCCGTGACCCACATGGCCAATGAGATGACTGGGAAGGTGTGCACTAGCTGTGGCCTCATTGCTCTGAAACAACAATTGCGCAATTTCACAACTTTGACCCACGCAATGTTTGAAATAGGGCTGTGCATGAAATGTCAAAGTCGTTGGCAGGCCTCAAGTATTGTCCCCATCACATTTGACAACAGAACATCTCTCCGCATACCTAAATTTGTGTACTCTCCCTCCAGCAGTATGTCAGATTGAGGAACGTTGCCAAGCGCCACTGTCCACTCACCTTGCACAGGTGTGTGTCAACCCGCGTTGTGGGCCGCTCATGTATTCGGAGTCCAGGCAAATGCAGCCATGTCCACTGTTGTCGTGGGATATGTGACCAGTTCTCCAAGATGCAACAAGGTGTTGGGACCTGTGCAATGGCTTACAATATGTTGTGGCTCCAGGTACGTAGTTACTCGTCCATGAAGACGATTGCAGCTTCGTAGGCTATCATTTCCAACATGAGCTCGTTGTCGTCTTCAGCGAACAGGACGGCAAGCCAATCCATTAGCAGGTCCGGACAGGAGTGCTGCGTCCACCCACTTTCACCAATATGCATTACAGCCCAATAGGGGAGCGGTTCAATGTGGTCACTGCACACGAGGAGTTGTGCAATCTCCCATGTCCGGCTGCCAGCATGTATGCCAAGTATCAAGGCATCCCATGAACGGGTATCACGGTGACATTCCTTCCTGGGCCAACCGGGGCCGCACACACATGTCAAGATCCAGTTCAGCTACCGTCCTGTTGGATAGGCAGACATCCATGGACCACTGGAACATGCACGATCGACAATGCAACACAGGCTGAACGCAGGTGACGTTGGCAGGGCGGAAACTTAGCCGGTAACTGATCCGCAGCACTCCCAATGGCAGTGCCCCCAGTAAATGCAGCATACGTGCATGGTACAGTTCCACGTGACAGGGGTTGTGCATGTGGCCGGGATGTTCTGCCATTGCGTTGGTGGCTCTCGTAGAACCGGCACTCTTCTGACCTGTGGCAGTTATGTGGATGATATGCCACTGCTCGGAGCAATGAGTCGTATGAGTGTGCAACGTTTGGATGTATGGGTTGTTGTGTGCGTAAGTGTCAAGGGCATTCAATGCAAAAGTACCTCGAGCACGGACTTATGTGTGTGGGGTGTGGATACGTTGGTCTATCATTAGCGCTGTGCGTAGTGTGGGAGACGTCATCATCTGCTATGGTATCTCTCTCAGGGGATGCCTGCTGCATGCAAAACCAAGGTCGGAGGTGCAGATGTCCTTCCGACTTCTGTATTGAGACAAAGGAGCTTTCATCCTTAATGTTAGTCTGACTACTGCTTAAATCCTGGAAATGTGATGTGGCTTTTGCGCTGCAATTGAGGCTAGGCCTTGGGCTTATGGTGCACCAATAGCGATACACACACAACAGTTGGCATGTATGAGCCAAGACCCCAAGCGGCCTTGCGCTCCTTGTACAATCCCTTCGTGCGCGACCGCCCTCCGGGTGCATGCAACATTGTCGATTGCGGGCCGTGTGGCGCCGACACTGCAACAGAGACACACGCATCAGTTGGTTTCCTGTGCAGCCCAGATATGAACCACGCCCAGAGGCCAGGGATAATTATTCACACCCCTACGCTGGCCTGGCGTACGCAGAGCCAGCCCACTCGGCTTACGTATAAAGGGGGGACGACGACGCTACGTGTCCCAGTTCTTCCCCACTGCCTGAGGTGACATGGCTGCGTCCGCCTGGCATATCACGAGACTCAATCATAAAGGGTCCATGACTTGCGTTGCACAGAGTCGGTGGCACCGGATACACTGCGGCCGGCACGGGCCTACCGCCACGGGACGGTGACTTTCGGTGCACTGAGGTAGGGGCACCTAAAGTGCTGAGCGGGTGTGCAGCCTGCGATGATGCCGTGTGCACTGATATGGCCTCTGCCATTGGAATATCAAGACCCAGAATCAAGTGTGCGACCTGGTGGACCGCAGTGTAGGCCTGAGCCAGCGGGCAGCGCGGGCCTACCGCCATGTGGCGTTGCCTCACGGTTCACAGAGTTAGTGGCACCTATAGAGCTGAGCGGGTGTGCAGCCTGCGATGATGCCGTGTGCACTGATATGATCTCTGCCATTGCAAAATGAAGACCCAGAATCAAGTGTGCGACCTGGTGGACCGCGGTGCGGGGCTGCATGATGTGGAGGCTGCCAAGGTCGCGGGCCCCGGACTTGGAGCTTGCACCGGCACGTGGTGGGCCCTCTTGGAGACACGCCGGTGGCGGAAGGTGAGCAGTGAGGCCTGGGTGCCCAGGGGCGGGCAATCCCCGCTGGGCGGCAGGAGGGGCTGGGGTGCAGCAGCCTGTGTGCGCAGGGGCGGGCAAGCGATGTTGCCGTGTGCAATGATATGAACTCTGCCATCATTAGCTCTGGACTCTGTTTCAGATAAGGGACCTGGTGGACTGCAGTGTATACCGGCATGTGGTTGGAGACCCACCGGTGGCAGCAGGTGAGCAGTGAGGCCTGGGTGCGCAGTGTCGGCACTGTCTCTCCCTCTCCATCTCTTCCTTTCACTGTCTCTCTCTCCCTCTGTTACTCTCTCTCTCCTTCTCCCTCCCTCCCCCTTTCTCTCTTTCTCTCTCTCACTCTCTTTCACTCTCTCTCTCTCTCCATTTCTTTCTCTCTCTGTCCTTTGAGGAGCGTATGACACACCTTCTTATCTTCAATTTTGTCTTGCAGGCTGTGACTTACAGATTGTCCAGAGAAGACCAGCCATGACTCTTCCAAATAGTAGTATTGAGTTAAATTTGAATAAAATAATTTTTGGGGAAATTCAAAGATGTATGAATGTTTTTCCTTTTTCTGACCACACATGAATGTTAATTGTTGTATTTGTGCGACATCAGGCGAATTGTTGTGTTCATGAATTTGTAAGGTTGATGTGAAATATCTTTGTCCGGGGGTGGGGGTGCCCGGGGTAGGGCCCGGGGGGTGGGGGTCCTGGGGGTGGTGGCGGTGGGTGTTGTGGCCCTCTTGGGTCTCCGAGCTGCATGATCAGTAGCTCCATGGCATCTGTTGTTCTTCTGGTGTGGCTGTGGGCTGGGCTCCGTTTTATGGTGCAGGTTGTCATCTGACTTAACACCAGGTAAAAGCAGGTGTTAAATCCCTGCTGCTAATGCGCCTTATCGCATGTTTTGGGATCTTATCGCCGATCTGGCTGGTCGTTGAGAATGTTGCGAAGTGGTGTTTTCGCGGCTTTTTGCACGGGAACGCCTACTCTGCATCTCATTAGTGTTAGTTGCCGGTATCATTTGTGGCGATGTTTTTTGCGGCTGCTATCGCAGGAAAACTGGTGATATCAGCTGTTAGCACCAGCTTGTGAATAGTGTGATAAATTTATCATCACTTTGGCTGCGATAAAGTGCCGCTAACTCGGCGATAAGTCCTTGAGAATATCCCCCTTAGTGTATACATCCGAACATTTTTATAGAGGGAACTGCCTCTTTACAGAGTGAGACTTTTTAATGGTATTTAAAGCATGGTGCTTAGGCCAGCTGAGTTGCTCCATGTGTAGTCTGAATCCTTTGCCTGTTGCTATCAGGCACACCTTTGTAAATTGAGGCAGTATTTTTAGGGGGCGTTAAGAGTATCCTAACCGGAGTGATTACGAGAGTTCAGGCTCGCTGTTATCCTTAGCACGATTTACCCATGTGGGGTGTCGCGCGTTAAGTTTTTTTACCCAAGAACAGATATGTCTAATTGATAGATATTCATTCACAGCCATATGATTGTATGCGAAGATGCAAATATGCACGAACCACACGAATACATACAAGCGAACTGAAATCAATCTCTCCAAAAATAGCTCCCGACTATGGTTGCAATTTGCCAATGAAATTCAGGCTCCTAATTAAAGCTTTAAGATCAGACAATGGAGAAAGTAACTTGCTATTCGTCGTTGACAAAGACGGGTTAAAATGAGCCAGCCGTCACAACGTTTATCCCGCAATGCTATGGAAGTCATTTGAAAGGCCCTCTTTGTAGGTATTTCCGATATACGTTTTTTTTTCTGCCTGGATGACAACATCGTGCCTTTCTCTTGCAGGTGGCGCGCGAACGAAGCAGCTGGCAAGAGAAGCCACGAGGACACCTTGTGGACACTCGCACGAACTGACGTTTCATTCTGCGCTGGCGCGGAGAGCCCGTTTGCTGTGATCTGCTCGGGGGATGCAGTTGTTTGTTTCATCCCTCTTTAAGAAAACACATCCCCTGCATGAATGTTGCCTCCCTTAGCTTCAAGGAGATATTAATTAGGATCGGTGAATCGCCGTCATGGGTCAGAGAAAGCCCGATGTTTACGTGCAGAATGTAAAGCGCTGCAACGCCTCATCAGGGGCAGCAAGTTCTGAATGTATGGACTAACAATACCATATGATATTTACATATCTAGCGTTTAACACAAGCGAAGAATGCAACGCACACGGTCACTGATGACACAAATGATGAAAACATATTAACAAAATGATTGCTTTATTATCGAGTGACTGTTTTTGCAATGTTACCAATTCTCAAGCCTCCGCCTTCAGGGCATACCACTAAGGCTCAGATTACAATTTATGCAGATCGAAATTAACACACGCTTTTATGTGTTAATTCGTTCTGGCTAATTACGAGATGTTTGGTATTAACTCGCCCAGTTGTACCAAGTGTGGGAGACCCAAACCATTTGTGCGACGGGTAATGCTAGCTGGAAACATTGCATGCGACTTTGATTGCAGCAGCAGCCAGTCTCGTTCTGTGCTGGTTTATTTTTTATTTTTTTAGCAGTAAGGTGCATACAGTGATACACTACAGAAGAAAGCTTGTCCTTACCAACCCAACTCCCACCACCCAACTCCTTCATTTATTATCACGCCCACACGCCGGAGCATACATACATTTACCCCTGCTCGGAGCAGGGGGTAAATGTGCGGAGTAAAATGACATAGAATGCGGGAACCTGTGTGGTTTTAGTACTGAAACAAATCGACCCACACGGTAATTCCCCGTTCCATGGGGTGTTACTCGTAATTGCTTGCTACCGGGGAGGTAATGGTAACATGGCGTGTGATTTTACCGTAAACCCTGTACTGTGCAACTTGGAATCAGGGCCCAGATACGTAAAATAAAAAGTACTATTCTTGCTCAACGCATTATCTTTTAGCATATTCAAAATAATGAAAGGGCGTGTTGTACGCAGAGACACTCGGACCAATGACATTCAAGTCGAGCACATGTGTCCGCCGGAGGCGCATGAACCTCTCGAGCTTTCTTTCACAACACTCGATGTCACTCTTGCTCTTCATGCTATATCGCATCTAAATTGATTGTATTGACCTCAAATATATTTTGCTCATTGATTTTTGAGCTATCCCTCAGGTGCTAGCTCTCCTGGCTGTTTGAAAAGAGTGTACCTGCTGGTTTACCGTTAGGTTGCCGTTGCCCCTGGAAGTATTGTCGGTTCGTTGCGTGAGAACTGCTAATATCTGTGTGTGGTGTGAAAGTCACGACTTTGAATCCCTGCGCAGCCCACATTGACGTTTAGCCTGCTGACATCCAGAAAATGAGTTTTATTAAAATGAGAGAACGTAGCGCCTATTTCCAGAGCTTATAAAAACCATATATCCGGAGCGTTAAGTGGCATAAAATCAAGTGTTTAGCACGTTAATTGAAAGTGGACAAAAGAGCATGGAATATTTGCGTTTCTATAATTGGAGAGGCAGACACCGAGCACAAACAGCCACTGCACGTCATGTTGAATTAAACCAAGCAAAGATAGCTTTGCCGGAATTAGACAACCGGGGGTGTGGAACAGCAGAGTCCTGATAGTTCAACAGCTTTCATAAGCTTCGGGTGCAGGGAGAGTACAATGGGGCTGTTATGTTTTTTTCCCCTAAAGCGTCTCGGGTCATCTATTTTCAGCATTTGTCGCTGCGCTCTCTCTGCTGATCACGCTTGCTCGTTGCTCTCAGTCCCACGCACATTCTCTGAAGAGGAGGCGCAGGCTTAAAAAGCACCCGCTCCATAAAAGAAGGCGCTGGGCTGTGAGTGTCCTAATCATACGCCCCCACCCCAAGTTCGTCTAAATTTGTATTCCACGCATCGAGCCCATGCATCTTTCAGAGCTGATGCCGCTGCTCAGAGTATGCTGTTCCTTGCATTACAGATGTAAAATCCCTCTTGTGGCTGTGTGTGGTGTAGCAGTCATGGCGGGAGAGCTCTAGTCAGTGACACTGTACTAGCGTAAAACATTGCACTGCGAGCGTGATATGAGCAAAATGTGTGACGAAAACATCGGATTGTGATCTGATGGGCATTTTATGAATTTCCCAGGTCAGGATGTATCTATGCAACATCGACTACCAAAGATGCTGACGCCAAAATGGGAAATAACAATAGGCAGCTTCATTGAATATGTTGCTGATAATAAAGTCTAAAGAGCTGCATGCAAAGGTGTGTATCGCAAAATGGTAACTTTGGCACTGAGAGCCTGATTCACAAAGGTAAACTTAAACTTTAGTGTAAGCTTACGATTTTTTTGCAATTCACAAAGGAATTTTATGAGTAGCATTTTCACGACTGCGGAGTTTCCTCATTCATGGGGAGACTCCGCACATAAAAAGGTAGGCAGTCGTAAAGATTCTACTCATAAAGTTGCTTTGTGAAGTGCAAAACATCGTAAACTTATACCAAAGTGTAAGTTTACCTTTGTGAACCAGGCCCTGATTTCTACCATCTTTCTGCAAGTGGTAAAAAGGGTACGATTTATGATAGAACTTGTGATTGTTACCATTTGATACATTGGAGCTTATTTATAAACCCCTTGCGCCGCCGGTGCGTCACTTTTTGTGAAGCTCTGGTGGCGCAGGAGCCTGCTCCAAATTTACCAGGCAGCACTAAGCCACTTTTTTGGCTTAATGCTGCCTTGTAAATATTGTTCCCTTTTATCGTTCCCTTTAACACAGTTTTCTTTGTTAAAAGGGTGTGCAATGGGTGTTGCTAGGGGACATTGGCAGCAACATCCATGGCTTTTTGACACTGCCCCAGATTTATGAGATATCGTAACTCTGAGGCAGAGCCAAAAACTTACGCCTCCCCAGGGCAGGTGTAAGGGAGGCAAAAAGAGGTGAAATATCTTTATTTCTCCTTGTTTATGTCTTTTTCTATGTTTGCTGCATTCTGCAGCACACATAGAAAGAGGAAAAAGCCTCTTGTGATTGTTTTTGTGCAGGAAGGTGCCCCTTCCTGCACAAAAATAATCATCCACGCAATGCAGGCACCCTTGCACCATGGTGGAAATGTGCCTATGTTGGCGCACAGCAACCCATTGTGCATCAGTGCAGGGGAAAAAGACAAGAATGCACCATATCTGATAGATACGGTGCATTCCTGCCCTTTTCTTTTGACATAGGGCAGCACAGCAGGAAGGCCTGCTGCACTGCCCTATGGAAAAAACTCATAAATGAGGCCCATTATATTTAGAGGTGGGCAAGCCAGAGAAATTGCGAGAAGGGCCCAGTCGAGGTAGGGGTCCGGCTTGGCTCCAAGAGCCCAAACACGAGACAAGCCCTCAAATAAAATGTCATATGAATCCTGTTTTTTTAGGTCTCGCCTACGCAGCGCGTATGCGCTGCGTAGGCAAAAAGACCTTTTGCGATGGATTCGGCTTTTCAGCCAAAAACGTGCACGCGTTCCATTGCCTTCAATGGCAACGCGTGCACGTTTGGCGATTCACTTGCGGGAGCGAGCGGCGCCATATGGTAGCAATTATCGCTACTGGCGCCGCTCGCTCCCGCAAGTGAATCGCGCAGGCTCCCTTCTCTCCCCCCTCCCCCTGCTGCCGTGCGAGGCGCGTGCGCTTGTTTTGAATGTCTTTACATTCCACATGCTCTGTGAACTCGGTAGTGGGATTTCAGACAGAAGGAGCTGCCTGGCTTATTGAGGATCACCAGTGGCTGTGATCCCAGCAAAGCTCCCTCATTCAACCTCTTGGCTCTGGAATTTCTTCGCAATTGCCGTCTTCTGGCAGCTGAAATGTTGCTGTGGGGCTATGTGACGTGCTCCTTTGCCCCACATTGAGTTTACCACCTTCACCGACCTATCCCAACCGATGACTGTGTCTTTTCTGACTCGCCCACTACAGAGCCACCACTGCCCGCCCATCCGGATCTCACAACCAGGCTAGTTTCACTCCCCGAACCCGATGCTGGTCCCGAGATCTCTCCGAACGCTCAGGAGTTTGGGTCCGCGGCGGCGCCTCCCTCCTGTCTAACACAAGGAGGTGGAACAGCCGTTATTGGTGCTAGAATGGGTGCCACCCTAGGATTATCCAGCCCGACAGTCTAACCACAGAGTACAACGACCTCAATGTGTAGTTTGAAAACACAAGGCACACCTGGACGATCGCTTCCGGACTGAATGGTCAAGCGATCAGTTCCGGAGCGGCAGGCATTTTCTTCCGGAGCTGCCAAGCCTTCTTTTCCGGGGCGGACCTGTTATTTTTTTTAACCAACCACAAGATGCAGGGGATAGAGCAGCCACCAGGCACAACATAGTACCGCCCACTGACTGTCAATCACTGCAAACTAGCTTTCCGATTGCCACTCCCTGCCTTCACTTGTTGAAGTCGGGAAGAGTCGAAAGCGAAGCAGAGAGTTTGGATTTTTAAATATCTCCGGGCGCCGGAGGTAAGTGCAACTTTTGGAAAAACTGCTGGTTGTTTCGAGACGATTTGCACCTCTGTGTGATCAGCGAAAAAAGTTAATCTTTTTACTCTTTTGCCCACTCACGCCCCTGGCCTTACATGCACTTCCCTTTCTGCTTTTTTGCTGTAACTCCGTCATTTCCACCCCATGGCAGTGCTGTCCCTTGCCACTTACCCCCAGGCCTCTGCCCCCACACTCGTGCTGTTTGGGTTTCTGCGCTGCACCCTTCTCCTGTCATTCTTTCGGTCTGTCTGATCCACCTCTGGATTGCGCTACCTTCCGCCCCAATTCTTTTTTGAACCCTTCGCGGTCAAAGACTGGCCCAGATATAAATACTAATCGACACCTTGTTCCCCACGCCATTTATTTGCCATCACGTTATTCACGTTGAAGACTGCATCCGAATGCAGATGCAGCTAACTCAGCCCCGCCCATTACAGAGATTTATACAATTTCTGTTTTGTATTGCTTCCATATGACCAGAGACTCAGGCTTTCTGAAAGTTGGCATTGGATAGATTTACATGAGCATTAGTTACATTCAACAAGGCCAGGTTATTTTTTTAGCCAGGAGTAGATTAAGTGAATTTCCCAGAGTCACAGGGTGTTTAGCCGACCACGAGACTCGAACCTGGTTCCCCTGTTTCAAAATCCGCAATTCTGGCCGTGACACACAGCTTTCCAAAAGCTACTTTGCAAAATTGTTAACGTGTGTCCTTCAATTTTTTTTTTGTCTGAAAAGTTTTAAGACTATTGAGGCGCTTAGTACTGACGAAATATTTAAAGGCAACACAGCCTATTCATCGAGGGTGTTTGGACTAGGAAAAGCATTGCTTTAGTTAGTAGTAGTACTCTTTTATGTACTCGTAATATGCCTTTCTAAATTGGCCTCAAAGCTTCTAAAATGGGAATAACATGGAAATATTCAGGGAATATTCATATGCACGTAGTACAAAATGGAATGACTGTGTTGTCTTTGTACTGTTATTAGGGAGTTGGATGTTTTGGGGCAGATTTACAAAATAATGTAAGAGTATGCTAAAGAATACATCTAAATGACTATTTCCCATACTCAAAAATGTTTTTATGTACTCTGAAATTCTTTTGTGAATTGGCCTCAACACGTTTAAACAAGCATTGGCATAGCCAATAGGTCCCGCCTTTGGTACCTTATAAGTGTTTAGCCATGCAACAGTTGTTGTTGTTGCACCAAGGATATCGTGCTGCATAACTAAATACTTAGAAGGTCCCAAAAGCGAGACCTATTGGCTATGCCAATGCTTGTTTTTTTGGGTCACAGAAACGAAGGAAGGTGTGTTAAATTGATGCGCAAAAAGTCAAACAGGCAGTTACCTAACATAATATTGAGATCAGCACCCAAACATTGAGATCAGCACCCAAACATAATCGGCAGCTACATAAAATAACAGACAATATAAGACAGCGGCTACATAACTTGTCCATCAGTAATATAATAAAACCTAGAGCGCTGCTGAATCTTACATAACAAATGATGACAAAATATAGAAAGCAACATCATAAAAGCAGCTGCATATTACATAGCTTAACACATGGGTACTCGCAAACATTTTCCCAGGGGCTACAAAATTTGGTCTGTGATGTGACTGAGGGCGGCATTGATGCCAGCAGCATGGCGGTTGGGGTTTGGGTGCGGGGAAAGTGGGTTGGTAGTAAGGTGGGTGTAGGGGAAGTGAAGCAGATACATCTAGTGTCTGAATTGCACAATATGAAACCAGAATCTTGGGAATAATCTCAGCTTCTCCACTTAACCAATTTCTGTGATTCTAGTCAATTGTTTGATTTTACTTTTCCTCCTTTTTCTTCATTATCACAAATGAGGACCTCAAAATACATGACTTGAGGATGTGTGCTGTACAAAACAACCTCCCTTATTTGGTTTAATAAACTATAATGCTGTTCATGTATAATAGAAACACATACCACTGACTTGCCTCTAAGTTCACTGTTTGCATTTATTGTCAGGGTGGGGTGAAGAATGAGTGTTTCTAAATTCATGTTTGAAAACTATCATTCTTTTAAAAATACTTCTCAATGCACTGATTTAATCTGATGTACTAAGGTGAAACAGTTCTGCATGTGAATGAAATACACTTTTTGACTTTTGAACAAACGTTATCATACATTTACATTTTTGCTGCAGGATGCCTTCAAAAAAGAAAGCATTTCTAACGTTTAGTGGTGCCGGACACCCTAGTTACTTCCTTTCTTTAACTTAAATTAACCTTTAAATAAACGCTTGCCTGTTCATTTAACATCTTTTTGCTGTTAGTGTGGAGTTGAGTAAACAGCAGCCCAGTACTGCTGTTGATGAGGGGGACGCATGTAAAAGTCAGAAGCGCCGCATGAGGCCCCTTGGCCGTACTTTGAGTATCACTGGCTTAATATGATACCCACACCACATGCCACAAGATAACATAGATTGCAAAATAATAACATGGAGAGAAGCTACATATCAGCAGCTATATATTACAAAGATAAAACATGAAATATCATAACAGACAACATCCAAAAAACATAAAATAAATATAGAGAGTGGCTAGGAGGATGTTGAGGTCTACTAAATGTGTTGGGGTGTGATGCTCTCCAGGGATGGAGGCATCAATGGTACAGCAGGTGCAGTATCGCCCAGGGTCATGGTTTTGTTTTGAAGAGGCCATCTGCTCCCCAGCTGTGGAGGCTTTTACTTCTCAACAAGGTATTAGAAGGATCCATTTCCCATGCTTGCACTGGGGCTCATGGTACTCTTGCTATGTCACTGATGCTCTCACACCCGTGAATAACAATGAACAGGCAGAGATGCAGTCTTCAACTCACCTTTAACCCAGTCCTTTACCCCACCCCCACTTCTACCCACCTACTCCAGATGGACCATCAGGGGGTTAAATGCAAAAACCAGCAGCAGTGAATGTGCTGGTGATGTGGGGATGGGATGGGCAATAACACCTCCTGCAGTTTTCTGCTGTGCTGCTTGGTAGTTCTTTTAGGTATGGCTGAATTTCCCCGATGAGGCCCATCACTGAGCTGAATGACCTGCCTGCTGGGGTGTAGTGGAGGGCTAACTCAGCTTAACCAAATTAGAAACCCTAAACGTAAAAAAACTGTGGAAAATAACCTTAATGGATGGCTATATAATCCTTAGCTGTGCACTGGGGTGCAACGCCAAAGGGCGTGGCATAGCCTAGGAAATCAACAATAAATGCATCAAGCCCTCTTGCTAGTACCAGTCATTTTTTGTAGCTTATTATAGTGTGAACTCAACCCAAAGTTATTGGAGGATTTACATGAGCATCAGGTACATTACACAAGTTCACATTCATTATTGATTGGCTCAGGCAGATTAAGCGATTTGCCCAGAATCAGAGGATGTTGAGCCGGATAGTTGAGCTAACTTGGTTTCCTAGCACGAAAATGGGCAGCTTTGACCGTTACGCCACAACACTTTTAGTCTGAACTATTGCCATTTTCAGGAAAAGGTAGAACGCAGTGCAATTTTGCACCCAAGTCAAAGCAGTGTTACATTAAACAAAAAGCAGTATTGTGAAAAATCATGCAGAAGTGGTAGCCGCTACCAATGTCCCGATCTGCGCTTGACATGCTTTGCAAAACTCTGCTTCTTTTGAGGTCAACTTACTATAAACATAACTCAAAAGCTGTGCTCAAGAGTACGTTCAGTCTGAGGACGCTGTCATGCAAATCTGAAGATGCACTAGTTACAGCGAGGGAAAGAGGTCAGGCACACCCTGCACCCCAGGAAGAGGCATGGGGTGCAAAGCAGGATGAACCCTGTCAGGGAAAGGCCAGACTTGGCTTGTTTTGGGCTCGAGGTCCAAGAGGATCTCGAGCTGAACCAGAGCCAGGTACTGGGCTCTGGCCAAGCTCGAGCTTTCAGTGGCTCGCGCACCTGTAAGTATATAGAGTTTCATTCAAATATTAAAAATAGCAACAAGAAAGCAACATTATTATTATCCATAATTCATAAAACAACTTTATTCTGCATTATACCATCAAAGTACAAACTCATACATTACAATATAATAAAATAAAAAACTGAAAATTGACTCTAGTCAAAGTTAAAATCCAGGAAAGTACATAAATGCATACAAAAAAAATAGATCCTTGTAATCATATAAAAGATCCATGACTTATAGAGACTGTCAAAAAACCAACGCTTTTATTAGTCTAAATGTTTATGCCATGATCAGAGCTAAGCAATATGTTCTTTTTGATATTGTTTTGCCTAACCCTCCACATAGTCAACAAAAAGCGTGAAACCGCAAACACTACTCACTGGCTGGTGTCACAAGTTAAAAAATCTCAGCGCCTCTCTATGTAACCTAAGACCAAAATTCCAGCACAGAGGGTGAATAAACAGTCTCCTAGGGGCTTGGTACGCTGGACAAAAAAAGTAAAACATGCTCATGCATTTTGCTAGCTTCGAGACAAGATACACACTGCAGGTAGGAGGACCGCAATGCATCCCCAAACCTCACTGTGAAGAAAAGAAGGGGCAGGGACCCATATCTAAACTGCATGTACAGTTTCCTACCAGTCGTCGGCTCAATTTCATCCAAGAAACTCTCCAACCCATAACTGTCACCAGTTCAGGGGTGGTAGCCTGAGACTGGCAACTCAGCCCAGGGTCTTTACCCTGAGACTAAACGTTTGCCTGGCGTGAAAGGACTTCCAGGCAGGAACCACCACCCTCCTCAAGGGTGACACACTCTATTCGTGTAATGCAGGGGTCTGCCTGATGCAAGTCTCCAGCCCTCTGTCTCTGTGACAGTGCAGGGATTCCCCCAGGCCTCACCAGGGTGAGTCTTAGGGTGCTCTATTCTCAGAGATGGCAATCCCTGTTCCACTGGTCCTTCCACTGTGGACTGTTTCCACCTCCTGCCCCTCCATCTGGGCCTACTTACCCTCCACTGTGGAGTGGTACCCCAGAAAAATAACTAGCAGGGCACCTTGGGCGGCCACCCCACCCAATTTCCCTGACACTGCGGAGATCCCTCCAGTGGATGGTCTCTTGGTACAGACCAGATCCCCCTGCCTGTGCCCCAACTGTGAGCAATCCAAGCACAAGGGCTGGAAATAAGGCGCTCTTGGCCTCCATCTACCAAAACCTCCCCTCCTACGCTTAGACGGGACTTGGGAACCCTTTCCCCCACACTAAACTGGGACCTGTCTGGGTCACTGTTTACCTCCCCCACACTCTGTTGGGGGAACCTGAGCCACCCTCTTTAGGATCACTCCCCAATGCCTTCACAGACACAGTGGTATGTACCCAGTGGTCTGCCTCCTTTACAAGCTCCCTGGAGTCAGGGAACTTGCAATCAACTAGGTGTTAGTGTAGCTCTGGCAAACAGTTACTGAACATGTGCTCTCTGGCGATCATATTATACAGCCCCTCATAGGTGTTTACTTCACCACCCTTCACCCAACCATCCAGTGCCTTACACAAGTAACCTACAAAATCCCACCAGGACTGGCGAGACAGTTTCTGACAGTCCCTGAACCTATGTGGAATTTATGTTCCACCTGAACCTCTGTGGAATTTATGTTCCACCATGTCAGAGAGCGAGACTCTATCTTACACTGAGGATTATATAAATAGACTTATTCAGAGACAATCTAGCAGCAATTTTCTCTCCTCCACTACCCCTAGTATAGATTTCACATTAAATGACAAGATCAACAGATTGGAGAGGTTGGAGAAGAAACTAATACGCACACAGCTCCATGGCCACCTACTGACCAAATACCTGCAGGCAAACATAATACCTATAAGCCGACAAATTAAAAACGAACCTGCAATCTTCGTTGATATTCCGAAGTTTAAAGAAAACTTCAGCTTTGTGGCTAACAACTGTCCCTGCCATTGGATGGTGCTAGGGGTAGAAACAGCCATTGAACAAGTTGAGAAACTCTTGAAGGAAATCACTGATCTCAAATGCGAAATTTCAGAAGATACAGCACTAACAAACGCGAAGGAGGCCCTGGAACATCTGGAAAAGACCATCAGGGATTTTGACACCAAACACCAGGCGAAGAAATTGGACAAACTATCGAAGGATATCCGATTTTATGATAAAAAGACGACCTACCCATATTTGCAGAAGGATTGTTACAAGCAGGATACGCAGGGACGCTTCTCAAACAGAGGCAGGGGAGGCTACAGAGGCTATAGGAGATTCACAACGTTCTCGGGCTCCTCAGGTTCCAACAGCACCGGGAGCGAGGGTGAGCAACCATGTGCAAGCTCCAGTTACCACGATCAGGACAACCAGTTCCATCCACCCCAGGGTCCGGCTTATTTAGGGGATGCCCAATGGAGACCTCCCAGAGGGAGAGGGTACAATTGGAACCAAGGCCTACAGAGAGGCCAGGAACAAAGGGGCCAGAATTGGGATGGAGGCAGAAATCGTGGATAGAAACAAGTTCGGTTCCCTCTGGAGGGCCACGGGGAAATACAGATCCGACAACAGCATTACTGGTGGTAAACAGAGAAGAGAGCCCCATCATTAACTTGTCCACTTATGAACTTTCGGAAGATGAAAAGAAGGTTCTGAGCAAAGGACTGTCTTTCGTACCAACCTTTCTCCCAAATCAGTTTAACATCAAGGCGGAACTACATAGTTTTTTTCCGGAAGATCAGACTCAGATATTTCTTCAGGAATTCCCCCTCACTCCCATCAGCCTCCCACACAGGTCTAAGAGTGCCTTCAACATTTATGCCACCCGCACACTGAATGTCCCACAAGATACATACGAGAGTGTTGTACTCAGGGACGTAATGAAGACATGCTCCAACAAACAGTACATAAAACACAACATTACGAAACCCGAACGTGAAGCACTGAATTCCCTCAAGGAAAATCGGCTCATTGTGATTAAACCAGCTGACAAAGGCGGCGCAATTGTAATCCAGATCACCATGGATTACAAATCACACAACTGAGGGATGGTGTGAGCTACACCCGATTGAATGCAGATCCAACAAAGGAAATAAGCAAACTGATTTTGAAAATCACGAAGGAGGACGCAAACAAGGCTTCCTGTCTGACCTAGAATTCAATTACTTGAACAAGAAACAACCACGCCTGACAACCATCTACATCCTGCCAAAAGTTCACAAAAACTTGGATCATCCACTGGGACGCCCCATAGTTTCAGGCTGTGGATCTCTGTTGGAGCCCCTATGCAAATATGTGGATTTTTTCCTCAAACCATGTGCAGAGGCGATAAGAGCGTATCTACGAGACACTATGGAAGCCATCAGATTGGTGGACAACCTGCCCTTTGATCCCACACACCAACTACTCGTCACTTTGGACATTGTTTCCTTGTATACAAGCATCCCACAATTACCAGCTTTGAAAGTTATGGGCACAGTACTAGACAAGAGATCCCTACCGGCCTGTGTTCCGACTGAATTTATCATTAAGCTTCTGGAGGTAGCAATGATGAGAAACTTTTCTTCTTCCGAGGTGATTACTTTCTGCAAACCAAGGGAGTCACCATGGGCGCGAGCTTCGCACCGTACCTAGCCATTCTGTATATGGACGATTTTGGGAATACATTTATCTACAACGAAGATAACCCCTACATTGACCACATAACCTTCCGGAAACACTACATAGATGACATCTTGCTCATCTGGACAGGGAGTCCCACAGAACTGAAGATATTCATATGGCTGAACGATAGATCAACTGACATTAAGTTTACGATGCACTCGGATCCCAAGACAATTGACATCTTGGACATTTCTATCAAGACAGAGAACGCCTTTTTGTACATTACCCTTTTCAGGAAACTAACTGAAAGAAATACATTACTAAGGAACAGCAGTCATCACCCCAGAGGCTTGAGGGACAAGTTGCCCTTTCGGGCAATTTCTGAGAATTCATCGGAACCGCACACATAAAGATGATTACTTTGAAAAATTAGACTGGCTCCTCAATCGTTTCATCGAGAGGGGGTACCCAAGGAGACTAGCGAAACGAGCTCGGAAAAGGGCATGGTTCAACCCAAGAGAGACTCTCCTAACACCAAAGTCAAGCACCAATGTTCCCGTAAACAGAGTGCTATGTGTAACCACCTACTGTACTCGGAGCAATGAAATCAGACGGACTGTGAACAACCACTGGAAACTGATTTCGGACGATCTAGAATTGGTTGTTCCCCCTATGCATTCATTTAAAAAGGGCAAAAGCGAACGTGACCATGTGGTCCGCTCACTCCTTGAGACTCCGCCACAACCGTTCATTCGAACTTTATGGCACCTACCTGAGATCGTGGCCCATTACAAATGTGGCCGGTGCAAAGTATGCCGTATAACCATCGAAACACGGCAACTGAGTTACAAACAGCACACGGTTGATTTAAAAACCCACACAAACTGCAACACTACTGACGTTATTTACGCCATCATTTGCCCATGCAATCGGATGTATGTAGGACAAACACGCCAGACAGTAAAGGTCCGCATTTTACAACATTGTAGCAGGGTTAGGTGTGGCACCATTGGGGCACCGTTAGTGGAGCATTTTCAGACACTGAGCCATTCACCAGAGAGTATTAAATGGGTGGTCCTTGAAAAGGTCTCATTGGGCATCAGTGGTGGGGACATTAACTCAGTCCTCAATGTTCGGGTGTGCAAATGGATGCATTCTTTAGATAAGGTCCGGGATGGGCTAAACGAACTGGATGCCACCAGTGCACAATTGTCATGTCTTACCAATGAATGAACCATTTGTGATACATATATGATAACCAAGGGGTGGACAACAAGGTACAGTTACATTTCTCCAAATATGGTCGCTATGTGCTTTCAAAATGTCTAGGCCACATCCATGTAAACACCAGGTCAAACACCGGTTCATTTGAGGCCATTTGTGTCCTCCTTATTTGAGTAGATGCCTCCCGACATTATGCACCTACACCCTCTTTAGTCTTGTTGAACAACAAGAATGTTTTGGTTCAGCATGTCAAATATGTACAGATATCGATGAAATGTGTTTTTGATCTGTGTGCAAATACCACTGTATTTATATATTTTTTAATTTTACTATTGTTAAGTTGGCTTCCGTTATGTAACATGATAGACCAACCCTGGCTATTCGACCAAGCAATTTTGCCTTGGATGTATGTGTAGACACCACCCTCCCACATTACTGTTATATCAAACTGCTATATCTGTGTGATAGACAGTATGCATTCTGTCTGATCCAGGCCGACGCCTTGGGTCACAGTCGATTTTGACTATTGATATGGAATTGATGGGTTGACACTACACATTAACAAAAAAAACCCTTGTTTGACATCAATCATGGATTGATTTTTAATCCCCTACCCAGTAGCCATGACCATGGGCAGTTTTGCTCCGCTCGCCTCCCACAGGCAACACGTCATCCCTCACCCTGGCATCCGCCACGTCGGGTCAGCAATATCAGCATTTAGCAGCGGATCGGGCTACGTGCTGCTCCTGCGCATGCACGTTGACCGCTCAGCGGTCTGTATTTAATCAGACAACGAAACAGCCCCGCTCGCCAGAGATCCGGTGACTTCGACCGAGCGTGGAGGTATGTTTCTTGCTCAGCACTTGTCTATGTCTGTGATTAGTTCTTTGTCTATAATCTGAGGAACTGCTTGAGGCTAACTACTATTACCTGTGTCCCCTCACTAGATCGTTTCAGGATTTATTCCGTTCTGGAGCTTTTGAGTAATTCTGCCTCTTTATCTTCTTCCATGATCAAGAATATATACTGAGTAAGTTCACTAACACGTTTCAGGTCACTTGGGACTTTAATTAATTTATTCACGTACAAGGTTATATATATATATATATATATATATATATATATATATACAGTTGCTGATACATTTTACAATATTTATTTACAGCACGTATAAAGCCACAACTCCAACGCAAGCGCTCGCCTCTACGACATAGGAGCCCACAGGCACACTTTCTCGAGTGTTCCCACCAGATGTTTCTAGGTGGCACTAAGGGTAACATACATTTCCTTTCTTTGACCAATTAATTACAATTATGTTTTCCATTACCTGAAATAATAAGGCCAATTTATACTTTTAAACCATCCCTAGGTGTCTCCACATGTCCTGATGAAGATTCCCTGCATTCATTATTGGGGTCGAAACGTCGACGGTCTCATTTGTTTTTTACGTACAGACAACAGCAATTGATTTACTGTGTCATCAGAATACTATGCTCTTTCATGCATATTTAGCCTTCAAAGTGGCTGGATAAGTCACTATCAGTCGTTGATGTAAATACTGCACATTGCCTTTCCTTTTCTGACTACCCTCACTAGCGCACATCTTTGAGCACTCCTTTCTTCCCTTTTGGAGCACCTTATCATAACTACGGAGATATTTGTGCAAAAACTGAATATGAATATAAACATGTTGTAATTTAAATAAATTGGACAATTTGAATTACTTAAGGTGATGTTGGATTTAATGGTAAATATATTTCCACTGTGACCTCCTCATTTCGTACAGTCCCTGAACCTCTATTCTTCTGGAGCGAATCTATATTTCTTGACAAGAGTCTCCTTCATGATGGGATACTTTGTCCTGTCTCCCTTCTCTAGGGCAAGTAGGGCTTCACTAACATCTCTAGGTATATGCCTCCAAAGGCCAGCTCCTCAACTTCTCCTCAGGGATCCTATGTCCTCCTAGAGTGACTTCATATTCCTCAAACCCCCTGTTTATGCCACCCCCACCTCAAAGTCAGGCACCAAGTCCATGGATATGTGGATCCTTCCTTCATGCCTGGATACTGTTGTTTCACTTCCACCATTCTTGCTGGACTCTGACAGCTGTTTGGCCTTAAAGTCCAGCTCTTTAAGACTCAGTTCATGAGCTAACAAGATTTTTCTCTCTTCCAAGGCTCTCTCAGGCTCCTTTTGTTGTGCCTCCAGGGCACATTTTTCCTTAGCTAAAGCTCCCTCAGCCCCACCTCTCCTCTCCTCCATTAGGGCTCTTTCAGCCTCAGCTTTTCTCTCTTCTGCAGCCAGTTGGGCCAGCTGCAGCATCAGGTCCCTATTAGCCTGTCTGTCCTTCAACTCCTCTGGGGACAGGGTGAGAGAGGTTACACTGCTTTCCCCATTACATTCAGCAAGGGACTCCATCTCTGTAGGCTCCCCCTTCTCCTCTGGAGCCATTGCTAAGTCTTTTTCCTCCTCCTTCTCAGGGCCATAACCCTCTTGGGGCCCTGATTCTGGGGCCAGGAGTAAAAAGGGCTACACTTTCTCTAGCCCTAGAGCTGCAATGTAGTCCTCCTCAGCCTTTTCCTCTGGGTCATCACTGGAAAAGCCCCAACCGGTGAGCTTACTCAAAGAGGCACAGGGCTGCCTGAATATCCTGCTCAGTAGACCTCCCGCCCATAGCCAGCCCCTTCTCCTAGGATAACTTCTTCAGTAATGTACAGTGACAGGCAGATGAAATCCAGTTCCATTCTGTCAAGGTATCACAGGTGCAACAGCAAAAGGGTTCCAAGTGTATAAAGATGAAGCAGGAGTCAAATTTAGAAAAAGGACAAAATGAGAGAAAAAGGAGAATATAAAAAAATTTGTAATGGCCTTATATATGGGATGGTAGTGTACACCAAATCACTGTATGGCACTGGACAAACATAAGTCTTCTCCCACCTCTGCCACCAATGGTAGAAATTGGGTTGTTGGTTGACTGGGGTGTGAGCCCTGGTCAAGCAGCAACCACAATCCTAGTCACAGTAAGGCACAAGCAATCCCCAGATTAACCAGTGCTCAACACTCTGGTAGCTTGGTACAGAGCAGTCAGACTTAACTTTGAGGCAATGTGTAAAGTATTTGTGCAACACCTCAAACAGTGAAACAGTGAAAATACCATACACAATATCCCACATCAGGTTAGAAAAATAAAGCTACATCTTATAAATAAAACAAGACCATAACAACAACATTCCAATCAGTAGAACCAGAGTTGTGAATTTGTAACAAATGAACTGAAATAATGCCTATAAGCAGAAAGCTCTAACCATGGCTATCTGGTCAAACTGGACCAGGTTAAAGTCAAAGGTTCAGGTCGATCGCAATGGAGTACAGGTCAGATACAGTCCCAGATTAGTCCTGCTGAAGCTTTACCTTCTCAAGTTTTGTGCCAAGAATCCTGTTCATGTTTGAGTGTGTTGCAGGGAGCAAGGAGATAGTCGCGGGTGGTGGTTGGCGTGACACAGGGAGCAGGCCAGGAGTTGCAGACGGGCGGGCTAGTGCTTTGCATTGGCAGTCCTGCACGGGCGATGGATTCTTGCTGTGCAAAGAGTCGGGCTGGCGGCGGTTCACACTGAATTTTAGTGTGAGCGGCATGGTATAGGTGCAAACGGGTCTGTTGGCAGTTGCAACAATCTAATCAGTAAAACCAGAGTTGTGAATTTGTAACAAATAAACAGTGAAATAATGCCTAAAAGCAGAAATCGCCAACTGCGGCTATCTGGTCACATTGGACCAGGTCAAAGTCAAAAGTTCAGGTCGATTGCAATGGAGTGTGGGTCGGATACAGTCCCAGATTAGTGCTGCTGAAGTTTTACCTACTCAAATTTTGTGCTAAGAGTCCTGTTCACGTTGGAGAGTGTTGAAGGGAGGAAGGAGATTGTCGTGGGTGGTGGTCGGTGTGAAACAGGGAGCAGGCCAGGAGTCACCGATGGGCAGGTTGGTGCTTTGCGTTGGTGGTTCTCCCTGGGCGAACAATGCTTGCTGTGCAAAGAGACGGGCTGGCGGCAGCTTACACTGATTTTCAGTGCGAGTGGCACGGTCTCGGTGCGAACGGATCTGTTCGCGGTTGAAAGTGAGCCCAGATGCTTGTTTTTAAGAATCCTTGAGCCACACCAAGGCTCCAGGGCCTTGGAGGCACCACTTGGGGTCAGGAACTCGCAGCAGCTGGGCCCAGGAGCTGGTCAGGGAGCCTGTTATATCCCTGAGGCTCAGATCAGGATGCCAACAGACCAGTTCTCATTGTCCAGGCAAGGGGGCAGCAGGTCAGCACAGCAGGGCAGCAGTTCCTTGAGAGCATCAGCCCAGCAGAATACAGTCCTTGTAGCACCACAGCAGTCCTTCTTCCTGGCAGAGTGTTCACAAGTCCAGGAGTGTACTCAAGAGTTTGTGTCTGAGGTCCTTCTTTTACACAGTTGTGCTTTTTTGAAGTGGGGAGAAGCTTCTAGAGGCATACCTTTGAAGTGCACAATTGCCATGCCTTCCTGGCTCCAGACTAACTACAGGGGGTATGCAGCCCTTTTTGTGGAGGCAGAACACAGCCTATTCAAGTAAAAGTGGGGCTGGGCCCACATCCTTCCACCCATCTTGCCAGTGATGGCCCATCCAGTCATAGCTAAGCTCCTATTGCGTGTGGCAGTCTACGAGGAATACACAAAGCCCAACTGTCACCCACACCCAGTCATGTGACCCAGGGACAGGCTCCAGGCACCTAGGGCCAGATGTATGAAACTTCCAATTTGCATTTCCTAAATAGCGAATCCTAAGAAATCTTTATTTAGGAAATGAAAAATGGAATATACAAAAATAAAGATTTCTTAATAGCAATTCCTACAGAGTAGGAATCGCTATTAGGAAATCGCTATTTAGGTAATGCTAAACCATTTGTTCCTATGGGCCCAAGGCCCATAGGTATGCATTGTCTTGCGTTTCCAAGTTTTCTATTTCATAATAGGAAATCACAAATTAGGAAATGCAAAACAAAGGGTGCATATGGGCCTAAGGTCCCCCTTGATGCACTCCTAAAAAAAGTGGTGCACATGTAAAGCGCACAAATCTCCTAGGGGCATGTACGTGCTACATGACACTTACCAAAATGCATTTTGGGTGCATTTTTTAAAATTTCACATGATTACCATCAACTTGGATTTGATGGAAATAGCATTTCCTAAATGCCCATTTCACATTTAGGAAATGCTTTGTACATGTGTTTAGGAAATCGCAAATAGGAAATCCCTAGTTACGATTTCAAAATTTAGGAAATTGCAAAATGCGATTTCTACAGGTTGAAATCAAATTTTTCAACCGCATTTAGGCCTTTGTACATATTGAAAGGCAGTATTGCATTTCTTAACGGACTAAAATTTCGATTTTGTCCGCTAAGAAATGCAATTTTCTTTCGCACATCTGGCCCCAAATGGCTAAAACAAGAAAATGCCAACTTTCTAAAAGTGGCATTTTTAGAATTGTAATTTAAAATCTGACTTCACCATAAGTTAGGATTTTAAATTAGTATTCCAGAGACACCATGCATGAACTGGTTATCTCTTTCCATTTGGAAATCGCACTTATAGAATGTAATAAGGCATCTCCAGTAATATCCTATGGGAGAGATAGGCCTTACAATAGTGAGAAATTAATTTATGTGTTTTTCACTACCAGAGAAACTTAAAAGAACATGCCCGTCTTTTAAATTACCTTGCACCCTTCCCACTTGGCTATCCAGGGCCTACCGTAGGGGTGACATATGTATTAAAAAGGAAGGTTTTGGCCTGGCAAAAGGTTTATTTTGCCAGGTCGAATTGGCAGTTTAAACTGCACACACAAGCTCTGCAGTGGCAGGCCTGAGACATATTTAAGGAACTTTTAAGTGGGTGGCACAATTAGTACACAGGCCCACTAGTAGCATTTAATTTATAGGCCCTGGGCAATGCAGCTTTATTAGGGACTTATAGGTAAATTAAATATGTCAATTGGGTATAAGCAGGGCCGGCTCTAGGGCTGGACTGTTCCCATGAGGCACAGGGTCAGACTGATTTGCATATGGCCATGTCTGAACTGGGGTGGTGGAGTGAGCTAAAGAATGATGATGGATTAAACCCAGATCAGTTGACTGGGGGTGATTGTTTGATTAGCTCAAACGCTCCGTCCATCATCCCCTTTGGTATCGCTTTGTTCGCCCTAAGTTGGCAGGGTATGCCCAGACGTGGGTCCCTTGCTCACTTTGCCACTGGATTCAAGCTAGCCTGGCTGATGACGGCTGAATAGCCAGAAACCGGTCCCAGGATGCTTGTTTCCGGTCCAGGGAAGACATGGCTTGGCAGTTCGGGCTGGACTGTTCCCATGAGGCACAGGGTCAGACTGATTTGCATATGGCCATGTCTGAACTGGGGTGGTGGAGTGAGCTAAAGAATGATGATGGATTAAACCCAGATCAGTTGACTGGGGGTGATTGTTTGATTAGCTCAAACGCTCCATCCATCATCCCCTTTGGTATCGCTTTGTTCGCCCTAAGTTGGCAGGGTATGCCCAGACGTGGGTCCCTTGCTCACTTTGCCACTGGATTCAAGCTAGCCTGGCTGATGACGGCTGAATAGCCAGAAACCGGTCCCAGGATGCTTGTTTCCGGTCCAGGGAAGACATGGCTTGGCAGTTCGGGCTGGACTGTTCCCATGAGGCACAGGGTCAGACTGATTTGCATATGGCCATGTCTGAACTGGGGTGGTGGAGTGAGCTAAAGAATGATGATGGATTAAACCCAGATCAGTTGACTGGGGGTGATTGTTTGATTAGCTCAAACGCTCCGTCCATCATCCCCTTTGGTATCGCTTTGTTCGCCCTAAGTTGGCAGGGTATGCCCAGACGTGGGTCCCTTGCTCACTTTGCCACTGGATTCAAGCTAGCCTGGCTGATGACGGCTGAATAGCCAGAAACCGGTCCCAGGATGCTTGTTTCCGGTCCAGGGAAGACATGGCTTGGCAGTTCGGGCTGGACTGTTCCCATGAGGCACAGGGTCAGACTGATTTGCATATGGCCATGTCTGAACTGGGGTGGTGGAGTGAGCTAAAGAATGATGATGGATTAAACCCAGATCAGTTGACTGGGGGTGATTGTTTGATTAGCTCAAACGCTCCGTCCATCATCCCCTTTGGTATCGCTTTGTTCGCCCTAAATTGGCAGGGTATGCCCAGACGTGGGTCCCTTGCTCACTTTGCCACTGGATTCAAGCTAGCCTGGCTGATGACGGCTGAATAGCCAGAAACCGGTCCCAGGATGCTTGTTTCCGGTCCAGGGAAGACATGGCTTGGCAGTTCGGGCTGGACTGTTCCCATGAGGCACAGGGTCAGACTGATTTGCATATGGCCATGTCTGAACTGGGGTGGTGGAGTGAGCTAAAGAATGATGATGGATTAAACCCAGATCAGTTGACTGGGGGTGATTGTTTGATTAGCTCAAACGCTCCGTCCATCATCCCCTTTGGTATCGCTTTGTTCGCCCTAAGTTGGCAGGGTATGCCCAGACGTGGGTCCCTTACTCACTTTGCCACTAGTTTCAAGCTAGCCTGGCTGATGACGGCTGAATAGCCAGAAACCGGTCCCAGGATGCTTGTTTCCGGTCCAGGGAAGACATGGCTTGGCAGTTCGGGCTGGACTGTTCCCATGAGGCACAGGGTCAGACTGATTTGCATATGGCCATGTCTGAACTGGGGTGGTGGAGTGAGCTAAAGAATGATGATGGATTAAACCCAGATCAGTTGACTGGGGGTGATTGTTTGATTAGCTTAAACGCTCCGTCCATCATCCCCTTTGGTATCGCTTTGTTCGCCCTAAGTTGGCAGGGTATGCCCAGACGTGGGTCCCTTGCTCACTTTGCCACTGGATTCAAGCTAGCCTGGCTGATGACGGCTGAATAGCCAGAAACCGGTCCCAGGATGCTTGTTTCCGGTCCAGGGAAGACATGGCTTGGCAGTTCGGGCTGGACTGTTCCCATGAGGCACAGGGTCAGACTGATTTGCATATGGCCATGTCTGAACTGGGGTGGTGGAGTGAGCTAAAGAATGATGATGGATTAAACCCAGATCAGTTGACAGGGGGTGATTGTTTGATTAGCTCAAACGCTCCGTCCATCATCCCCTTTGGTATCGCTTTGTTCGCCCTAAGTTGGCAGGGTATGCCCAGACGTGGGTCCCTTGCTCACTTTGCCACTGGATTCAAGCTAGCCTGGCTGATGACGGCTGAATAGCCAGAAACCGGTCCCAGGATGCTTGTTTCCGGTCCAGGGAAGACTTGGCTTGGCAGTTCGGGCTGGACTGTTCCCATGAGGCACAGGGTCAGACTGATTTGCATATGGCCATGTCTGAACTGGGGTGGTGGAGTGAGCTAAAGAATGATGATGGATTAAACCCAGATCAGTTGACTGGGGGTGATTGTTTGATTAGCTCAAACGCTCCGTCCATCATCCCCTTTGGTATCGCTTTGTTCGCCCTAAGTTGGCAGGGTATGCCCAGACGTGGGTCCCTTGCTCACTTTGCCACTGGATTCAAGCTAGCCTGGCTGATGACGGCTGAATAGCCAGAAACCGGTCCCAGGATGCTTGTTTCCGGTCCAGGGAAGACATGGCTTGGCAGTTCGGGCTGGACTGTTCCCATGAGGCACTGGGTCAGACTGATTTGCATATGGCCATGTCTGAACTGGGGTGGTGGAGTGAGCTAAAGAATGATGATGGATTAAACCCAGATCAGTTGACTGGGGGTGATTGTTTGATTAGCTCAAACGCTCCGTCCATCATCCCCTTTGGTATCGCTTTGTTCGCCCTAAGTTGGCAGGGTATGCCCAGACGTGGGTCCCTTGCTCACTTTGCCACTGGATTCAAGCTAGCCTGGCTGATGACAGCTGAATAGCCAGAAACCGGTCCCAGGATGCTTGTTTCCGGTCCAGGGAAGACATGTCTTGGCAGTTCGGGCTGGACTGTTCCCATGAGGCACAGGGTCAGACTGATTTGCATATGGCCATGTCTGAACTGTGGTGGTGGAGTGAGCTAAAGAATGATGATGGATTAAACCCAGATCAGTTGACTGGGGGTGATTGTTTGATTAGCTCAAACGCTCCGTCCATCATCCCCTTTGGTATCGCTTTGTTCGCCCTAAGTTGGCAGGGTATGCCCAGACGTGGGTCCCTTGCTCACTTTGCCACTGGATTCAAGCTAGCCTGGCTGATGATGGCTGAATAGCCAGAAACCGGTCCCAGGATGCTTGTTTCCGGTCCAGGGAAGACATGGCTTGGCAGTTCGGGCTGGACTGTTCCCATGAGGCACAGGGTCAGACTGATTTGCAAATGGCCATGTCTGAACTGGTGTGGTGGTGTGAGCTAAAGAATGTTGATGGATTAAACCCAGATCAGTTGACTGGGGGTGATTGTTTGATTAGCTCAAACGCTCCGTCCATCATCCCCTTTGGTATAACTTTCTAAAAGTGGCATTTTTAGAATTGTAATTTAAAATCTGACTTCACCATAAGTTAGGATTTTAAATTAGTATTCCAGAGACACCATGCATGAACTGGTTATCTCTTTCCATTTGGAAATCGCACTTATAGAATGTAATAAGGCATCTCCAGTAATATCCTATGGGAGAGATAGGCCTTACAATAGTGAGAAATTAATTTATGTGTTTTTCACTACCAGAGAAACTTAAAAGAACATGCCCGTCTTTTAAATTACCTTGCACCCTTCCCTCTTGGCTATCCAGGGCCTACCGTAGGGGTGACATATGTATTAAAAAGGAAGGTTTTGGCCTGGCAAAAGGTTTATTTTGCCAGGTCGAATTGGCAGTTTAAACTGCACACACAAGCTCTGCAGTGGCAGGCCTGAGACATATTTAAGGGACTTTTAAGTGGGTGGCACAATTAGTACACAGGCCCACTAGTAGCATTTAATTTATAGGCCCTGGGCAATGCAGCTTTATTAGGGACTTATAGGTAAATTAAATATGTCAATTGGGTATAAGCAGGGCCGGCTCTAGGGCGGTGCGATCGGTGTCACCGCACCGGGCGCTGACTTGGGGTGGGGGCGTCATTTTCCCAAGTATATTATCATTTTAAGAGCACCTGCTGCTGCCTACTGGCCTCCAGCAATTTTCAGGCATCAATTAAAATGTCAAGGGAACTCCGGTGATTAATTGTCTTCCTGGAAAGAGACCGGAGTTTTGGCTAGTGGAAGTTTTTACTCGTCCTAAGGTAGCGCAGAGGGTTAAATTGCCTGCTGCTAAGAACGTGTACCATGCAGATAACAAAGTGCATATAATGTAAATAGGTCAGTGGGTTACTGCTTTTGTAAGAGAGCTCCTTTTGTTACTTGTCGTTTATAAGTCAAAATTCTAATATAGAACATTGAGCCAGGGACATCTTAAGGATTTTGGGGGTCCTGGGTCAAACTTTTTTGGGGGGCCCTTGTTTGGATTAGGTTTGAATTTATTAACCAATTGCAGCTCTTTCGCAGCCTCTTTGGACAAGTCACAGACAGTGCACAGTCACACTCGTCCAAATTGTAAATGCATTTACATCTAAGATACTGAGATACACCAGCAGCTCACTAATATTACTGCAAATAGTTTCTGTGAAATAAAATCTGTGACTTCCTCCCATTTATAATATGTGGGTCCTGTTTTAATCTCAAAGAAACTTGTTTAATGGATGTTGCATGAAACGTAAACACAATATTTTATGCAAACTGTCTGCAGCAGCCTCACACATCACACACATTAAAAATAAATTAACTAAAAACGGTATTTAAAACAAGCTAAAAAATATTAAAGGTCATCAGGGCAAGCCTCTTTGCAGAACCAAGCTGCCTCTATCAGGGGGCCCCCTAAAAGCCTGGGGCCCTGGGCCAGAGCCCACTTTGCCCATGCCTTAAAACGTCTCTGCATTGAGCTATTAACTGTCATCAAAGAGCTGCATGCAAACTGCAAGGTATATGTTAAAGCTATATGTTTTTTTGCCCAGTCTTTCACTATCCTAATCATGCCAAAAAGGTTCATTTGGTTAGAAAACAATTCTTATTATTAAAGAGAACCCCTAACAATGATGTTATGTTTTACATTCTATATTTGCGCTATACCAGAATAAGGACTCTTAAACTATATTTCTTACCAGTATCGATGACATGTCACTCCTACACTACACCTTGCACTACTGTCTGATGTAACATTTCCTATACACTGATTTACACACATATGATTGTCTCTGTGCAATGTGTGTGTGGTGTAAAGTGCTCTGACACATTTCACTGGTATGAGTGGTGCTATAAAACTAAATGAATCCGAGAGACAGTGGTTACAGTGACTTGAGGGGGCACTGTTAAAGGGTGCTAGTGAGGGAATCCGTGGCAGAGGTGGTCATTGGGGGGCGCCAAAAGACAATGTCGCACAGGGCGCCACCAGTGTTAAGGCCGGCCCTGGGTATAAGCCTTTGTTACCATGTTTTAAAGAGAGAGCACAAGCAGTTTAGTACTAGTTATCAGTAGTAAAGTGCATAGTGTCCTAAGGCCAACAAAAATACATTCAGCAAAAATAAAGGAGGAGCAAAGGCAAACTTTTTAGGGATGACCCTGCTGAAAGGGCAAAGTCCAATGGATATATTAGACATTTAGGGCCCAATTATGACTTTGGCGGTGAGCTGCCGGCCCGCCCCCTGCTGCACCGTCAAAGCCACGGTCAGTATTCCTGCCTGATTCGGAGTTTCCTCCTGTCTGACAGGTTTTGCTTTTGATGTTCCCACACCTGTGCCTTGAAAATGGGCACCGCAATGGGAATGCCAAAAACAGTTCCTGCACGGCATGGACTGTAAAGTCTATGTCGTGCAGGAACTGGTGTGCATGCACACAGGGGGGCACATGTTGTCCCCCAAATGTGCATCAACAGGGCCTGAGGCACCAGGGCCCCCTGTAGGGCCCCCTTTATTTCCTCTCTGCCATGGTTTTCATTGCGGTGGAACCACCATGAAAACCGTGGTGGAGAGGAAACTTGCAATATGCTTGGCGGGACTGCGGCAATACTGCTCAGTATATTACTGCCTCCTGACTGCCGCAACACCACCAGGGAATGGCAGTTCCCTGGCGGCTGCGGCGGGGCTGTGGCAGTCTGACCGCCTGTATTGGAATTGGGCAGTCGGAAGAACAACACCGCTGCACCCCCGCAAGTCTGGCGGCACGTGGACCTCCAGACTCGTAATTGGGGCCTTACTGTTCTGGGTAACAGTAAATAAAAAAATAAAAGTCATATCCAGGGTGCTATCAAGATCTTATTAAAGATAAAATGTGCACAATAAAATTAGATAACTGTGGTGTATAACTGAGCCTCAGAACATGATCTGTTGAAAAGTGCTGTAAAAAAAGAGCAATGTTGATAAAGTGCTTTAGGAATTTAGGTCTGTATATTTTTATTGTAAGGCCAGAGATTCTATTGAAAAGGCATTTTTTTTATTTTCTTCATAGCTTTCGTGCCGTTCAATGAATATGCATGCAACTCTCCAAACAAAAAGTATATCCAATTTGGGTTCTTCAAGGCAAGTTTCATGCAGATCTGTCAAGCAAGGGCCAAAAAAGCTAGAGATACCAAAAATGACATTTCCAATTTTTCTCTAAGGCTGGCTTCGCTTCCAAGACTATACACAGAGCTACTGGCATTGTGCCACAGTCGAGGACCAAATTATGCCGGGGTTGATTAAATTATGTGCCAAGAAAAGACAAATTATGTGTCATAATATGGCACATTTTTAAGCAGTACTACCTCACTGTTTTCTCTTTTTTGCACATTTTAACACTGTATAGGCAGAGGTTTACCCTCTTTAATATATGTTTAATGCCTAAGAACAGCCATCAGTAACTGAAAGGGGACCTGTCTCTGTGCAGAAAAAGACCTCCCACTGTGCAGTTACCTGTATGGTACCATTTTGTGCAACTTTTGATCCTTTTGAACTAGAAATACTTTTTTGTTAAAATCTGCAAACTATGCAGAAGATTATGGATTATATGCCAAGTGTGACAAATCCCTCATTATGCTGATAATGCAGTAGTTGCCGGATTGCATAGTTCCAGTGTGCCTGATCATAATCTATATATTTTTTTTAATCTGAAATTCACTGGAAAAAACACAAAGTGATGTTATGGTTACAAAACAAAACCTAATAACCAATGAAATTTAGCAATAATGGTTCACAAAACTAACTATTACTTTTGCCCTTATCACGGACTGCTTATAACTTCACCGATTACATCACTCTTGACGTGTTAAATGACATTAATGATGATATCACTGATGACATCTCAGATGACATCACTTATGATATATAAAGTACCGGACCCTCTTGGTGGTTGTGCTGCCGCCCTGGTAGGAGAAACCGGGATATTAATTCAATAACGGGCATCAGAGAAGACACAAAAAATACAGCGCATGTGGTGAAATTTTGTATTTGTGGCAGGGATGCGTAGTATCCCACGTATTTCGGCTCACTGCCTTGATCACATGAATAAAACATTTCACTACATGCACTACTGGGAGTCTGCTGCATTTTTTTTTGTCTTTGCTGGCACCCATAGTGTCTGTTTGTCTATCTATCTAGGCATAGGGAGATAGACAGACAGATAGATAGATAGATAGATAGATAGATAGATAGATAGAAGGACGGACAGACAGACAGACAGACAGACAGATTATTTATTAGTATGGCAAAGTGAGGAAAGGGGCCAATATTCAGGGCAGGCATAACCTCGAGTTGAGCATGGTGCCCCTCCTGGTCTCGCTTCAAAACTGTAATAAATAACATATTAGCCTCTGCTCATCTGTATGTGTGTTCTATGCCATGCGTTTTTCATCTGCAGTAGTTATAAACAAATGTATATGAAAATAACCAGAGCACAAGGTGGAAAATCCATGCTATGCACCCCAGTTGTTTCCTTGTTAAGATATTTCAGAATGGCATCCGCGAGACAAAAAGCATTTTCTTCTTAAGTCGCTTACGCTGTCCTGTGGTAATAAAAACTGAATTTTATCATTGTGCTATAGTAAAACAAAAGTGCTGGTGTTGACCCTTTGTTTATAGTACACTTTTTTCTAAAAGCTTGTCTTACTGGGCAGCATTTATTTTCAAGTCCATATGTGTGTTTGTGGGTGTGTTAGAAGAAATAACTGTACACTTTCTAGCTATATTCCATCAATATTGAAGACTCTCTGGAATGTTGACTTAGCTATAATAACCACTCCTGGTGGATTACTAAAACATTTAGGGGCAGATTGACAAGATGGTGCCGCAGCGTGGCACCGCAAGCCCTTTGGCTGCGCCGCGCTGCGGCACTTTCAGAGCACAGGAATGCGACATATTTACAATGATATGTCCCATTCCTGTGCTCTCCCCTGCGCTGGCGCACAAACAGCTGCCATGCGCCGGCGCAGGCACCCTTGCACCATGGTGCAAGGATGCCTGCATCACGGGGAGATTGTTTTTGTGCAGGAAGGGACACCTTCCTGCACAAAAATAATCACTAAAGGCATTTTCCTCTTTCAATCTGTGCTGTAGAATGCAGCACACATTGAAAGAGGAAAAAATCAAGGAGAAAATAAAACATTTCTCCTCGTTGCGCCTCGCTACGCCAGGGTGGCGTAGCATACTGACGCATTTCCAGGTTTACGAATCCTCGTAAATCTGGAAATGTGTCTGGTTCCATGGGTGTTGCGTGGGAACTCCCACAGCAACACCCATGGAACGCCCCTTTCACGCAAAGTGCTGCGTGTAAAGGGGCCGTATTTGCAAGGACAGGAAAAGCCACGCAGGGTGGCTTTTCCTGTCCTTGTAAATATGGGGCAATGTAATGCGCTGCCAGTGCGTCACAAAAAAATGACGTACTGGCAGCGCAAGGGGCTTGTAAATCTGCCCCGGTACACTGTGTGAATCATTTACAGTCAAACCACATTGCGTCATTACCTGTGATCTTTTCTGTGATTTTTAAGCAACCGTTCACCAAGCTAGGTGCCTATTTGTGTTGGGTTTTGCCATAGGTTTCACATCTAAAAACCCCTGGTGAGTCACACACGCTTCAGACAAACTTGACTTTCACACCACGGAAAAAGCCCGCTGCGCTGGAAATGTTTCTTCTATTGTGTGGATGCAGAGAAAATAAATCTATTAGAGCGGCGAGCATGATGCACGGATGTGTTATATTTATCGGAATATAGTTTGGAGATGGAAAGCCTTTCAAAACGTTAGACTGCCAGAGATAGTCGAAATGCCTCCTAACAGCTATTATGAATCAAGGTAATAAAATATATTTGGAAGCCAGGCGAACATTTTTCATTTTATTGATCTAGTATTTTATACTTTCTCTATATCTAGTTTTAATATTCCACATGTAGTATTTGTAAGGCTGGGGCATGGAGTAGCGTGTGCGTGTAAGCTGCTTTTGCCTTTGACACTGTTACTGATGACCACCCCCGGTTCCCGCTGGGACAAACTTGTCTGTGCGCATTTAGCCGCCCCAGAATCCCTGCCAATAACAGTAGGCTGAACCAAGCCTTGACGCAGCAGTATGCTCACCCCTGGTTCCGTTGTCATAAATCACCCAGTCACTCAAGCAGTCACTGCTCGAGGTGTTCCTAGTTGCCAAGATATATATGTTTGAAACAGCAACACCGGATTGTCGAATGCAATTCAGTAAAATAGCAACATGTGTGCTGAAGCCAGCCTTTCTGCAAGCCCTCAGCACCGGTGACCAAAGCATGCATGCACCGAGGGCATTTCTCTGGAACGGGTTCGGTTCGAAAAGTGTTTGGTGCAGGCCTCTGGAGTTCGATAAATAGCAGTGCGTTAATCAGTAGGTTTGCTAATGGGATGCTTAAATGGAGGTGTTTTTCATAAACCATGGATTCATTAAAGTGAAATAGGAAGCATTCTCATGCCTGCCAATGGCGCATTATACTTTTCTGTTGCAAAGGCACTTGTAAAATTGTACACAACGACAATTCGCTGATAAGGCTCAGGTGTTTGCAGGTGAACCATAATCTGCAAAACACTGCCTAGCATCACCTATTATGCGATTCTGAAAAATGTGTGCGGTGGGAAGTGCGATCAGTACAACACTGAATCGAAGATAAGCTGAAATTTGCTATAAATAGCTTTTAATAAGGTAACCAGCAAGTCTGACGTTTGAAAGTTTAATAGTATAATCATAATGAATCATCGGACCACATACTCTCCCCGTATAGCACTGCAATTTCATCAAAGTCTTGCCATGAGAGTTTCTGTAGAAGCTCCCCTGCACATTCACGTTCATCGATTTATAAAAACAATTAGTTTCAATGAGAGAAAGCAATTTAAAAGACTGCTTATTTTCTATTTACTTGCTCCTAGTGCCTCCAGAGAGTATAAACTGCAAGTAAATGTTGTGCATATTTCAACCCTGATCACTAGGGGGCGGCATGTAGCAAACCATCCTCTCTAGGAATGTGACGTAGCGTGAATATTACCTCAAGAATCATCCGTGATAGGGTTTCAACGTAAACTTACATTAGACAAATGAGCGAGTTCAATTTCCACCACCGAATCCATCGTTTTGGGCTCCGGTCTAATCGTCACCACGATAATTTTGGAATTCACCACTGTAAAATTTCTGCAAGAAAGGTGACACAATGAAACTGGTTACTGCCAACAACGCGAATGAAGCATCCATTTAGTGAATAAATTGGCAGGGCTATCTTGTACATATTTCAAGAAATGAAAAATGAAGCTGCAAAATCAGTTCTTTGTGTAGGTTAATGAAATTCCCAGTGTTACAGCCTGTCCCGGACACAGAAAAGATGAGATAACAACAGCGCTGACAGGACTGTCTTTCCTTAAGTATGATTCACTGATTAGAAAGACAGAGTGACAACTCGAACCGTCAGGCAATCTTTAAGTGGATATCAGTCATTTATCTCAAGGTGAATCCAGCAGTCTTGTTTTGTTGGAGGCAGAACACATTTCTCTTTTTTAAAGGGCTGCCTTGGCCTTTTTTTCGACTGGCAACTTAACAAAGGATGAGATGGATGATTGCATAGCAAGATGCCACAACACTGATTACTACACCAACAGTTCTTAATTTCCAATAACCTACCACTGCTCCTAATCGGAATGAGGTGATATGACTACCACAAAATGCACCAACCATGATTAGAAATGTAAGCAAGTTTTTGTTCAGATGACACTATACATTTTAAGCACTGTCCTGAGCTTGCTATAATATTTTCCTGCCCCTTTCTAAGTTTAGGTGCCGTTTTTTGGACTTATGTGACCTATGGCTGATGGAGCACTGGGCCCGTCTTACCATTTATTCAGCGATGAACCTTTGATAGTTGCCTGAGAGGTAAAGGGGAGTGAACATGAATCGAACAATTCAATTTACAGTGTAACATATTTGGTTAAACATTAAAGACCCAGAATTGATAAGTAAAGTTAAAGGTGTTTATTACAAATTAAAGGCCAAACTAATGTACATAAAGCTCAAAAACATATTGTAAAGATACAAAATCACCACAGGCATGCTAAACCGTCGAATGAAATTGTTTTAGTAGCATAAAGCATACAAGGAATTCAGTTGCCGCAATACAGAAGATAAGAAGTTGAATTTGATGGTTAGTGTACAGGTTTTGATCCTCCTGTCTATACATGAATACATCTAAACTCACCTAAACTAGTTGTAAACTAAAGTTTAAAACTAGGGTAACCTAGTTAAATCAGGAAAAGCAAGAAGGTGTCAGCATAGTGGAGACTTCAGTAAAAGCTCTCCAAAACGAGGCAAGTATAGCATAAAACCACCCAATGGAAATATGAGCAGAGAGGTCTAAACCTCTTAGAGTCCAAAGGGTATCTGCCTAAAGACTAAAGTGTGAACACCAATTTAACCCACAGAACATTTGAGAACTCCATGTCACCAACTCCAGTAGATTTCCACCTTCTCACAGTAGAAATTGGCAACTTCACTCAGTTTTCCCATCCTATGGTTTGAACATCAGGATGACCTTGGATGTCTCCCTGCTGTTGATATGAAGTGAATAGGAGTCTTTTCTTACTTTGTTAGTGCCTCTAATTCTTGCCAAAAGTTCTCCTCCCGTGCCTCACTATCTCTAATACACTATATAACTTTCACTGACTTTGAGATAATATGAATGCACATGCAAAGAAAAGAATACATCAGTGCAAGCAAAACTTTCACGTTGAAGGTTAGACATCGAAGACAAAATGCTTAAGGCCTTTAGTTAAGCTAACTTAATGAAACAGTCAGTGTACATGGTAAATACATGATTAAACAGGCACCTACAATTTTAGAATAAATGCAAAAATTAATAAATGGATACATGAGTACATAAAAATGCAGTCTCAATAAAAGCAGTATAACTCGAAATGCACAAGTGTAAATGTGAATGAGAACTACAATTTGTAACATTATAATGAAGGTATTAGAACACACACTTATGTGAATGACTATTTTCTACAGTGAATATACGCCAGAAGTATGTTTAATGCTTCATTCTACATTAATAGGATTAAGGAACACAAAATATATGGTGCTAAGTGCTTGTAAATATTACACATCTGTGGCGTGTAAGAGTGGAGCTAAAATTGCGCTGCTCCAACCCTTATATCTTAAGCACATGAGTGAACCAGTGTCTTTGTAAAGGTCAGTGTAGATCCTTAAGCTTGTATAGCATATTTATTCTACAAAGATGTGTACATTATTTCAAAGTTCGTAAGGTGAAATTTTTAGCTTATATAACCAGTTGCTTTCAGCTTTGCCGACTTGGAAAAAATGGAAAACAATGATTTAGTCTGGTGTATAAAAAATGCCACTTTTCAAAGTTGAAGCTAATGGGTCTTGGCTTTTAAAGGTTGAGCTGTTAGATTTGACATTGCTTGTTGTTAATGGCATACATATGCATGGATCAAGATGTGTGCAAATGCATGGCTGGCCATCTAGCTATTGACTTTCTATTAAAGAAAAACTATTCCATGATGGGCAGCAATACTGTTGTGTAGTTCCTATAAACCTATATAGGATCTGATGTTTAGACAACATACACTGTAGAATTGGTGTCAGACTGATTCTAGGCACCCCTACCGGGTATGTTAGCCTGTATACCAGCTAGCTCACAGTGCCACTAGAAACCCCTCTTACCAAGGAGAGAATAGTTCTTGGCAACTATCGAACATGACAACTCTGATCCCTCAGGATCATGGAAACAGTGTACTACTTTTCGCTCAGTCACTCGAGCTCACTTCGTCTCAGAGAGATACACAGAGTAAACGGTGGGGACGTTTTCAATAAGCATTTATTGAACCAGTGTCATTCTAGGGTAAAATAGGTGTTCTGAAACAACCATTAGACAGTAACAGATATAAATGATTATAAGTACTAACAGAGTAAAAGGATGATAGATTTCTACCATCGTGCTAAAACAATGAATACAGGTAAGTATATAAAATACATGACAGTAGAATGCGTACTACTACGATGCAACCCTAAATAGATATACCTAAGTGTACCTAGCATGTATGTGGGTGTAAAAGCCAAGAATCCCTTTAGGATAAAGTCAACCCCATTACCTGAAGTGAGAGACTGTGGGACCCCGTCTTGGTCTCGAGATGGACACCCCGCAAGGATGTCAGACCACTGTGTGCTGGAGTGTCTGCGTGCAGGAGCCTCAGCCTCTCGCGTCAGTGTGTCGGCATGGAAGTCCTTTTCTCCTCTGACTACCTCAGCAAGATATGGTGTATATATACCCAAAGTGGTACCCCCTGGGGATATACCTTGCTGTGTCATGTCGGACTAGGATGACGGAAGAAATGACCCTTATACATAGTTATTATGCAGGAGATGGTAGGCCTGCTGTCCTGTTGTGATTCCAAGAATCCTCATACATAATGAATGAGGCTTAAGCTTTTCGGAGAAAACCCCATGTCATCTTTGGACATTACCGTAACTAGGTAAAAGGTCAGTACTAAGAACCGTTATGTAGTGTAGTGGTAGGGGAGAATATAGGTGAAAGGCTAGGTGACTACCTGAGCCTATATTGGGGTACCTACAATTGAACATAACATCACATGTTGTGATGTATGTCATGACTTCTGCACACACTTAGATCATGACAACTGTGTGCACATTTATCATGGTGCGCAGTGACCATTTTTAATTTACTGTTGTAACAAGGCTGAAAGATATAATTCATCCAATCAGAACACTGTGAGACCAAAATGATCCAGGATGGGATAAACACAAGAATAGGGAGGAAAGCCATTGACCAAGAGAAGACAAGTGTTTGTACGTATGTATGTATATGATATTTCTATAGCGCCAAAGGCAACAGAGCTCTGCACATTTTCAAAGACAAGCACAAAGACAATGAGAAAGAGGAGAGAAAGTTAGGTTTTGGATAGTTAATGCATTGTGATGTAGTGTTCTTTAAAGAGGTGAGTCTTCAACACTTTCCTAAATTGGAGCAACATTGAGACGATCATGATGGATACGAGGATGTTGTATCATATTCTGGGTGCATAAATGGAAAAGGCCTGCTGTCTTGTTTTTTTACACTCCTGAGTCTGCAGTCTGATAGTGTCTTGGAAGAGTGTGTGCCGAGATCCACAAGAGATGATGAGTTTGTCTGCAAGATAAGTGGCGGCGCTGGTTTTGATAGGTTTGTAAATGATACAGCTTGAAGAGGATTCAGGCCTGCAAGGGGAGTCGATGGAGTTCTACCAGAATGGGGGGTGATGTGATTAGATTTCTTCAGGCCCCGAATGAAATATGCTGCAGCATGTAGGACTCCCTACGGAGTGCCAGTGTAAAGTCTAGGAGGCCCTTGAGAATGATGTTATCACCATCTAGATGCAAGAGTACAAGGGCTCGAGCAGCAGTTATGAAGTCACTTCCAAGAAGAAATGCTTTGACTTTCTTTAGAAGAAAGAACTGTTACAAGGCAGCCTACTCCAGAAACACAACGCAGCCATCCAATCTTAAGTGAGGGTCTGACCCAAAGCCCTCTATAACTGTATCATGTAGCAGTTTACTGACAGCTAAAGCTGTCTGCTGCTGAGACCTAAGAAGGAACCCTCCCAACATTGGTGGCGAGAAAACGAGCTCTTATCCCTCAGTTCCTGTTCAGTCGATCTCACACTTTCCTTCAACCAACAGAATTGGTATGGGTGCTATGATCTACAAAACTGGGTTCTAGGGAAACTAATGTGTCACTTGAATGGAGGCACGCTTCAGCACCTGTGGCAGCTTTTTGGCATTTAGAATTTTTTCAAAAGTCTAAGACATTTTTAGAATTATTGGAAGGTGTTAGAACTGGGGGTCTCTAGTTGGCAGAGGTAGGTACCTTTGTCCAAATAGGGACCCTTGCTTCTAGTCAGGGTAAGGGGGATACACTACTAAAATAACCCCTGCTCACCCCCTTGGTAGCTTGGCACGAGCAGACAGGCTTATCTCAGAGGCAGTGTGTAAAGCATTTGTGAACACATACAGTAATACAGGGAAAACACTACAGAAGGACACCACACAGGTTTTATAAAAATAAGTATTCTTTATATAGAGTTAACACAAGACCCAAAACGACAAAAATCCACAATACAGTATTAAGAAAATGACTATTAGATGGTAGAAATAGCTTAAAAAAAGGTTATTCACTTAAAAGCAGTCTTTAGCAACAGATAACCCCAACTGGAGTTATCACGACGTCGAGGTCAAAGAAATCCCAAAGTACGGCGCCGACCGCGAGGTGCGAGGCATCGGGCCCGGAGTCAAAACAGACCCACAAAGAACAGTACCTTGGAAAAGGGAAAACAAAGACAGCTCACGGCGTCAGGGAGATGCGGCGTCGTTGGCGCTGTGTGGCGTCGGTTCCTTGCTTCGGGGGAGGCGATGCGTCGGATCCTCGATGCTTGCGCAAAGATGGGGATGCGTCTGTTCCTTACTGGAGAGGAGGTGACGTCACGATGGCGCCGAAACCACGGTTCCGTACGATGTCACGATGTCGATGTATTCTTGACCACCCACGTCGAGGATCGGCTCCGCGATGATGTCGGCTTCGGAGTCGATGTGGCACAGTAGCAGACGTCGGGCCTACGTCGCAAGTCGGAGCTGCGCTCACGGCAGGTTACGATGTCTCTCGCCGGCGTCGATGTGGCACGGCAACCGGCATCGGGTATACGTTGTAAGTCGGAGCAGGGCTCACGGCTTCGATGCAGATTACGGCGTCGCTCGTCGGCGTCGGTGTTGCAATTTCCTTCTGTAGCAGCTAGAACAGCAAGTTCCAGGTGCAGGGAAACAGAAGGGGGTGAAGTCTTTGTATCCCTGAGACTTCAGACAGGAGGCAAGCTCAAATTCAAGCCCTTGGAGATTTTCTGCAAGATGATGAAAAGTTCACAAAAGGTCCTTTTCCCTTTCCTTGGCAAATAAAGAAACCACTGCAGGCCAACCCCAGAAAATAGCACTCTAGCACAGGGGCAGTCAAACTCCTTCAGACTCTCTGGTTCTTCTCCGCGGTAAAGGTGTGTCTTGATTCCCAGAAGTGATCTAAAGTCTTGGGGTCTGGGCCCCAATATTTATACTACTATTCTCTTTGTTCTCTGAAGGCAGAGAGTGTCTGTACCTGGCCAAAACCAGTTCTGTCCTCCCTGGTGCAGCTTCCTGGCAGGAGGTGGAGACAGCATTGTTGAAAGCAGACCTGGCCTAGGTGGACTGAAAGGAAATCCCTTCCCCCTACTCTCTATTCTATGAGGGCTCAGGGGAGTGAAAGGAAATCTCCGCCCCCCCACTCTCTATGCAGCCAAGGTCCTATTCAGCCCAGCCCTGACTCATCAGTCTGCTGGAGCCCAAGCCCTCCTGTCACTCACAAACCAGACATGCAATACACAACCTAGCAGAGGCAGGCTGGATGGTTAGGCAAGAAAATACCTACTTTCTAAAAGTGGTATTTTCAAACACAGAATGTTAAAAACAACTTCACTAAAAGATGTATTTTATCATTCTGAGTTCAGGCATACTAAATTCGTTTTTCTACCATGTTCCCTTGGATAGTTAGGATTATAAGAGGTTATAATCAAACTGCCCATTCTGGCCTATGGGGACAGGTAGCCTTGCAATAGTGAAAAACGAAATTGGCTGTAATTCACTATCAGGACATGCCACACACATCAGGGCATGTCCTACCTTTTACATACATTGCACCCTGCCCATGGGCCTACCTTAGGGGTGTCTGATATGTAGAAAAGGGAAGGTTTAGGGACTGGCAAGTGGGTGCACTTACCAAGTCAACATGGCAGTACAGGACTGCACACAGGCTCTGCAATGGCAGGCCTGAGACACACTTTAGGAGCTGCTTCTGTGGGTGGCACAAACAGTGCTGCAAGCCCACCAGGATCATTTGATTTACAGGCCCTGGGCACACATGGTGCACTATACTAAGGTCTGACAAGTAAATCAAATAAGCCAATCATGGAGTCACTAATCCATTCAATACTTTACAGGGAGAGCATATGCACTTTAGCACTGATCAGCAGTGGTGAAGTGCCCAGAGTCATAAAACCAACAAAAACAGGTCAGAAATATACAGGAGGAAGGCAAAATGTTTAGGGATGACCCTGCAAAAAGTGCCAAGTCCAGCACATCCCCCATCCAGCCTAAACGCAGGGTAGACCAATCACTACCTTGATGGGCTTCTCTGCTTTGGGCGATAGAATATGGACCCTGGCCCGCAACAGCAGGGGCATACTCCAGTTCTACGCCAATCTGAACTTTTTGGACCCCTCTGTCAACACTCTCAGGGCCCACTAAGCTAACCCATGGGGAACCCTTCTCCTCACCTGTGGACATCATCTGTGCAGCACCTAACCTTAGCTTGCTCACAGGTGTGTCCCAACAGACAGACAGTACCCACATGGCCAACACAGAGGTGTGGCCCAGTCCACCCCCGGGGTGTGACTCCGGTGCCCCCCAGGTGACACTCTATCCACCAGGACAGCAAGCCACAGTGGCCACTGACAGTTGTCAGTGATGAGACCCAGGCCTCATGCCTCTCAGGGCTCTCAAACCTCTGTGGCATCAGAGAGCGGGGGGCAGTAGCCCCAGGTGCCTGGCACCCTTTATCCACTCTCCCTCCTGTCAGGTCAGGTATGACATCCTGGCACTGACCCACCAGCCCCGGGCCTATACCCGGCGGCTGGACAGGAGACTGGGGTGGGCTTTCCCACACCCTGTCCTCCTCGGGGCTCTGCACCCTCCCACCTGGAGTGGTACCCCCGTCCAGAATTGTCAGGGCACCTGTGGCAGGTGTCCTGCACAATTTGCCCACCAGTTCAGGGGTTCTATCCTGCAACTGGGATCCCAGCCTAGGGTCTGTACCCTTAGACTGGACAGAGGTCAGGGGTGAGGCTGCCCTCTCCCTGCTCCCCTTACTGGGGCCCTGCACCCTCCCACCTGGAGCGGTGCCCCCAGAAGACAAACCGGTAGGGACACTGATTACATTTGTCCTTCCCTCCAGGTCAGGCAACACCTGAACCTGGCTTCCCAACCCAGGGACGGAACCCTGCTGCTGAGCAATTGCCTGGCGAACCAGGACTTCCTGGGGAGTACATATACCCTCCCCGAGGGTGACACATAACTCATGTGTCGTGTGACAGACTGCCTGGCGCAGATCTCCCGACCCCTGTCCATCTGACAGTGCGTGAAGATCTCCCAGGACAGAAGTGGTGTCACCATGGTCATTCATTGGTGACTCAGCCCTTCTGGCTGGCCCCTGACCCACTGGTTCTTCCACTGGGGACTCTTTCCCCCTCTCACCCCTCAATCTGGACTTCTGCACCCTCCACTTAGGAGTGGCACTGCCAGACACCAGAACTGATGGAGGTCTGATTACAGACACTCCCAGTTCACCTGGCACTAGGTGATCCCCATAACGGGCAGCCTATCAGGACAGACTAGGTTCCCTACCTGGTGTTCCCTTAAGGAATCATCCAGGCCCTGAGACTGAGGTTGGGCACTATCTGGACATATCCCAGTCTCACTCCTTCTCCTTGAAGACAGGACGTGAGGCCCTATACCCCTCCCACTACAACGGGACCTAGCTGGGCTACTCTGAACCCCTTCCACCACTCTGGGTTGGAAGATACCTGAGCCACTCCCCTTAGGGACACTCCCCAATGCCTCTACAGAACCTCTGGCAACCACCCAGAGGTCTGCCTCCTGTGCGAGTTCCCTGGGATCAGAGAACTCACACTCCAACAGGTGTTGGCCTAGCTCTGGAAAACAAGGACTAAAAATATGCTCTCCCATAATTGGATCACACAGTCCCACCAAACTATCTTTCACCTCACCATCCAGTGCCTTGCACATGTACCCCACACCACTCTCCTGAGACTGGCAAGACAGTATCTGACTGTCTCTGTCACATCAACCCACACTCTTCTGGGCGGTCTTCACACTCACACACCAGGACTTTAACCATGGGGGAACCCCTCTCCCTGCACCTCTCATCTAGAGTCAGTAGAGTGTCCCGCCCACCACTAGGACTATGAACCCCTGCGTCAGTGTTCCAATTCACCTCAGGGACACTGCGCACCACTGGAGCTGCCTCATATCCTTCAACCCCCTGATGTATGTTAACCCCCTCCTTCAAGTCAGGCGCCACTTCTCTGGGTGTGTGTACTGCTCCCTCAGCACTCAATAATACAATTTTGCTGCCACCATCTGAGCTGGATTCCACCTCTAACTCAGCCAAGCTCACCTTCTGAGCTACACACATTTCTTGTTGCTGGGCTGAGACACTTATGGCCTCAAGCCTCTCGAGCTCCAAATCAAGCTCCCTCATTCTCAACTCATGAGCAAGAATCATTTTCTGCCTCTCCAAAGCTAACTTGTTATTTTCAGACTCCAGCTCGAGCATGCCTAGCTCCAATTTATGCATTCTATTTCTCTCCCTGTCCTCCAGCTCTCCTGGGGACAGGCCCTTGGAAGAAACACTGCTGCCTATGGGGAAAGACACTCTCTCCCTGGCTGGACCCAATGGCCCATCTAGCTGCCCTTTTGCATCCTCAGCCTCCTCTGCAGGCTCTCCCACATTCTCAGGGGCATTTCTTGCTTCCATCCAGGCCATCAGCGCCTTTTGGAATTCCTCCTTTTTGGTGAGGCCTGTAGTAGCAACTTTAAATTTTCTGCAGAAGTGCTTCAGCTGTTTCACAGTGTATATATCCACCTTCTCTTCCTCAAACTCTAGATCCATAGATGCAATAGATGCTGGTTTGCTCATGGCAATAAGAACTGGCAGTTTTTAGCAAAAAAATAACAGTTCCAAGGAAAAAAACATTTCTACCAAAAATGTATGTGGTTGCGTTTGGTCTGCACTCACTAGTAGTGTATACCAATTACTGTATATGAGTCACAAATGCAAGTCCAGAATCCTCACCGCTGACCACAAATGTTAGAACTGGGGGTCTCTGGTTGACAGAGGTAGGTACCTTTGACCAAATAGGGACCCTTGCTTTTAGTCAGGGAAAGGGGATTACACTCCTGAATAACCCCTGCTCACCCCCTTGGTAGCTTGGCACGAGCAGACAGGCTTATCTCAGAGGCAGTGTGTAAAGCATTTGTGAACACATACAGTAATACAGTGAAAACACTACAGATGGACACCACACAGGTTTTATAAAAATAAGTATTCTTTATATAGACTTAACACAAGACCCAAAACGACAAAAATCCACAATACAGTATTAAGAAAAAGACTATTAGATGGTAGAAATAGCTTAAAAATAGGTTATTCACTTAAAAGCAGTCTTTAGCAACAGATAACCCCAACTGGAGTTATCACGACGTCGAGGTCAAAGAAATCCCAAAGTACGCCGACGACCGTGAGGTGCGCGGCGTCGGGCCCGGAGTCAAAACAGACGCAAAAAAGAACAGTACCTTGGAAAAGCGAAAACAAAGACAGCTCACGGCGTCGGGGAGATGCGGCCTCGTTGGTGCTGTGTGGCATCGGTTCCTTGCTTCGGGGGAGGCGATGCGTCGGGTCCTCGATGCTTGCGCAAAGAAGGGGATGCGTCTGTTCCTTACCGGAGAGGAGGTGACGTCACGATGGCGCCAAAACCACGGTTCCGTACGATGTCACGATGTCGATGGATTGTTGACCACCCACGTCGAGGATCGGCTCCGCGATGATGTCGGCTTCGGAGTCGATGTGGCACAGCAGCAGGCGTCGGGCCTACGTCACAAGTCGGAGCAGCGCTCACGGCTTATGGCAGGTTACAATGTTGCTCGCTGGCGTCGATGTGGCACGGCGGCCGGCGTCTGGTCTACGTTGTAAGTCGGAGAAGCGCTCACGGCTTCGATGCAGATTACGGCGTCGCTCGCCGGCGTCGGTGTTGCAATTTCCTTCTGTAATAGCTAGAACAGCAAGTTCCAGGTGCAGGCAAACAGAAGGGGGTGAAGTCTTTGTATCCCTGAGACTTCAGACAGGAGGCAGGCTCAAATTCAAGCCCTTGGAGATTTTCTGCAAGATGATGAAAAGTTCACAAAAGGTCCCTTTCCCCTTTCCTTGGCAAATAAAGAAACCACTGCAGGCCAACCCTAGAAAATAGCACTCTGGCACAGGGGCAGTCAAACTCCTTCAGATTCTCTGGTTCTTCACCGCGGTAAAGGTGTGTCTTGATTCCCCGAAGTGATCTAAAGCCTTGGGGTCTGGGCCCCAATATTTATACTACTATTCTCTTTGTTCTCTGAAGGCAGAGAGTGTCTGTACCTGGCCAAAACCAGTTCTGTCCTCCCTGGTGCAGCTTCCTGGCAGGAGGTAGAGACAGCATTGTTGAAAGCAGACCTGGCCTAGGTGGACTGAAAGGAAATCTCCTCCCCCTACTCTCTATTCTATGAGGGCTCAGCGGAGTGAAAGGAAATCTCCGCCCCACTCTCTATGCAGCCAAGGTCCTATTCAGCCCAGCCCTGACTCATCAGACTGCTGGAGCCCAAGCCCTCCTGTCACTCACAAACCAGACATGCAATACACAACCTAGCAGAGGCAGGCTGGATGGTTAGACAAGAAAATACCTACTTTCTAAAAGTGGTATTTTCAAACACAGAATGTTAAAACCAACCTCACTAAAAGATGTATTTTATCATTCTGAGTTCAGGCATACTAAATTCGTTTTTCTACCATGTTCCCTGGGATAGTTAGGATTATAAGAGGTTATAATCAAACTGCCCATTCTGGCCTATGGGGACAGGTAGCCTTGCAATAGTGAAAAACGAAATTGGCTGTAATTCACTATCAGGACATGCCACACACATCAGGGCATGTCCTACCTTTTACATACAATGCACCCTGCCCATGGGCCTACCTTAGGGGTGTCTGATATGTAGAAAAGGGAAGGTTTAGGGACTGGCAAGTGGGTGCACTTACCAAGTCAACATGGCAGTACAGGACTGCACACAGGCTCTGCAATGGCAGGCCTGAGACACACTTTAGGAGCTGCTTCTGTGGGTGGCACAAACAGTGCTGCAAGCCCACCAGCAGCATTTGATTTACAGGCCCTGGGCACACATGGTGCACTATACTAAGGTCTGACAAGTAAATCAAATAAGCCAATCATGGAGTCACTAATCCATTCAATACTTTACAGGGAGAGCCCACCAGTAGCATTTAATTTTCTGGCCCCGGGTATATGAGATACCACTTTACAAGGGACTGATAGGTAAATTAAATACGCCAAACAGGTGTAGACCAATCTTACCACGTTTACCATAGAGAGCACATGCACTTTAGCACTGATCAGCAGTGGTGAAGTGCCCAGAGTCATAAAACCAACAAAAACAGGTCAGAAAAATACAGGAGGAAGGCAAAAAGTTTAGGGATGACCCTGCAAAAAGGGCCAAGTCCAACAGAAGGTGTTAATTCTATTATTATGACATTCAACACAACTTACATGACAATACTTTTTTCCGTCCACTGTGTAGTTTGCACCTGCCCTTAAGACATAGATTTTCTAAAATTATTGTGAAGAAAAACAAGCAGTCTTTCAGATACAGGACACCAGAGGTTCACTTTCAGAGTATAGTTCAAACTGAGAAGATGAGCAGTTGGCTCTACCGTGATTGTATTTTCCAGCAAACATCTTGTTTTTTTTCTAGTATTATGTAATTATATTTTGAAGAGCTGTTTATGTTTTTAGTTTTTGTAGTATACACATAGTTGATTTTACGAAACTGGATTGTCACTTTTGTTATTTTTATTGTTTTTTAGGCATGTTAGAAGATTTTGTTTCACATTAGGCAGCGATAGTATTTCTTTTGTTTTCATGGGTGTCGGGTGTCACATGATGAGGTTCCATCACGTGACACATCTCACTTAAAGCTCAGCACATTGGAGCGCTTTTTCTTTAGAACACACATGATGCATTTAAATATGCACTTGTGGATTGCGAGGTGACATATTCTTTGGTGGTGGAGGTAAGTAGGGGGCACAGTTTTCTTTGGTGCTTCGGGTTGCGCATTCACTGTTCATGAGTTGCTGCACTTTGGGCTTTTGGAAAGGCGTTTTGGTATAGAGCAACAATATTGAGCATGAAGCACAGATATTGAACACTGTTGTCAAGGAGTTGGGTTAGAGCATGTGGCGTATGTGATGGTGTTCTTTTAGAATAGGTTGCTTTGGTTAGGGAGGGTACGTTAGTGCACATAAGCAGGGTCACCTACAGTGTATTTTTTCTATATATATTTTTTGGGTTTTATTTTAGCAGTATTAGTTTAACATATTGTTTATACGATTTAGGATTGGTTGGTTTATGTTTTTTAAGTATTTTTAGTTTGACATTTAGGTACAGAGGACAGTTTTGTAGTTTATATATGATATTGACAAGGCTGGATAATACATGTTTCTCATGTATATGTTTTTCACTTTAGTTACGCCTGAAGAAGGGCAAATGCACCTGAAATGCATTGGGAATACCATCTTTACGTTGAATTACATGAACCACCATCATTATGTTGAATTATATGGACTGTGAACCTTTTGTGTCTATGAGCAAAGCTGACGTTGGCACTTGTGGAACTTTTGAAAGACTGAATACATGAAAGTTTGCAAAAAGTTTGGATTACTTTTGGAATACAGATGGAATAAAACTGACAAAATTTGAAAAAATCGTCTGACTGACTTGGATGTTTGACGTATTCTTTGCTGTGCATCCTGGGTTGTGGGACCTGACGAGGTCCCAATCATTTTCATTCAAAATAACTTAGTCATATTTATTTTGAAACAAAAACAAAAATAGTTTAAAATGTTTTTCAACATTTTTAAGAACATTTTCCGAGATAATAGTTTTTCATTAGTATGCAAAATATGCAGTTATATGGTAATACAGCACCAGCACTGCCACCAACAGTCCAACAACAACAATAATAATAATAATAATAATAATATTAATAACAGACTGTTTGCAATTGCAATGGCCAGATAAGAATATTCTAACTAAATCATATTTTCAATTTTACTGGTGCTGTCTGCAAAAGAGGTTGGCTGAAGATCACATTTCTTTACTTTCGATTGATGCCATTTCTATAGTCAGTCTGTGTTTACAGGTAAATGGAAAACTTGACCATGCACTGTAGAGGGTCTCTAGAGACATACTATGATCTGTGAAGTTGTGCCCAGTGTTTTATACATATACAATCAATCAATCAATCAATCATGTCACTTATAAAGCGCACTACATACCCGCGAGGGTCTCAAGGCGCTGGGGGAAGAGGGGGGTGGTGCTGCTACTGATCGAAGAGCCAGGTCTTGAGGAGTCTTCTGAAGGCCAGTAGGTCTTGGGTCTGCCGAAGGTTGGTGGGGAGGGTGTTCCAGGTCTTGGCGGCGAGGTGGGAGAAGGATCTGCCGCCGGCGGTCGTTTTCCGGATGCGGGGGACTGTGGCGAGGGCGAGGGTGGTGGAGCGGAGCTGGCGGGTGGGGGTGTAGAAGCTGAGTCGTCTGTTGAGGTAGGCTGGTCCGGAGTTGTGGAGTGCTTTGTGTGCGTGGGTGAGGAGCTTGAAGGTTATCCTCTTGTTGACAGGGAGCCAGTGCAGGTCTCTCAGGTGGGGTGTGATGTGGCTGCGTCGGGGGATGTCGAGGATAAGACGTGCAGAGGCGTTCTGGATGCGTTGCAGCCGTCTCAGGAGCTTAGCCGTCGTTCCTGCGTAGAGGGCGTTTCCGTAGTCCAGCCTGCTGGTGACGAGGGCCTGGGTGACTGTTTTTCTTGTTTCGGTGGGGATCCACTTGAAGATCCTGCGGAGCATTCGGAGGGTGTTGAAGCAGGATGAGGAAACGGCGTTGACCTGCTTAGTCATGGAGAGGGTGGGGTCGAGGATGACCCCTAGGTTGCGTGCGTGGTCGGTGGGTGTCGGGGCTGTTCCCAGTGATGTCGGCCACCAGGAGTCGTCCCAGGCTGAAGGGTTGGAACCAAGGATGAGGACCTCCGTCTTGTCTGAGTTCAGCTTCAGGCGGCTGGTCCTCATCCATTCGGCGACGGCCTTCATTCCTTCGTGGAGGTGGGCTTTGGCGGTGTGAGGGTCTTTGGTGAGGGAGAGGATCAGCTGGGTGTCGTCGGCGTAGGAGATGATGTTGAGGTTGTGCTGTCGGGCGACGTGGGTGAGGGGTGCTATGTAGATGTTGAACAGCGTTGGGCTGAGGGAGGAGCCTTGGGGTACGCCGCAGATGATCTTGGTGGCCTTGGATCGGAAGGGGGCGAGGCGGACGCTTTGTGTTCTGCCGGAGAGGAAGGATGTGGTCCAGTCCAGGGCCTTCTCTTAGATCCCGGCGTCGTGAAGGCGTGTTCGTAGTGTGTGGTGGCAGACCGTGTCGAAGGCGGCTGATAGGTCCAGGAGGATGAGGGCTGCTGTTTCTCCGTTGTCTAGCAGGGTCCTGATGTCATCGGTGGCGGCGATGAGGGCGGTTTCGGTGCTGTGGTTGCTGCGGAAGCCGGACTGGGAAGGGTCCAGGATCTTGTTCTCCTCGAGGTAGCGGGTCAGTTGTTTGTTGACGATTTTCTCGGTGACCTTCGCGGGGAACGGGAGCAGAGAGATGGGTCGGAAGTTCTTGAGGTCCTTGGGGTCTGCCTTGGGTTTCTTGAGTAAGGCGGTGATCTCGGCGTGCTTCCAGCTTTCCGGGAAGGTTGCTGTCTCGAAGGAGATGTTGATTATTTTCCGGAGATGGGGCGCGATGGCTGTACTGGCTTTGTTGAAGACATGGTGAGGGCACGGGTCTAGCGGTGAGCCGGAGTGGATGGTGTTCATGATCTCGCTGGTGTCCTCGTCGTTGATGTTGGTCCAGGAGAGCAGGCGGTTGGTGGTTGTGGGGGCAGTGGTCTCGGTGGTTGCCGGGGCGGTCGTGGTGTTGAAGCTGTCGTGGATGTCGGCGATTTTGCGGTGGAAGAAGGTGGCCAGTGAGTCGCACAGGTCTCGCGACGGCGGGATGTCGTTGGTGTTGGAGCTGGGGTTGGAGAGTTCCTTCACGATGTTGAAGAGCTCTTTGCTGTTGTGTGCGTTGTTGTCTAGGCGGTCTTTGAGTGAGGCCCTTTTGGCGGATCTGATGAGGTGATGGTGACTGCGGGTGGCGCTCTTGTGGGCGGCGTAGCTGTCCGCTGTCCGTTCGTGGAGCCAGATCTTCTCCAGTTTTCGGCATGTTCGTTTGGAGGCCTGGAGGTCTTCGGTGAACCAGGTGGCTTTCTTGCTGGTGTGGCTGTTGGGCGGATTCTTGAGCGGGGCGAGGGTGTTGGCGCAGTCGTCGATCCACTGTCTGAGGTTGCGGGCGGCGGTGTCGGGGTCGGAGGGTTCGGCGGGTGGGCTCAGTGCGAGGGTTGTGGTTAGCTGGTCTTCGGTGACTCTGCTCCAGCAGCGGCGAGGCATTTGTTCGGTGCGGTGGTGCGTGGTGGGCTTCCTGTAGGTGAAGTGGATGCAGTGGTGGTCAGTCCAGTGGGGTTCGGAGGTGTGGTTGAAGGAGACGTGTGGGCTTGCGGAAAAGATGGAGTCTAGCGTGTGGCCGGCGGCGTGGGTGGGTGTAGTCACGAGCTGTCTGAGTCCGAGGGTGGCGAGGTTGTCGATCAGGGTGGTGGAGTTGGTGTCCTTGTTGTTCTCAAGGTGGAAGTTCAGGTCCCCGAGGAGGATGTAGTCCGTGGAGGCGATGGCGTGTGTGCTGACAAAGTCAGCGATAGAATCGCTGAACTGTGGTCGGGGTCCGGGGGGTCTGTAGATGAGGGTTCCTCTGAGGGTGGTGTTGGGATCGGTGTGGATCTGGAAGTGCATGTGTTCGGCGGTGCTGAGGGGGTCGTCGGTGTTGGTTGAGACTCTGAGGGTGTTCCTGTGGACGATGGCGATGCCTCCTCCGACTCCGTTGGTGCGGTCCCTGCGGGTGATCTTGTAGCCGTCCGGGATGGCAATGGCGATGTCGGGGGCTGAAGCGGGATTCAGCCAGGTCTCCGTCAGGAATGCGACGTCTGGGGAGGTTGAGTCAAATGAGAGAGAGAGCTACCAGATAAACACAGTTTGAGGTATTTGGAAAGGGGAGGGAGTAATTACAGATGGGTACAACTAATGCAGCAGTGAAGTTCAGAACTCCAATGTTCCGGATCAGTGCGGAAGATAAGGTGTGGTATTTCAGGACTGGTAATGCAGAGGTGTCAGATGTAAGCGTTCACAGGACTGAAGGATTGAACCAGGTGAAGTTGAATTAGAGCGAAAGGAATCTCCCATTTACTTATAGGATAGATGATATCAAGATGGTACAATCTTGCTGCTTAGAACCATGAAAAATTGCTGAACACTCCAAAGGCAGGGTGGCTGGTCATAAACCTTTTCTATTTCCCAAAGAGTATTGCAGGCAGCTCCATTAAAATGGGAAATAGTTTTAGTAAGAGATGAAGTAATGAATGACACTGAAGATAATAAAGCATGAGCTCAAAATAGAAGATCAAACCACTTCTTCATATCAGAAAACAGTGAAAAGTCTACCAAATCCCTGAAAGATGAAAAATAGAAGTGTTTATGAAAGCCAAATTAAGGTAGGGGAAGACAGTGGTGCAACTAAAAAAGATCCGTTTTAAGTCCCTGAGCTAAAATGGTAAAATTGTTTGCTAACACCAAAAGCACATAGTGTAAAGCTGTACCCATTTTCGTATTTTCTGTGTCATAGGCAAACACCTTGTTGCCGTACCCTTCTAGAGATGCAGGCTAACTCCAACTATCACTTCAGGTGCCACAATAATGGCGTGAACTACTAATAAGACTGTCTGACCTCAAACCACAGAAATCTGCTTATATTTACCGTCATTGTAGCATTCAAAGAGAACTATAAATTACATTATGCGCTCTGCGTTAACTTAACAGCACACGGTTGAATTAGTGTATTTTTGTTAGAGTGCTACTATAATTCAAATTGTCAGTGTATGCCCTAAGTGCCTTTTTAAGGAGAGAAGCTGCATACACACACAAAATGAATTAATTGTATCTGTTATTCTGCTGAAGGTGAATCATTCCGTCTCTAACGGTCACATGGATGACATTAGCATTGGCTTTCTTCTTTAATTTGACCTGTCAGGGTAGAATCCTGAGATCCAGGTCTTCTGTGGTAGAATCATGGGACTGCCATTTTATTCCTCACATGACCCCATGGTGAGCTTCTGGGGGCAGTTTTAGGCGTCAAAGAGAACAAGAGGTGGGAATAATGCTATTTCCCTTTTTAGTAACGGTTGCATCTTTTTTTTGTAAATGGTTGCATTAGCTTTCTGGCTAAATGTGAAAAATGTTCACAGACTTTGAAGCCCCTAGCATTACGTTTTGCTGATAATAACGTCCTCATGTTAAAATCTGCGAGGGCCTTCTAATTTTGTTGCACTGGTTCTCCTTATTTTGTGATGACTTTGTATGGAAGTCAGTGCTCAGAAAACCAAGTTTAAGGCTTTTAATTATAACAAAAACTTTAAGGGTAAGATCGGATTGGGGGAGAATTCTTTGAAGAGAGTCAAAGAATTGAACTATCTGGGAATACAGTTAACTGATTCCAATAGCTGGGCATCACAAATTGCAAAGAGCTTCCATCTTATTGAGTACAGGGCTTCAGTCATACTTAGATTTGGCAAGCGTACATCCTCCTACCAAATTTCCCCAACTATAGAAATTTATAAAGCTCTAGCTATCAATGCCACTCTCTGCAGCGCAGAGTTTTCGGGGAATTGTAATGTGGCGGAGCTAGGTTAGAAGAGAACAGATCCATTAGGGAAATATTGAATTTATAGCAGAGTTACCCTATAATGCCCCTAAGGTTAGATATTACACTTAAGCTTAATATAGAACTTGCAAAATTAAGGCCTATTTTTTACTGATTTGCATATGCTGAAGAGTTGAAACCATATAGGGATGCACTCACTGACATTATTATTCACTCTCGGGCTTTGAGTATCCCATGGTTGAACTATGTAAAGAGGTCCTTACATGATCTTGGACTGAGAGAGAGCTGGTACAATCCATCATCTATCCGTCCAGTCTCAGAGGCTAGTGTGAAGGCCAGGTACTGGGAACAGTTCATAGAGAAAAGGGGATCTTCAGCTTCACCTGGTAACCTGATTCAAACATATAGGGGCATATTAGCAAGAACATGCGATAAATATCGCAAACCTTGCTTAGCGTGCCTTTTTTTATCGCCGGCTATCGCTGGATATTACCGCGGAAATAACATGCTATTAGCAAGGTTTATCTCCATTGCGATAAAATATCCAGCGATAGCGGCGAAACCCAGCTTTAACGCGAGAAATCCAGCGATAAAATCCTATCGCTAATTCTGGGGACTTAACCTTACAATCCACCTCCCATTGAGTTTCATTGCTAAGTCATGTTTTTATCAGTTCTAAAAAACAAGCGCTAATCGGGGTTAGCGCGCGTTTTTTTATCGCTTCGCGGGTATTGCTAATAGGCGATAGGTATGTAAGCGACTGTTTTCTGTCGCTTTTAGTTGGGAACGCCTACCTTGCATGTCATTAGCGATAATTATCGCTGACATGCAAGGCGATGTAAAACCCGGCCGCTATCGCCGGATAGCTGTCGCTAACGCCTGTTAGCGACAGCTTGCTAATAGGGCGTTAAAAATATCGCCGCTTTAGCGGCAAAAAGTGCCGCTAAAGCGGCGATAAAGCCCTTGATAATATGCCCCATAGTGTTTGCCATTGCAAATGTTTTGTATGCAGCGTGGCTGACAAGATCTAAAAGATTGTGTAAGGGCAATGCATTACTTACTTGAAAGTTGCACTTTTGTATTTATTGTGATCCAGGTACCTGGTTTTTGGAGTTTTTAAGCTTGCTGATTTATTACTTTGTAAGGAAATCTTTATGGAATTTTATATCTTTGCACTTTGTTGATGGATTTTATTATCCGACCTGACAACAAAATCAATGGGCATAGAGGAGTGCTGCAGTGGTTGTCTGGAAGCCAGTATTTACTGAGCTCTAACAGGTGACACAAAGGTAAACTTACATTTTTGTGTAATTTTACAATTGTTTGCTATTCACAGACACAT